>CM077301.1:695000-1190000 GCA_039654925.1 Anguilla pacifica | reverse complement strand
GGGCTGCCCTCTGGACACGTGCTCCGAAGCGCGGTTCTGTCTGCAGCGGGTTGTTTGTAATCCGATAGCGATGGAGGGGGGTTGGTTGTGGAATAGCGATTAGCCTGCCTCTGCTGACCCATCCGTTCAGACCACAGAATTTTGGCTGTGACAGAATACCCTGTGGAGGAGTCAGCAGAAAGGCTGGAGGTGACTGTCACCTTGAGTGCCCCCCCCCCCCCCCCCAGCCCACAGCTGGAACCGCTCAATCACAGACCGTTTTTATCGCCCGCGTTAACAGCCGGAGCGGGCCGACCTGGTCGGGGAGGCCTGCTGCATCTGAAAACAGGGCAGGAGGGTCCAGTTTAGCCTGTGGGATGCTTTTGTTTTTTTTTCCTGTGGCAGTCCTTAAGCCAGCTCAGCTCAGATCAGTATTTACGCCAGACAGTGAGCCTGCTCTAGAATGCCAGCAGGAGGAAAGGTATCCGGTGTGAACCACTGAGGTTCAGAATGTCTGCTGATGGCTGCTGCAAACTGATCTTAACATGTTCTTATTCCTTGTGAATAGTGGTCAGTAGTCACACCCCCTGGCCTGGTCTTACAGTGCCCTGTAGCCACACCCCGGTCAGTATGTCTTACAGTGCCCTGTAGCCACACCCCGGTCAGTATGTCTTACAGTGCCCTGTAGCCACACCCCCGGTCAGTATGTGTTACAGTGCCCTGTAGCCACACCCCCGGTCAGTATGTGTTACAGTGCCCTGTAGCCACACCTCGGTCAGTATGTCTTGCAGTGCCCTGTAGCCACACCCCGGTCAGTATGTCTTACAGTGCCCTGTAGCCACACCCCCGATCAGTATGTGTTACAGTGCCCTGTAACCACACCCCCGGTCAGTATGTGTTACAGTGCCCTGTAGCCACACCTCGGTCAGTATGTCTTGCAGTGCCCTGTAGCCACACCCCCGGTCAGTATGTCTTACAGTGCCCTGTAGCCACACCCCGGTCAGTATGTGTTACAGTGCCCTGTAACCACACCCCCGGTCAGTATGTGTTACAGTGCCCTGTAGCCACACCCCCGGTCAGTATGTCTTACAGTGCCCTGTAGCCACACCCCCGGTCAGTATGTGTTACAGTGCCCTGTAGCCACACCCCTGGTCAGTATGTGTTACAGTGCCCTGTAGCCACACCCCCAGTCAGTATGTGTTACAGTGCCCTGTAGCCACACCCCCGGTCAGTATGTGTTACAGTGCCCTGTAGCCACACCCCCGGTCAGTATGTGTTACAGTGCCCTGTAGCCACACCCCCGGTCAGTATGTGTTACAGTGCCCTGTAGCCACACCCCCGGTCAGTATGTGTTACAGTGCCCTGTAGCCACACCCCCTGGCCTGGTCTTACAGTTCCCTGTAGCCGGCGGTGGACGATGCCGTTACGCATTAACCTGCTCCAGCTTTGTGATTGGCTGAGGAGCCGCTGGGTGTACCCACTCTGTGTTTGTGATTGGCTGAGGAGCCGCTGGGTGTACCCACTCTGTGTTTGTGATTGGCTGAGGAGCCGCTGGGTGTACCCACTCTGTGTTTGTGATTGGCTGAGGAGCTGCTGGGTGTGTGTGGCGGTGTTCTCTCTGCAGAACGCCTGGGTCAGCCTCGTTACTCAGCGCTCCTTTGATTAATTAAAGCTGCTGATTGCGCCGTCAGATGGGCTCACCCGGCGCCCGGGGTCTGAGCCCGTCGCTGAATTTAGAGCGTGAGGGAGCGGCAGCCACCCCGCGGCTCTCCAGCAGAACGCCTCCCTGCCTGCGCTGGTCCTGCGCGCTGCATCCCCCTCCCTGCCTGCGCTGGTCCTGCGCGCTGCATCCCCCTCCCTGCCTGCGCTGGTCCTGCGCGCTGCATCCCCCTCCCTCCCTGCGCTGGTCCCGCGCGCTGCATCCCCCTCCCTGCCTGCGCTGGTCCTGCACGCTGCATTCCCCTCCCTGCCTGCGCTGGTCCTGCGCGCTGCATCCCCCTCCCTCCCTGCGCTGGTCCCGCACGCTGCATCCCCCTCCCTGCCTGCGCTGGTCCCGCGCGCTGCATTCCCCTCCCTGCCTGCGCTGGTCCTGCGCGCTGCATTCCCCTCCCTGCCTGCGCTGGTCCTGCACGCTGCATTCCCCTCCCTGCCTGCGCTGGTCCCGCGCGCTGCATCCCCCTCCCTGCCTGCGCTAGTCCCGCGCGCTGGATCCCCCTCCCTGCCTGCGCTGGTCCTGCGCGCTGCATCCCCCCGGCCCTGCAGACCATGCTGCTCATTCAGTGCCGCGCGGTTCGTTAGCGATCGTAGCGCTCAGAGACCCTGGATCTCCCATAAGCCCGAGTCTCAGCCGCGGCAGGCTGCCTGGGCTTTCTGCACCGAGCCGCCGCGCGGTCCTTCAGCCAGGCTAGCGCCGATAGCATCTGATGGGCTCATTTATCTGAGTCTGTAACATCTCTGTGGTGGTGGGGGGGGCACAATCACTTAGCTCATACAGCCCCCCCGCGAGCCTGAGGAGGCGGAGATTGGATTCTGCCCTGCCAGCGTTTAAAGGACACGTCCCGTCCCATCTGCCCCGGCCCACAGACTGCTCTCCTCAGGTTGCCTTGGAGACTGCATCTGACCAGGGTCCAATGCGTATCTGAAGGTATTCAGCTTTTCAGATTTCCAGTAGGACTGGCAGATCTGCAGCTCCCAGAGAATTTTCAACAAAACGTGTTTGTCAGCCAGGAAGCACAGTCATTCCAAAGAAGGATTTCGTTTTTTGGGTATTGGTGAAAATGGATCGATATTTTAAAACGTACCTTAACTTGTAATCTGAAGTAATTTAACTGGTGTCTGAAGAGGCGAAGTCTGTGAAATGTCAGTTTCGCACGGGTCCAGTTCAGTTGTGTACCAAAACCCTGGGTGGTCAGTCTTCCCCCTCGTTGATTGGCTGGTGGTCATGCTGTGTGAGGCCTGATTGGCTGAATAAAAGGCCATGTCCTCCCGCAGTCCAAATGTGCTGTAGAAGATGGTGCCTGTGAGGACTGTGGAATTGAAGCAGCATTCTGAAATAAAGCAAAATCTCAAAACCAGTCATTCAGATTAGTTTACCTTGGTGCTTTATATATAGAAAAAGTATCCCTGCAGGTAGTACATTTTTGAGTAATGAAGCTTTACAGTTTTGAAATCACTTGATATAGCATTGTGTCTGTTAGTTTAAAAATGTTTTTAAAAAACGTTATATATCAAATCTGTTGGATATAAAAAGGACCCAACAGAGAACACTGCCGTCTTAAATATTATTTAAAGTATAAATATCAGCTTGAGCTCTATAATGCTGAGCGCTTGATGTTACATACAAAAAAAATCAATGAAATATCTCATTTTGTGTAATATGGCGGTATCTCCTTGAGAAGTCAAACCGTGGCGGATGAGCGTAATCGTCTGCGCTGTTGGGGATGTGGGTGGGATGTTTCATTACTCAGGGACTCAAAGGCTGAAAGGAATTTCCGCGTGAGCTTAAACTGTCTCGGTGCGGTTCCCACCCGCCCCCCCCCCCCCGCCCCCCCTCAGGCGTCCTGTAATGCGTCAGATTTATTGCTTGGGAAGGCGCTTCACAGCGAGGGTGGGATGGATGCACATCCTTCTTCTTCTGCGAGCGGTCGCCGAACACGCCTCCATCCAAACACGCCTCCGCCAAAACACGCTTCCATCCCTCCCGCCGAACACGCCCCCCCCCCCCCCCCCCCCCGAAACGCTTCCTGGCCGCACGGCCGGCCCCGCTAATGTGACCGCACCCGCCGTACGGCTGATGGATTTCTCCCGCGGCCCCTTATTTCTGTTTGTCCACACTACCCTGCATCGCTCATACATCACCCTGCTCCACTGTCAGACAGGAAGAGCATCCTGCGCGGGGCTGGAGCGCGCGCGCGCGCGCGCGCGTGTGCGTGTGTGTGTGTGTGTGTGTGTGTGTGTGTGTGTGTGTGTGTGCGCGTGTGTGCGGTACCACAGCGTGGATAACCCATTACATTACATTTACATTACAGGCATTTAGCAGACGCTCTTATCCAGAGCGACTTACACAACTTTTACATAGCATTTTTACATTTGTATCCATTTATACAGCTGGATATATATACTGAAGCAATGCAGGTTAAGTACCTTGCTCAAGGGTACAACGGTAGTGTCCTTACCCGGGAATCGAACCTGCGACCTTTCGGTTACAAGCCCAGTTCCTTACCCACTGTGCTACACTCCGTCCTACATCATATCCACCGCTGTTACTGGGGTATCGCCTGCTAGTCCCTCTCCTCCTCGCTTCTGCCATCTTTATTCATTTAGCTGTGATACAGCTCTAGAACTTTTTTTCCAAGACGTGGCCTTCGATTTACAATTTGGCAATTTAGCAGACACCATTTTACCACAGAAGTGCAGTTAAGATAGGGAGAAAAGCACCACTTGGGCTCAGTTTAGAGAGATATTAGAGATGAGTACAGCTACAGTCACATTAGAGCTGGCGTCAGGATGGGTTCCCCAAGACCTGCAGAACAAAAGGAGACTGCTGTTTATTGCCTAATACAGGCCGTTCAGCCCATCCAGGCCTGGCTTTTAATCCTGAGGCCCAGCACTCAGGCCTGGACTCTGGCACTCAGGGTTTCTGTCTCTATAGTGTGACCGGGCATGATTCTCCTCTCACTGTGTGAAGAAATTACCGTTCACTAATCTCCCGCTGTGTCCCCTTGTTCTGCCGACAGAACTCAACCTGAACAATCTTCTGTGGTTCACTTGAATCGTTTTATGAATTTAAAAACCTTAGTCAGGCCCCCCCCCCTTACTGCAGCAGAACTGAAGGGTGTAATGTGTGCATTTAATATCTGTGAAGGGTGTAACGTGTGCATTTAATATCTCTGAAGGGTGTGATGTGTGCATTTAATATCTCTGAAGGGTGTAATGTGTGCATTTAGTATCTCTGAAGGGTGTAATGTGTGCATTTAATATCTGTGAAGGGTGTAACGTGTGCATTTAATATCTGAAGGGTGTAATGTGTGCATTTAATATCTCTGAAGGGTGTAACGTGTGCATTTAATATCTCTGAAGGGTGTAACGTGTGCATTTAATATCTCTGAAGGGTGTAACGTGTGCATTTAATATCTGAAGGGTGTAATGTGTGCATTTAATATCTCTGAAGGGTGTAATGTGTGCATTTAATATCTCTGAAGGGTGTAATGTGTGCTGAAGGGTGTAATCTGAAGGGTGTAACGTGTGCATTTAATATCTCTGCTTGTCTCCCCTCAGGCTGGTCCACTGTTGCCGTGCCGATACTCATCTTCCTGTACAGCTTCGCTCAGATTGGTCTGGAGCAGGACAGGAAGGAGCAGCTGTCTGCGCGGGACAGACCCGGATAGCCTCTCCTGTGAAGCGGTGAAGACGACCCCCCCCCCCTCCCCCCCCAGGTGATGGGGCACTGACACCAGCCGGGCTTTAGGACGTGTGATGTCACGAGTCCCGTCTGTGTGTGAGAGACGGAGAAGCTTTGTCCGTCCCGTGCGTGACACGTGCGGTTCCCTCTCCGGGAACGGGGCGTGCCGTGCAGTTAGGGGGTCAATTCCATTTCAGTTTGGTCACTCAACGAAATTAATGGAGCTGAATGAGTTCATTGAAAACCTGCTGGAATCTTCTTTCATGGAATTAATTGAATTTAGATTAATTTCCCTCGGTGACTAAGCTTGGTAGCATATCATCCTCAGCACTGGTATTGTTTTGTTTGTGAAGTTGAGCTTTCAGTAAAACTGAAGACAGAAAATAGGCCTAGGGGTTTCCCTTGTATTGAGGTCTATAAAGGAACAGACTCCTGGAGCTGCTAGCTCTTCCTCTGGTTCATAACTCTGATGCTATATTTCCTCAGTATTCCCCCACACTGTCACTGCTGTATGGTCTCTCTCACACAGAGCGTTCCTCCCCAGGATGCACGATTAGCGCTCAGAGCCGATGGACCGGTCGGTCAGTCAGTCAGTCAGTCAGTCAGTCAGTCAGTCAGTGGCTAACTACCAGCGCTCAGTGTGTCATATGGGGCTTGATCAGTCCACTCTTCGTCAGGTGGCTTACCCATGATGCAGCAGTTAAAAGAGCAATCAGTCGCCTCTTCGTCAGGTGGCTTACCCATGATGCAGCAGTGAAAAGGGCGCTGGTTTTGTTCACGCTGCGTGCAGGTTGCCGTCTCCGCCCGATCGCGTGTCCGTTTCGCGGGTAGAAGGGGTGACGCAGATCTTTGGCGGTAATCTGATTAGCGAGCGGGTCTGAGCGAAAGTTACTGCCGCGGGAATGAGCCCCCGAAGTTTCGGGGACACGGGTCCAGCGAGGGACGCTTTAAATGGCTTATCATAAGAGCGCAGCCCGATTAGGGGCGGATTACCGGTGTAAAAATAATTTCATTCCACAGAATGCGTTCTCAAGGGGACTTTCTCAGGAGTTTTGTTTTTTTGGACATCTCAGATTCACTGTTTGGGGATCAGTCCACACTGTCCTGTGAGTTTGTTTTTGACAATAACCGGAGATGGGTGTCATTTTGGGCTGTGCTTGCCTTTGTACCGTGCTCACCTTGTGTCATATCCCATGGCATGGTACACCTGTCTCTAGCTGGTCCAAGTGAGCTGGTGAGGTCATTGGGTGATTTCCCTTTCCCACAATTCTGTCGCCCCAGAGCTGTGCTGTGCTGATAGATTCCCCTGTAGGCCGATTCCAGAGGCTCAGGTGAAGGGGCCCTTTACGCTCCTGCAGTCACACACAGAGGCTCCAGCGCGTGGGGCTCCAGTGTGCCGGGCTTTCAGCTCTGACTCCCATCTGATCCCCCCGAGGAGTGAATGTGTCAGACCGCTCACTGAGCACGCTCCTGTCCAAGCCCCACTGAGCACGCTCCTGTCCAAGCCCCACTGAGCACGCTCCTGTCCAAGCCCCACTGAGCACGCTCCTGTCCAAGCCCCACTGAGCCACTGAGCACGCTCCTGTCCAAGCCATACTGAGCACGCTCCTGTCCAAGCCCCACTGAGCACGCTCCTGTCCAAGCCCCACTGAGCACGCTCCTGTCCAAGCCCCACTGAGCACGCTCCTGTCCAAGCCCCACTGAGCACGCTCCTGTCCAAGCCCCACTGAGCACGCTCCTGTCCAAGCCCCACTGAGCCACTGAGCACGCTCCTGTCCAAGCCCCACTGAGCACACTCCTGTCCAAGCCCCACTGAGCACGCTCCTATCCAAGCCCCACTGAGCACGCTCCTGTCCTAGCCCTACTGAGCACGCTCCTGTCTAAGCCCCACTGAGCACGCTCCTATCCAAGCCCCACTGAGCACGCTCCTGTCCTAGCCCTACTGAGCACGCTCCTGTCCAAGCCCCACTGAGCACGCTCCTGTCCAAGCCCTACTGAGCACGCTCCTGTCCAAGCCCTACTGAGCACGCTCCTGTCTAAGCCCCACTGAGCACGCTCCTGTCTAAGCCCTACTGAGCACGCTCCTGTCCAAGCCCCACTGAGCACGCTCCTGTCCAAGCCCCACTGAGCACGCTCCTGTCCAAGCCCTACTGAGCACGCTCCTGTCCAAGCCCTACTGAGCACGCTCCTGTCCAAGCCTCACTTGCTGCTGTGTTGTTTTTGCTTAAACTGCATCCAGGACTTCTCAAGATTTATTATACTGGTGGCGTTTCCCCACTTATAAGATACAGTGAGTCATCTCAGCATTTGGGTAGAAATGTTGAGGCTTGTTCAGGAAACTAATGGCCCACATTTTAATTTTAAATTCACTGGAGAATCTAACTTTAAGCAGTGAAAGACCTATTTATATATATATATATATATATGCAGTATCTGATATTTTGATATGGGAAAAAAATGCCAGTCGTTTATCTTTGGAGGAGCCTGCTGTATTAGTACTGTACAATTTCCTGCTGTACAGTGGTTAATATACTGTATGTACCTGGTAATTCTGATTGTCAGTTGCAGTGTCGCTATGGTTTCCAGTGCATGGTTACAGTGGTGTTGTGGTAACGAGTGCTACACCAGGCCGTCGTTCCATTGGACGTTGCAGTGCCCAGATCTCGGGTGTTCTGTGGGGTCCGGTGGAATAGCTGTCGCAGTTTTCTAGATCGCATCAGCAGCTGTGCCACACCCAACCGTGTCAGTGTCACTGGAATGAAAGACCAGCGTCCAGCTCTGGAATAACCCTGCTGACCTTAGCGAGTTTTAAACGGTCCGTTCTGTTGGTGGGAGAGCGGTGGGAGACCAGAACAAACCCAAATGTGCCCATGTATAAAATAGTTTATTATTATAAATAATATTTTACATGTCTTTACAAATACTCTTTATTTGTGCTTACAGTAGTTAAAAGTTTTCAATACAGGAAATATAATAATACAATACCATGTGCATAAATCACGCAGTGTTCACATATTTATTATTTATATTTAATTATTTTTCCCTTTCTTCTTAATATGACATTCCAAAACGGTAAATACTTTACTACCTGGCAGCATCGAAGGCTGACCACAAAAATAGTTCCTAATAGTTTCGTCTTTATTGTTCATGCTCAAAGAAACGTATTACAAGTGCAACGTAAAAATCAAGTAAAAGGTTTTTGGTGCTTGACAATGGACAGGTAAGGTCAAAGGTCACGGCCAAAAGCCGGCAAATACGCTTGCAGTGCTCATGCATGGAGACTACTGAATCTACTGTTACTTCTGTGACATCAGGGGTCGGGGTGGGGTCAGGAAGGGGGGTCTCTAATTTAGATGTCTCTATCTGCAATGGCCCCTGTAAATGTGTTTTTGTTTTTGTTTTTTTTACCTCTTGACAGTAAATTGATGCAATAAAACACTTTGCTCAGCGCTTGTGTCAGTGATTTTGTGATGATCCAATCCGCTTTCATCATTTCAGCGTGTTGGGATGGCCAGAGATGGCCAGAGACGCTGTCAGGATTCACACACTGCCGGCGACCATTCAGATTCCGTCTTCCTGAAGAAGAGTGCGATCATTATGAGAACTTTTATCTTCGTTTTCCCCAAAGAAGTTCATTTCTGGGCTCTCTGCCCCCCACCCCAGCCCCCCAGTTAGAGCTGCAGAACGAGCTGCTGCTCTCCGTTCTGTTCCCCGTCGGGGCCGTTTTTGGGGAGAAGCGGGTTGCGAGAGCACGTTCGCCTGCCACAGGAGGGCGCGGCCTGCAGTGTTACTGCGGGACGCGGATGATAATGCAGGCAGGTGTGTTTTTTGGGGCTTTGTTACGCTGCAGTCCGCCTCACTCTTGACGCCAGTGCTGAACGCATTAGCCCAGGGGGGCTTGCTTGCATGATGTTACCGCTAATTTTATTTCACCTTCATTTAAAATAAAATTAATAAATAGATTACAGTAAAATCCCGTTAAACTTCTAGGTTCAATAGCTTGATGTGATGTTTATTTTTTTTTGGGTGGACCCGAAATGCTTGAGTGGATTATTGCTAAATTCCCGTATTTAAGGGCAAGACACCCCCCCTACCCCCCCCCCCCCCACCCCACCCCCAATACAATATTTAAATTTGCATGATGAAAATAAGGTTTTGGGTAACATTCATATGTCAGAGACTGTACATGAGTGTCAGGGGCGCTCTGTTCTCCCCTAACTAACGCTGTCTGCCGTCAGACTGAAGCCTGATACTGAGCACTTCTGCCCTTTCGTCTGAGTAAAAAATAAAACGCTGAGTAGCATTGAGGCTAAACTGCTTCATTTGTCAGTTTATGGATTTCGCTGAGGTACAGACAATGTATAAACTGGCCAGAAATGTTACTTCTCTGAACCTTTTGGAGAGATTTGAACAGTTTGGGAGAGCATTCAGCTGATTGTTTGATGCCATTGACTGAATGTAATATAGGAATAAAGGCTAATCATATCAATGGCGCCTACGAAATGCAAAACATTGTTTCCATTTGCATCAGATTAATAGGTTTTACATAATCACAAGGCAATAATAACCTAATATTTTTTGATTAAATTGATTTTTCCCCATGCATTCATCAATTATTTACAGAGATATTATTTTGAATTCCAGATTCTGAGACCGAGAATTGCATTGATGAAACAGCTCTATGACAGCATGATTAAATATGACCGTTTCATCATTTCAGATGATGGTGACTGTATTAGAATGAGCTGTGCACTTCAGAGCCTGTTTCACTGATTGAGTGAACCGCTCTGTCGAAGCTCACATATAACCCCCACATACCCCCCAGTTCATAGCTTGCAGTTTAGTGTGAGGCTGGGTTCTGATATGATGGCATTCATTCAAATAGATGCTATTTTAATCCAGAACAACGACTCTTGACACGGCTATTCTGAGCGTCTTCCTCCGGTAAGAGCCGATCCTTAGCCTCTGTGATGGGGAATTAAACTCCTTTGGACAGTAGCACTGTGGGTTCAAAGAGACATGCAAGTGTTCTTCCTTTTCAGGATACGGAAGCTGGGTACCGAACCACAGCAAAAGTCTTTGATGTAAAGGATCAGCTTCTGCATCAGCCATAATTTGAACAACAAAAACTGGAGAAATTAACCGTTTCTACCGAGGGAACCAATTAAAGACTTTTTGGGCGAATGGAGTCGTTCATTGAAACGAATGAGATTTGCTTCGTTAGACGAGCCCCTGTACTGCTTATATTGCGAACCTCGTATACATGTCAGGCATAAATCGCCCAAACCAGCCATAGAGGGGTCTGGGGTTGTCTGGCTTTGTGTGTGTTAGCAGGGAACCGCATCTGTACCCTGCAGGCTCTACGCAGGACTGCACAGGTCCAGCGAGCAGCAGAATGGGGGGGGGATGAATTAAAGAACCACTACGGTCCGTTACAGAAGAACACCGAGAAGCTGGTTTGCAGAATGAAGGACACGCACCGGTTTACCTCACTTTCTAAACTGTGGGTTCGCCAGGTGGACTGTGAAGGATGATCATACTATAAAACAGTCAAGGCCACGAGGAAGAGAGATGCACGTGTAAGCCTAAACATCAGACCTGCTTGGCTGCGAGCAAGTGTGTTTTTTTTTTTTTGGAAGACCCTCTTTGTAAGAAAACGTGTGTGTGTGTGTGTGTGTGTGTGTCAGTGCACGTGTGTGTCAGTGCACGTGTGTGTGTGTGTGTGTGTGTGTGTGTGTGTGTGTGTGTACTTGTGGTGTTGTGAAACACAGCTTCATGTTATGTACACTTGACGATCTTGACGTTTCACGAGGTCCGAAGAGAGCAGTCGCAAAAACACGGCGAGGATGCAAACCCCCCTTCCACATGCAAATAACGCGTCATCACCAGAACATTATCAGGTCAAAGAATATTTAAGTGCAAAAGACACAATTCATTTGAGTTCCTAACTAAATTCTGTGCAAATCTGTTTGGTTCGTGATGTTCTCTTAACGTATGAAAGCACACGAAAACGCAGAGCACAAACGAAACAAGCCATGAACTCGCAGGAACAAAATATGCAGACTTGTTCAAGACGAGGGATAAACCAAACACAAAAATAATTGTCCTGAGCTCTCATTCATGATGGTGATCTTTTCCACCTGGGTGGAAAAAGAACTACTGAAGACTAATCAGCTGGAAAAAGCAAGTAGCAAAGTAAAAAAGCCAGAAAAAAAGGTAGAAATTATCCTTCAGAAACCGTAAGGTCAGATGATAATAGAATTGCCCATAAGGCTACTGTATGTTAATAAAAAATATAAATCTGCTTTGAAACTCTATAAAAGAAGATCCGTTGGAACTGAAAATACTGTGTACAGCTACTTCTACTCGATAAACAGAACTCAAAATGGAGCTGTGATCCAGTTTACCCCAGGCTTTGCCATTCTTCGCCCATGGGCGCGCCAGCAATGCAGCGCCGGGCCGAGGACCGAGCCCAGAGGAACTCCCTCCAGCCTGAATCCGGGCTCAGGTGGTGCGCGGTGCGCTCAGCGGCCGAAAGTCGCGTCGGTTCCCTGCCCATGCAGAACCGCGGCGGCCACCCCAGAGGCCCCGTGCGCTTAACTTCAGGACATGGAAACAAACGGTGGCTCTCTCAGAGCGGCTCACGAGAAGATGTCCTCCTTGTCGGACTCGGGGGAGGCGGGGCGCGAGATCTCGAAGAGGGGCCGGGGGGAGCTAGGGGCCCTCCTGCACTTGAGTATTCTCAGCACCTCGGCCAGCTGGCTCTCCAGGCCGGCCATGCGGCCCTCCAGGGCCTTCATCTCCTCCTTCAGCTCGTGCTTGAGCTCCAGGAGCGAGGCCTGGAGCGAGTGTTCGGGGATGGGGTAGAAGGCGTGCCGGGCCTCAGGCTGCACGGGGCTGCGGTCCTGGGGGGTGCGCGCCTCCCCCCCCACGTTGTCCAGCCGCAGGTCGCTCTTGGTGATGCCGCTGTCGCAGGAGTCAGTCTTCTTCAGCGAGGTCTCCTCGTGGGCGCCGGCCTTGGTCCTCTCCGGCAGCGTCTCCATGGACTCGGCCTTGGACACTTTGGTCCAGGTGTCCATCTTGCCCGTGGCGTCCTTGAAGCGGCCCCAGCCCTTGCCCTTGGCGGGCTCGGCGGACTTGCTCCCGGGCTGGCCAGGGGCGGGGGCCTGGAGCTTGGCACGGTTGGCGAGCCCCCCCCCTCCCCCGGACGTGGAGGCGGAGGACGAGACGGAGGGGATGGGCGTGGCGGGGCTCTCCGTCACCGTGACGATGCTGGTGGTGGCGATGACGTGGTGGGCGGTGGCCTGCGTGACGCGGGCGACGCCCTTCTCCACGTCGGGCTCGTGCGCGTCCGGCTCGCTCCGCTCCAGGGCCATGCGCGCCTCCTTCTGCTGCCGGAAGCGCTGGAACAGCCGCCGCACCGGGTGGTCCGGCGGGAGGTTCAGCGGCGCCTCGTTCTTCCTCCTCAGCCGCTCCTCCTCCTCGCGCTTCACATCGCTGATCTTGCGGAACACGATCTGCAGGGACAGTAAACACAAGCCGCTGAAATTTCACTCCCTTCACGCAGGCCTCTGAGAATTAAGCTGTTAACCAAAGGGGTACTGGCATACTGCACGTGAATGAACATATCAAAGAATTTTATTTCGTTGATGAAAATAGAGGTTTCTTTTGAAATAAGTTAGCCACGGGCATTTTGCTTATGCCAGAAAGGTTAAGGTATTTTAATTAATTATTCACTGGGTGTGAATAAATGGCACCTTTATGTATGCTGGGGGATAAAACATGGATTATTCCCCCCTCAGGCTTAGTGTAATAACCTAATAAAAGGCATTCTAACAGTAGTAACTGTAGTTTGAAATCTCTCCAAGTTTAGCACCTAAAAGTTACGAAATAACTTGAATGTTACTTTTCATGTTTCAAAACATTTTTGTGCATATAATTTCAATAAACTGGCAATATAGCGGAATAACTTTAATTCTTTTTAAAAATGAAATCAAATTAAGCTAATTTTATGTTTCAGTTGAGTGGAGTGTGTTAAATGTTCCTGTAATTCATGAATTCGTTTTCTTGAGACAAATTTGCTCTCCGCTTCTATATATTCTACTTTTAAGAGCACATTTGTCACGGTTGCATGTTATTCTTGCACGTGGGTTATGGTGTGAATATAATTGCTTTATTGAAATTGATGTTATTTCATATTCTTTTTTTTTAGTTTAGACATGTTCCATTCTGTTGTGGGAAAAGTCACAACCTGTTAGCTGTAGACATGTCAAGTTAATTGCATTGTCAAACCACATCAAAAACACACAGATTGTAGCTCATGCTGACATTTGATCCTGTACATCGCATTATCATTTGGTGAAAGTTTTGTGGATATTGTGAAGGGTTTATTATAATAGGGAGGATTTCAGAAAATAGCTCTGCTCAAATATAATGCATAATTTCTATGGTAAATCATTGAAATAAAAAAATATTCAGGATATAATTTCATAAACTCATACTGTAGTCTGCAAAACACCATTATGGTAATAAACTAGAGAAATCTAATTTCATGATCCCATATTGTAAATGTGCATTTAATATCCAAGCCTCTTTAGCCAGCATTTATTTGGCTATGTCACGCTCAGCCTCGCATTCAGGAAACCACACAGGGAGGCAGAAACGGTCTGAAAAGCCGGTGGAAACGTAATGCTAGCACTAAAAGGCGCCAAAGCCGCTTCATGACTAATTTACAGCTTTCTGACCACAGAGAATAGCTGGATTCTGCTGAATCCTTCGCTTGAACTTCATGAAAGATTTAACGCCTGGCCTCTGTGACCTCTGAGAAACCTTTGAGTTTTTCGCCCTTGCGAAGAACGTTAACCAGATCATGCTCAGAAACGACCGAAAAGCTGGTGCTTTTTCTCATCGTGCTTCCAGCAAAACTTCATATTTGCATGCTTTTTTGACTGTTACATGTTCCCTGCATGCTCTCATTGATTTTGGATGTGAAGGCTAATGCCAAATGAGGTGACCAGCCATACATCTCACAAAATGATCTGAAGGAGAGAGAGAGAAAAAAAACTGTTAGCACCGATCAATAGCATTGCGGGTAAGTAGAAAATCAATTATGTAAAAAAAAAAAAAAAAAACTACATCTTGAAGTCCGCAGTTTGTCATAGCTGTGCATGCCATGGAGAATGAACGTCCCATATTCCCAGACCATGAGCTTTAATCAGTCCGATCAGTTCTCTTGTGTTCTCCCTTTGTCATGTGCTGCTATGCAGAATTGAATCTGTCTTTTAACGATTACAGGCTGATAGGGGAGGTGGTTAGGGTTCTAAATGTTGAAAGTGTGTGTAGGTGTGTGTGGGTGCCGTGCTGAACGGGGTGTGCTAGGGTCTCAGGTCACACAGTCCAGTCCCCAACACCACACTGCCTCCTGAGCACCACACAGTCCAGTCCCCAACACCACACTGCCTCCTCCCCTGAGCACCACACAGTCCAGTCCCCAACACCACACTGCCTCCTCCCCTGAGCACCACACAGTCCAGTCCCCAACACCACACTGCCTCCTCCCCTGAGCACCACACAGTCCAGTCCCCAACACCACACTGCCTCCTGAGCACCACACAGTCCAGTCCCCAACACCACACTGCCTCCTCCCCTGAGCACCACACAGTCCAGTCCCCAACACCACACTGCCTCCTCCCCTGAGCACCACACAGTCCAGTCCCCAACACCACACTGCCTCCTCCCCTGAGCACCACACAGTCCAGTCCCCAACACCACACTGCCTCCTGAGCACCACACAGTCCAGCCCCCAACACCACACTGCCTCCTGAGCACCACTCAGCCACATCCCCAACACCACACTGCCTCCTCTCCTGAGCATTACACAGTCCAGCCCCCAACACCACACTGCCTCCTGAGCACCACACAGTCCAGTCCCCAACACCACACTGCCTCCTCCCCTGAGCACCACACAGTCCAGTCCCCAACACCACACTGCCTCCTCCCCTGAGCACCACACAGTCCAGTCCCCAACACCACACTGCCTCCTGAGCACCACACAGTCCAGCCCCCAACACCTCACTGCCTCCTGAGCACCACACAGTCCAGTCCCCAACACCTCACTGCATCCTGAGCACCACACAGTCACGTCCCCAACACCACACTCCCTCCTGAGCACCACACAGTCCAGTCCCCAACACCACACTGCCTCCTGAGCACCACACAGTCCAGTCCCCAACACCACACTGCCTCCTGAGCACCACACAGTCCAGTCCCCAACACCACACTGCCTCCTGAGCACCACACAGTCCAGTCCCCAACACCACACTGCCTCCTGAGCACCACACAGTCCAGTCCCCAACACCACACTGCCTCCTCTCCTGAGCATTACACAGTCCAGTCCCCAACACCACACTGCCTCCTGAGCACCACACAGTCCAGTCCCCAACACCACACTGCCTCCTGAGCACCACACAGTCCAGTCCCCAACACCACACTGCCTCCTCTCCTGAGCATTACACAGTCCAGCCCCCAACACCTCACTGCCTCCTGAGCACCACACAGTCCAGCCCCCAACACCACACTGCCTCCTGAGCACCACACAGTCCAGCCCCCAACACCACACTGCCTCCTGAGCACCACACTCCCTCCTGAGCACCACACAGTCCAGTCCCCAACACCACACTGCCTCCTCTCCTGCGCGTTACTCAGTCACATCCCCAACACCTCACTGCCTCCTGCGCGTTACTCAGCCACATCCCCAACACCTCACTGCCTCCTGAGCATTACACAGTCCTGCCCTCAACACCTCACTGCCTCCTCTCCTGTGCATTACACAGTCCAGTCCCCAACACCTCACTGCCTCCTGAGCACCACACAGTCCAGTCCCCAACACCTCACTGCCTCCTGAGCACCACACAGTCCAGCCCCCAACACCACACTGCCTCCTGAGCACCACACTCCCTCCTGAGCACCACACAGTCCAGTCCCCAACACCTCACTGCATCCTGAGCACCACACAGTCGCGTCCCCAACACCACACTGCCTCCTGAGCATTACACAGTCCAGCCCCCAACACCACACTGCCTCCTGAGCACCACACAGTCCAGTCCCCAACACCACGCAGCCCCTCCTGCGGTCATCTCTCTGAACGCTCTTTTAACAGCACTTTCACTGCTAATTACGCTCGTGTCCACGGGTCACTAATTAAATTAATTGCATTAAATCAGTCACCGCACCGTGTAAGAATGAGCGTTAGCGCAGCCTGAGCGTTAGCGTAGCTTCCTTCAAGTTAATTTTTTTCCCGTCCTCTCTTCCATCCCCCTTTGATTTAACCGTAAATTTCCCAGCATCCCACACAGTTACCCAGTGACTTCACACCCTAATTTTCATATTAAAGTTGCCACTGAAGCTCAAATGGACCATAAACCTGCAGGACCTCAGCAAGACGCCTCTCCGCCATCTGCCAAGAAGAAGATTCCAGTACGACAGAAACAAGAACAGATCCATTACCAGCAAACAGGGAAAGGAATCCCTCCTGCGTCTGAAGATCTGTGAGTATGGAATGTATGCCCTCAGGGTAAAGACCGATACCTAGCACTTCCTTCTGGCTGAGCCAAAGAGGAGATCGCGTTCCTTTTGAGATGTTAATTAAAGTGCCGTTTCAACTGCGAATGAGCGAAACATGATTAAATAGGGTCTAATAGTTCTGTGTTTTTAAATGTTATGTAAGGCCTTCATCACTCATATTCATTGTAGCCTGGAGTTGCAGATAGATCACAGTTATCCACACTGATGCACTATTAATGTAATTTACGCTTCCACTCTCACACATCTCTGTTAAATTTATTATGTAATCCTGCCATGATGAACAGTTTTATATCTTTGCTTGTGCAGCTGGATTGTACAGGAGCGGGTTTGAGCATCCGCGGTGTCATCATACTATAACCAGGGGTTTTCCACACAAGCTATGGACCATTAGAGAGGGGAAATTCAAATTTAACCTCTGGGCTGCTGTAACTTTCACTTGTAACATAAAGGTAGAACCTGCTTTTCCCTGCGTTACAGGGACTGAGTGTACAGCAGAACCTGCTTTTCCCCGCGTTACAGGGACTGAGTGTACAGCAGAACCTGTTCCTAGCTTTATGGGGACTTATGATGTGATGATGGTGGGATTTTAAAAATGCATGTGGTTCTTCATGGTTTCTAATGCCTCGTTCTGTGTTACAATATTTGAGGACCGTTAAGAAGAAAGTACCTCAATGTGGTACAGATTCACATTCTCACACATACACACAGCCCTGCGTATCAGAGAAATGTTGATCTGGACAATCCACAGGCCACCCCCTACACTGTCCCAGACCAGCTCCGATCCTTTATTAAGCCCTCACTGTAAAGACACCTCAGCCAGGATGAGAGAGAGGGCCCTGGGGGTGTTTCAGGAAGCAGGATTACTGAGTTCCTGAGTAAAAACCTGGAACGGCTTTTTTTTTTTTAACTACAGCCCATGTTCCAGATTTTTGGAGTGTCCCAGGTTTTACTCAGTGCAGTTATCCAGCTAACTCAGTCACCCTGCTTCCTGAAACAGGGCGCAGGATTATCAGTCAGCAGGATCCGCAGCTGGGACCTACCGTGCCACAAGAGGCAGCTACAGCACAGCCCACATCTGTTCACAGCCCAAAGACACCTCTCCCTCTCCTCCTCCTCCTCTGCACTTTTACAGAAAACAATTTAGTCGTTTAGCAGATGCTCCTGCCCATAGCCATTTGCTGTACGTGCGAGTTCAAGTTAAGGTGGGTGAGACGGCATCACAGTCATTGCATTTCTTCAGAAATAGGGGTTTGGAAGCGGGGCAGTCACAGTGCAATACAGAGGTGATTGTTTTTTTGTTTTTTTTCTTAAACCTGAAGAACCAAAATTCAGTACAACCCTCCATCCACCCATTTAAAACAATAAGCCCTAATGCAGATGATGGAAGTATACCTGTCCTTTGTTTACATCGAACAGGCAGGTGGGATAAATGAACATCTCCGTCACAGTTATTCAGCAGCAGAGCTTTCAAGTGTTTTAATGGGCAGATAAATTATCGTCCTCCGTGAGAAAACGCTTTTCCACCATCGGTGCCAAAAACAGGAACATATTGAATCATACATACACTGACAGCAAAGGTTGACATCGACATTGACGAGCTGTAACAACACAACAGCGTAGCAGAGCGCTGAGCCTGAGACACTGAACTGAGGATGAGCGGGGGGGGGGGGGGGGGGGGGGGGGCGAGCTGTTTGGTTTCTGTGCGGTAGAGGGTACGAAACTGCAGCGAGCTCTCCTACACACGGGTGTCCTGTCTCTGTGACCTGAGGGGGGGTGACGGTTAAGGTGACTGTGCAGTGGGGGGTTCTTGGTTGTGTGCAGTGGGGGGTTCTGGGTTGGGTGCAGTGGGGGGTTCTGGGTCGTGTGCAGTGGGGGGTTCTGGGTTGTGTGCAGTGGGGGGTTCTGGGTTGGGTGCAGTGGGGGGTTCTTGGTTGTGTGCAGTGGGGGGTTCTGGGTTGTGTGCAGTGGGGGGTTCTGGGTTGTGTGCAGTGGGGGCTTCTGGGTCGTGTGCAGTGGGGGCTTCTGGGTTGTGTGCAGTGGGGGGTTCTGGGTTGTGTGCAGTGGGGGGTTCTGGGTCGTGTGCAGTGGGGGGTTCTGGGTCGTATGCAGTGGGGGGTTCTGGGTCGTGTGCAGTGGGGGGTTCTGGGTCGTGTGCAGTGGGGGGTTCTTGGTTGTGTGCAGTGGGGGGTTCTGGGTTGTGTGCAGTGGGGGGTTCTGGGTCGGGTGCAGTGGGGGGTTCTGGGTCGTGTGCAGTGGGGGGTTCTGGGTTGTGTGCAGTGGGGGATTCTGGGTTGTGTGCAGTGGGGGGTTCTTGGTTGTGTGCAGTGGGGGGTTCTGGGTCGTGTGCAGTGGGGGGTTCTGGGTTGTGTGCAGTGGGGGGTTCTGGGTTGTGTGCAGCTGGATGTGCCTTTAGGCACCCTTCACTTAGACACAACGTACCAGACCTGGATCAGATGATTCTTTATTTTTAACAAAATGAAAAATCCCTGCAGTTTACTGCCGATTTGAAAATAAGCGTTCTCACTGATGTAATATAATGGGTAATGAAAGCGGGATTGCAGCTCAGAGGTTGCGGGTTCGTTTCCAGCTGGGACATTGCCATTGTGATGGTGCCCAGGAGCCAGGTACTTAGCCAGACCTGCTTCGCTAAAAATAGCCGGCCGTATAAATGTGAAAATGTAATCTGTGAGTCACTCTAGATAAGAGCATGCTAAATGCCAAATTAAATTAAAAATCTGCTTTTGTATGACTGTATGTTGTGGTTACTGGCATGTCTTATTGAAAATTGTGAAGGATGTTCCACTGCAGTACTTTATTACATTACATTACTGTGCACTTTTTCCTAAAATGATATTGTGCATAGTATTTATGTCCATAGGGGAGCAGTGACAGCTATAGTACCCCAAACAGCACTTCCCTATGTTCTGTATGTCAGGGATTTAGATTGTGTCAGTTATGGCGTGACTGTTAAATCAGTGGTTTCTACACGATCGCCTGAAGGACAAAGTAATCATGTGGTGCACTTTGTTTGATTCTGGGAAAGGGCACACTTACAGTTTAATCAGATTACATTTGTGTGTGTGTGTGTGTGTGTGTGTGTATGTGTATTGGGGGGGTTCTAATTTAAATATAAATTCTAATTAATACTACATATAAAATTCAAATTCATGCTTTTCCTAATTAACATTCAAATTCGAATGAATGAGAATAATAATTAAAGGCCTTTTTTCTGTGACTTGTCACTTAAAATTAAAATTATGAATATAACATTGTATTGCCTTATGAATTTTAAAAAACACATAAAACAGCAAACATGAACGTGAATTGAAGTGTGTCTCGGCTTCAGCAATAAGGATGAAAATGCAGCACTGCTTCAGCCCAGGAGTGTTTGTTGGGCCCTGCCCCCCCCACCCCCCCAGTTACAGCGGCTCAGTCTCTGCGGTTTGGTGGGTTTAGGCCCCCCCCCGGTGACAGCGGCTCAGGGGTTTGGGCCCCCCATCCCTGGTGACAGCGGCTCAGGGGTTTGGGCCCCCGCGGTGTCATATCACACCGTAACCAGGGGGTTTCCACACAAGCTATGGACCATTAGAGGGGGGCAATTCAAGGTTCAAATTGAACCTCCGGGCTGCCGTAACTTTCACATGGAACATAAAGGTCACAGCCCCGCCCAAGGGGGGGGGTGGCAGAGCCAGATTAGTGTACGCAAGGGATGCATCAAATTTTGAGAATGTCAAGGGCTTTTTCTGCCATCTATAAAGCACAGTGCCATGGTACGAGAGAGACTCCTCCCGTTCATCAATGTGAGTAAAATTCATTTTTAAAACGTGTATCTGGTAGCAAAGACTCTGCTTTCCCATCACGCAAGGTGCGATAATGTGGTGCTTCGTCATCATCCCGCTTTGACAACTTCAGTAGCTGGGAAAATATCATTTATAGCAGCGCTTTTATTTTTGAAATCCTGAGGGTCTCTCTGTTAGCCTCCGAGCTTTCTCTGCAGACCGTTAGCACACAAGCTCTCTTCGTTAGCCTCTGAGCTCTCCTTGTTAGCCTCCGAGCTTTCTCTGCAGACCGTTAGCACACAAGCTCTCTTCGTTAGCCTCTAAGCTCTCCTCGTTAGCCTCCGAGCTTTCTCTGCAGACCGTTAGCACACAAGGTCTCTTCGTTAGCCTCTGAGCTCTCCTCGTTAGCCTCCGAGCGCTCTCTGCAGACCGTTAGCACACAAGCTCTCTCCGTTAGCCTCCGAGCTTTCTCTGCAGACCGTTAGCACACAAGCTCTCTTCGTTAGCCTCCGAGCTCTCCTTGTTAGCCTCCGAGCTTTCTTTGCAGACCATTAGCCTCCGATCTCTCTCCTTTAGCCTTTAGCCTCACCTTTAGCCACCATGAGCAAGGCTTTAATTTGCTTCCCTCTTCTGCAGATATATCTGCCTCTCTGAACATCCAGCGTTCTCATTCCAATCCGAGGGGATAATGAACAGACAAATCGCAGTGTTTGTTCCAGTACCCCACTGTTACTTGATATGTAATTTGCAGTGATCTGAACATATTGACATTGCCATTACTCACTCGCCCGCTGAAATGTCCCCGTGCTGGGTGCTTCAGTAAATCAAGTGTTTGTGACTCACACACACGTCCTTCTGCTTTTTATTAACAGTATTAGCCTATATCACCACCCCCCACCCCCTTCATATTCTCAACACAACTGCTTTGACAAAACAGTTTTGTTTTGTTTGGGTTTTTTGTATCAAGCCCACATAAACATAACTCATAACCAAGATCCTGCTGTCTTACCCCTTATGTGACGCATCAGCCACCAGCATTAATTGTGGTCTCAGCCATGCACTGTTTGACATGAGCCACAATCTCATTTTCCATTCTTCTTTCATTATTCAAAACCACAGAGCTGAGACTGTCCATTCGGTGGTGTTTGGTGTTTAGCAAAGTGCAGTGCAGTCACTGTTAACCTGGAATGCCCTGTCAGCTCGAGGAGGGGAAGCCTCACAGGGGGAATTAGCAGGTCCCAGTGATCCCTGTGAGCTTGTGTGCCTGTGAGGACTGCCTCTGGTTCACCAGTGAGCTTGTGTGCCTGTGAGGACTGCCCCCTGTTCCCCAGTGAGCTTGTGTGCCTGTGAGGACTGCCTCTGGTTCCCCAGTGAGCTCAGAGCCATAGGCAGTGCTGCTGATGACAGGATTAGGGTTCGGTCGGGGTCCCCTGTGCTGTACCTTCACTAGGTTCTTCTGAGAAACAGCCCTCCACCCCCCAACCCACCCCTCCCCGCAGAATGGTCCAGCGCCGACCTGGCGAATGAGGTTGCAGACCTGGCAGGGTGGCGTATGGGGGGGGATCGATTTCTGCCTACATAAGAGTCCTCCAAGTTTTACACAAGCTCAGCTGGATGACTGCAGCAGCAGCAGAATTCAAACTGCCAGAGGGGGCAGCAGTGAGCACAAACACGACTGGGCCATTTCAAATGAGGGGAAAATTAGGGGTAAATGCTGCATTATCTCACATTCTGTTATGCAGTCAGGACAACTTCTCAGCTATGGCACCAGAGCAGGTCTGACCCACTCAGTACAAAACCAGCCTGGTATGGCCTCAACCAGAACTTTAGAGATCTGTAATCAGCTGTAAAAAGAGCGCAGACAATATATACTAATAATCAGATGCTTTACAAATACTTATAAACAAGAAACTTCTTGTTTGATCTCATAGGTCTGTACTTGACCCTCATACTTGTTTTAAAGAAAGAACCGTATTTATGTTTAATAGACGTGTGTGCATAGCGGTAAGGTGTGTCCGTGAACAGCAGCACAGCTACATATTCATCCGGTTCCCTCCTAATGGCTGTCCGGCCCACGTTCTTCGGGAGAGTCCCGCGGCTGAGGCATGTTTGTTAATGATAATCCCCATTAGCTGCCGCCTCTGCAGCGGAGGGGCTGGGCTGGACGTTTCCGTGCGCAGATGTTCTCTCAGTAACGGACGCCGCTGGGTGACGGACAGGGCCTCACACCTCCCAGGAGCTCGGTTAGCGCTGCGCGTTAGCTTTGTTCTCCTGGCTTTCAAGCTGATGAGCAATCCACTTAGCGAGCCCCGGCTGATCACTCCACCAGGTCTTTACCGCCTTGAGGAGATGAAAGGGAACATGGCAGCGAGTCTGATGGCCACTCGTGCTTAATTGTGAATATTCCAATTGTGACTCACTTAATTGGTGCAGGAAATGGTGCGTGGGCCCGTGGATAGAGCCGCTTCATCTCTGAGCGAGCTTCATCACCGTCAGCTCGGAGCCTGAATTCTTCAGACAACAGAGCGCATTTTATTACGAGTAATGGCATCTTGTTCATTGAACAAATGAATTAGATTAGGCTTTGTACTTTGCAGAGGGAGCGAGCGCCCTGTTGAGATATGGATCTGTAGACGTGTTGGTCGTTTCCTCTGCGATGAGTGGAGAGAGACGGACCATTAGCGAGGTCCTTCCTGCGCGGCAGAAAAGCTCTCCCACTCAGAAAGCAGCGCACTGAACGCAAACCGCCACCCTTTTTACTGACACCCCCCCCCCCCCAACCCTGCGGTCTCCCCTCCATTTAATTAAGCCACATAATTAATTACTCCCAGCCAAAGCCTGCCCACCCCTGGGTTCAGCACTAAAACCTGAGTAACGTTCATTGCAACGGTGAGTGAACGCATCGGGGGGTAAGGGGGCGGGGGCGGGGGGGGGGTGAAAGGACGGGGGATTCCAGTGGCTTGTCCGGAATCTTCCGGATCGACGCCAGCAGAGCCGCCCCCTTCGGAATTCTGCCTGCGTCTGCGGGCCGTCCAGTTTTCCCGCTCGGACGAGCTCGAGGAACGCCGTGGCCCAGGTGAGACGGGTGCTCTGCTACGCAGTGAAACGGCGTCCACAGAACAGATGATGGGCCCGCGGTTCTGATGTTCGGTCTGTGGAGGTTTGCTAGATGTTCTGTAGCTATGGCCCTATCCAGTTAAGGCCGAACGTTCAGGTCATGCGTTTAACCCTCATTTAACGTGTTAACATGCTCACGCTCTCAGCGCTCACACGCTTCCGGAGCTTCTCCTCGTGGCCCCCCCTGCGTGCCCCCGCCCCCCCCCTCCCTCGCGTGCCCCCCCTCCCCCCATCCCTCACGTGGGCGGCAGTAACAGCACGCAGCGTGGGATTGATGACAGGCAGCGCGGGACAGGGCTTCGGGGGATCAGTGGCATTCCAGCCCCGCAGTTCAACTTCCTGACGCCGAAAACGAGCGAATTAGAATCTGCCTGTGCCCCTGAGATCAGCAGTGAGTAACGCCATCGCTCACGCAGCGGGGAGAGAAGCGCGCACCGCTTCCTGTGCCCGACCGCCACAAAAACAACGGTTTGGTTTTTCCCGCGTTTGACCCTCCGTTCCAAATGCTCCTGGCGGTTTCCTGCCGTGTCAGACGCGAGGAGGGATGCTGGGTCCGGGAGCAGATGGTTTTGTCCTTTATGTTGTTTGGTGATGTTTTTTTTAACGGGACGCCGCTGCAGAGACGCTCAGCCTCCAGGACTCAGCGGAGCGCCCGCGTGCTGCGAGCGGGGTGAGGACGCTCGTCACGGAAGGCTGCCGTCGCCGCGGTGACACCCCCCCCAATCCCCCCCGCAGACACCCCCCCGCCCACCCCCCCGCAGACAGGGGGCTCAGCAGGGTGCCGCTTCTTTATTTCACTGCCGCTGTGTTCCTATTAAGCAGCCGAAACTGGCACCTCGTGTGCCACTGGCTTCAGATCGGGGAGGCTGAGGATGAGACACGGACTGCAATAGCCCAGTCTAAAAATACATCCACACTGTACGGGCAGAGCGAGCATTAATATAACAGCAGATCACTCCCTGAGCTTTTATATTAGTTAATAATTATCTATATCAGTGAGCTACATATCCTACACACATAATATTTACATATTATATGTTCATTGCTGCTTCATTTCTGTGTAAAAACATGTGGCTTGAGAGTTCCTGTAGGAAAGGAATGCCTTCACAGTGCACTGTACAAAAACATCCCGTAATGAAAGCTTGTCTCGGCTTATAATGGATTTGGAAATTCAGTTTTTCACTGTTGGAAGCCGTAAAAATGAGCAGGCAGAACTGAATTATGAACACCAGAAGCTGTTAAGACAGCCTTGAGAGTCATTTCTCAAAACATGAAGTGCTTCTTTCTGGAATTTAAAAAAAAATAGTTTCTCATTCAACCGCAGGGGGAAGTGGTGGTACCTGGTACACAGGAGAGAGAGACTAGACAAGCCAGAAAACCGTTTAGACTGAGGTAGCCTAGTCCCATTTTACACCCTGTTTCAGGGACAGATTCTGTGCCGTTTGTCGATATCAATCATGGCTCACACAGTTTCCATTCTGACTTCAAACGTTATGTACAAGACATGCTGCTGCGAATGGAAGTAATAAGCTGCCAGCTGACATTGGGTCTCTCTCAGAGAAGAGGCGTTCATCACGCTAATTTAATTAGCCTTAAATGCATTACAGGACTGTACAGCAAAGCGCTCCACAATCCTGACCATGCATCAGCCCGAGGGGGGAGCTTCTCATTAAGCATAGGTTTTTGAGTAAACTTTATTAGTCACAGTGTCATGAAACATTGATGGTACACAAAGGATAACACAAGCTTCTGTTTGTGTCAGACTGTAAAAAAAAATCTGCACATAGAACATTCCTTTTGACACCAATAATAAGTAGTTCTCAGCGAGGACAGTTTTTGTGATGCCAAATTCTCTTTGATAGTTTCTGATGCGCGTGCAATCAGAGACACGCTGAGTGGGCCCGAGAATCGGCACAAACCTGAAACTCCCCCCCCTTTTGGCCAAACCCCCCCCCTATACACACACACCCAAACCAGCTATTTATAACCCGTTCAGAACCTCTGAAATTCTCAGTTGTTCTTGATCCAAGATGTTTAGTTATTTCCACTCTAAATCGTAATTTTTCCTTCCAGCTCATACCACGTCTCATTATTTTTTATTTTGCTGTTTTTGTTTTTGCTGTTTATCGGTTAGAATGTTCAGCGCGTGCTTTTATTATGAAGTGAGGTAGGCACAGCAGAGTGAAGTAGATGACTGGCAGGCCAGATAACACTCACAAGGGAGAAATCACCACGAGAAACCCAACCACTTTCACATCTGCCAATCAGATCTACAGCAGATCTGTTTTCCCGTGTTGCTCTGGTTTGGCTCTCATCTCGCTGATATTTCACTGCGAGTCGTGATGTCTGGAAGAATGAAGCCAGACTTAAAGGATAATGAATAAATGCGGAAAACTGGCCATTTGTGATGCCGGTGTCAAAAAGAGAATTGTGCATATCAAAGTATCATTCAAAAGTTATTTAATATAAAACTGCAGAGCACTGTTCAGTCTATTTGATCTACTTGGAATTTAATCTACTGTGACTTTGACTGAAAAGTAATCCCAGGTCCTTAAAGATAACAAACCTGGTGAGGACGTGTCAGATTTTCCATTTGCCACTATGGCCTGATAATTTCTTTTTTTATGACCGTGTTCACTTTTGCGGATGAGCTGTGAACACAGTGACACAAAGAGGCTTTTCGCAGGAGCACATTAATAAAAACAAGGTAGAATGGCCTATTTTGTCAAATCGCTCCCTGCAAAAATAAAGGTGTAATTTCAGGGAATGGCGTAGAGCGCTTCAATATTTAAATGAAAAGCTTGAAATAGCAGCCCTCAGCAGGCTTCTGGAAGATGCACTACAGAGCCTTCCTCCTTCCTTTCTGGCAGCTTCTGCTCCTCTTCATCACTGCCTTCAGTGTAAGAAAAAAGTCCAAAAAGAAACAGTGCCTTCTTTTGCCTTCTCCCACAAAAAAAGTAATGGTCCTGATAAATCTGTGTGAAGCTGAGCTGTGCAAAGTGTTGGTTAATACAAGCGGGAGTGAACGGGGAAGGCGATATTGATTGTTAGGGCTTTGCTACTTTTGCTGGTGAAGGAAAAACGTCAAGACACTATCGGGTTGATGTGCAGGTCTAAGCAGCTGCATTGCATCGCTGGTGACCGATGAAGAGGAGGGTCCACGCGCCATTCCGTGTCTGACGCTATCGGGTTGATCTGCTGGTCTAAGCAGCTGCATTGCATCGCTGGTGACCGATGAAGAGGAGGGTCCACGCGCCATTCCGTGTCTGACGCTATCGGGTTGATCTGCTGGCCTAAGCAGCTGCATTGCATCGCTGGTGACCGATGAAGAGGAGGGTCCACACGCCATTCCGTGTCTGACGCTATCGGGTTGATCTGCGGGTCTAAGCAGCTGCATTGCATCGCTGGTGACCGATGAAGAGGAGGGTCCACGCGCCATTCCGTGCCTGGCAGTCAGTAGTCTCGCTCAGAGCTGCTTAGCAGCAGAGAAAGCTAGCCGCTCCAGTGGAGGATGATGGGATAGCTCTGACCGCGTCTCTCCGCGGTGTCTCTTAATTTAATACGCCGCGTGTTACGCCAGCAGGACAGGGGTCCCGTGTGAGTGGGACAGGGTCCGTCCACTCAGAAAGATAAGCCAGGAAATTGGGCTGGGTGAAGGGAACTCTGGGAAGGGAAGTCCGCGCTGAGCAGCAGTGACACGTCTCCAGAGGATGACGGATATAAGTGAGTGTAGAGCTTTCCTGAATTAATTGGATTTTAAATCAGAAGTCCCACAGAAAAAGGTTGAAAGGACACATGAAAGGCTTATGAAATATTGACAGGCGTAGCCACTCGAAGCTTGATGGTTACTCTCCCTGCTGCGTCATCCCGATCGATCCCGGGTCTGCGTGTATGCTCTGCGTTTATGAGACCGATGGCTGTGCTGGTTTGGGGCCGAAGCAAGTCTTTACTCATCAGACGAGCCTGAATAATGGCACTCTCACTCCCACTGAAAAAAGGTTTAAAAAGAAAAACCCTCCTGGACCCAAGTCAGTTTCCAGAGCGTTTTTTCCTGCTCAACATTGAAATTGCCATGGCGATGGTGATTTCAAATTACCATGGCAATGGCAGTTAATTCCTTGCAATAATCAAATGTACTTTACTCCAAGAAGAGCTTCAATTAAGCCTAGCTGACAACGCAGCAGGGTTCTGCAGTTATTCTTTTTCTAAAGGAACATCTTCTGTGTCTGTTGTTGATATACAGATATTGAAGCTGCCTTTTTTAAGGAATCACATCAAGGCCAGATATATACACATAAAGATAATAAATGCACCATTTACATTGAAGGCAAAAACACAGACAAATCATACATACATACATACATACGTACACACGTACGTACATACATGTGCTGTGGAGACCTGGCAAAGCCCTGTTTGGTCAAAATATTTTGTCTTAATTAATCCTTTGCTTTTAAATTTTGTTTTGAGAGTACTGTTAAATTATGCAGGCGTTAGGTTTTTTGGACAGTATTCAAGGCCACCGTATTACTCTGGATTACCTGCTTTCATTATAACAAGCACCCAAACAAACAAAGACTAAACAAACATTTGAGAATAATTACTCAGCACTCATACAGTCATCATCATCAGCCTTTATCCCGCATTAATGAGAAATATGATTCTTCTACTGGAGAAAGAATAATTCCTTGATTAACAATAATTGGATAAAAATGACCTTGTTTAGATTAATTGCACCACATAACTACTTGGTAAGACTGAGTGCGTTAGGCAAACATTCCATCCAGGCATTAATCATTTTATAGTTGATTCTGTGTTATGTAAGAAGGCTCTGGTTGCTGAATTGAAACAGACACAGCATTTGATTAACTGGGAATTTTTTGCCATTAGGGTACAATTTTTCAAAATTTTTGAGCTGAAATTTCTGATAAATGAACTGGAAAACTTTTTTTGCTCATTCGACTTGTGCTAAGTCATGGTATCAAACTAAAAACAGAATTCCCACAAGGGAAGAGGCGAGTGGTAGATCTGATCGCAGTTTTGCATGCTAGTGAATATGAAAGGTTGAAATGCTTTTCTGTCCAATAAAACTGCTCATATTTCAAGACAGCCCATTCATTTTTGATGAGAAAGGGTTAGAGTGGTATGAATTAGCCTGTTTTAGGATCTTGAGATTTTCCTTTTTTCTATCAAGAAATAAGGAAGTGGTTATTAATTAATTAGAGAGCACAAGCACTACTGAATGCTCTGAGGAGATTCCTTAAAGTTGATTAAAATGTGTACATATTGGCAGCAATGTTTGGCCTATTCAAAAATAAATAACTACAGTAGAACCACAGGGCTTTACCTGTAATCAGTTAACCAAGCAAGATATGAGTCCAGAGGTATACTCAACTACACCCTCGCAATATCAAGCTGCTGATTGTCATTGATACGGAAGTGCTATCGATGAAGAGAGAGCAGTCACACTTTCCACTCACGAGAAACTGCAAATGGTGTAAAACTTGGACATTGCGAAATATCTTTGTGCTGTTACTAAAGAATACAATGTGAGAAAATAAAAAAGAGAACAATGATAGTGTTTCACATACAAGATGTGTACTTAAAAAGAAAAAGAAAAAGAAATGAGATTCCCTGATTAACATTTTCAGTCACAGTGCTAGCATAATATAAGCAGGCCTTCACAATTCCACTGAATGCAGGATTGATATTAATAAATTTATGATCATTTCTGAACTCCAAACCCACAACATTCCCCGAGCATTACTTCCTCAGGTTCAGCTGAAACATGGGAGATTTGGGGTTACTCTGTCTGCAGTGCCTGCTGGTGGCTGTCTGCAGTAGAGTCTCTGAAACGTGGGAGATTTGGGGGTTACTCTGTCTGCAGTGCCTGCTGGTGGCTGTCTGCAGTAGAGTCTCTGAAACGTGGGAGATTTGGGGTTACTCTGTCTGCAGTGCCTGTTGGTGACTGTCTGCAGTAGAGTCTCTGAAACGTGGGAGATTTGGGGTTACTCTGTCTGCAGTGCCTGCTGGTGGCTGTCTGCAATATAGTCTCTGAAACGTGGGGGATTTGGGGGTTACTCTGTCTGCAGTGCCTGCTGGTGGCTGTCTGCAGTAGAGTCTCTGAAACGTGGGAGATTTGGGGGTTACTCTGTCTGCAGTGCCTGCTGGTGACTCTGCAGTAGAGTCTCTGAAACGTGGGAGATTTGGGGTTACTCTGTCTGCAGTGCCTGCTGGTGGCTGTCTGCAGTAGAGTCTCTGAAACGTGGGAGATTTGGGGGTTACTCTGTCTGCAGTGCCTGCTGGTGGCTGTCTGCAGTAGAGCCTCTGAAACGTGGGAGATTTGGGGGTTACTCTGTCTGCAGTGCCTGCTGGTGACTCTGCAGTAGAGTCTCTGAAACGTGGGAGATTTGGGGTTACTCTGTCTGCAGTGCCTGCTGGTGGCTGTCTGCAGTAGAGTCTCTGAAACGTGGGAGATTTGGGGGTTACTCTGTCTGCAGTGCCTGCTGGTGACTCTGCAGTAGAGTCTCTGAAACGTGGGAGATTTGGGGTTACTCTGTCTGCAGTGCCTGCTGGTGGCTGTCTGCAGTAGAGTCTCTGAAACGTGGGAGATTTGGGGTTACTCTGTCTGCAGTGCCTGCTGGTGGCTGTCTGCAGTAGAGCCTCTGAAACGTGGGAGATTTGGGGGTTACTCTGTCTGCAGTGCCTGCTGGTGGCTGTCTGCAGTAGAGTCTCTGAAACGTGGGAGATTTGGGGGTTACTCTGTCTGCAGTGCCTGCTGGTGACTCTGCAGTAGAGTCTCTGAAACGTGGGAGATTTGGGGGTTACTCTGTCTGCAGTGCCTGCTGGTGACTCTGCAGTAGAGTCTCTGAAACGTGGGAGATTTGGGGGTTACTCTGTCTGCAGTGCCTGCTGGTGGCTGTCTGCAGTAGAGTCTCTGAAACGTGGGAGATTTGGGGGTTACTCTGTCTGCAGTAAAGCGGGGCTCAGCCCCAGTGAATACAGCAGCAGGAATAAAGCGGTTAACTGCGGAGGACCCTGACTGCCTGCACACGGCCAGACGCACCGGAAGATGAATGGCACCTGGGTGGAGCCTTCTCCATCAATCTAATAACCCAGGTGGGGGCTATAAATCTGCCCCTGACCACTGAGCACGCTTCAGACACAGAACTTTCAAACCTTCACCTTCCTCTCTCCTCTGTTGTCTCCACCTTCCTCCGTTCTCCTCGTTCTCCTCCTCTGTGCTTACCCCCCCCACTGCTCTCCCCCCACCTCCACTCTCCTTTTTCCCTCCTGCTGTTGCGTGCTCTCCTCCAACCTTCTCCTCTCTTATCTCATCTCTCCATCTCCTCTCGGCGTACTTGCTCTCTCTCTTATCTCTCCATCTCCTCTCCGCGTACTTGCTCTCTCTCTTATCTCTCCATCTCCTCTCCGCGTACTTGCTCTCTCTCATCACTCCATCTGCTCGTCCTCTCGTTCTTCCTCTCCTGGCGGGAGTGGGGTCCTCTTGCAGCTGTGGCCTGAGGCCGCGAGAAATGGGCCAATCAGAGGGAACGACCCCACCGGTCCTCACAACGCCACGGCTGGCCCTCACGACGGCATTTAAGCTGCTCTTTATCCCAGAAACTCACGCACAGAACGCCGCCATTTTGTTTCATACTGTATCGCTGGTGACCACAGCACGTATAAAGCACTACGTTAATTCTATAGAAATACATCACCTCTGTACACCCTCTTTGGACCCAATGCAAATGTCTGTACGGAGTTAGGTAAAAAGGCATTCATGTGTTCAGCTCCCTTTACCTTAAATATACTACAAAAAGATTTGAAACCTGGTTTCTCTTGGTATCTTTAAATCTATGACTAAGGATCTAGAGGCAGTCTCATTGCAGTCTGTATGTTTTAGATAGATTTGGTGCTGTGTTTTGTATTTATGGTTGTGATTTTAACTCAATTTGCTGTATTTTGATATGTTGTCTTTCTCTAACTTTGAGTCATTGATTTGTAGCTGCCAGTCTTGGCCAGGTCGCTCTTGAAAAGGAGATTTTTTCAATGAGCCTCTCCTGGTTAAATAAAGGTTAAAAAGGAAAACTCAGCTCTTCAGAAGTACCAGCCCTCCTGTGTGTACCGGTGTACAGGAGTAAAAACCGTTCACAATTAACTGTTCACATTATACAGCAGCTCCACTACAGTAGCAATTTTGCACTTAGTTTCTGAACAGTCCATACAAAGAGAGGATTAATTGTGCTCTCAGTTAAATTGGAAAGGTATACTCCATCAGACTTTTTTAAGAGCACTGGTTGAAACCGAAATGGAAAAGGCATATTTTTTTTGGGACCAGTAATTTTCATGAAGTTAATTTTCGATTACAGCTCGCCTAATTCAAGAGAGGGAAAGCTTATTGTTAATTTTCAGTTCCTGTAATTACAGTATACTTCGCTAAAGAGCAAACTATTCTAATAGAAACTGTATATTGAAGCAATGTAATAACATTTAAACTGTTAAAAAAAATCACATTACAGTGTGCTGGAGTCAAATCACTGAAGTGATTAAGTGACTAATTGAGGCCTACGCTGGTAACCGTGTGAAAGGAATTCAATCCGTTCCTCTCACTGCCTCATCATCCACTCCTTCTGTTCAACCTGCAGCCAGCAGATGCCCCACAGCCCACCAGAGTCACCACAGCCCAGCAGATCCACCTGCAGCCCAGTCTATCCACCACAACCCAGCAGATCCACCTGCAGCCCAGCAGATCCACCACTGCCCAGCAGATCCACCTGCAGCCCAGAATATCCACCATAACCCACCAGATCCACCTGCAGCCCAGCAGATCCACCACAGCCCAGCAGATCCACCTGCAGCCCAGTCTATCCACCACAACCCAACAGATCCACCTGCAGCCCAGCAGATCCACCATAACCCACCAGATCCACCTGCAGCCCAGCAGATCCACCATAGCCCACCAGATCCACCTGCAGCCCAGCAGATCCACCATAACCCACCAGATCCACCTGCAGCCCAGCAGATCCACCACAGCTCACCAGATCCACCTGCAGCCCAGCAGATCCACCACAACCCAGCAGATCCACCACTGCCCAGCAGATCCTCCACAGCCCACCAGATCCACCTGCAGCCCAGAAGATCCACCATAACCCATCAGATCCACCTGCAGCCCAGCAGATCCACCACAGCTCACCAGATCCACCTGCAGCCCAGCAGATCCACCACAGCTCACCAGATGCACCTGCAGCTCTTGCACCGGTGGTGTGAGCAGGTTGCTTGTGTTCAACCATATCAAGAAAATATGCTGTGCATCTGGAGGTAAACCTGCCCCCCCCCCCATTCTCGCCTGACACTGTGGGCCAGATTCACTAAAGGATTGCGACTACTTTTCCGAATGTTTCGCGCTGCGCCTGTTTCCGCAGTAAATCTGGTTCTGCGTGCCAAAGGGACCTGAGCTTCTCACATTCCAGATGAATGAAAGCCTGTCTCATGCGAAGACCGGGATTCCAACATGGCAGTGACCCAACTAGAACCAGAAACTGCTTTATGGCCTAACCAGAACCCCCTCTGCCGCGTCGGCCATGTTTGGGTTAAGCGTGATTCTGTCACTGGGTCACAGGACAGATGAGGGAAGCAGATGCAGGGTGCAGTACATTGCACTGCATGCCGACTGCTCAGCAGGCACTCTAATACAGAGCGACTTGCACAGCTTTTGCATGTTTTATTTTATTTATTTTTTTACATAGTATCCATTTATACAGCTGGATACATTTTACATATTTTTTATACAGCCGGATATACACTGAATCAGTGCCAGTTAATGGTGGTGTCCTACCTGGGATTGGAGACCAGGCCTGTACCTTAACCAGCAGTACTGTACTGCACTGGACTGGACTGTACTCTACTGGACTGTACTATACTGTACTGTACTATACTGGACTGGACTGTACTCTACTGGACTGGACTGGACTGGACTGGACTGTACTGGACTGTACTGGACTGGACTGGACTGGACTGTACTATACTGTACTGTCGAGTGCCGGTGGAGGTGCGGGGGCAGCAGTGGATCTGCTGAGTGGCCTCGTCTGACTGGCCAGACTGTCGCCATGGCGATTCCCGCTCAGGTTTGCTGCACACGCAGGCAGACTGAGCCTCGCTATGAGCTCACCTCTGATTGATTCTGTAAGCGAGCCGGAGAGCGCGCTCAGAGATCACTCACCCGCGACGCTCCGCAGCAGGAACCCAATCAGAGCCCAGACTCTGCAGAGACTGCAGTAATCTGCGCACACCTGCACACACCTGGGGCAGACTGCGCAGCGCTCTAATATGGATCTCTGATAGGGGCTCAGGTTAGATCCAGGAGGCTCAGAGCTAGCAGGCTCAGAGGTACAGTGGGATCAGTGACAAAGGTAGCTGAATAAGAATAAGAATAACTTGATTACTTACTTGATTTTTTTTTTAAGCATGCCAGTTTAAAAATAATTTTGTACAGTATACTTGAATTTCTAACCCTTACTGGATAAGACTGTACTAGACCACACCAAACTACATAAGATCTGACGAGACTAGACCAGACCGAGTGGACTAAACCAAAATAGTGGTCTAATCAAGACAGATACTGTAGACTAGTAGTCTGAAACATGATGTATATGTCTGCTAAATTTTAATCTGTAAATATGTATACATTCACATACGTGCTGCAGTTTTACATTTGACCGTGTGTGTATCTGCATATTCTCCGTTTCCTGTGTTGCCCTGTGTAATATACAAGAGCGCCGTCCCTGTGCCCTCTCCTTCCATAAATACTGCAGACAGCTCAGTGAGTCCATCAGATTTACCAGCCATGATCCTGCTGATTTACTCTCGAGAATACAAGACCTGCATACGGGACTTACTTCAGAAAAGCAATATGCTCTCTGCTGGGCAGCCCTCCCCAGAGGACGAGCGCACAATTACTTTGAAAGGTTACTAGCAGTTTATTGCAGAAGGCTGCAGCCCAGAGATGGTGGAGGTAATGTCCTCTGCTTTAATGAGCTACTCTGTGGTATTGTTCCGAAAACAATCACAGAAACCATCCATTTTGATGTCGGAAGTAATCCTCGCATGCGAGTCATTTTCTTGCAGTCAAAGTCAAATTTTCCTCTTTCTTTTTCAAGGACTTGTGTGATATTCTTTCATCACAAAGTAAGAGCACAGACGCCTCAACCGGACCAATTTGCTCTTTTTTTGTGAGCTGAATTTCTGCAGGAAAAAGGCCGAGCTGCGCAAGGAGGCTGAAATCTATTCTTTGTTTTTTAAAATGAGCTCACCGTATGAATCGCCCGTGTTAAATTACATTTTATTCAAAGTGCATAATCCACTGCAATGATATGCAAAGTGAGGCAACTGCTTTCAGTAAAGAGCACGGGTACAGTTCATCACAGAATGTTTTTTATATTTCAGGGCAGGGCAGACTGCGTTTGCAGCCATATTGATATACGACCCGCACGCCAGTTTTTATTCACGTTCACGGGTGACCAACTGTCCAGCAGGTAATAAATGTTTGGGCGCGGCGGCTCTCCACGGCCAGCGGTGGGCGGTGTTCCGCTCACGGAGGACAGATTTGTGGCCTGTGCACGCCTCGCCATAAAGCAACTGAAGCCGAATTTAAAAAAAAACATTAAATAAATTTATTTTGCATAAAGAAATAATTCACCTCGTAGTTCCACAAATAACTCATTTTTACAAGCTAACAAAAAAAACCTGCATGTGCAGCTGTGTTAACCGCAGCAAGTGTCACATTCTGAACCCTTTTGAACCTTTTGGAACCATTTTGAACCCTTTGGAAACATGCTGTCTATTCTGTTTTTGGCAAGTGTATTTTCTACTCTCCTGAATCCTGTTTTGCTGATTAGACGCATTGTGTTTTGCTGACAAGTAAACCAACCAGTGCTAACCAGATTTATTTCAGGAAAAAAAGCCAGAACACTCAAATGAACTGAGATGCTATACATATATCCTACAAAGACTATTTTCAATCAGTCAGTCTTTATATAAATAGCACATTTGGCACACAGGCCCACAGTTCAACATCCAGTATTTATATAATGCACACGTATGAAACACAGTGCCACATATAATACACAATAGTGATGTTTTCTGTTCGTGTTTAAGGGGGGGGGCACTTTGAAGGTTCTTTGCTGACTCAGCGGCACGTCGGTCTTTGAAATCGAGTGGGGGGGTCGCAGTAATCCAGGGTCCCTCATGCGCTAAATAAAGAGCTCAGATGGACTGGGGGGGGGGGGGGGGCGGGTGGAGAAAAGGCGAGTGGCCCCCAGGGGAAAAACCATCTTTCACCTGTCCGGGCTCTTCAGAGACGGCTGATGAATTCACCTGCTCGGTGGATTAAGTGGACCTAAAGGTATCGACCCCAGCTTAAGCATCCTAATGACTTATTGGGTGGTCAATGGGGTCCCGGGGCGGGGGGGCAGGGGGGCGGGGGGGGGCTGAGATTGAGGCAAAACGGCTATTTTAAATCCCTCCCATCGGCCTGGCCTGCGTCGGACGTGTTGACTGTCCTGCACAGGGACAGGCGAGGTGTATTTCCCCGATGTGTCTCTACAGCAGATACACATGCCCGATTATACAGAAACCAGTTTCCCCGTCATATTTCTGAAGGATGAAGCCACATTGTATTACACAGTGATAGATATCTCGTGTCATGATTTCATTTAAAAAGAAGATACATTTGTGTTGTTATTGATCTGCTGTTTAAGAAACTGAAAGGGGGAAATTAAGTGACATCAACAGCAAGATAATTCTGGATTAATGAAGATAATTTGCATGGAAACAGCCTATTATTAAATGGTTAGGCTTAAGATCGCATTTCTCACAAAACTGTTACAGCTGTTCTGATTTAGAGGCATTGACTGAGTCAGCATTTTCCCATAACTCAAATTTACAACACATAACGCCAAAGAGCGTGAAATGTTATTTCAGTATTAGTTGAAAACTGCTATTGTTGTTGTTCTAGTGGACTGCTTGTCCCTCCTTCCTGTTCATTTTGTGAGTTAATCATATCTATGTTTTGCCCTCTAGACCCCAGCTGCAGCCGGTTCAGAATACTGCAATCAAAGCTGATTGGCTCTGTCGGGTCCTAATGAAGGCCTGTGCCCAGGGGCGTGTCCTCTGTGCCCTGTCCCTTAATCAGCACAGTCATTTCTGCTTGATTTTCATTTCTGTGTCTAGACACGATTGCCCCCCCCCGCCAGTCACCTCCCCGGTCATCCAGTCGCAGAGTTCAGCTTGCCCTGCTTTCCGGAGCCCGGCGGTACGGACACCCCTCCCGTCGTCGCCACGCCGACCCGCCAGCCTGGGGGGGGGGGGGTTGGGGAGGTTGGGGGGGGGGGCGGCAGTGAGGGAACACCTCGCCCTATCATCGGAGTTTGGAGCTACATCGAGCTCGGACTCTGAACCCCCAAATCCCCTGAAAACCGCCCCTGTGAAGTCTGTGAGTCCCCGCAGTCTCCTTCACTCAGAAACACTCACTGGAGCTGAAATAATGTATTTTTAAAAGCTGCAGAAAGTGAGCCTTTACTGGGAGAGGAAGGCCAGCTCTGGTGCGTCTCCAGGACTGCAGCAGTCCTTTACACTCGGACACGCAGGCGTGCAGTCACACGTCAGGGCCCCACATGAGCTCTGTACTACTGCTGGGCTCCGGTGCGTCAGAGTGCGTTTTAAAAGGGAAGGGATATGGATCTGAAGGGCGTATGGATCTGAAGGGTGTATGGATCTGAAGGCCATGGGGATCTGAAGGGTGTATGGATCTGAAGGGATATGGATCTGAAGGCCTTGGGGATCTGAAGGGTGTATGGATCTGAAGGCCATGGGGATCTGAAGGGCGTATGGATCTGAAGGGATATGGATCTGAAGGCCATGGGGATCTGAAGGGTGTATGGATCTGAAGGCCATGGGGATCTGAAGGGTGTATGGATCTGAAGGCCATGGGGATCTGAAGGGCGTATGGATCTGAAGGCCATGGGGATCTGAAGGGTGTATGGATCTGAAGGCCATGGGGATCTGAAGGGCGTATGGATCTGAAGGCCATGGGGATCTGAAGGGTGTATGGATCTGAAGGGCGTATGGATCTGAAGGCCATGGGGATCTGAAGGGCGTATGGATCTGAAGGCCATGGGGATCTGAAGGGCGTATGGATCTGAAGGCCATGGGGATCTGAAGGGTGTATGGATCTGAAGGCCATGGGGATCTGAAGGGCGTATGGATCTGAAGGCCATGGGGATCTGAAGGGTGTATGGATCTGAAGGGCGTATGGATCTGAAGGCCATGGGGATCTGAAGGGCGTATGGATCTGAAGGCCATGGGGATCTGAAGGGTGTATGGATCTGAAGGCCATGGGGATCTGAAGGGCGTATGGATCTGAAGGCCATGGGGATCTGAAGGGCGTATGGATCTGAAGGCCATGGGGATCTGAAGGGTGTATGGATCTGAAGGGCGTATGGATCTTAAGGCCATGGGGATCTGAAGGGCGTATGGATCTGAAGGCCATGGGGATCTGAAGGGCGTATGGATCTGAAGGCCATGGGGATCTGAAGGGCATATGGATCTGAAGGCCATGAGGATCTGAAGGGCGTATGGATCTGAAGGCCATGGGGATCTGAAGGGCGTATGGATCTGAAGGCCATGGGGATCTGAAGGGCGTATGGAATTGATCAGTGATTCTCACTGGGCTCAAGAGGCACAATCACACCCCTCCCCCCTGCTAAAGACCAGCAAGCTCCTCCTCCACCTTATCCTTCACAGACAAGCTCCTCCTCCACCTGATCCTTCACAGACAAGCTCCTCCTCCACATTATCCTTCACAGACAAGCTCCTCCTCCACCTTATCCTTCACAGACAAGCTCCTCCTCCACATTATCCTTCACAGACAAGCGCCTCCTCCACATTATTCTTCACAGACAAGCTCCTCCTCTGCATTATCCTTCACTCCACCCCCCCCCCCCACCCACCTACTGTTGATCATTCACAGACAGTAGACTTCATCACTTTCATTAAAAGCCTGATGGCTGCTCCTGCCCACAGTCTGACCTGGTGTGTCTCTGCTCTCTCCGGTCTGCAGTCCCCACACACGTTATCGTGCTGTTTACTGCTTCTTTAAAAATCCTGTTCCTCCTTTAGAGTGTTCTGCGTGTGCCACGTCTAAACTCCCTTCAACTTTGATCCGCGCGGTGCTCAGTCTTAAAGCCAACTTTCTCAAAACCTTTCCGATTAAACTTTTCAAGATCCCTTAAGAACTTTGAGAAACCAAAAGCTGGCTGATAAATATTGCATGGAGTTATTATTCTGCATTAGGTTCTCTGCTAATCACAGCCCGAATGCCTTCCTCTGCAGTACAGTCGGTGGGTAATTGCAGAAAAGCACTTTCCTCCAGCGTTAGCCTGGATTAGGGGAGCTTAATGCATGCAAATCATTTCCTTTCTCTAGTTTATAGCACAGGGTAGATCAATAAACTCCTGCAGACCTGGGTGGAGATGCCGTAGGTAGCGTGTCTCCGGCAGGAGAGATATGGGGTGCACTGGAGGAGCCTGCTAGCTGTTTGTGAAGCATGGAGGGCTTGTATTGATTTGAATATTGTATTGTTGTGCGGTTGTGAGAGTGATTATTCCATAATGCTGCCGATCGTCCTGATTCATTCCACCGTGCTCCCGGACCGCCCCAGCGCACATAAACTGAACGTGCTAAACGTGAGCAGCCCGCTGGCGTGCGGCTCCAGGCCCTTTGACTTATTCACCCGCTGGCGTGCGGCTCCAGGCCCTTTGACTTATTCACCCGCTGGCGTGCGGCTCCAGGCCCTTTGACTTATTCACCCGCTGGCGTGCGGCTCCAGGCCCTTTGACTTATTCACCCGCTGGCGTGCGGCTCCAGGCCCTTTGACTTATTCACCCGCTGGCGTGCGGCTCCAGGCCCTTTGACTTATTCACCCGCTGGCGTGCGGCTCCAGGCCCTTTGACTTATTCACCCGCTGGCGTGCGGCTCCAGGCCCTTTGACTTATTCACCCGCTGGCGTGCGGCTCCAGGCCCTTTGACTTATTCACCCGCTGGCGTGCGGCTCCAGGCCCTTTGACTTATTCACCCGCTGGCGTGCGGCTCCAGGCCCTTTGACTTATTCACCCGCTGGCGTGCGGCTCCAGGCCCTTTGACTTATTCACCCGCTGGCGTGCGGCTCCAGGCCCTTTGACTTATTCACCCGCTGGCGTGCGGCTCCAGGCCCTTTGACTTATTCACCCGCTGGCGTGCGGCTCCAGGCCCTTTGACTTATTCACCCGCTGGCGTGCGGCTCCAGGCCCTTTGACTTATTCACCCGCTGGCGTGCGGCTCCAGGCCCTTTGACTCATTCACCCGCTGGATCGCTCGCAGGCGGCGAGTCGGACCGGTCAAGTCTCACGGCGCACTTTTTTTCTTTTCCTTTTTTGTCGATGCTTGCGCTTGCAGGGCACTTATGCAGAAAACACAGAAATAATACCCGGCCATGGCGTTCCTGGCCAAGGGGGAGCGGACCGTTAGCCCAAAGCAGCCCGTTAGCCCAAGCCTGTTAGCCCAGAGCAGCCCGTTAGCCCAAGCCTATTAGCCCAGAGCAGCCCATTAGCCCAAGCCTGTTAGCCCAAAGCAGCCCGTTAGCCCAAGCCTGTTAGCCCAGAGCAGCCCGTTAGCCCAAGCCTGTTAGCCCAGAGCAGCCCGTTAGCCCAAGCCTGTTAGCCCAGAGCAGCCCATTAGCCCAAGCCTGTTATCCCAGAGCAGCCCGTTAGCCCACGCCTGTTAGCCCAGAGCAGCTGGGAAGCTGGCGTTCCGCTGAGGTTGCAGCGAAGGTGCAGCGTTCGCATTATAACCCCCCCACCCCCCCACCCCCCCTGACCTCCGCCAAAAAAAGAAAAGAAGAAACCTGACCCGACACGTTAGCGTATTGTAGCATGCTTAGGTGGGAGACCAGGTGGTGCTGGGCCTCCAGAGACTGTGTCTATCTGAGGGACCTCACCGTGAGTGGATCCATAAACGTGTTCATCATAGATCGATGCGTGTCAACGTTAAGAATGGATTAGCTGATTTTAACATTGGCTCATTGCATCCTCGTATCGACTTACCATCAAATTATGACTGATACCCGTATCGATTAAGCAAGCCAATACATACCCCGAACGACAGCAATCATTTCACAGGAATTTGATTTATGGAAACAAGCCGTGACTTACTGTCCCCCCACTACCCTCGAGTCAGCCATGTTGAATACTGAGCCCTATTGATCTGAACGCAGAGCCCTATCGATCTTTTGTTTAGCGGACTGGATCAACATTATGGATCCGATCGATAATATCAACAGCCCGGCAGATATGAGATCTGAGAGAAACGCCGCAGAGAAACCCGAAGGGCCCTCACGCTGTGCGGCTCTGATTTTATAACCCCAGTCCTGAGGTCTGCCTCCCATCACACGGAGCCTGAATACACATGGCGTTCCTAAACGCTCGCTCCGCCCCCCCCCCACCCCATTCCACCCGGGCGGCGGGATGGGGGAGATTTATCGCCTGCTCAGCGTAATCAGATAAGCAGTAACTCCGGCTGCCTGGTGGTGCAGAGCCCACAGGGGTGAAGAAACACGGACGCACACTCACACACGCGCGCGCACCCACTCACGCACGCACACACACACACTCGCACACACACACACACATACACACGCACACACACATACACACGCACACACACATACACACGCACACACACACACGAATACACACAGGCACACACACGTACACACACTCGCACGCACACACACACACACATATACACACACGCACGCACACACACACACGCGCACGCACACACACACACACATATACACACACGCACACACACACACGCGCGCACGCGCACACACACACACACACACACACAGTGCTTCACAGCCAAATTTTACAGTAACATGAAATTTTAATTAAGAGCTGATTGTGCTGCATGTCAGCTACAACCTTTCAGAATGCGCTGTGCCCAGCAGGGAGACAGGAGACGCAGCAGGACGTTTTAATAATGAAAATGAGAACTTACAGGGGACTCAGTCCAGCCCAGAGCTGTTTGTCTTTAAATATAAAAGTACCAGCAACATTACTTTTCAGCTGAGAGGTTGCGAGTTCGAGTCTCAGGGGGAACTGCCACCGCACTCTTGAACAAGGTGTTCAAAATACAGGAAAAACGGGAGCTGTGCACTTCGCTCCAGATTAGGGCATCTGCTAAGACAAGAAATACATTTTTAACAAAGCAAATGTACTGATATAAAACCCTGGTGGAAATTCCAGCTTGGCTCCAGCCTGGTTTTCAGCTGGTCCAGCTGATTCAAAGCTGGTTTAGAGTTAGTCAAGCTGGCAACAAGATGGTTGAGAATAGCAGCCATGCTGGCAAGACCATGTCCAGCTGGTGGGCCAGCTTGGTGCTGACAACAGACCGTCAGCAAACCCCAGATGGTACCCAGCTGGAGCAGAAGCTGGTTCCAGCCGCCCTCCGTCTCAGGCCGTGAGCTGAGATTTCCTCCACTGAAGGCATGATGTCGAAGGCTCGCCGCCTGATAAAACTGAGGAGGTTGGTTGAGGACTCTGCACTCACTCTTATTACTGGGCATTAGGGGCTTGGGCTGGAGCTGATTTCTCAGAGAGGAGAACATCCTGGCTGTGTGGGGCAGGGGCTCTGTACCAAACGTAAATCCATAAAGGTCAGCCTTGGCAATTCGGTCAAGGCAGCTGCGTTTTTACTGGGACACAGTATCTTCCCACGCTGTTACCGGGTAAACTACGGCATCTCCTGTGGTGCTGTGAGGGAGAGCCAGAACGGGACCACAGATTCTTTAGAGTCACCAGAAACCCAACTCCTTACGCTTGGCATGTACAGCGCTAAGATTCTTTAGAGTCACCAGAAACCCAACTCCTTACGCTTGGCATGTACAGCGCTAAGATTCTTATTTTATTTGTACTGCATCAGTATTTATTTGGTGCTTTCACCTGGTAAGCTAAAGGATAGATGGTACTGAATAGAATAAATTGTCCTGCCCAGCTACCATAAATGCACATATTTAAAAAAAAATAAAAATAAAAAAAAACACCTACTTTCAAAGCAAATAAGGGTACAAACTATCACACAAGTTGTTCCCTTGACTGTGGAGGCCATCTTGTGTTGAAAGTGTCATTTGTTACCTTCCTGCCCCCCCAGCGCGTATGTAAATGTGCTCATATGTGGCTCTGATTCACAGTGCGGCTCACACACACACTATACACACACGCACACACACACGGCACACACTGCCACTCCCTGCAGTGGATTTACTGCAGCCCTGTGGAGTTCCCAGCAGATAGATGTGTCTACGTTCGGGGTAAATGCCTGGGTGGGGGCTGCTGAATAAATTACTGCTCACTCAAGGTTAGCGTTGAACCCGCCGCTCGCCTGCCCCCCCCCCCCCCCGCGGCCCATTCATCACCCGGCAACAGTGCCACCCCTCAAAGCACAGGCCCATCATACTAACTCATAAGTGCAGCCGTCACTGTAAAAATCAATTCTGTCCACCGGAAGCCCCCCTAAACATGTCAGCCTGACTCTCAGCTGTCATGCTGGTGGGGGTAGTTGGGGGATGGAGGAATGTCATGGCATAGTTCCTTGCAAACATGTTTCCATGATGTCCAGCTGTGCCCTGTTCTTAACTGAACATTCTAATGCTGATGTCACAGTCACTGCTGGCAATCGAAGGCAATGGGGTTCTAGAACGCTGACTTTGAGAATTGCAACGTTCCAAAAAGCCTCCTCTTCAAAGGGTTAAATGAGCCCGGATAACCGCTCTAGTGAGCCAGCCAGGTAGGAAATGAAAACAAGACCGGGGTGTGGGGTGGGGGTGGGGGGGTTGAGGGTGAATCGGATCAGCCCGGCTGATCTGCATCACAGCAGATTAAAGCGCTGCTCGAACAGCGGCTCTAATAAGGCTCCTGAGAGTCCTGAGCTGATTTACAGTAAATAGGCTTACCCGGGATTTACCCAACAGAGCATTAACCTTGAGGGGGAAGACCGACTGCGGACGCCAGGGTGGACTCAGGCCTGGTTTACACAACCACAGCCAATTAACTGCAGCTTTAATACGCCGTATCTGTCCATACCTTACCTGTTAGGTTAGCTGTATCTTTAAGTCCGCAAGATGAGCTAGAATTCACAAGTACGTGGCGTGGACCTCTGTCTGTGGTCGTCGTGGGGCAGACATGGGTCTTACGTAGGGTCCCGTTGTTGTTTTGTCCCTAAGCGAGGCACTTAACCTGTGGTCACATGGTAAATATTAAGCTCGGCACATGGAGAGCGTTTCAAGCCCAGCTCCCTCCGGAGGAGCGTGGGCCGCTCGGCTAATGCACGCTAACACCGGCGCGGCGAGCGGACAGGATCACACGGCCGCCAGAGGAGCGCTTTAGCCGATGGAAAGGACCGGAGCGCCGGGGCCAGCTGCATCATGGGGCTCGGAGTTCATCCATCATGCTCAGCGTGCGGCAAATATGGAAATGCAGCTCCCAGCCGACCTTCACATGACCACTTGGTTTTTTTTGTTTTTTTTTGGCATGATTAATTTTACGGGTTAATGATGCAGGCGTAGGTTTTTGCAGACGTTCCCTGAAGTGTTGAACCTTTTTAAGAAACGCGTTCGGAAGGGAAGAAAACAAAAAGGTTTGATTTCTGAATCCCGTCCCGTCCTTTGTCTCTTTGGAAGGAAGCAGAGGAAGATATGATCCCATAGCAGTCTTCTGCTAACATCCCAGACTACTGTGGACACTTAATATCTTCATATCACCAGGAAGCCTGTTAATTGTACCCTTCAGGCTTGACAATATCTCAGAAGTAATCTTTTGTCCTATAAGTACATTATTAAAAACTGATGAGCCCAATTATTCTGCAGTTAGTTGGTTTAGCCCCCAGCACTCTTATATGTGAAGTTGTATGTAAACCAGGCTGTGGGAGGACGGCAGGCTTAATTAAAGAGGGCTCAGGCGGACTCTGCCATGCCCATGTCCCGGCTCTGCCAGACGGGTGTTTATATGGCCTGTGTGTGAGCGGTTTGTCCCGTATGGGGAGGTCACAGGCTGGGTTTTATTACGCCTGAGGGGTGGCAAGACACTAACAGCTACTACAGAGGGTGACCCTCTCTGCCACCCCCCCCCCACACACACACACATACACACACACCAACCACCCCCGCATCACACACACACACACACACACACACACACACGCCAACCACCCCCCCCACACACACACACACAGACACCAACCACCCCCCCCCCACACACACACACACACACACCAACCACCCCCGCATCACACACACACACACACACACACACCAACCACCCCCGCATCACACACACACACACCAACCACCCCCGCATCACACACACATTGTGAGAACTGAAACCACAATACCTTTCAAGGTAATATTTAATGGTTTCAATGCCACTGGACAATACTGCCCTGATCTTCCCCCCTACCAACCTACAACCCACTAGTCTTCCAGTACCATCCCAGTACAGGACACTTGGACAGTAATTCGGTAAAAGAAAAATACATTTCAGCTTCAGCTTCCTTCGAGCGCCTGAACGCCGAGCTCTGTACTAACACCATCTGTGTGGCTAACAGACTGAGCACGAAGGAGACGAGTCAGACAGGCATCAGCACGGAGGAAAGTTCATTTCAGGTGGACTGGATCAGCCCAGAAACGCCTCTCTGTGTGGGCAGTGACAGGAAGTGCTGAAGAAACACCAAGACATTTTGGGGGGGGGGGGGGGGGGGGTTTCTTTGGTACTTACATCTGTCAGCGTGTCAAGCAGTGCATTAATGCTCATTTAATAATGGACTCTTGTCAAGAAATAACTCATGGGGATTTCTCGGCTGCAGGTGAATGAAGAAATGCCTGCGAGTTTAGTGAAGCTGACGTTTATCTGAGTGGAGCCTCTCGTCACAGTCTCTCAGCTCAGCCGCCTGCCCCGCTGCCCCGCTGCCTGTCCCGCTGCCTGTCCCGCTGCCTGTCCCACTGCCTGCCTGTCCCGCTGCCCCGCTGCCTGCCCCGCTGCCTGCCCCGCTGCCTGCCCCGCTGCCTGTCCCCCTGCCTGCCTGTCCCGCTGCCCCGCTGCCTGTCCCGCTGCCTGCCCCGCTGCCTGTCCCACTGCCTGCCTGTCCCGCTGCCCCGCTGCCTGTCCCGCTGCCTGCCCCGCTGCCTGTCCCGCTGCCTGCCCCGCTGCCTATCCCGCTGCCCCGCTGCCTGTCCCACTGCCTGCTGCCTGTCCCGCCGCCTGTCCCGCTGCCTGTCCCGCTGCCTGTCCCGCTGCCCCGCTGCCTGTCCCACTGCCTGCTGCCTGTCCCGCCGCCTGTCCCGCTGCCTGTCCCGCTGCCTGTCCCGCCCGTTTCGGTGTCCCATCCACGACCAGCGGGATTTATTTGGGGATTACAGTCAGCTCTGGGCTGCACAATGGCCAAGTGAAGATGTGCCCGTCCGTGCAAAAAATAATTTAGCCCGCGTAATTAAGGACAGCAAGTTCCATCATGCAAAGTTTAGTAATGCGTTATGTAATCAGTTAATAAGCCCCAGCTGAAGACAGGACTCAAATTAAAATCTGCATGTAATTCCCCCTTCTGGAACTCTCTGTCCTCGGTGGTGGAAACTTACTGTACGACTAGAAGGCTTGGCTGTTACGAAGACCAGCAAAGTACCAGATTATGAATAATCCTTCTTAGAATCCTGACCAGTTGTAAGGGATTGAAAATCAGTTGCTAAAATGTGCTCGTTGCACCGTATGTAAGGCAGAACTAACTCTGTTAAAAAATGTATTTGACAGAAGTGTGAAAAAATATTATTAGTCGTGAATTTTGCTTTTCTGTTATGAGTCTGGATTGATTTTCTCTGTCATCTCTACATTCTTCAGTGCCATCGACCAGACTGGCAGAAATCACATCAGTCCTGTCACAGATTCAATATGGTGCAAATCAAAAGGACAGGCCAGTGCATCGGACACAGAGTGAGCTCTCTCTCTCTGTGGTTACACATCATTATGTAAGTACAGCACTCTGCGAATTTCCTGCAGTTTGGGACGGGGCCTCTGTCTGACAGGTGGAGGCCAGCGGGGTCATAGCTTCGTGCATGTGAATTGCGTGCGGCAAACTTGCAGCTAATATGTGCCTAATATATGCTGCTTTTCTGCCAAACTCATACTCGTATAATAATTGTCATGTCTGGACCACTATCAGTAGAGTCCTCTAATATCGCAGAAGCCACTGCGAAAATGACCCTTCGTTTAGTTGGGTCATTATGTTTTTATAAAAAATGCGTTGGTGGCAAACTAAATGGAATGTTGACTTAAAATTGTTCATCATTAACTGTTCGCCGCAAACTTAGTTCGGCACGAACGCTTTGTCATCTTGAAAGCGCGTCAGTAGCGATTGTTGCATCAGCATTAGAATGTTCAGTTGAGAACATTCTACTGGTACACTTGTGACCTCACACCTGAAAGGGTTAAGCCTGCGGGGATGAGTGACAGCTCAGAGACTGGTCTCTTCAGGCCATAAAAGGGTTTTGGCAGAGAGCACTTTGATTATACGAGGGCTCATAACCGTATATCACCTGGGTTACGAGAAACAATTAGGAGAAGCGAGACTGAGGGCCGTCCCCGGGGGGAAGGGGGGGGGGCACGTCGATGCGGGGGCACCGGGAGGGGCTTTAGAACACGCCAGACGTGCGGTGTGCTTCACCTTTATCGGCATGCTGAGACAGATCAGAGGCGAAGCTGGTCTGGCACCCGCCCAGGAACCTTAGACCTCACGCTGAGCTCATCCTGTATTCCTGGTGACAATCGCACACCTCAGACAGGCTGAACGGTTTTTATGTGCATACTTTATCACAGTGCTAAACATATATTATACTGTACTGTATGCGTACTCAGTGTACTGTATATATACTGAACTGCTATCCTACTTAAAAATCTGAGGGTGCTTAGGCTTAGACTGTGGTGCAGGCCCTAAAGCTGTCGAACACCCTGCCGGACAGTAACAGGACCCCCCCTACCGCACAGAGATGGGGGCGGAGCTCTTACACTCCTCTCCCCTCGGTGGGCGTGTCTGGCCATGTCTGAGCGGCGGCTCTGCAGATTCCTCCTCATTTAAACGTTTAACGGCCGAAGCCTCCGGCCGCCCCCGCTCACATCCGACAGCAGCCCCACCCCCCCCCCCCCCGCCCCCGCTCACATCCGACAGCAGCCCCACCCCCCCCCCCGCCCCCGCCCACATCCGACAGCAGCCCCACCCCCCCCCCGCCCCCGCCCACTCACATCCGACAGCGGCCCCGGTGCCCCCCCCCCCCCCGCCCCCCCCACTCACATCCGACAGCGGCCCCGGTGCCCTGCTTTCAGCCCCCCCCCGCCCCGCCCCCCCCCCGCTCACATCCGACAACAGCCCCACCCCCCCCCCTCCCGCTCACATCTGACAGCGGCCCCGGCACCCTGCTTTCAGCACCCCCCCGTGCCCCCCCCCCCCCCGCTCACATCCGACAGCAGCCCCGGCACCCTGCTTTCAGCCCCCCCCCCCCGCCCCCCCGCTCATATCCGACAGCGGCCCCGGTGCCCTGCTTTCAGCACCCCTCGCGCCCCCCCCTTGCCCCCGTTGTCCTCTTAAATCAGCCGCACGTAGCCGCCACATTTTACTCTGAGTGAAAAGTGTGGTTGCTGGTCTATTGTTTTAGACTCTCGCTCCATTAGGGCTCTATTCAGCAATCTAACGCCCGCCTGACACCACGCCTCAGAAGGTGTTTGTCTCCGATGCGTTTGTCCGCCGTGTTGCTACGGCGATGCTAACCCGCCCTAACAGCGCATGACGGCTCGTAGGACCGGGCTGTCAGTCCGAGCCGTGGCTCTGAGGCTGAAGCAGGGCGGCTCCACGGCCCCTGAAGGTCTCGGGGACGCCCGGCAGCGCTCCTGCGGTGAGCGCTCCTCTCCTGCATCCGCTCCCGGGTAACTGCCCTTCTCTCTAACGGCAGCCATGTTTGGGGGCCCCTGATTACAGCTGACTGACACGGGAATGCACCCAAGTGACAGTTGACTGTTGCCCAGTAACCGGGTGGGGAGGGGGCAGGAAGGGCTGAGAGCAAAGCGATGGCGGTTGAACATCCTGCGAAAAACTGAACACCCCCACGGAGAGACGAGCAGAGGTTCCCGCTACGCCCCTCAGTTCCGCAGCAGGGGCGGAGCACAAACGAGGAGGAGCACGATCTGAGATGGCGGCTTTTCAGACCCGCAGCGCTAGAAGGGAACACAAGCCTTGATGCGCGTGGGAGCTCTCTTCTCTCTCGCGTTTAGACTGAGGGTTCGGAGCCCGATCGGTGTGACGTTTCAGAAGCGACGCCCCTGGAGACGCTGAGGCAGAACCGAGCCGCGCGAAACGCCTCCGGCGGATCATAACGCCGTGTGTCCCTGACTGGAGGGAGGGAAGTCTCCGTCCGCAGGGTGTGGACAGCGTTGGGGACTGCGCCCATACCGCCATACCGCCGCCTGGTTCCTGCAGCATCACCTCCAGCAGGAGCTACGCTGTCCTCCTGTGCCCTGAATGCAAGTCGTCTGTCATGGAAGGAAAGCTTCCCCCGCTGCTCTCCAACGGTGGGTCAGCTGAACGTCTCTCTGAATCCACAACATCAGCGAACAACAAAGCACAGCCATCAGGCCGAGGGTCCCGCCTATTCCATTTCACATCAGTTTTAAAGCCGATTCAGGAAATTAATTGAAATTCGGTTCATAAATTGGAAAATGTCCACAGTGTTTTGTTGAGGATTTTTTCGCATTTGTGAACAGAGCTTCAGTTTCAGTTGACTGTTCTGAAACACAATAGAGCCTCAGCTTCGCTCTTCTTGTCGTTACGGGAATCGCTTTAAGATGCGTCAGGCCTAGTTTGCATATCTGAAGCCAAACCACCACCCCACCCCCTCCGCATTGCTACCAACCTCTTTCACAGAGCGCTGCAGTAATGAAGTCTATGGGATTTATTAGCAAATATCCAGAGAACGAGAGAGAGAGAGAGCGAGGGGGGGGAGAGAGCGAGAGAGACAGAAAGTGAGAGAGAGAGAGGAGAGGAGAGAGAGAGAGAGGAGAGACAGAGAGAGAGAGAGGGGAGAAGAGAGACAGAGAGATAGAGAGAGAGAGAGGAGAGGAGAGACAGAGAGAGAGAGAGAGAGAGAGAGGAGAGGAGAGACAGAGAGAGAGAGAGAGGTTTCACCCACAAAGTGAAATTAAGACACCCGGTCATGCAGAGAAGACAGAGCGAGAAACGGACAGGTAGCCAATCAGAGGAGAGTGGTCTCAATACCCATTAATCACATGGATAGCCTGTCGTACGGGGGGGGGGGGCAGCAGAAACACATCTGAGGGGAGGGAGAGGGCGAGGGAAGAGACGAGGGGAGAAAGCACCTCCACACGTGCAGCATCCCCCACCATCTCAAACTAAACCCTAAACCTCTGCAGATCCCCCTGTGGAAAGCCCACGTTCTAAATAATGAATGGGGGATTGATAATGAATGTGGTATTGTAATGAATGCGGGATAGGTAATGAATGGGGGATTGATAATGAATGTGGGATTGATAATTAATGTGGGATAGGTAATGAATGGGGGATTGATAATGAATGTGGGATACGTAATGAATGGGGGATTGATAATGAATGTGGGATAGGTAATGAATGGGGGATTGATAATGAATGTGGGATTGATAATGAATGGGGGATTGATAATGAATGCGGGATTGATAATGAATGTGAGATTGATAATGAATGCGGGATTGGTAATGGATGCAGGGCTGGTAATGAATGCGAGATTGATAATGAATGTGGGATTGATAATGAATGCGGGATTGATAATGAATGTGGGATTGATAATGAATGCGGGATTGATAATGAATGCAGGATTGATAATGAATGTGGGATTGATAATGAATGCGGGATTGGTAATGGATGCAGGGCTGGTAATGAATGCAAGATTGATAATGAACGTGGGATTGATAATGAATGCGGGATTGATAATGAATGCAGGATTCTTAGAGACTGTTTGGGGTTTATAGCTCTTGAGGTCTGAAAGGGAGCTGTGTTTGGCAGCGCTGGCGTTTGGGAGCGCGCAGCCTGCAGGGCTGATGGGTCGTTGCCGTGGCGCTGCCTGTGTAATCAGCAGCTCGGAGTCTGACACGCCGTGGGGCCTGTCAATCACCGCTGACAGGCTGACAGTCCCGTCCGGGGCAGAGGACTGCACACGTTAGCACCGCCGTCATCGGACGATTACGAGCCCGAGTCCTGGAACGACCTTCTCCGCGGGGTACGAGTCGCCATGGCAGCGCGGGGAGGGGTTCGGGGGAATAACAACACCCCACGTGGCGTTCCTTTACCCCTTCGGGAGGGAGCTGAGTTCAGATGAGGGGTGTTATTCCTCATATTTTCACATCTATTCTCTAAAGGCTAAAAGTGGAAATTTGTCATTTGTAATTGAGTGTTTGAGCGGGTTATGTAACTCGAAAAGAATAAAAACAAGAAATTTAAAATAGTTGACTTTGGATTTTTCCAGCATATCCTTCAAATAACATGTTGGAAACCGAATTGAAGGAGGGGTTAGGCTGAGATCTTCAGAAAGCAGAGCGTGTCTGAGTCTGAGGTGTTTGTGCAGAGTGGTGGAGGACCTTCCCAGAGCAGCAGTAAGGGCACTCACTGCCGAACGAATGGCTCGATGATCAGAGAAGGGATTTGAGCCACACCTGAAGGGGAAGCCGGTTTATTGCCCACATCCTTCACTGTCTCTGCCCATGACCCACATAGAGTGGCTCCCCAGCGTGCTCCTCCACAGCGTGCTCCACTGCGTGCTCCTCCACATCGTGCCCACAGCGTGCTCTGCAGCGCTCTCCACAGCGTGCTCCACAGCGTACTCCACAATGTGCTCCCAGCGTGCTCCTCAGCGTGCTCCTCAGCGTGCTCCTCAGCGTGCTCCACAGCGTGCTCCTCAGCGTGCTCCCAGCGTGCTCCTCAGCGTGCTCCACAACGTGCTCCACAATGTGCTCCACAGCGTGCTCCTCAGCGTGCTCCACAACGTGCTCCACAATGTGCTCCACAGCGTGCTCCTCAGCGTGCTCCACAACGTGCTCCACAATGTGCTCCTCAGCGTGCTCCACAACGTGCTCCACAGCGTGCTCCACAGCGCTCTCCACAACATGCTCCACAGCGTGCTCCACAAAATGCTCCACAGCGTGCTCCCAGTGTGCTCCACAGCGTGCTCCACGGCGTGCTTCTCTCCAGGCTCGCGTGCCCTTTCCATTGGCTGACTCAGGTCAGGTGTATTTTTTGAAAAGCATTAATTTTTCAGATGCCTGTAAAATCTCCAAACACTCCTGCAGGTGCCTTGAGAATTTTCCACACAGCATGAATTCATTAAAGAGCTCTTCATTTTAAAGAAGGTATCGTTTCAGGGCCTGTTCAGGCACCGGCACCATTTTTAAAGTATTGTTTTAGCATCAGTATCAGTGAAATCTAAAAATTACCCATCCCTGCTCCTTACCCAGAGTGACTTACAACACAGGAAAGCATTAAACACACTCACCCCCTCAGCATGAGCTCTACTGCCAGGCCTGTCTGTCAACATTCCCACACAGCATTCCCAGACCACCGTCACTACAGCACCAGGGTGAGCACATTATCCCAATCAAGAACCAAAGCACAAACACACCATTCACTGGGACTACACCCATAACCAGCCCGAAAGAGAGAACCTTAGAGCCACAGAAAGAGCCCTCCACGGAACGGAACGGTGTGATGTGGTCGCAGAGAGATAGAGGGAGAGAGAGAAAGCGTGCACTCACCCTCTTCCTCAGGTTGTAGGTGAGCAGTAGGTTGCGGGAGAAGTGGTTGGAGAAGGCCGTGTAGAACTCCAGAACCTTCTGCAGGGCATCGCGCTTGATGACGTGGAGGTCGCAGTAGGTCAGCGCCCGGACGTTGGCACAGGCCTGGGCCAGGGTCACCTCCTTCCAGAACACGTCCCCGAACACGTCCCCCTTTCCTGTGAGGGACAAAACGATTCCTCACTTAAACATTTCCCAGACCGTTTCAACACGCTGAGAGTCGAGGACAAAAACAACACATCAGCCATACACATCAGGATGAAAACCTTATCGTAATACAAACATGACCAGATTATTCATAGAGTTATAGCACTATGAGCCTGACCAGATTACTCGTAGCCTTATTATACTATGAGCCTGACCAGATTACTCGTAGCCTTATTATACTATGAGCCTGACCAGATTACTCGTAGCCTTATTATACTATGAGCCTGACCAGATTACTCGTAGCCTTATTATACTATGAGCCTGACCAGATTACTCGTAGCCTTATTATACTATGAGCCTGACCAGATTACTCGTAGCCTTATTATACTATGAGCCTGACCAGATTACTCGTAGCCTTATTATACTATGAGCCTGACCATGTTTGATAACCTCTGCCCAACATCTAGGGATGCGCTTCACTAATAAACCAATGATTTAGGTCTAAGTAAAATGAACTGCTGTAGGGGGCTCCAACTGAAGGTGCCAATTCAAGCCAGCATTGGTTCTAACATGTTTTATACCAGATTGCAAGATTTTTTTTTTGGCATGAAACCAATCTACCGTTCCAGATGGTGTAAAGGTTGGGAGTCTTGGGTTTAGACTAGTGCTACTGCACATGCGAACCTTCTTATGAAAACAGTCTTGTCCAAAGAAATGGCGTCTCGACTGTGTGTATTCAGTCTGAGAGTCCTGTTTGCGTTTATTGTAGGATTTCCATTAAATGAACAGCGGAAAAGTTTAGGCCGGTTTCGATATGGAAATCCTGACGGATGACAGCACTGAAGAGTTCAAACATTAGATATTATCGAATCCGTCATATTAAATAAAATCCACAGCTGCTTTTCAGGAGGACAGGAGATCCATCACAGGGCTAGCGAGCGAGATTTGGCCTGTACACTTTGACAATAATTGGAATAAAACATTCGGCGCGGTCTTTAATACCCGAGTGAAATAACCGAAAAACGGAGCGATGCATTTTTATCAGGGTGCTGTCAGCAGCAAGACGCCGCGAGCCGTCCCAAATTATGTTAAAATTCCTGCACTTAACGATCCGGTCCTGAAGCCTGGTTTGGTTCAAGCGAGCGCTGAGTTAATGAAGCCAGGGGCGCGGTGGGACAGGACCGGTCGCACACGGGGTGCATCCGAACGCACCCTCATCAGTGTGCGCAGGTAATCGAAAGCTTGATGAAAAAAACTCCTAACGAGCTTTCAGGTTGCAGGCGCAGGGGGATCTGAATATGAACGATTGCCAAAGCATCCACTATTGGCCCAAGATAAACAAGATGCATTTTATTATTTTAGGAGTAAAAAAACATAAAATATCCCTTATGCAACAAAAATATATGTATATAATGTATTTTGGCATTTTTTATTTTTCAGCAGCGTCGCCATCTTATTTGCGATGATGTGAATGCAGCTGGTATGATGAGCTGGTCCTTCCTCACACCAAACGCTGTTTATTTTCCCATGTCGGACTTCTTCAACAATTGCACTAGGACACGCCCCTCTGTCTAACTTTGATTGCATTTCCATTTTTCATTAATCAACGGAAAGTGTGATTCTTCGCAGTTTAATGCTCAGTGATTTTAACAAAGCGCAATTGCATATTTTACTTTGGGTCCCTTTACCACATTTATTTGAGAAATCAGACTGAGTTTTATTTCTCTGATGTTCTCTTGTAGTAGTAGTAGTAGTAGTAGTAGTAGTAGTACAGCTCTTGGACACACCCTCTGTCAGTCACACAGACACACACAGACAGAACGCTTTGTTCTAACTGGAGCACTCTGTGTGGCATAACACACCATAAGAGAGAGAGCTGTCTGTCTTACTGAGCTTCACACAGACACATTAGACCATGGCGGTGAATGACTACACATAAATACACAGAAAGGGAAGTAGCAGACAGCGTTCATTATGAAGATGAGCATGCTGATATTTCTTATGATTAATTAATTTGATCGGGGTGATTTCCCTAATGTTTTCAGGCTGCTGCAGCCACTGCCTTTCTATTAATTAAGTGTGGATTGTTGTTGTTTAAAAGGCAGACTAGCCAAAGCTGGCATGGTTTTCTTCTGTAATAGTGTTTGTCTAGTGTTGTAATAATTTATGAGAGGGAATAGAATCAAATGCCAACATTAGAAAACCAGCATAAAAAACAGAACCATGTTTTTAGAATATTAGTAAAAACATATTTTTACATTAATTCATTTGCACAGTGGCCAACCGACCAATAGATCGACCACGTGATGTTGAGAGGAGCTTGGCGTCTCTGAGCAGCGGGATTGGGAGCCGCCGTCTGCGGGCTGGCTGAGCGTGACACGCATGCTGGAGAACATGCATGCTGGAGAACGCGCATTTAGGAGAACACACATGCGGGAGAACATGCCTGTGGGAGAACACGCATGCAGGAGAACATGCCTGTGGGAGAACACGCATGCAGGAGAACATGCCTGTGGGAGAACACACATGCAGGAGAACATGCCTGTGAGAGAACGCGCATGCAGGAGAATGCGTGCGGGAGAACACGCATGCAGGAGAACACGCATGCAGGAGAACACGCATGCAGGAGAATGCGTGCGGGAGAACACGCATGCAGGAGAACACGTATGCAGGAGAACACGCATGCAGGAGAACACGCATGCAGGAGAACACGCATGCAGGAGAACACGTATGCAGGAGAACACGCATGCAGGAGAACATGTATGCAGGAGAACGCGTGCGGGAGAACACGTATGCAGGAGAACACGTATGCAGGAGAACACGCCTGGCCCTGAAACTGATTCTCAGTGAAACGCTCAAACTGGCATTATAAAAAACGCTTACTGTATGAAGTCTGAATATCCATTAACTTCTCAGTTCACCAGAGGGGGAGAAGTAATACTCTGAGTGAGTAAACAGGGAGGGGTGCCCCCCAGACAGTTATGAGTACTCTGTTTGGAAACCCGCCGTGGCAACAAAAAAAATCTAAATTTCAGATGTTTGCTGCGCTCCTGCTCCTCGTTAGAGAAGCGCAACTTCCACTCCAGCAAAAAACAGAAATGATTTATGCTGACACTGAGAAATGACAGCGCCCAAAGGTTATGTTATTGAAAGCAGGAAAAAGCATCTCCTGCCTGTGCCCTGCTTAATGCAGCGTTTAAGACCACGGCTGTCTTACTTAACATGTTGACAAATTTCTTGCCACAAGCCTGCTTCTTTAATGAAAGGAAAGAAAAAGGGAGTGCCTGTCATCTTCTCAGAAGCACAGAGGGAGGGGGCTTTCTCTGCGCCTGGGCTCATACCGTTTCTAAAAACGAAAGAGCATCACAGCCGTCTGTGACCCTAACTCCGAACGGCCATTTCCCGTCATTCCTGCTGCCAGTGATGCAGTCCGTAATCTGGCAGGAGATCTTCCTGGACACGTCTGGACACGTCTGAACAAATGCAGTTACATCTCAGACCCAGTGAGAGTCCCGGAAGGGAGAGGCTGTCCAGGAGTGGCGGTCCACCCGGCCGAAGCTGGCACCTGTCCCCAGTTACGCTACGACGTGGATGGCAGCGGACCCGCCGCAGCGACGCTCGCGACAAACGCTCGCCACAAACGCTCGCCGATGGCCGTCGACCGCTGACTCTCCTCTGTGAGAGCCTGAGCGCGCGTTCCCCCGCACGGGCCTCAAAGGCTCACATCCCTGATAAACATGCGCATGCCACTGCATTTAACTGGATAAATATGACCAGGAACTCCCACACAATTAAAGCCCTGGTGAGCTCTACAGGAACTCGCTCGCAATTAAAACCACTGTTAGGTCTACAGGAACTCACACGCAATTAAACTCATGGTTAGATCTACAGGAACTCATACGCAATTAAACCCACGGTTAGATCTACAGGACGGGTCCCCACAAAATAGGCCGGTGCAATTCGGCGGCTCTTGGAGTGGAAATGCGGGACGGTCTCCGGGCAGATCTGAGCTCCGTGTGATGAAAGCACAGTGATGAAAGCGCTCTTTCATTCCAGTCGCTCCGCTGTGTCGTCAAAGACAAACACGCCTTCTCTCCAGTTCCATTTCCAAACAGGAGAACTGCTTATAGGAAAGGCATCCAGCAGCTACTGCCGTCAGAACTGACAGAATGTTCCTGTGAGTTATGGGGGGGGGGGAGGTGGGGGGGGGGGATTGCTGCCTCATTAATGCAGCTCGCAGACTGGGGGGGAAATACTGCATTCAGAGAGCGATACAGAGGATCTGTAGGAGCCCGGCTTCCACTCCAGATGGGGAGTGTGCGGGTTCTGAGTGACGGCTCGGCTGGGTTAATGAGCGGGATATGAGGAGGAGGAAGTGGAAGCTGTAATTCTGTTTGTTCTCCTCAGCGTTCCGCGTTTGCTGTCCTGGCTCTGTCTCGGTTATTTAAAACTTTGCTGAACGCTTCTCCCGCACGGGCTGGCTGAGGTGATTTCGTCGACGCTGATGAAGCTCGTCTCGTTTACTGCTGACACAGAAATGCTGTCGTCGGTGTGGGGTCATCTGGAGGTCAGGGCCAACGCCATGGAGACGCGCTTCTCACGCACACCTCCGATTCGCTCCTGGGCAGAAGCCAGCTACTGTCTGCGTCAGGGCCCTCAAACTCAAGTCCTGGAGGGCCACTGTGTTTCTGCTGGTTCGTGACATGCTCCTGCAGTTAAGTGCTTCATTTAAAAACTTCACTATATTAATACAGCACAGTCCAAACAGTCACCGTCGGATCCTCATTAGACAGGTGGATCTGTCCTGTCTTGAACTCTCAAGATTTGAGATGTGCCAGGTGGATCGGCAGGTGGATCGGCCGACACGATGGAGAACTCAGTAGTGCACACTTGCCAAAGTTCCTTCTGCAAACGTTGATGGATACCCGATGACTGCTTGATCTGAACCAGGCTTTAAAGCAGGGGTGACCAGTCCTATCCAAACAGGGCCGGCGTGGGGGCAGGGCAGGTTTTTGATTTAGCCCTGCAATAAGACGCCTAATTCTACTTATTATGGTTAATAGACTGAAGATTGATTGAAGACCATGATTAGTTAATTAGTTTAATTACGAATCTTATTGCTGGGCTAAAATAAGAACCTTCAACCCCTCGCCGAACAATTTTCAGAAAAAATTGGACACCCCTGCTTTAAAGAACGCTGCTGCCACTCCCTCTGCACGTCTGGGGGTACGGTTTTCACCCCAAAAGTTACACTGCAGGGTACAGTATGCTGTGGAATCTCAGTCTTAACAGCTAGCTGCTGATTGGTTCTGAGGGATCTCCTGATTGCCTCTGTGGTCTAGCCTGGGGGGGAGGTGGCTCCATTTTAGCTCACAGGTTTTAAGTGTTCACACTCGTATTTCGTATTAAAGACCCCATTCTGAGAACAGGTCATGTGATCCTGCGGGGTCTATCCCCGAGGCTGACTCACAGACCCCCCCCCCCCCCCCCCGAGAAGGCAGAGTCCTCACGCAGCTTGCTTTTATGCGGCCCGTTCCCCCCCGCCCCCCCACAGGCTGCCCGTTCCCCCCCCCCCCGCCCCCCCACAGGCTGCCCGTCCCCCCCCCCCCCGCCCCCCCACAGGCTGCCCGTCCCCACCCCCCCACAGGCTAGCCATTCATCACATGCCTCCGTACGGGGAACAGAGAGAACGCCTTTCTCTTCCCCCAACAGGGCTCATAAACTCACAGCAGATAATTACAGACCTGCCTTCTGTACCACAACCAGAGAATTCACACACCACTCTGCGGCACAGGAGAAGGCCGAGGAGTCCTAACGGAGAGTCAGAGGTGATCTCCCCCGTGTGCTGATCGCTGGCCTCTGGGCGCGGTGGCACACGTCCCCTCGGCCCCCTGGGTGTAACGCGGTTTCTCTTAACACACAGGCTGTGTCTTCGGGCCACAGACCTCTCAGTCAGCGTACGTCGACACATTTTTTCCCCTGACGACGCGCTGTGGTCCAGCCCTGAGGCTGACCAGAAATATGTTTACGCCACGAGAAGCACAATAACGGATTCGGAAAAAACAGCGGCAGTGGCAATCAGGGTTCTGCTCTTTCTGTGGAGGCAAATAACCTTTTCAGAAGATTTGTTTTTTCTTTTTTTTCCCTCCATCCATTAGCTCATTTGCATTCACAGGGCCGGTCAATAGAGTCAGGGGTGATTTACTGCTAATGAACAGCCCTTGCCCTCCCCGCAGCCGTCCGTTCGGACGTAAACGGTTCCCACAGACAGCCGAGAGAGCCGGTTCTGCGGCTGGCTGACCTTTTCTCCGCGTGGGGCTCGGGAGCCGGCTGCTTCTCGCAGGCGGCCGGGGCGAAAGGCCGAAATTCAGTTTGGGGAAAAGCATTTAGGCGGCATTACGCGGTGGAGGGGCTCGGCCGGGCCGAGCGGAGAGCCGCGGAAACGCCGGACCGTTAAATGCGAGTAACGTGGTGAGGCGCCTTCCAAAATCACCGTTTCTCCCGCCGCGATTCGGAGGGGAAAAAAGAGCACGTCTCTGATTCAGCGGGGCCCGGCCCCCGGGGTCTGGTGAATTAATTCTCTTTCCGCTGTAATCTCCGTGGCGATGGCGGGCCCTGCCTCCTCGCTCCTGATAGGGTCGTCCCTTATCGGCAGAGGGAGTGCTCTGGGACAGCCCTTTTCCGCCAAAACCGCGATTGTATCTGAGGATTCTTCAGAGGCTTATCGAGGCTTACGCGGAAAATAAAAGCCTAATTTGAGACGCTGTTAACCAGCCCTCAGCCCTCAGCCCTCAGCGCTTCCTCTTGTGCATTTGTTTATATTACTGTCTTATTTTGGGCCTCACAAAATAAAAGGTTCTTTTTTTCTGTTCTCAGCCTTTAGCTGTTCTGAAGCCTTCTGTTGTCACTCCTTTAGAACTTTGTCGGGCGTAACCATAGTAACCTCGAGCACTCTAACCGCGCCGCCGTTGCTGAGACTGCACCGCTGTGCATCGCAGAACCGCCCAGGCAATTGGTCGCCGTCACCATGGTAACCCCGCACGTCCTCGCCACGCAGCGCCTGGATGTTATCAGTGTCGAAACCTGCCCAAAAAAGGGTCCGCAGCTCGTAATGGAGAGGCAAGGCACAGATGAGCATAAGAGCCTCAGATCTGATTAATGAAAGAGGACATGAGAACACTTTGAGTGTTTTGGGAACGCTCGTCTAACAATGCACAGTTAAAGATTTTATTTTCCGTTCTGAAAGGCCCTTGTTCATTTCCCTCTGTCACCTTTAGTCCCAGCCTGAGTTTCTCTGTGCTTTAGTCCCAGCCTGAATTTCTCTGTGCTTTAGTCCCAGCCTGAATTTCTCTCTGAATACTTTAGTCCCAGCCTGAGTGTCTCTGTGCTTTAGTCCCAGCCTGAGTGTCTCTGAGCTTTAGTCCCAGCCTGAGTGTCTCTGTGCTTTAGTCCCAGCCTGAGTGTCTCTCTGCTTTAGTCCCAGCCTGAGAGTCTCTGAGCTTTAGTCCCAGCCTGAGTGTCTCTCTGCTTTAGTCCCAGCCTGAGCTTTAGTCCCAGCCTGAGTGTCTCTGAGCTTTAGTCCCAGCCTGAGTTTCTCTGTGCTTTAGTCCCAGCTTGAGTGTCTCTCTGCTTTAGTCCCAGCCTGAGTTTCTCTGAGCTTTAGTCCCAGCCTGAGCTTTAGTCCTGGCCTGAGTGATTTCTGAGCAGCAGAACGTGGAAAGCAGATGGTGCCACACCAGCAGAGCTGCCAGTCTTTAAATAAACAAACACCAAACAAGTAGGCATTTTTTACCTCCAAAAAAACAGGAACACGTTTTCTAAAAATGCTCATGGTGTGTAATCTTGTAGTGAGGCTGTGTGCGAGGAACAAATGACCTGCTCATGGCTGCAAATTAGCGCCTGGAAGTGAGGCTGAGACCGCAGTCCCCGAGCAATCCGTTTCCTATTTACGCTGAGACAAGCAAACAGAACTCATTTTCCAAGATAAGGGAGGTTCAGATGGCATGTAAATTACTGGAGGACTGAAAAGTCTAATGGTGTCCTAACTGCTTAGAATACGCCTTACTGCTGAAAACAGATTCATTATCGTTTATTTACCATTTGCGCATGGGTTTGAAAAGCTTGTTGTTTATATTTGGTTTGCTTGTAATTCCAAGAAACAAATGCCGTTTATACCTTAAAGAATGCAGAAAGACAGCAACGGAATATGTATGTACTCAGAATGTTAAATATTTTATAACTCTACCCTATGAACTGAATCAAAATACACAACCCCCCCCCCCCCCCCAACGACTTCTCAACCCCTTAAGAGAATAATCACAGTGTTATAATGCATTTTAAAAACAATCCCTGAACCAATAGTAAATTTCCTTTGATTACATTTCACTCAATTCTGACACCAAAGCGTTTTGAGTGGGAGCACTTTAAGCAGATTCACTTTTGGCTTCATGTGTAAATGCTTTTTGATGGTGCCACATTAGTGTGTCTAAAATCCATATTCATGACCGTAAACTGCACACACATCAAGACTGGCATACTAAGAGAAATATTCCCATTTTCTCTGACACGATTATAGACAGAGATTCAGTTCCATATATTCAGTGAATACTCGCAGACATTTCTATTTCAGTTGCAGTTTTGCCAGAAGGAATCACTCTGTATATGTACAATGAAAGAACACTCAACAGACTGTTCAAATCATTCACCTTAAGTAGTAATTATATAATCAGCAATACTATATATTCAAACTTAAGGTATTTAACCCTTTAAGGTGTAAGCTCACAAATATGTGATTAGAATGTTCTTAACTGAACATTCTAATGCTGATGTGACAATCACTACTGGAAATTGAAAATAATGGAGTTCTAGAACACTGAACGCTGAATGTTGAATAAACGATCCAGAAAAAGCTGCTCTTCAGAGGGCTCCGGGCGGTGACGGGTTTGAGCTGGAAAATCCCAGGTTTGCAGCCTCAGCCCAGATTTACATAAATCTGAAGCCGTTGCAAACCTGACATCATCAGTCTTCCTAAATCTCCAGTTTCGGGGGGGTTGAACCTTCAGACACCAGTAAATGCCCCGCAGACCACTGAGTCTTTTAAAAGAAACTAGTATCTACAATAAATCTTCACTGATATTCATAGCAAAATTATTTGATTGTACGTTTTGTTCAGTGCCGAATTTTGCTGGAATTATTGTCAGGTAGCTGCAGAAGTGTTTTCAGATGTTACTGCCATCTACAGCGTGAAAGTTTCCGATACATTCTTTATGTGTGTCCTCTGCGCTTAATCACTGCAAAAATAGGAGGGGTGCTCCAAAACTACAGACTCCATAAACCACCAAAAATATACCAATGGACATTTTCAAGGACTGTTCACTGGAAAATAATGTTGGAGCGCTCTGGTAATTAAGAGAACTAATATCCAGAAATAATAAGTTTTGTGTCAACTTCATTTCTGAGTTTGGCTGATGTTTCTGGATGGATTATGGCTTCCTCAGAGCTTCTGAGGCTAGGAGGGCAACACATCGCTTGTTTGGAGAACCTCAGCGACTCAAACTCCAGCTCTGTAACGGGTCATCTCTGCTGACCCCACCTCAGCCTCTCCTCTCCTGCCCGGGCTTACCCAAGATGGCCACCACCTCGTCGTCCTGGATGACCTCCAGGGACCCGGACACCACGAAGCAGAGGCTGTCCACGCTCTCGCCGGCGTGGTAGATGAGGTCGCCGGGGGCGCAGTGGATGGTCTGGAACTCCATGGCCAGGGCACGGAGGCAGCCGTCGCTGGCCAGCCGAAACGCCGGGTGCTCCTTAAACACCTTCCTGTTCAGGTGCACACAGATGTCTGCCCGCATGTCCTTAGGACAGATCTGCAGCACCTGAGGAAGAGCAGAGCGGCGAGGGTCAGTAGTCTGTCTCTCTCTCTCTCTCTCTCTCTTTCTCTCTCTGTCTCTCCTTCTCTCTGTCTCTCTCTTTATTTCTCTCTCTGTCTCTCCTTCTCTCTGTCTCTCTCTTTATTTCTCTCTGCCTCTGTCTCCCTCTCTCTCTCCCTCTCCCTCTCTTCATCTCTCTGTCTCTCCCTCTCTTTATCTCTCTCCCTCTCCCTCTCTTCATCTCTCTGTCTCTCCCTCTCTTTATCTCTCTGTCTCTCCCTCTCCCCCTCCACAGTTCAGACAGGCCCGCCGTTGCCGTGGTTTCCCTTAGCGGGTGCACCAGAGGGGCCCCTGGGAGACGGCGGTGGCGATGGTGGCTCAGCTGGCGGGAGCTGAGCCTCGGGACGGGATTTCACGCTCCCGTCCGGAATCCTGAGAGCTTTTGCTCCGCCTCCCTCGGCTGCACTCATCATTTCAATATTCCATATTCCATATTCAGCCCTGAGGAAGAGCCCCAGCTGGTGGCACAGCCCCCCCGCCCCCCCGCCCCCGCAGGCTCGGAGCTTTCTATCGCCGGCCGCGGGACGCGTGCATCGCACGCACGTCAGACTGCGCCCCGCTCGGGACGTCCCGCCTCGGCTTCTCCGAACGGGCGTGCGTGTGGAGTCAGGAGGCAGGAACAGCACGTTCTGGGAGTTTCATGTTGCTGTTTCTGTCTGTGGGCAAAGCTGGCTGAAACTCTCTCTGCAGGGAAGCGGGGCTCCGGCTCAGCCTGTGAACCGTACCCTGAAATGGGCTCGACTCAGAACGGATTGGCTGGCTTTGCCCGAGGGGCACAAACCCCAGTATCCATGGTTACTCTGTCTTTTACACCAAGACAGAAACTGAATTTCGCTGAACCAAATTCCAGCATATATTTAAGCTCACTGTTCAATGGAATCCCAATAGAATGATTTAAAACTAATGCTTGAAAGAGCTAAATCTTTCAATTTGAGACATGGGCTGCCTGTATAATTTTCCTTTCACACATTAAACTTCCAATTGCAGCTGTGTGTGCAGATAGCTTTTGAGCCCATATTACATTATTGAATTATGCTTCAGGCTTTACCCTCTGTAAAAGAACAGCCCTTTTGAGTAAACGTGTTTTTCAGTGCAAGAGCAAGACACACAGAGAGCCTGATTTAATAAGACCTTTAGCACATGCAAAACCAGTAACATGGCTGATGATTGGTCACGGTGTTTGCTTTGCACCAGTCATTGGCTGTGTTATTAGTTTTGCCTGCGCTATAAAAGGTCTCAGCACCTTAGTGCAGTGAGAACGCTGGATAAAATGGCAGCCTGCAAAACACATGAATGGTCTCTTAACCAGTCTGTTTAAATATGCTGTACAGAGTTTTTTCTTGTTACGCCATCAAGAACCAGCAAATTCAGAAAGTAAAGTGCTTTCCAGTCCCCTTGGAGTCGCTGAGAAAATCATTTAAAAATACATCTCTTATTTCCAGCTGACCCACTTCCATGTGCGGTATATCTTTAAGTTTTAAATGATTCAGATTACGTTCGAAGAGGGTTTTACTCAGGAATGCTCCAGAAAGAATATCTCCCAAATAAATATCTCAGACAGCACACCTCATAAGTCCAGTTTGTTGAGAGGTACACAGAGGTCAACCAGGCCTGGGTCAAATACTTTCAAAATACTCTTAAACTCTAAAAAAAATTATTTCAAATTACTTTCATTTTTTTAAAAGGAACATCTATTTTCACCAATAGTCAGAAAAAGATTATTCTGTGCAATGGTAGGTTTTGGTTCAGACATGATTAGGAAAATTTCCCAGGCATCTGCAGGAACAGTTTTGAAATATTGCTCTTCTCTGCAGAGTAGAAGTATCTGGGATGCCTGTTTGAGCCAGGTGTGCGGTGATTAAGGGAGATCAGGTGTGCGGCAGGTGTGCGGTGATTAAGGGAGCTCAGGTGTGCGTCAGGTGTGCGGTGATTAAGGGAGCTCAGGTGTGCGGTGATTAAGGGAGATCAGGTGTGCGTGATTAAGGGAGATCAGGTGTGCGGTGATTAAGGGAGCTCAGGTGTGCGGTGATTAAGGGAGATCAGGTGTGCAGTGATTAAGGGAGCTCAGGTGTGCGGTGATTAAGGGAGATCAGGTGTGCGTCAGGTGTGCGGTGATTAAGGGAGCTCAGGTGTGCGGTGATTAAGGGAGCTCAGGTGTGCGGTGATTAAGGGAGATCAGGTGTGCGTCAGGTGTGCAGTGATTAAGGGAGCTCAGGTGTGCGTCAGGTGTGCGGTGATTAAGGGAGATCAGGTGTGCAGTGATTAAGGGAGATCAGGTGTGCGTCAGGTGTGCGGTGATTAAGGGAGATCAGGTGTGCGGTGATTAAGGGAGATCAGGTGTGCGGTGATTAAGGGAGCTCAGGTGTGCGGTGATTAAGGGAGCTTAGGTGTGCGGTGATTAATGGAGCTCAGGTGTGCGGTGATTAAGGGAGCTCAGGTGTGCAGTGATTAAGGGAGATCAGGTGTGCGGTGATTAAGGGAGATCAGGTGTCCGGTGATTAAGGGAGATCAGGTGTGCGGTGATTAAGGGAGCTCAGGTGTGCGGTGATTAAGGGAGATCAGGTGTGCGGTGATTAAGGGAGCTCAGGTGTGCGGTGATTAAGGGAGCTCAGGTGTGCGGTGATTAAGGGAGCTCAGGTGTGCGGTGATTAAGGGAGATCAGGTGTGCGTCAGGTGTGCGGTGATTAAGGGAGCTCAGGTGTGCGGTGATTAAGGGAGATCAGGTGTGCGTCAGGTGTGCGGTGATTAAGGGAGCTCAGGTGTGCGGGGGACCGGACGTCCGGCTCACAGTTTGGTACCTTTTCAGTGTCGATGCCCCGGGACATGGACCAGGTGGAGGCGATGTAGTCCATCACCCGCTCGCTCAGGCCCTTGGGCACCTGGTACAGCTTGAGGAAGTCTCGCACGCTGTTCAGCATCTCGTGGTACCTGTTGGTGTTGGCGTACATCTGCTGGAAGATGGTGGTGACGTTACCGAAGATGGTGGCATACAGTAGAGCTGGAAAGACAAGCGGACAGCCATTAGTCACAGGAGAGAGGTGAGTGCATACTGTACCAACCCTGGCAGACCTGGCGATGATGACTCTGATTCACACAAAGATCAATAACACTGCATGCAAAACTACCTAACTGGGAACTGAGTACCATCAGTAACGTGTGGACGGTGAAGGAAGAGTGACTATTCAAAGGGCTTAAGGCCTGAGGTCTTGGGTTCATAACCTCATGGTGCTATAAGCAGGCTGATGTGAGATTGATCCACCCACATCAATTTTTATTTTATTTGTATAGCACTTTTTACAGAGAAATGTCACTAAGACACTTTACAGAGCAGCAAGGCAAGAGACAGAGCAAAAAGAGCAGATACCAGGCCTGAAGCCCAAATAGCATGTGATGTGCTTTGATAATAAGAGCAATTGTCAGTTACTTCTTCTGATGAATCACACACCTGTGTTGGTTTGTTCCTTCCCTCAAGCGATACAGAAGGCGATTTATCGAGGGCTCTGGTGAATGTGGTTTTGGCGCAAGCCCTCTGCAGCAGAGCTGCTCCGCGGCGCGGCGGCCGCTGGCCGGCTTGTCGACAACAATACCGGAGACACCGCGGCAATCTGGGGCCTGTCAGCCAGGACAATGGAGCGTGGGGGGGGCGGGGGCCGGGGGGGCGGGGGGGGCGACCGGCCGGCCAGCATTCTGTTCCGTTTCTCATCTGGTCCCATAATGAAGAGGGTACCGAAAGGGGGGGGTGGGGGGTGGAAACCAGAGGTCAGAGAGAGGGGGAGGGAGGACCGGTATTTAATTACGGCTTAATGGAGCCGGCACCGACCCCTGCTTCGTCTGCATCCCAGGGTGCACTGGGGCCAATCTGCTTACCGCTTCGCGTCCCGCGCACTTCAACGGCGGCCTTATCTTGTGTGTCCCCGCCCCCCACCCCCGCCCCCCACACACAGATAAACGCGGTTCTCTTGTATCAGATTATTTCTCCGCGCACAGGAAGGTTGGGGGTGGGGGGGGGGTGGCTGGGGAGGGCTGAAGGGCACTCGTACGCGTCTTATCTTAATAAAAATCGCTCCGCTCTGCTCCGCTCCGTTCCGTTCCGCTCCGCTGGAGAGCACAGCCTCGGATGCCCAGAGCGAGCGCACCGTCGGGTCGCTCAGTCTGCCGAGGATCACGACCTCGCCCCCAGAGCCTCGCCCCCGGACCCTCGCACCCGAAGCCTCCCAGAGAACCAGATGCGAGCGAAATGAGCATAACGCACTGTGAAGAGGAGAGCGAGGGAGACGCCGCGCCCCTAAAAACACTGAAGAGGAGAGAGAGGGAGACGCCGCGCCCCTAAAAACACTGTGAAGAGGAGAGAGAGGGAAACACCGGGCCCCTAAAAACACTGTGAAGAGGAGAGCGAGGGAGACGCCGGGCCCCTAAAAACACTGTGAAGAGGAGAGAGAGGGAGACGCCGCGCCCCTAAAAACACTGTGAAGAGGAGAGAGAGGGACACACCGCGCCTCACTGGGAGCTGTAGGGCTGTGGGGCTGAGGGTGTAAAGTGCGTGACTCAGACTGCCTGCTCGCATCTGAGTCCTGAACCCCCAACCAGGACGAATCCTCGGGATTCAGATTCAGACTCTGCTCATTTCACTCCACAGGGCCAGGCTGTGTGCTCCTGTCCTCAAACAAAATATACACCTAGTGGCTGAAATGAGAACAGAAACGCAGATGCATTTAACCACTGCAGCTTATAAAACAAAACTTGACAATAATGCGCTGACTTGTAAACTCACAGCCGATGAACTATGCTTCAATTTGCTAAAAAATCTCCTATGATTGCAGTCTTCTCTCCTACTGCCATGCTGGCTGGGGCTGTGTGGATTCAGGCCTGTTTGATACCTGGACGGCAAACCTTCATGGAAAACCACTTTCTGCTGGAAATCGTCCAGGTTGGCTGGTAGGTGTAAAACGAATGCCCCAGTGCACTGATAGGGACACTGTACTATAGGATGAGCCACGTTTCAGATTAAAAGGAGCGCAGTCTTAGAATCGTTACACTCGTTCGACTGATCAAAAACGACTGAACTCTGTTTCCACGAGAGCTGTTGTGTGATGTTTCTCTGTCATAAAATGGCTGCTGTGATTCATACAGGTGGGTGTTGAGGTGAGTCACTGCTTTGAGATCCCGGGGTTCAGAGTAAATGATCCATCACATCCACCATTTTGATCCTGTGGTTTATCAATGTAATATACAGCTGAGGTTGTAACACACATCTAAAATTTATCACTGTTGAAAAGCGAGTGGATAACCTAGATACCCTTTGAAAGAAGCGTCAGGACGTAAGAAACCACGAAAAGAGAACGTGTGCAATACAGCTTTGGTAACGATGCGCAGAGCCAGTAGCTTTAACCCTCATAGAGAACCAAATTCAGGGAATTTACACCTCTCAGTTACAGAAGAAAATTTTGGCAAAAAAAAAAAAACACCAGTGAATATCAGAAAATAACGAAGTTCGAGCATTGCTTCACTGTTTTCCAGCGGGAGTAAGTAAACAGTTCAGTAGAGTGAACATGTTTCTGCCGTAAAAATCTAAAGGGTGATTTAGTTTTGTCAGAGAGCACTACGCGGGGGGCGGGGGGGGGCGGGGGGGGCGGGGGGGTGTAAAGTAGAAGCGTGTCAGGCGCTCCCACAGAAACGCGCGCGCTGTTTGCCATCGCACTCAGGAGCCACTTGGCTTCACAGCATGCAGTTGTCAAACGGCATCACAGAAGACATTTATTACGGTACGGCGTCAAAGCGATCTGCGCTAGCACGCTAATATATTTCCCTGGGGTGGAAAGTGCTTATGCAAGCGATGAGTCCTTAAATATCCTAGCTAAAACGCCAACCATGCATTGAAATTCAGCAACAAAAAAAAAAAGTAATGGATATTTTGAATGCAGGGGAAGTGGCAGCAGCCCTCCAGCCCTCTCTTTGGGCTGAAATGCATGCAGGGGAAGTGGCAGCAGCCCTCTCTTTTGGCTGAAATGCATTTCTTTTTCTGCTCCGACATTCGGCTGGCTCCCGAATAAAGTGGGCTTTGAGAAACGGAAAGCACTGCTGACGGGAAAGAGAAATACGTCACACATCACAAAGAGCCATAAAAATAAAGCAAGACTGACAGTGGTGAAGTGGGCTGAATCACCAGGTATAAGAAATACACGCATGTATTGGGGGACAGATTCAACGTATAAGATACTATGTGGGATCTGCTTCCGTTGTCAACATTTTTAAGCCGAGTAGATATAGTATGGTACATGCAGAACGTTGCAAAATTAAACCAAAATGTTGATTAGATTTCGTCCAAGGTCCTGACTGGCATTCTCTGTAGAACCCAGTAGAACTGGCTGCCACTAATACTACCGCAGTAGAGGAAAGGATGCACATGCTGCAGCTGAGTTAATCAGTCTCTGTATGTGCACATACTGTGCGGGCATCATAGACGCTTTTCGTGTCATTAGCTAAGCGCTGTGTTCCGGCACAAGCAAACACAGCGGAGGCTAATAGACTGGTCTGGGGCGGGTACTGCGCCTCAGCTGTGTCCACACGGCGAGAGATCGGGCGCGTGTTTATTCCCCCGTGTCCCGCGGTTACCGGCTCCACCGCCTCGCGCGCTAGCAGCCACAGGCTAGCCTTCCGAGGTGCGTTCACCCCCTCCGCGGGCAAAGATAAACCAGCCCTGCCGCCCAGATAAAGGCGCTGGAGGCAAACAAGCGGGGGCTTATCTGTGTGTTCAGTGGACCCCCCCCCCCCTCCATCTTGGGCCGGGGGGGGGCAGTTAAAACGCGCCTCCTCTCCGGCTTCGTTCTTATCAAACCGTGACAGCAGCTGGGACGCCGGGCTCTCATGCGCACCTGTCACCCCGAGCAGGGGAACAGGACTCCGCCTCTAACTAACGGTGATGTACGATGAGCACATTTACATTTCGCTGTTTAACACACGCTCTCACTCAGGCTGACGTAAGTGCACACCTACAGGTTTAGGCGCGGGATAAAGAGCCGATGCTAATTCATCTGGGTCACTACCGATAGCAGGAGTCAATACATCAGCTTTGAATGTGTAGTGAAGTGCCAGAGTCAGGGCAGAGTCAGATAAAGAGTGTCCTGTTGAGAAGCATGTGGCTGAGCGGTTATAGTTTTTGGATTTAGCATACATAGGGCTAGTGAACACTCACTCAGATTAATTCTCATTCTATAACAGCAAACAAGGGGCACTCGAACATGGCACTGAAATACATCAGATCCCTCTATATATTTATTAAGCAAATGTTAATTTTTAGATGCATGAAATAATGGCATGTTTGGACAATGTGTTTGCATGAATTGTATAATAATGTTATTATTTTACACATTCTTTTTAAATTAACATGTCAAACTAAAACCTTGATCTGTATCTCCAGAAAATGCCATTTTCAGGAATGGCAAAAAGCTATTTCTTTTTTTCCATGCACCAGCACACCCTGGTCTTCCCATTCACCAGCACACCCTGGTCTTCCCATTCACCAGCACACCCTGGTCTTTCCATGCACCAGCACACCCTGGTCTTTCCATTCACCAGCACACCCTGGTCTTTCCATTCACCAGCACACCCTGGTCTTTCCATGCACCAGCACACCCTGGTCTTTCTATTCACCAGCACACCCTGGTCTTTCCATGCACCAGCACACCCTGGTCTTCCCGTTCACCAGCACACCCTGGTCTTCCCATTCACCAGCACACCCTGGTCTTTCTATTCACCAGCACACCCTGGTCTTTCCATGCACCAGCACACCCTGGTCTTTCCATTCACCAGCACACCCTGGTCTTTCCATTCACCAGCACACCCTGGTCTTCCCATTCACCAGCACACCCTGGTCTTTCCATGCACCAGCACACCCTGGTCTTTCCATGCACCAGCACACCCTGGTCATAGTGGGCTTTGAAACAACTTCAGTAGTTGTTCAGTTAAGTGCCCTTTACAGTACTTCAGGTTAGATGACAGCTTTAAATGTGTGTAAAAACATCAATATGACAAACAGTGCATACAGAGTTCTTGAATGACACCAATAAACAGCACACTTTGATGTATATGAAACCATAAACTGCGCATATTTGTTATTGGTGCTCGTAACATGTACCGCTTTATAAGAGCTCACACTCCAGTTCAGAAGCACAAAACAAGAACATTCTCAAAATGGAGGTGGGTGCAACCTAAGGACTGTACTTCAGCCAATCTTCCCTGTTCCTCCTCCAGCTCCTCCAGAGCCCAACACCAGGAGGCCCAGCTCCCAGTCTCTCTGCAGCGTAGGAGTGGCCCTCCTGAGGGGTTTACCAGCAGACACTTCAAAAACACAGGAAGTCGGAGGTAAAGCGATCCAGCAACCTGCCCTAATCCCTTTTACACTGACGCCTGAGGAACACTAAATTGCTTAGCCGAGGTCAGAAGGTGGATCCCACGCGGTATCGTTTGCTCTGCGGACACAGTTCGCTCCCGAACGAAACTGGAGAGGATCTTTCGTTTTTTAAACTTAATTTACGCCTTTGGAGCAGAGCGGTTGGAGCGCGCATCGATTTCTCATCAGCCGAACGCTCGTCCATCTTCTTCCATTTGGCCCTGTCACAGAACTTAGCTCGTAATAAACTAGGAAGACGTCGTTTTGTGCAGCAGACGCTTGGCGGAGGGGAAGGGCACATCAGTCACGGCACAAAGCCGCCGTACGGAAACCGCCGGCGTTTCCCGTTCTTACAGCGCAGCCGACGTGCTTCTGAGCCCAGTAATGCATTGCCGTGCATGTAAAACATCGCAGAACGGAACACACAATATCGATCAGCGTTCTGCATCCGCGCGAGCACGTCCCGGACCGCCAGTCTGAAAGCACACAGACGGCCATTCATAACCGTGGAGCTGGGAAAGGGTCCACAAACTGCGCAGGGGCTGAGTTAATGGATCTCTATGGGGCAGAAACTCTATCCACCGGGACGGGGGGGGAGGGGGGGGCGGGGTGCACTGAGAAAGGACCTGTCACGGGCACAATGGGGCAGATTTATCAAAGCCGGCCAGCCGTACAGACGGCAGCGCTGGTCCCCAAAACCAGATCAAACGCCCCGGTGTGGCACAGATTAATGACTGTATGAGGACCCGCACTCCCTGACCCCAAACATCAGCCTCAAACAGCGACACGCACTGCGTAAGCCCGCACCCGCAGCTCCTTCAGCTATGGACGGAGTGTGGCACAGTGGGTAAGGAACTGGGCTTGTAACCGAAAGGTCGCAGGTTCGATTCCCGGGTAGGGCACTGCCGTTGTACCCTTAAGCAAGGTACTTAACCGAAATTGCTTCAGTATATATCCAGCTGTATAAAATGGATACAATGTAAAAAATGCTATGTAAAAGTTGTGTAAGTCGCTCTGGATAAGAGCGTCTGCTAAATGCCTGTAATGTAATGTAATGTAATGACAACATTTGTTGCTTGCTATTGCAGAGCACACCGGCGCGTTCTTGCTTCCTAACAGTGTACCCAACAGTTGACTTTGACACCCCCCCAATGTTTTAGCTACGTCTCTGATCAGTTTATTCTGATTTTTCAGCCCTGTGATGGCCTGTTTTACTGGCACTGACACATATTTAATCCTCATGTTGAGAGACAACAGCAACAGACTCCAAATGCAAATTCCACACCCAGAATGAGAGACGTACATGGAATGTGCAGAGCAGGATTGGTCAGTGGTCGACCATTCACAAACTCACGCATTTCCATAAGCAACACACGCACACAATAAGTGCTCTCATACCCATCCAATCACATGCACACACAGCCAGTGCCTTTTTATACCAACTGACCAATTACACCTTTTGTTAGTTTTCTTGTGTGAACTAATGATGAAAGACACACAGCTGGCCAAGAAACAATTACTCACCGAAACAATCAATTTCTTTTGCTTCCCTAAAATGGGGAGGAAGGGCTATGTATAAAAAGGGATGCAATTCTGACACAGATTGCCTGATAAGGATGTAAATGCCCTCAAATTAGAGCTGATGGTCTGCACTTTAACCTCATGTTCACTGTTTTATTTCAAATCCAATGGGCTGTAGTACAGAGCCAAAACAACAAAAATCGCCATGCTCCCAGTACTTGAATTGAATGTATAAATATATGTATTTATTTACTGTCATAAGCCAATATACACAAGTCAACAGAAAGAGACAAGTCACAGTCTTCCTGGAAGCACACTTTTGAAAGTCTACACGTATTCCCAATTCCCTTAGACCAGATTATAAAAATGCACAATCAATAAATACCCATAGTACTCTTACTGCATCCTGCAGTAAAAAAACAGCAGGTTTTATACAATTTTGTCAAGCACACAGAGCGTAAGAAAGACAAAGAAGCTCTTTAAAAAAGTACAAAGTGCAGCTGAGTCGGTCCTCAGTATTAAAATGTAAAAGCTGAAAAACACTGCAGTACTGCGTCAGGTATGATGGAAAGGAAGTCAATACGCCTCACGGTGGTGATTATCATTACTGCGTGCAAAAGATATTATTACATAATCACTGTTGTGATTTATCTGAGATAGCTGTAACCTCTTTGCAATGTATTCCGTTCGCAGATGCCTGAGGCTTTATAACAATCAGGCTTTCCTTCTTAAAGGATTTAATTGGAAAAAAAAATGCTGTCTCCCTCTCCACCTTAACCAATGTGTGGTGAGCGTTCTGGTGCAAAATGGCTGCCATGCATCACCCAGGTGGGTGCTGCACATTGGTGGTGGGTGAGGTGAGTTCCCAGTCATCACTGTAAAGCACTTTGAGCGTTCGGAAAGGTGAGCGTTCGGAAAGGTGCTATATAAATGCAACCATTCATTCATTCATTCAAAGAATGAGCAGCATATTCAGAGAGCTAGTCGTAAATAAACGGGCGTGTTAGCAGAAGGGACACCCCAGTGTGGTCGTGCGAAGGCATACGTAGTTCTCCGTCCAGATCAATGATCATGTGACCTGGGAAAGCAGGGCTGCAAATTCCGGCTCCTCGTCCTCAGTCTGCTCCTCTCGTCCCTGTCAGCGGCCCAAAGGAAGAAGTATCCAAGCAGAGCTAATTAATTATTAAATTAATTAACTAATCAATTAATCGGTGAAGCCCCCCGCGTCCAATAAACCACCGCGCCCGAAGGAACTGGAAAGCAGGCGCGATTAGCATATTTCCATCGATGCGGTTTTGGATGAGTCAGCTTCTGGAGAGGTCAGCGCAAAGCCACAGTCCGCTACACGAACGCACCCCCACCCCCCCCACCCCAGGGGGACGAGGGTTCTGTGTGCGTTAGAGACGCTGTCATGCATCAGCGCTGCTCTGAACCCCCCCCCCCCCCCTCCCCCCGCCACCACTTCCTCCAGCCTGGCTTCCTCCTGGCCACTTCGCGCATGCAGGTGCTGAATTATTAATGCATTTATAATTGTCTCTTTAATCACGGGTCATTATCAGAGTGATTTTTCTGGGGCTGTTTTTTTTTTTTTTTAAAGCACCAATTAAATGAGTTTATGTTTGTATGTATTTCGCACACCGACCACTCAGTGCACTGGGGAATAGGTGTTCTGAGACAGGTGGTTTTATGTTACTACCACTGTTTAATAAGAACAGTGTCAGTCCGACAGTTTCCTAGTAGCAGATGAAGAGTATGACGTTGGATTTTCCAGAATAATTGCTAATTTTCACACCCATTTTTTCTTACTCTGCACGTATTCATATTGCAAAAGAAAAATGTGAATAGAACTGAACAGACAATGAACAACTATCTCTGCATCATCTGCATAGCATGTGACCCTGAAGTGCTCAGAAAAAGCAGAAAGAAATTATATTTTATGTAAAAATTGATTTGGGTCATTTTCTAAACGAACTTTGTGGACATAATTCAGATGCAATGATCCCAAATACATTAGCAGATTTCAGCCAGAAAAGAAGGTGAAAGTTCAGCATTATAAATTTAAATTGAGCTCAATGTTGCTGGCCGGCTATAAAAGTGTTAACGCCAGGAGCAAAATGTCAGAAGAGACACAGAATGCCAGAGCAAGTGGCATTAAGTGTCACAATATGATGGCCAAACAAACCCTAACGCCATTTCACATAGTTTCTCACACTGAGTTTTCACGGAAAACAAAGAATTCATTTGGGAGATTTCAGTATCTAGGGCTTAGAGTCTCGATCCCTGATCAAAGCAACACACTTGTGTGTGAAGTCATATGAGCATCATGGGAGATTGCCGTGGAAACGCTAGTGGGGGCTGAGCTCGCGTTAAAAATGCAGGCCGCATCGACACGAGCATCCTCATGCGGGTGGGAGAGTAACTACACCCAAGCCATGTCGTAGATCAGATAAACGTCCGCCAATCGGAAACAAAATGGCATTCCATATTCCGCACGCCCGGCTCGTCAGGCTGCAGTCTTGACCGTTATTCTCTGACGCCGGCATCGGGAGATGCTAATCTGGTTTGCACAGGCTGGTTCGGCCGTTTCGGGTGATTGGGATGGACGTGTCGTTGTGAAGACGTCTCTGAGCGTTCGTGCATTTTTGGCCGCCTGACTCCCATTAGATGATTCGTGTTCTCGGTCCTAAAAATAAGGACCAGCGCGGACTGCCTGCGCGCTTCAGGGGGCGATACCGAGCAAAGCAATCTGGCGGGCGGTGTGTGGGAAAGCGCGTGTGAAAACAACCGATTCATTATTCCTGACGTGGAGACGGCTTCTCATAAATGAGGTGGTCTGAAAAAGGCATTTTCCCCCTGGGGCTTGAATTAGGCAAACAGGAAAAAAAATCTGCTGTCTAGTAGTTGTGCGCAGTTTGATTGCCACCAAAACACAAAATAAAAAGGTTTCTATACAGACCTGCGTAAGCACTGTAAAATTGAATTACAGCGAAAATAGCAATACAGTGCAGTGGTATTAGCCAATAATAGCTGCTACTCTTAGGTTATCAATATATTTAACAAATTGTATTCATACAGAGTATATGTTGCTTTCCTCAGCATTACTATACAGTACCTCAGATGATAGAACACAGTCCAGATCTTTTCTGAGACAGGTCAAATCAATGCCTCACAGAAAATGGGATTACAGCTCTGTGTGTTTAATATGATTCCCATTTGGAAGCGTTTCTTTGTGATGGGTTGGCATGCGAGTGGCTTGAAATGGATCAGTGCACTAAATCTGCACAGAAGACTTCCCAGAATGGGTGACAGGCACCAATTATAAAGGGTGTATTACACGGAATTACATTTGCAGCGATGTACATTCTGCAGAAATCGACTCTCAGCAGCTGGTTCTTATGTTACATTACAGTCGCATAATGTGTTCTTACGCGGAGAAATGAACAGAAGAAGAGTCTTTACTGGATTTTTACTGAAATCAGCCCTTTGCTTGCTTAAAACAGCAGGTTTCAAACAGTCACAGGCCTGAGAAGAACTGGCTCGGCATGGCAGTTGTTTAGTTTATAACTTCCTTTTTCTTTTTTCTTTTTTTTTTAGGACATACATTATTTCTAGTTCTAGCTTGATGGCATTTATGTCACACACAATTGGTGCTCTCAAAGCTCTAGAAATGAGATTGAAGTCAGAAAGTATATATTTTTTTTGTGTTGAAGCGATATCACGTACCTGCCCATAAACGTGCTCTGCCCAGGGTGCGGCTTTCCCCTGCAAGCCCCCCCCGGTCCCACGTGTGTAGCCTGCCTTTTCAGGCATGTGACAGAATATTTGATGACGACTTTTTTCTGTGATATCATTTGAAGTCGCACATCAGAGGGTGCGGCGCGGCGTGATCATGTGATCCGCGCGTCATGTGATTCTCTATTCTGGCTGCGCTCTCTTTGAGGCTCCTACCATTTTTATTTATTGATTTCTTTTCCCTCTCTTTTTTTTCGCAGGCGCTATTTTTAGATTTTGCAGTCCGCTGTAATAGTGCAGCCGTTTCCCAGCAGGCTGTTCTGCTCCTGACTGCGGGAAGCGGGACCGGCCTAATCAGGGAGCCGGGCTGGCGGGTTGGCGGGCTGGCGGGTTGGCGGATGACACTGTCTGCGCTTGGGGCTGTGGAGCCGGCGACTGCCTGTCTGTCAGGCCGCCTGCAACCCCCCCACCCCCCCTCACCCCCCACCCCCCATTGCTGAAAACGTCTGTGAAAGGCAAGAGGACATTTCACCTTCTCTTTTTCTCTTTCTCTGCCTTGCTCTCTTTCTGTCTTTCTCTTTCTCTCTCCTTCTCTCCTCATTCTATTTTCCTCCCTCTCTCTAAATCCCTCTTTTCACTTCCTTTCACCATCTCCCTGTTTTTTCCTCACTCCCAGTATCTCTCTCTCTCTCTGTTTCTGTCTGTCTCTCAGCTGAGCTATGGAGAGGAAAGCCAGTGAGAGTCAGAGCTGGATCAGAACCACCCCTCAGCTCCGTGCTGGATTCAGGCTGGATGAGAACCACCCCTCAGCTCCGTGCTGGATTCAGGCTGGATGAGAACCACCCCTCAGCTCCGTGCTGGATTCAGGCTGGATGAGAACCACCCCTCAGCTCCGTGCTGGATTCAGGCTGGATCAGAACCACCCTTCAGCTCCGTGCTGGATTCAGGCTGGATCAGAACCACCCCTCAGCTCTGTGCTGGATTCAGGCTGGATCAGAACCACCCCTCAGCTCTGTGCTGGATTCAGGCTGGATCAGAACCACCCCTCAGCTCTGTGCTGGATTCAGGCTGGATCAGAACCACCCCTCAGCTCTGTGCTTTTCGATTCCTGCCGGCTCTGAGGGGCTCCGTTAAGGAAGATGATGGAAGGACCGCGATGAAATCCAGCATCACGCCGGCGTCCCGTCCCCGTCCCTGTCCCCGTCCCGTCCCCATCCCGTCCCCGTCCGAAGGGCAGAAGGTTTGTTCCCCCGCCGAAGCGTCAGAAACCAGCTGAGATCAGCTCCCTCTGAGATCAGCCCTCTGAGATCAGCCCCCTCTGAGATCAGCCCTCTGAGATCAGACCCCTCTGAGATCAGCCCTCTGAGATCAGACCCCTCTGAGATCAGCTCCCTCTGAGATCAGCCCTCTGAGATCAGCTCCCTCTGAGATCAGCCCCCTCTGAGATCAGCCCTCTGAGATCAGACCCCTCTGAGATCAGCCCTCTGAGATCAGCCCTTTGAGATCAGCCTCCTCTGAGATCAGCTCCCTCTGAGATCAGCAAATCCTCAGTCTAACAAACCCCAGCCCAGAGGATTAGAATGAGTCTTCAGCATTTTAGCACTCGGTTTAGTATGCGCATAATGTGTGCCTGCACTTTACTTATCCTAAATGGAATCTCACAGAATCTGGACACTTTTGAGTATCATAGATGGGGAACATGCTGCCAGCATCTGTTGGGGTTTCCTGTGTGCAGGCCTTAAAAATTAAGCAGTGAGGTAAATGTTGATGAACTCATGGCCAAAATGCTGAAAACGCTTTCTTCATGATAATTATGGAATATTTCACACATTTATGAGTTCAGTGTTACACAAGCATTCAGCAGCCACCTCTCTTTAGTGGAATTTTTTATGTAAGAGGCAGTATATGAAGACTAGTAAAACGGCAAATAATTAAAAATATTAATATTATTGTCAAATGGTACATATAATGGGTTATTACATTTTCTCAAGCTGCACTCTTATAGATTATGATGTGTCTTGGTTATTATAGTGCTCAGCATTACAAATGGCACCCCTAGGAAAAAGTCACGGAATGCTATATCAAATATTTGCTGTGTGGTTACCGTACTATACCCTTACAAATGGAAAGAAATAACAGCCTGCAAAAAATAATAAGGCCTTTTCAGTCCCTTCAAAAGGAGTGCATTTCCTGTGTGACTGTAGAAAGGCACACAGGCAGCGAAAAAAAGGTCTTCACAAGTCACTCAGCAGGTCAGTCCGAGTTTCTGGGTGCATAAGATGCACCTGTGCCTAGCCACTGATGAGATTCAAATCCAGAGCATGTCCATGGCAACTGTTGCTAGGCGCCCCATGGAGCGATGAATAGTTAGCGGGAGAGTTTCGGTTGGCAGCGTGCTCTCTGCCTCATTGCTCAGCAGCGCCCCCTCTGGTCTGTGACCGTCGCACACTGATTGCTCGGGGACCGCAGAGTGAAAGCAGGACTGGCGGCCCACTGCACAGGTTTCCTTCGTGTCTCAACAGCTTTGTACTCCTGCTTTGGAGGAGAAATGGGAAAAACAGCACTCGAGCTGCTATTGATATGCGAGACAAAAATGGGCAAAATCGCACATTCTATTCGATGCTCAGGCAGTACCGAGGAGGAGACCGTGGGAACGGGGAGCGTTTCACGAAATCCCAGGCCAATTACAGGCCGCTATCGAGTATTGAAAACACAAAAAAATCCGCCATTCTTTGATGACAGAGTTGGTGGCCCACGCAGAATCAGTGCAATACGGCACATTGGCTTTGACTGTGGAGGCTGAGCTGACTGTGGCGGCTGAGCGCTAACTGTGGCGGCTGAGCGCTAACTGTGGCGGCTGAGCGCTGACTGTGGCGGCTGAGCGCTGACTGTGGAGGCTGAGCGCTGACTGTGGCGGCTGAGCGCTAACTGTGGCGGCTGAGTGCTAACTGTGGTGGCTGAGTGCTGACTGTGGCGGCTGAGCGCTAACTGTGGAGGCTGAGTGCTAACTGTGGAGGCTGAGCGCTGACTGTGGCGGCTGAGCGCTGACTGTGGAGGCTGAGCGCTGACTGTGGCGGCTGAGCGCTAACTGTGGCGGCTGAGCGCTAACTGTGGCGGCTGAGCGCTGACTGTGGAGGCTGAGCGCTGACTGTGGCGGCTGAGCGCTGACTGTGGCGGCTGAGCGCTGACTGTGGTGGCTGAGCGCTAACTGTGGAGGCTGAGCGCTAACTGTGGAGGCTGAGTGCTAACTGTGGTGGCTGAGCGCTGACTGTGGCGGCTGAGCGCTAACTGTGGAGGCTGAGCGCTAACTGTGGTGGCTGAGTGCTAACTGTGGAGGCTGAGTGCTAACTGTGGCGGCTGAGTGCTAACTGTGGAGGCTGAGTGCTAACTGTGGCGGCTGAGTGCTAACTGTGGAGGCTGAGTGCTAACTGTGGAGGCTGAGCGCTAACTGTGGCGTCTGAGCGCTAACTGTGGCGGCTGAGCGCTAACTGTGGCGGCTGAGGGCTAACTGTGGCAGCTGAGCGCTGACTGTGGCGGCTGAGCGCTAACTGTGGCGGCTGAGCGCTAACTGTGGCGGCTGAGTGCTAACTGTGGCGGCTGAGCGCTGACTGTGGAGGCTGAGCGCTAACTGTGGTGGCTGAGCGCGGACTGTGGTGGCTGAGCGCTAACTGTAAGCGTGAGAATGCGTCGCTGTCAGAGCACCAGGAGATGAAGACAGAGGACATTTCAGACAGTAATTATTACAGGCTCACACGTTCCATCACAGAGAAACTTGCTATTTATAGTTTGGCTAAGTTTGTTTATTGTGGATGGTGCTAATAATACTGCTTCACTGCATAATTGCTGTTATTTAACATAAGTAATTAAGTGAATTGTAGGCACTTTTTTTCCAAAGAGCAAGGCTGCAATTTAGTTGTACAAATTCAACGGATATGGAGTAACTAGGAATAAGTCGCTCTTTGTGAATTTACCCAGTGAACTTTCGTTATGTTGAGAGGTTGATGTTGAGAAGCTGATCCCGGGTTGCAGTCAGAAAGTACCAGAGCTGGGCACTCCACAGTTTCCAAACCTTTACTGCTCTGAGCATAGCTCTGCCCAACTGAGGAACAAAATACAGAGGTAGCAATAGCATCACACACACACATACATACATATACACACAGACACATACACACATATACTCACACACACACACACACACACTCACACTCACACACACACATACACACACACATCATTTCAAAGCTCTTGAATTCAGAGTGTGCAAGAGGAACTGCAGTATTTAATGTCAAATGATTACTCAAAACCTCTCAATCCATAAAAACTGTGACGGATTCTTCGATTTGATTGTGCGTACTTCATAAACCCGTGCAGAACAGCAAATAAAATGTACCTTTCACCGCTGCCAAACTGCCATCAGACAATAGCCAAATCAGACAAAAGACCAAAGTTCCTACCAGCGTAATAAGGAGATTAAAACAATGCACCCTACAAATACACACAGCACCTCTGCAGGCTCATCTGAAGGTATGCTGTAATGACTGCAGGTCTGAGGTGTGTATTTGTGCGTAGTGCAGCGCAGTGCTCTGTCTCTCAGTCTGGAACTGAATGCTGACTGTGCCTGTGCCTAATATGGATTTCTGATTCCTGGCCACATACATAAGTCCGACAGTAATGGGGATTACAGTAAGAAAACCCACTGAAATACAGCACTGCAGACTGCCTACAGTAATGGGGATTACAGTAAGAAACCCCACTGAAATACAGCACTGCAGGCTGCCTACAGTAATGGAGATTACAGTAAGAAACCCCACTGAAATACAGCACTGCAGACTGCCTACAGTAATGGGGATTACAGTAAGAAACCCCACTGAAATACAGCACTGCAGACTGCCTACAGTAATGGGGATTACAGTAAGAAACCCCACTGAAATACAGCACTGCAGACTGCCTACAGTAATGGGGATTACAGTAAGAAACCCCACTGAAATACAGCATTGCAGACTGCCTACAGTAATGGAGATTACAGTAAGAAACCCCACTGAAATACAGCACTGCAGACTGCCCACAGTAATGGGGATTACAGTAAGAAACCCCACTGAAATACAGCACTGCAGACTGCCTACAGTAATGGGGATTACAGTAAGAAACCCCACTGAAATACAGCACTGCAGACTGCCTACAGTAATGGGGATTACAGTAAGAAACCCCACTGAAATACAGCACTGCAGACTGTCTACAGTAATGGGGATTACAGTAAGAAACCCCACTGAAATATTGCTGGACTGAAGTGTGGGATGGGTCACTGGTCTCAGAATAAGTTGGTGGCGTGTGGACAGGGTCTGAAATACGGGGCTGTCCCAGGAGAAACAGGACGTCTGGCCCCCCTACGCAGGGACGGAGGGTTTTAAGCATCGGGGTGGTATCCCCCCTCCCCCTCCCTCCCCTCCTCACTGTCATGGGACCATCGCGGGGAGGGCGAAGCTGAAATGGCGCTGTCCTCACGGCACCTCAGGGCCGCAGTGCCCCGGTCAATGTCGCCCGGTCGCCCTGGAAACGGAGCTGGCGAAAGCGCACGTGACCGGGAGCCCGGAAACCCTGAGCTGACCCGTCGCCACGGGCAACCTGCGGAGCGCTCGGCGTCCTATCACTGCCTCCCGCCCGGACGCAAAACCTGTCATCGTACGTGGCGGTGACCCCCCCTCCCCCCCCAGGAAAGACTGCAGGGCCCCGCTGCGCTTACAGGCCCCGCTAATTTGGCCCCAGCGGGGCTCCTGTCACACGCTCTTAAGGGTCTGGAGCACCGGGCAGCAGAGCCCTGGGGTCCCGCTGTGACCCCGATCCTGAGAGGCACGGCCCGCCCCATCGGGGGGCACGGAGCTCATATCACACCCCGTGTGGGGCGACCGAAACCTCGACACGCGAAACCAGGAGGCCTGACAGCTGTGAGGTACGGGACGCGACCGCTCCGCTGTGAAACATGCGCTCTGGAGGGGAATATAACCACAAGGACGAGGCGCACTGCAGGCAACATGATGAATACATTTCACAGCAGTGCGTTTTCAGAAAAGCAGCATGAACGCATATGTTTGTCAAAATCATAAGTGCTGCAATATTTTGAGAAATGTTTGATACATATTTGATGGATTTAATATACATTTGATGTATTTAATTTCAGTATGATTGCAGCTTATTTTGTTTTCATTAGGGATGAGTTCATTAGTCAAGAGTGGCATCAGCAATGATTACATCTGTGAGCAGAACAGCACTGAAAAAGCACCACTTCCTGTTTAGTTCTGCGGGTCATTACATCACATGATCAAGCTAAGTACAGCGAGACGAACACAACAGTTACACAGCGGAGTCACTGTTTGTTCTGCTGAAGGGCTCATGCCAGCACGTACCTGTTAATAAACAGGTTCACGGTGGGGAAAAAACGAAAAAATAAAATGCAAGCTACGAGTGAATTAACTCTTTGTGTTCCTGTAGAAATCTCTCCAGGTCGGGAGGGGATGAAACGAGCCTGTCCACCGACGAGCCGGGGGCACCCCCCTCACCCCCCCCTCACACCCCCCCTCACCCCCCCCCTCACACCCCCCTCACACCCCCCTCACGCCCCCTGTCCCTGCGATGGCTTCCGCTGCGGTCCCCGTGAGCCCCCGTGCGCTCGCCCTCGCTGTAACGCCCTGCCGCCTTTTTGTGCCAGCGCTCGGCGAGAGATGCTAACGTGATGCTAACGTGATGCTAACGTGACGCTAACGTGATGTGAAGGGGCTCAGTGCATCCAGCACTGCCCGCAGACGGGGGGGCACAGTTCTGCGCTGACAGAGATCCACAAGCTGTCCGTCGGCATGGGGACGAGGCAAACGGACTGTCAGAGTCGGAGCTTGAGGGGACAGAACGGTCGAACCTGACGTTTGACAGCAGTGGGGACCACAGCCTGTTCTCTGGGTACGCTGCGTGTGTGTGTGTGTGTGTGTGTGTGTGTGTGTGTTTGTGTGTGCGCGCTGCACTCTGGATATGCTGCGTGTGTTATTGTGTGTCCTGCGCTGTGGATATGCTGCGTGTGTGTGTGTGTGTGTGTGTGTGTGTGTGCTGCTTTCTGGATATGCTGCGCGTGTGTGCGATAAGCTGAAGCCTTTGAGTCCTGCTCAGGCTCACATACATGAGTGCAAACACATGGCAGAAGAGTGGCTTATTGAATGTGAGGGACCACACCTACTCTCCCACTCACCCAGCAGCCAGACGCCCTGTCTGTGCCTCCCTGTCAACCCTGCTACCCCTGCACCAGTACACTGCCATCCTGCAGCTACACACACACACATGCTCACACACACACACACAAACACATGCACACACACACACACACACACGCACACTCCCACACACACACACGCACACACACACGCACACTCCCACACACACACACACACACACACAAACACATGCACACACACACACACACACACACACACACACGCACGCTCCCACACACATATACAGGCACACACACACACACACGCACACACACACATGCTGTCACACACACACACACGCTCATGCACATGCACGCACACACACACACACACGCACGCTCCCACACACATATACAGGCATTCACACACACACACACACACACACACACACATGCTCATGCACGCACACTCAGACACATGCATGTGCACCCACCCACAAGCACACTCTCATTCACACAACTACCTGAAACTTTGTCGGCTGAACTAAGGCATTTCTAGAAAAAAAACGTGCTTGCAGACAGCATGATGTTCTGTATGCGGCAGAGTAGGAGGACGAGGTACATACAGTCCTGTTTCTAGAAATAGTAATGTCATCTATTTTAAGGTCAACAACAAAAAAATTATAAAATGGGTGTTTTTATCCTGATTTTACAATTCTACCCATGTAGGCAGAATATTTTTATATCCAATGTGGCTATGGAATATTGCATTTTATATTATACTCTATATATATATAATATATAATATACTCAGCCACTTGATGAGACTTGTTCATAACTGCGAAGCAAATGTATTGTTTCGAGGAGAGCTTCATTTGCGACAGATTGCAGAAGACCACTACAGTGCACCTGCAGGTATTGTGAAGTACTTCACTAACAGCTTTGAGTGATGCTAAAATTCTCATCATTATGTGCACTTTTAACATGGGAAGATAATTGCACGACCATCATTAATATTAATGTGTGGAAGATCTGAACTGAAACACAAATGCAAATGAATATGACCAGCAAAATGATTCCATCAGTCCCTCTGAAGCGTAATTATCATAACAACCATTAAGATAACAACACTAAGTAGAGAGAGAATTGCTCAGAAATATATTTTATGATTTCACTGTTGCTGATGAGCAAAAGCTAAAACACCGACCCATAATGCCTCTGGAAAAAACAACCCATAACGACCCATAATGCCTCAGACTGGGGGAAAAAAAACAACCAGCGTTTGTCTTGCATCACCCGGTTACAACTTTCATTGTCAACAACAGAAATACACTGCAATCCCAACAATTATATTTAGCTCTCTCTCTTGGTGACATTTGGACGTTCCCAGAAGAACTGTGCTGAACTCTTTTCTGTGGCATAAATGCAATAGTGTGACAATGCTGAAACTGAACAAAACATTGGAAGACAAATTGTTCCAACATTAAACTGTGGGAACGTAACTGCTTTATATGTTTTTGAATAATGTGTTTTTATGTTAAAACCAAAAAACAAACAAAAAAACACCACTTTAAAAATTCACTGTCAGTTGTTATGGCCCAAATGATTATTATGAGGAAGATCATCCACCAATAATAACTTGGTTCACCGCAAGACAGTTAAATGTAAATGAAAAAGTCCTAAATACTATAAACAGCGCAACACACCAGCCAGCTTGAACAATATTGTTTTCACAAATGCATATGAACACACACACTCATGCACACAAGCACACACATGCGCACACGCATACGCACACACACACACACACAAACTGGACATAATACTGAGGAGGGTTAAGGAAAGGGAAAATCAGATATTTCAAAGGATTGATTACTCTCTAAGCTGCACATTCTAACACCCCGATCCCCACAGGTGTCACAGACATGGCGATCAGCTTTAAATGAAAAAAACATGATGCACAGGTTCACAGTCCATAGTGTTCTCCACCCCTGGGGGATTCTGGGGGTGTGGCTTTAGATCAGCAGGGCGGGGCTCTTGTGCTGTGCTCCTCCCCTGATTGTGTCTGCTGATTAGGCTGGCAGATTCAGGTGTGGATCATCGGAAGGAGAGTAAATGTCCTGTCCTGTCCTGCATGTCTCCCTCTCTTTCTCTCCCCGTCTCTTTCTCTCTTTCCCCTCTTTCTCCCTCCCTCCCTTTCTCTTTCTCCGCCCCCTCTCTCCATCTCTCTCTGTTACTCTCTCTGCTCCTGATGAGCTGTTGGGTTTTTTTTTGTTTTTGGGGCTGTATTATTCATTAGAGTTTTTGTTATTTTATATGTATTTTATGTTAGATTGCAGGCTGGCAGCCTTGTTTCATTGTAGTTCCCATCAGTGTCTAGGGTCCGATCTCTGCTTTTTTGTTCATTTTATTAATCTCCTGCCCAGCCTTTTTTCTGTTCTTTGTTCTTTTGATTCTTTTTAAAATGTAAATGAGCTTCCTTCTTTTTTCCCGGCCGAATTGCAAGCCCTGCCTGTCCTGGGTTTTGGCAGTTTTGGCGGTTTTGGTTGTTTTGGCAGTTTTGGTTGTTTTGGTGGTTTGGGCAGTTTTGGGTGTTTTGGTGGTTCTGGCGGTTTTGGTTGTTTTGGCAGTTTTGGGTGTTTTGGCGGTTTTGGTTGTTTTGGCAGTTTTGGGTGTTTTGGCGGTTTTGGGTGTTTTTGCAGTTTTGGTGGTTCTGGCAGCTCTGGCGGCTCTGGCAGTTTTGGTGGTTTTGACGGTATCGGTGGTTTTGGTGGTTTTGGTTGTTTTGGCGGCTTGGAGGTTTTGGCGGTTTGGCGGTATCGGTGGTTTTGGTTGTTTTGGCGGCTTTGAGTGTTTTGGCAGTTTTGGTGGTTCTGGCGGTTTTGGGTGTTTTGGCAGTTTTGGGTGTTTTGGCGGTTTTGGTTGTTTTGGCAGTTTTGGGTGTTTTGGCGGTTTTGGGTGTTTTGGCAGTTTTGGTGGTTCTGGCAGCTCTGGCGGCTCTGGCAGTTTTGGTGGTTTTGACGGTATCGGTGGTTTTGGCGGTTCTGGCGGCTCTGGCGGCTCTGGCGGGGCACGCTGGCGGTGTCTGAAGGGAGGGGCTTGTCCTGGATTGGACTAGAGCCCCGTTTTTAATCACCCTGTTTTTTTAGCGTTCGGTTAATCCCTCCTAAAATACGTCACTGTTTTGCTCTGTTACGTGTTTTAGTGTGAAATGTAAAAAGCGTTGACCGACTAACTCCCTGCTGCTGAACTCAGAGACCAGAGATGGGGCGCACAGAAGGGGTGGATTAGTCTGAGCATGATTCAGTTCTGCGTTTTAATGAGCTTTCAGGGGAGTGATGTATGCTGGGACATGGTGTTCCTGCATCTTTAATGATTTTACTAACATTAGTTTAATGTTAGTAAAAACATTTACATGGTTTCCCCCTTTTAAGGAAAAAAAGAGTTTTGAAAGCAGAGTTTTAAAAGCAGCCACTTCTCTTGCTTGGCCTGAGGGGGTCTGGGTGTTGCTGTGTAACGGTGTACGGACTGGTCCGGCTCAGGAAGCTTATTCTTCTTTGTCATCAGGACAGGGTCCTGATTCTGAGGCAGTTTAAAGGTCACAGGAGCCGGTACCTGAAGCTGAGGTACGCCAGGAATCACAGCAGTGCACGTGAGGTACCCCAGGAATCGCAGCAGTGCACGTGAGGATGTGAGGTACATTATGGTGTCCCAGCCTCCACGGTCATGGAGAGCAAAAGGCAGCAAAAACAAGAGAGAGAAAGATTCCTGGAGCAAGAACTGCAGACAACATTCCCAGGTGTGTCAATGTGCTTATTATACATGCTAATGCATGCTACTTTATGGAAAACTACTGTGCACTAGCCTCTGTGTAATGCTAAAATGTACTAAATAGTGTGTGATTCCGCAGTAATCTACCCACTGTATAACACTACCATTCACTACCCTGCAAGCCCAGCTGAGTCTTTAACCAATCACAGGAGTTTTGTGCAAATCAAGATTCAGGACCTCATCTGCTCAGAGCAATTAAGCTGGTAATGAAAAGCAACTGCACCTGTCATTGGAGCGTCTTCATTTGCCTAATCTACTGACTCATAAGCACATAAACAGGACCCAGCGAACAGGAGGCTGGGTCATCAAACACTCATCAAACACTGCCCTGCCCAGGACCCAGCGAACAGGAGGCTGGGTCATCAAACACAGCCCTGCCCAGGACCCAGCGAACAGGAGGCTGGGTCATCAAACACTGCCCTGCCCACGACCCAGCGAGCAGGAGGCTGGGGTTGAAATGCATAGACCCCAAGAAATGTCCCCCTTTAGGGGGGTCTGGGAAATTATTTAAAAGAACAGCTGTGAAATAATCTGTTGCAGAGAATTCTATGGGGAAAGCACTACTGATCAGCATATCCCAGTCACAACATGAAACACCCATCTTTATTTTATTAAATTATTTTCATGATATTTCATCATCATGTTGTATTATTGGGCGGGTTATTTGGCCTGCCTTGTAATTTGAGGGGGGGGCTGTATCCCCCATTTTTTCCCCATAAATTACACCCTTTGTCACACTCTCCTTTTAACAAACACTAATTAAAATGGCCGCTAGTTCTTCCTGCATGCGTGGTGTAGAAGGCCACACGTTGATGCTCTGACCACAAACACGAGGCTCACAGCCACCCACTGCCCTCCCCCAGGGGTGCCTTCTCACCGTATATCAATGGCGGTTCATTGGTCAGCCTGACCGCCAATCAATTTGTGACCGCCTGCAACGTTCATAAAAACGTTGACACACTACCAGCTAGGGTCCACTAAAACGGCTGGTGACTCATGGTCAGATTATTCTCTGAAAGACTTTAACCCTTGAGAGAGCAGTTAAATGACTGCAGATTCCTGACCCTTTGGCTAGAAGCATCGATTTTCACCAGTATCCAGAAAAATACTCTCTGACAATTCTCTCAGGAGTCTGAATTCTACAGCCTTGGAACTTCACTCCCTTCAATGGTGGAAATGAGTAAATCCAGTAAATATCTTGTTGGGAAATATTTATACTTAATAGTCTGTGACATAACTTTGAAATGATACTGCTGATAAAAGCTGATAGTAATCATAAGAATATGAAAGGCTCTATCCATGAGTGTGTCCACACTTTACAGCAGTAAGATAACAGTGTCTGTCAGTAAAGAATAACAAAGTGTTTTTATAAATCTGTATATTTTGAATCTTGATAACTTGTTCCATTCAACTTTCACAAATTCCTGTTGACCAGAATCATATTTTTGCCAGTGTTCATCCCCAGCTGAGTAGGGTCCATTAGACTGTGAGAAAAACTTAAGCGCACAGAAATCTGATATGAGCACAGCCGCCATTTCAGTTTCCTGTCAGGTCCAACAGGTGGCGCTGTGCTCTCGGGACGGTGCGAGCGGAGGAGCTGATGTGACTTTCAGTCAGGGAGCTCGTTAGCTTGGCTCTTCCGCGCGCCACAGACAGCATTGTGTATGTGAAATGTCATCGCTAGCTTTTAGCACAGCTGGCTCCATTGTGAAGCCGCCGGGCGCTAGCTGTGGCTGTTATTGGGAAAGGTTAGCTCAGGACAGACGCTCAGTGGGCAGTCAGGGGACAGACAATGGGGAGGAATATTCCATCGCGAAACGCTCTTTTCACTCAGACACAGGCTCACCGCTGCACCGATCTCATCATCCACAGGGCTGAGTGGGTACTGGGTCTTTTACACCAGACCCCCCAGGGGAGGATGGGCCCCCCAGGGGAGGACGAGCTCCCCTCTGTAGCCGGGCTCCTCCCGAGATTTCTTACCTTTGGGCGAGTTTTTCTCTCCACCCTTTGAGGGTTTTTCTGCCCCTGGGGAGTTTATACCTCACTTTCAGGCCTGGTTTCTGCCCAGTGTTCCTTCTGTCTCTCTGTAAAGCACCATTGTTCCCATAATTGGAATCGAATTGAATGTCTCCAGGACTGAGCGTGAGGTGCAGCATTCTTTCATTTGTGGCTTGACCTCAGTGTAACAGATCCAATTGTCCAGAAGCTTGTGTATCACTCAAGATGTTCCAAGCAGGGCACAGCATGTTATTTGTATTTACTGGTCCGGTTCGCTAACAGCTACACTGCACTACCATGCTATGGACTGAGCAGCCCTCATATCCAAAAATAATGCCCCCGCAGTGCATTGAATGGATGGCTAAAGCACAGGTTCCAGATTTGGTTCACGACCAGTGTCTTTGTCATAAGAATCACACGCAGTGTATTTCAGAGACCCTAATGCTGCCCATAAATAGGCTCTAACCAAATCGCGTTCTTCACTTTTCAACCACAAGGGCTTTCTTTGACTTGCGTGTCTGAAACATCTGCAGACAGATGGTCCTGTCAGAGGGGTGTTACAGGGCGCTGCCACGCCCTCGCCCTGTAACGACACGCTGATCCTGCCTCGGCCAGCCGCAGGGTGTGCTGGGATACGCTCCACCAGCAGCCCGCTCACACTGCATAAACAACGGCACTAATTGATCAATTAAGTGATCAATTAAGTGCTCGACAGCGATGGGGATCTGAAAACCCCGCGGCTGTCCGAGGGCAGGAGTTAATCCCGCCATAATGACGGGGGCTTTGATATGTTTCTCAAGCTCGGAATGAACGGCCACAGATTCTGCAGACTAACCAGATGCTCAACTCCGTAGTTTTAACACTGGGAATCCTGTCTGCTTGCGGCTGAAGCCGTCTCATGCCAGTTTGGCGGATCTGAAAACGGGAAAGTTGAGCATCTGGCGAGTTTGCAGAATCTGCAGCGAAGAGCCGTCAGGAAGCACGAGGCGGGGCTTAAACAAAACAGGACCTACTCACAGCCAATCATCATCATGGCCACGGCGAATATCTTCTCCCCGTCGGTGGTGGGGGCGATGTTGCCGAAGCCGATGCTGGTCAGGCTGGTCATGGTGAAGTACAGGGAGGAGATGTAGACCGAGTCCTTGCTGGGCCCCCCCTCCCACTTCTCCGAGCCGCTGAGGTTGAAGCGGTATGGCGAGCCCGTGGTCTCGCCCAGCGTGTACAGCCAGCTGTCCGTGCGCACCGTGTTGTTGTCCTCGTCGATGACCTCGTACTCCCCGATGCTGTACCAGATGCAGGCCAGCCAATGAGCAGCCAGCCCGAACACGCACACCAGCAGCACCAGCACCGCCGCCCCGTACTCAATGTAGTGGTCCAGCTTCCGAGCCACACGGCCAAGACGCAGCAGCCGAACCACCTTCAGCGAGCTGAAGAGACTGCTGATGCCCTGAGAGCGGGATGGGGGCAGAGAGGGGGGCAGGGAGGGTTAGAGAGGGGGAGAAAGAGGGAGGGGGGGAGAGGGGCGAGAGAGACATTAATTGCTGATCTTCCTGAAGTAAAAGTACTCACATTCTCATGGAACACACAGTGACACATACAGTCTTATACAGTAATAGCACATCCCCAGTCACAATGTGAAGTACTGATACGCAGTGAGAAGAGGTGCAGGTCTGAATTTGGTTGAGTATACACACACAGCTCTTAGGTGCTGAGCTGGGAGACATGTGACAGCAGAATGATAAGGTGCACACACCGTTAATTCTCCCAAAATAAACTACTGTCCAAACGTCTGTTTTATAAATGGCTGACCCTGACTGCCAGTAGTGCCTGTCAGTGGCTGTCAGTGCCTGTCAGTGGCTGTCAGTGGCTGACAGGCTGTACTCCTTCAGCACCGAGCCCAGGCCTGAGCATGGCTGCTTTCTCTGAGGCCCTGGAGTCCTCGGCTGTGCAGTTAGGAGCTCCTCGCGGTTTCCATGGGGACAGGTTAAGCCCCCTTTCTTTCTGACTGTAGTCCCATCTGCTGGGGAGAGCGATGCCAGGGCCCCCTAGCGGTCCTACACCCCCCCCCCCCCCCCACCCCTGCGGTGGGCGCCATGGGAACCGAAAGTGCACTGTGAACACAAGGCTGTCCTGTCCTTCCCTATGCTGCGATGCCACCCAGGAGAGGTTAGGGAAGGACACCTTCCTGGGGAATCACATAACGCTGAGTACATGCCTGTATTCCTGAGTGTGTGTGTGTGTGTGAGAGAGAGAGAGTGCATGTGTGTGTGTGTGTGAGAGAGAGAGAGAGAGAGTGAGTGAGAGAGAGAGAGGGTGCATGAGGGGGTGTGTGTGGATGTGTGTGTGTGTGAGAGAGAGAGAGTGCATGAGGGGGTGTGTGAGAGAGCGAGAGAGTGCATGAGGGGGTGTGTGTGTGTTTGTGTGGGTGTGCGTGCGTGCGTGCGTGTGTGTGAGAGAGAGAGAGTGCATGAGGGGGTGTGTGAGAGAGCGAGAGAGTGCATGAGGGGGTGTGTGTGTGTTTGTGTGGGTGTGCGTGCGTGTGTGCGCTTGCGTGTGTATGTGTGTGTGAGAGAGAGAGTGCATGAGGGGGTGTGTGTGTGGATGTGAGAGAGAGAGAGAGAGTGCATGAGGGGGTGTGTGTGTGTTTGTGTGTGCGTGCGTGTGTGCGTGCGTGCGTGTGTGAGAGAGAGAGAGCATACATTCATGTGTGGGGGTGAAAAAGCAAGAGAGGGAGAATGTAAGAGAGCTAGATAAAAAGAGCAATACAGAGAATGCAGACTATATGCATAATATACAAAGTATATGCATAAATAAATGTGTATAATTCTATTTGAATGAACTGTTATGACTGAACATTAGAGTACTGTGTACATATATGTATTGTATTAATATCTGACTAACTTGATCCAATTAAGGAATTCAAAGCTGCTGCAATAACAGTAGCAGGTCCTTAGCCAAAGATATTCCAATGCAACCAGATGTGTCTCTCTTCCATCTTTAGCCCACCTGGCCAATATGCCACGAGCCCCTCGGATGGATCACAGGCTGTTTCCAAGGCAACTGCGTAGGCCACCAACTTTGGTGGACATGTGAAAGTAGTTGAAAGCTAACTCCGGGCAACACAGGTAACGGAGTGGCGTCAGGAGTGCTGCGAGTGGAAGCGGTGTGCTCCTGTGTGTAGATCTGTATTAACGGCTGCCTGAATGTTTTTAGCATTCTGTTGTGTTGCAGATCTTCCTCTCACAGGCCTGACGTTAGACTAGCCCCACAGGCCTGACGTTAGACTAGCCCCACAGGCCTGACGTTAGACTAGCCCCACAGGCCTGACGTTAGACTAGCCCCACAGGCCTGACGTTAGACTAGCCCCACAGGTCTGACGTTAGACTAGCCCCACAGGTCTGACATTAGACTAGCCCCACAGGTCTGACGTTAGACTAGCCCCACAGGCCTGACGTTAGACTAGCCCCACAGGCCTGACGTTAGACGAGCCCCACAGGTCTGACATTAGACTAGCCCCACAGGTCTGACGTTAGACTAGCCCCACAGGCCTGACGTTAGACTAGCCCCACAGGCCTGACGTTAGACTAGCCCCACAGGTCCGGGCGATGTTTTAGAGCTACAGACAATGAAAGAAAGGGTAAGTGACATTAGAATCTAAGGTCATGTCACGTGGAATGTCATGGCAATGCCACTCTCTGCATTCGTGGTGGAATAATATGCCACACACCTGTTTTTGGTTGTTGACATCAGCATTATGAATTCACTCCTAGTGCTTATGGAAGAGATACATGCTGTTTATGAAAGGGTTATACTTAGAAACTCTTCAGAAAAAAAGTGTCAAATGTTGTGTGAAGAGTAACTGAATTTGCATGGAAGAGCTATTTTAGTGCATGTAGCAGTTCTGCATATAAACAAACAATATGCGTACTCGGCATTAACACATGAAAAGTAAGCGCGGTTTAATTTTGTGCAACGCAGCAGTGGAATTTACAGCCCCTTCTGTCGTTTAAAATTTATTCTGTGGTCCAGGAGAAAGATCCAGTGCCACTGCAGTCTGGGGGAAGTGCTGTCTGTCCCTCCGACAGTATTAATTATTTATGATTTCTCTTACAGTCATCTCAATCTACTATGGCCACAGACAAACACATAAACAGCAATACACGCACATATATAGTGTATACACACGTATATACAAGGACAGTCAACAATGAATGCATATTTTGATTAAAGTCCGTGTACAAATTGAGTAAGAGTGTGTGTGTGTTTGTTTGTGTGTATTTGTCTGTGTGTGTGTATGTGTGTGTGTGTGTCTGTGTGTAAATGTAAACATTTTAACAGTATATAGTATATTAATAATGTGTGCTGTGTATAGCGTGTGTGTGCATGTGTGTGTCTGTCTGTGTGTAAATATAAACATTTTTAACAGTATACTTTAATACTGTGTGTGTGTGCATGTGTGTGTGTTTGTGTAAATCTAAACATGTTTAACAGTACATTTTAATACAGTGTGCGTGTGTGTGTGTGTCTGTGTGAATGTAAACATGTTGAACAGTATATTTTAACACTGTGTGTTGCGTGTGTGTGTTTGTGTCTGTGTGACTGTAAACATGTTGAACAGTATATTTAACACTGTGTGTCGTGTGTATAAAGTGTGTGTTGCAGACTGAAGCAGTAACAGGGTAAAGAGTGAAAACTGCGGAGCCTACTTGAGTGACAGCGCGATGGTTCCAGTTCTTGGCATCCCAAAACAAACAGAAGGAGGGGCCATGCAAACAGATCGGGGTTCAAAGAAGAAAGCAAAACAGTCAACAAAGGTAAAACAGGAGCAGAAACATTCAGTGAGCTTAAGTGAAAGACTCAAATCAACTGAAGTAAATCATATTTAAGGAACAAAAAAAGCTTGTTTTAAGGAGGAGCACAGCCAATGGAAACAGTGCGGCCAGTGTGGTTTGCCGGTGCAGAAGTCTCTCGTCCTGTAGATGTGGTTTTTATAGCACACACAGCTTGCCTGCTGCCCTTTTAATATTTCCTGAAGCAAATCAGGTTGAGTGCCCTTGCTCAGTGATAAAACGGCAACACCTCTCACAAGATTGTAATCTACAATCTGACAGTTAATGGTCAAGCATCAAAACCACTGCGTCATATCTCAACCAAAGCTGGCTGATAATAATAACTTAATTTATATAGCACTTATTGAAATATGGTTGCAGAGTGCTTTACAAAATAAAAAGAACATAGAAATGTATAGGATAAATACAATGAATAGGACAAAGAATACAAATTACAGGTTACATTACAATTACAGAATGTAGATGACAAAATTCTCACAAATGAAAGCACACAGAATGGGATTAAATAAGTAAAAGGAATAAAATAAGCCGTACATGATGTGAGATCTGGAGAGTAAAATGCAGTGGCCTTAAGAAGTAAACAAAAACAGAGACCAATGCCCCAGTACAAGTCAAAGTTACCCTCTCAGATAAAGTACTGGCAATAAAATGCAATGAGACAAGTCACAAATAAAAGAGGTAAAAGCAGACTGGAAGAAGTGCCTTTAAAAGTGATTTAAAAGAAGATACTGAATCTGCTGGCCCAGTCTCTGCAGGCTGGTCATTCCGCAGTATAGGGGCCCTGGTGGGGAAAGCAGCCTGGACTGAGGAACAAGCAGGGGAGCCTTTCCCGAGAATAATACTGCGCCGCCGCTCGTGCGGAATTAAAATGCTTGAGATATAAGACGGAGCCAGACCTAATCGTTCTTTAAAAGTGATTAAGAAAATGGTAAAATCAATCCTGGATTTTACGGGCAGCCCGTAGAGTAAGGCTAAAATTGGTGTGGTGCACTGCCTCTTCTTTGCACCGGTCAGGGTGTCACCTGAGAAAATGCATTCGTCGTTGTCGCGAACGAGCGGGGCTGTCGCTGTTCACCACAAAGCTGCACAGAAAGTCTACCTGCGTTCCAAAAGCAACCCAAACGGCTATTTTTGGAATGTGAGTGGGCGGACTCCTCTGCTGGGTGGAGGCTACAGTAAACGGCTCTGTCAGCACCTCTGACCGAGTCGGGCAGCCGGGAGTGTGCTGCTAAACGCGCGAGCCTGCGGCCGAGCCTAGCGGAGGCTGTATAAACCCCGTCCAGGACCGCGAGAGACGCTGTGGCTCTGTCGTACGGCTACCGCCGATTCCGAAAACCAGTCGACGTAAACCGAGGGGTAATTTCGTTCCAAGATGAAACACAAAAATGAAACGGGGAGAAACTGATGTAAGAGGTGTGGTGGCGCATCGGTAGCAAGACAGCACTAAGCCAACAGAAAGGGGGAAAAACACACGACAGAAAACACAGTAACAAGAACCAAGCACCAAGGCTAAAACACACAGAAGCAGAACGCGAGTGTTTATTTGATCCACGGTTAATTCTATGGGCACACGGGAATCGTTGCCATTTCTCACGGTGCTGAAGCACTGCTGTGTACCGCATACTGCGTTTCTGCAGTTTCCAAACCTGGGAGGTACTGTATGCAATACCCGAGTCTGAAAATTCGGCTGAAACTGGCTAATGTGTAAGGTTGTTTCTGAACTCATACCACATTTCCTGGGCCTGGGATCTCAACTCAGTCAGCAGCCAGTTTAGACCTTGGAAACAAGGCGTGTAGATTCTTTAGCTAATCCAGGATTTTAAAATGAAGGATTATGGAGCTGACACGCACCAAAAAAACCGGCAGACCGCGAGGCACTCCCACACTGCGCGAATGCGGTGTAAAATCCCTGGTTTAGGAGAAACCGTATGAGTATCGAAAATGAGTTTACTTGCAACACTGTATCATTTTGCAGAAGAATCCAGTTTGAGGCTATAATAAAATGTAGTCGATGTTGTCAAGCCTTCCTTAAAGGGTATCTCAATTTCTGGAGTTTTTTTTTTTTTTTTTTTTTTTAATTTATATTAATTAAATTTTGTTTTAGTGTATGTATTTGGTCAGTCCAGGCAGTTTTTATGTTAGGTTATTTTACAAACTTTTAGAAGGTTCTGACAACTTCACAATAGTAGGTATTGGCATTCAGAGATTTGTGGTTAGAAGCAAGAAAATACACTTTTTGCTTGATTACTCTTTTAAAATGATGAAATGATGTTTAATCTTATTTTCAGTTGCAGATGTTTCCTCTGGCCTGGCAGTCTGCACTGGAGGAAACTCTGTGCTGCTGTATCAGCGTTATTGCAGGAGTCCTGAGGATGACAAGCTTCTGCTGCTCAACGGAGAAGCAAAGAATTACCAGTAAGTTTTACATCTGAAGTGGGTTTTCTTGCCTGAGATCACAAATGTATGAATACCCCAATTCTTGACATTATGAAGCTGGCAGGTCTTCAGAAACTTCTCTGAGTATCTGAAATATCCTTTGTCACACAAAAAACAACCAAAAACACTCAAAGTTTAGCAACATCAACCACAGAGAGTGAGCAATCCCTTTAAGCCCTCAGCAGGGGGGTGTCTGCCACAGCTTTAGGGATCAGATTGAGAGATGTGACATGGTTTACTGGCGTGACACTGTGCTGTGTTTGCCAAAGCAAACAGGTTTGTTTAATCTGCTGGTGAACGTGAGCTTTAGATGGGACCGATGGGCCTGTTCTCATCGGGATACCCTCTGATGCTCTTACGCAAAGCCAATAACACAGTAACAATGAACGCGGTGAATGAATGGTCACATGACCTCGAGCAGCAGCCCATTTTTAACAATGAACAGCACGTTGACACATGAACATTGTGCGTTGGCTTTGTCAGCAGAATTTCATTTGACTGGGCTAAAAGCCCCAAATGCAAATGAAGGGTAGGCCTACTGTACATTACGTACAGCCAAGTTCAGAGGTGTGAGTTAATACATGATCCTTATGTTCTTTCAGTCCTCTCTTTTCCTGATCTACCGGGGGTTCTGATTGATTAACAGCTGTTTCCTGTGTTTCCATCTGTCCAATCAAACTGCACTGTACTTGATCACACCCCTTAAAGTACTGAGAATGAGCATCAAATTAGAATTTTTGGAATTAGTTTTTTATTTTTTGGCATGAACAGACGGTAGACAGAACATTTGATCTTAACAATACGGAGCTGAGAATCTGGTTGGCCTATAATATCTACGGAGCTTGAATAAGAGTGTGATTAGTTCCCTTGGCTGGGGGAGGGGAGGGCGGGAGGAGGGGGGCTGGGTTATCAGCCCTGTGAGCTTATTTGTATGTTTCCTGTGGTTTGAGACCTGCAGCTGACTTAGCCCTCCAACACTGCTAATATCCATCTTATCCAAGATCAGATATTAAATCCTCTGCTTGCACTCTTCAGTCGTTTGACATCGGAAACGGTGCCAAGAATCCCCAGGGGGGGCGGACCTGGCAGCCAATCACATGTTTTTAAGATACTGTAACATCGGCAGCGTGTCACCTGCCATGGCAGCTCTAACAGAGACAAAGCGTTGCCTGGGTCTGTGAACTTCGCTGCTGGCGTTGCGTCCGTTTGTGTCAGACACAGCCCCCCCCCCCCCCCCCCCCCCCCCGACTTCCCACTCCGGCCAACACAAACACAAACACTAAGATGACCGTGGGTCACTGTGAACTCTAATAAATCTGTCACCCGTCCCTGGATGGGCTTCGCTGCCTTCTTATGCTGGAGCAGCGGAGATGGCCCCTCGTTTACAGTAGTAAGCTGTACTCTGGTGGGTGGGTGGGGGGGGGGGGGGGGCAGCCTTAAGGCCTTACTTTCCTGGCCAGTTTCTCCCCCCGGCTGAATGGGAAGATTGGGGGGATGGGGTTGGGGGTGAGATTTCGGATGCACTGGTCTCAGAGCTCAGCAGACTGAGCTCATCGTACAGAGCTCAATGTTCTAGTCTTCGTTCTGAGTGAGCTTAAATGGGCAAGAGCTGAACTGCATCCAGACGCTGGACTCAGATCAGCTCAGAGGACACTGGTGTATTTTATTCTTTTCTTTTTTTTGTAAATGCATATAATGTTTTTTTATTTTTTTATTTCAAAGGCTCTCTAAAATAAGGTACTAAAGCTGGCCTCCAGACCATAATTAGTTTTGCATGGTTAAAAGGCAGGAACACATCCAGGATGATTTACACAGCTTGTATTTTATTTTATTTTATTTTATTTTATTTTTTGGTACAACAGCTTCCATTTATACAGTTGGACATTTACTGGGGTTACATTTATCAGAATAGTTCTTTCTTGACTCATTTATCATGTGTGTCTAATTGGAGCTGGAGTCTGCTTTCAGGCTTCCTCGTTCCAGTCATCACTCTGTGAGTGCACACCCCAGGGCACACGTCTCATTGGATATACAAATCACTCTCCAGAGTCATTCTGCATAAACTGGTACTGTTTTACATTTTTGATTAGAGACATATTTTCTGAAATACCTGTTTACATTGTTTTGACCTGTCTGTTTAACACATTTCAGGTCTCCCTTGTGTGTTGTCCTTTGTTGAAAACCAGAAAGATTTGTCCAACAGTACTAATCTCTTAACTCTACAGATTTCATTTTTTTAGTGTACAGTGCTATCTGGGCTACCTCAATAAAGCAAACTAAAGTAAAGGAATGTATTCTGGCATAACTTTACTTTAAGATTGAGTAGTACACAGCTGATTTAAAATGCAGACCAGGGTCCATTAAATGTACGTTTTTGCAAGAATTTTGCATATTGTTGATTCTGATACTGAGCTTTTCAGCTTCTGAATGTAGTTAACTCGTCGACTAAATATGGACCAAAATCCCAGCGGGGACCGTTTCTTATTTAATTTCATAGTTTCACCATTTCATCTACCTCATTAAATCTTAAAGCGGAGTAGAGATACAGCATTAAGTACGTCTGTGAAGAACGGTGCGCTAAAGGGTCATTGCTCAAAACACAAAGAGTTGAGTGGTGGAGCCTATTAAAATGTATTATGTAAAAACATGCAGGACATTCTTGAGAAGACATTATCTCAATTGAGACAAATGCTGAAAGGCTTTATTTGTAATTCAACCAGTCTTTTGAGATTGATTTTCAGTGTAACACTGCAACGTTTTTAGCCGTTAAGGACTGATTAAATTGATTAGTCTTGAAGCTACGGTGTAGCTGCACAAGGCCATATCTGAAGTGCATGGAAAACGCAGTATATTGATTTCACTGTGATCTTTAAAATATCACTGATCTCAGCGGTGGGAAAACCTTCCTTGGTTTGAGAGAACTGTTCAATCAATCACAGAAACGGGTATGAATTTTCACAGAGAGAGACAATGTTTCACAGAGAGAGATTATTCTTCACAGAGAGATGGACGACGTTTCAGAGAGAGACGATGTTTCACAGAGAGAGAGAGAATGTTTCACAGAGATAGACGACGTTTCACAGAGAGAGACGATGTTTCACAGAGAGAGAGAGATGATGTTTCACAGAGAGAGATGATTTTTCAGAGAGAGAGACGATCTTTCACAGAGAGACAATGTTTCACAGAGATAGCCAATGTGGTTGGCTGAGTCTGAATCTGACACACAAGCTGTTTTATGTGCAATAAGTCCACATTCATATTCACTCAGTTCTACTGAAAAGTCTTTGTCACAAAACTGTGGAATATTACGCATTTTTCATGATACGAAAGTATGGCGCTGTTTTTTTAACAAGCTTTCAACACACATACGCACACACGCATACACACACGCGCGCACATACACACTCGCACAGGCACACAGACAGACACACACAAACACAAACTACCCCTGGGCCTCCCTAATTATATTCAGAGGCAGAATGAGAGTCGTGCCAGAGATATTTCTGGATACATCGGCAGCTCTGGGAATTTATCCATAGGCACTGAATCAATGCAGTCAAATAAAAAGACAGTAATAGCATCCAACTGAATGTACTTGTAGTCTTAGATCGTCTGATGTATGCTTATTAATTTCCAGTAAATGTCCTTGTTGTCTTCCTGATGCGGCACCTGCAGCAGCTCATTGTAATGCTCACAGTAACGCTATCTGTAACGCTCACTGTAACGCTTACAGTAATGCTCACTGTAGCGCTCACAGTAACGCTCACAGTAATACTCGCAGTAATGCTTGTTAATACGTGACTAAAGCAGGGTCTCCATACTGTGCCAGAAAAGCACAGGTCAGCAGTCCTCAGGGCTCGAATTAGAAAGGAGGGCAAACTGCACCTCCAGACATTTAGATTTGGAGTCCCGTGCCCTGTTAACAGGCTTGCAGGTTCCACATTGAGAGCTCATTTAATTGGCAAAAAACCGTGAATCCCTGAGTACACAATTAAAGCAGATGTCAGTTTATACACACAGAAACCTCGTGTTGAGGAAGAAGAAAAAAGAGAAGATGCTTTGTTTTCTCTCTGGGCCCCCACCCCCCCCACCCCCCCCCCCCACCCCCCCCCCGCCTCCCACAACAAACCAGCGTTGCGTTTCAGTGCTCCTTGGCGAGCCGCCCAGGGTTTAGAGTTAAGCATAAGACTAATCGGGAAGAGCGCCTGTAAAAGGTAAATAAATAAATAAAATGGCTGAAAAGACACCTGATGAACACACAGCAAAGCTCCTCCCCTGGGTTCAGGCCAAACTGGATTATGGGCCCAACCTGGGGGGCCCCGGCACCTGTGTCTCAAACACCTGCTTATTGCCTAAGCAAAGGGGCGGAGACCGTGATCAGAACAAGCCTGACACTGATCTGAGATCAGCTGTGGAGAGGACTCCTGATCGATACCCCACACTACAGAGCTCACATGCCCTTAATACCCCACACTGCAGAGCTCACATGCTCTTAATACCCCACACTACAGAGCTCACATGCTCTTAATACCCCACACTACAGAGCTCACATGCCCTTAATACCCCACACTACAGAGCTCACATGCTCTTAATACCCCACACTGCAGAGCTCACATGCTCTTAATACCCCACACTACAGAGCTCACATGCCCTTAATACCCCACACTGCAGAGCTCACATGCTCTTAATACCGCACACTCACACCATCATCAGCTACAGACTCCCCACACGTGCTTCCCAGCACCATGGCTATTCCTGATCCATCCTCACGTCTGTACCTTCATTAAATTTGAATCTATTCTTACTCACTGATGCCACTTGTCTTGTATTTTTTATGCATCCACGTAAATTATAGCTCCATTTTAGAGTGTCCCGTCTTACCGGTTCTTTTAAATATGAATTTTGCATCCTTCATACCCTCAACCCAAATGTTTAGAAATGATGTCTAAATCATTTAAGCGCATTTACGGCAGTGCTTAGACAGCCTTGGCCGAACTCTCCAGCATAAACGGACTTAAACCTGCAGCTCTGTGGGGGAGGCTGCAGGAACCCACAGCCTCAGAGAAGGACCCCCTTCATCCACTCATTATCTCCACAAACAGCTCGGCTCAGATCTTCCCCTTCCCTCAGTGGACGTGAAGTCCCCCAGGGGACGTTCACAAGACTGTGTTCTGTATTTAAACGTTCATCAATGACAAAGCTAGAGAAAGGATTTGTGAGCCTTCAAACGCGAGGCCGGATGGCTGGAAAATTAAGCCGCGTGCAAGCTTAGCTTCACAGATACACAGTGGCTGGGAAACCAGCAGCTTGGAGGGTAAATGAGGTTGGTCGTCGTTGGGTTTACGTTTATTCATTTTGCCGATGTTCAGCTTTTACCCAGCACACCTTATACAGCTTACATTTCCTACATACAGTCTGTTTACTGAGCTGGATTGTTACTGAAGCCAGCCAGGCCATGTGATTTGCTCAGGGGCACAATGGCTGTGCCGCACCTGGGAATTAAGCCTGCAACCTCTTCAGTTCATGGCCAATTCCCATAGCACAATAGCACAAGGCTATTCTGTCTTTAGCAGGAAGTATGTCCTGGCTACCAAGGAGTGGAAGACATTTCTTTAAGGGACACTGAGGCCATGAGACGAAGAGCCAAAAATCATGGGGCCGGAGGGAACTGACCTCGTCCACGTTCTCGAAGGCGTTGATGACGTCGTAGGGCAGGCAGGACAGCAGGTCGATGACAAACCAGGTCTTCAGGTAGTTCATACGGATGAGTTTGGGGTCAGAGATGACCTCCCCAGCAGGGCCCACGAAGGTGGTGTGGAAGTTGAGCACGATGTCCACCAGGAAGATGACGTCCACGATGCTGTCCACCACCAGCCAGGTGACGTTGTTCTGCTTGGTCTTGAAGGACACGTTGTAGGGCACCATGATGGCCGTGTAGAAGGTGAGGATGAGGATGACCCAGTCCCAGGTGGTCTTGAAGGTGCAGTAGTGGAGGATGATGTGGGGGGGCGTCTTTGGCGTCTCCTGCTTGTACTGGGGGAGGATGTCCGAGCCCAGCTGCAGCACCTGCATGGGGGGGGGAGTGGGGGGGTGAGCGTGATGGATGCTTATGCTGGATGGCTACCGAGGGACCTCTCTCCAGCTGACCGTTATAATTCGCCTGGAACCCCGCCTGCAGCTGTAGAAGCCCGGCTCTCTGTCCCCTGCACCGCACGCCCACTGCTCCAGGGTGACGGAGCAGGAACATTTAGATTAGTGCCTGCAGTCGTGTCCCGCACCCTGCTTCCCTCCACCGTCAAATACCAACACGCATTCTCCGCTCCTTGATTAAACTAGCTGTAATGAGACCATTAATACTGCTTATTTTACACCATCGGGCCTGAAGGGGGCAGTAAATTGGGTGTAAAATAAGTAATCAGACTGAAATACTCGGGACAGTGACACATGATCCTGGAGCCAAACGCTTCGTGGGTGGGTAATGAGAGAGGGCACCCAGGAGCCTTTTTCCCCCAAATAGTTTTTTCTCCTCGTTTTGTTGGCTTCCGGGCCGCGTTGGGCTCTGTTCCTCCTCTCCGTTTCATCCTCACACCTGTCCTTGCACAGATTTCTGCTTTCGCTTCATTAATCGCTGGCTCTGCTGTAAATAACATGGTGCTCAGTTGTTTGGGATTAAATGAATGCAGTAATCCCTTGTTGTTTGTGAGCAATGCCCTCTAGAAATTGCAGATGAAAAACAGCTAATTAATGGCAATGCCTTTCAGCGAACCTTCTCTGTGTTGTCATACAGCGTAGCGCTGAACAGACACAGAAATAACTGTGCTGTTAGCTTTACTCTACCTTTAGCACAATACTGGGGCTGGCCAGGAATACGAAGTGGGAACTGCAGGGAATTTATACAGGGATAACAGGTTTAAGTTTATGGTAGATGTCTGGCCGATGTAGTTCTTTTGGTTCATGATAGAGATCTAGGTAATTTAGTTGTTTAGGTTTACGGTAGAGGCCTGGGTAATGTAGTTGTTTATGTTCACAGTGTAGGTCTGGGTAGTATATTTGGTTAGGTGTATGGTAGAGGTCTGGGTAATGTAGTTGTTTAGAATTACAGTGAGGGTTTGGGTAATGTAGTTGTTTAGGTTTATGGTACAGGTCTCGGTAATGTAGTTGATTAGGTTTACGGTTGGGGCCCGGATAATGTAGTTTATTAGATGTACAGTTTGGCTCTGGGTAATGCAGTTGGCTTGGTTTTTGACAGAGGTCTGGCTAATGTAGTTGGTTAGGTATATGATAGAGGTCTGGGTAATGTAGTTGGTTAGATTCATGGTGGATGTCTGGGTAATGTAGTACTGCAGTAGCTCTACCTCAGCCAGGCGGGAGTGCTTGTGGACATTCTCTCCCTTGTGGACGGTCGGCTGCAGCTGCTGCAGGACTCCTCGGCTGCTGGTCAGTGCGCGGGTCAAACGAGCAAACTTCCCCCAGCCTTGAGAGAGAAGAACACGCGCACACACACACACACACACACACATGCGCAGGCACACACGCACGCACACACACGCACACAGGCACACACAGACATTCACATTAACTCAGAGGCTGATAAAACTGAGCACATCATCCCTTTGAGAATGAACCTCATAACTTCATAACGGTTGGAACTACAATCATTGATTTGTTTGAACCAATCAAAATATTTGTGCTCTCCACAGAAAAGCACAATGATTGGTTGATAAATCAGCGCGTCACTAATAGTTTGCGGTACAGTAGGTCGGACTATTTTTGGATTTTGTGACACTTCGTTCTCCCAGGGCTAGCTGGCCCCACACACCACAGGGAGGTTGCAGATCACACCAACCTTTCGACGAATCATCTTCGATCGGCTGCTTAAAGGCTGTGATGTCACTGAACGTGCAGAGGAACAACACCACCTTGTCCTGCTCATTGCGAATCGGAGCGATTTTCACAAAGAACCACACTGGCGTTCCTGAAAAAGTAAGAAAGGAAGAATGAGTCTTAAGAGACGGTTGTCTTTTTATCAGTATGTTGAGAAATTAGTTTATAAAATGTTTAAATATTGTATACTTTATTTTAGCAGATGCTCTAATCCAAAGCGATTTACAATGCAAACACAAGTGCAGAGATCAGGGACTGAAAAAGTCCCGCTCCTGATCATTACTGCAGTTTGCCTTTTTTGATCCATTTTTATTAACTTTTCAACATTTTTTTTCTCCCCAGGAGGTTAGTGAGAAACATCATACAATTTCTCAAAAGGACAGTTTACTTAATGGGGTTTTAAAAAATATTATTTCAGTTTTAGTGTTTTTTCAGTTGGAGCTCAGAGTTTTGTGTGCAGTGATATTTTAGATATTTACTCTGGATGCAAGTGTGGGTGCTAAACACCTGATAGTGAATCTAAATCAATCAGAAACATTAAATTCTATTTTTAAAAATCACATAAAGCAAACGGTCCCTATTAGGACACATGAAAGTTATAGAACAGATTTCAAACGTGACAGACTTTGCTGCCTGTTACTTACGATTCTTCTTGTACATTAGTATTTCAAACGAGTTCATCTCATAGTTTTCAAAGGTTAGCCGTACTTTCTCACTTGTTTCTTTGTCCGTAAGCTCTCCATACATAAAGCTGGAAAACAACACAGGAAGTGACACGTTTATTATGCAAACCAATGAACAGCACAGCTCTCTCTGCGATTCAGTCAAGGAGTAGACATAAACTGTCATACTGACAGGCAACTGAAATAACGAAGGCAAATTCATCAACGTTTTTCCTTTCAAGCTCTTACTCCCCAGGATGCTTAACTGCATCTCTTAAACGCGCTAAAGGGCATTAGCGACGAGCAGAACCGGTCTTTGTTCATTTGACGGTGCCGACCTGAGCGGCCGCCGATCGCCGATCGGACCGTACGTTTCTCTCCGTTTCAGCTCGGCCGAGGACTGACCGCGCCAACGCACCGATGCGGAAATAACCTTTTAGTCTTATCGACGTCCGATCCGGACTCAAAGCGCGATTAAACGCTCCAGCTGAGAGAGAAGGGCGGGGGCACGCGGGGCACGGTGCCGAAAGGGCAGAAATCAATCATTTAAAAACAACTGAAAGCACGATGAGCACGCATCCGCGCCGTGACGTCCATCAGCTGCAGAGCACGGCACAGAGTATCCTGGACCACTTATCCAGAGGCTGATAAACTCGAATGCAGTGGCAACCTGTCCTGTGAAATACTAATAAGGACCTCAATCAGGGTTTACCTGCAACCTTCTAGTAAAATTCCTGCAGGTTTCTGACAACAAATTGCACCAGCGATGAAAGTGATGTTTTTTTTTGTTGTTCAAATTCATATTTGGCCCTGGTCTGGTCAACATACAGTATGGGGAATAAGGTGCTTGCATCCTTTTCCTTTGTGGATTATTAGAGGCATATGTAACTATATGTAAAGTCTCATTCAGATTTTGAATATTCAGAATAAGGGCTTGACAGGGTTTTTCTTTTCGGAACATGGTGTTTACATGGCCTTATCTTAACCGGAATACTTGAGTTTTCTGAATAAGATCAAAATAGTGTGCATGTAAACATAGTCACTGATAAGTATCGTTGGCAAGAGTCTGATGTTTTTCTGTTCTGAACACTTAACTGCTGGGCGGTATCCCTGCAATTTTTCTTTTCGTCTTTTGCTGGCATTACATTCAGCGCTCTCAGGAGCAGTCTAACGGCACGTTTGTTGGTCGTAATGCACCATCTTTGTGGGAACATATTTCCAGTGAATAAAGCAAATGACTGAAATCACAGGTTTTCCGTTAGCGGACCCCCAATCAAATGGCGGGTTTTCAGCTCCCCCGGAACGACTCAAGGGCCCCGGTAACACCCGCGGGGTCACCGGGGTCACCGGCGTGATACGGCGCATGCTGATTGGCTGGCAGTGCCGTTGAGGGCGCATGCTGATTGGCTGGCAGTGCTGTTGAGGGCCCCAGTCCCAGCACTCTCCTCTCAGGCCATTAAGGAGGCACTGTGTGCACCTGCACTTCTGCACATCTTCCATTCCAGCTGAGGTATTAAACTAGCAGGTAAAGTAGAAAGGCCAAATGAAAGGATGTGTAATATGCAGCTACATTACATTACATTACATTTATTTGGCAGACGCTTTTATCCAAAGCGACGTACAGTGAGCTCATACTGAAGGTCATTGGAGCAACTACAGAACACATCCGATAGGGTGCAGTGCTCATTCAGTCAGTTCAGAGGGGCGGGGCGGGGCGGGGGCTCCCCTGACAGAGCAGGGAGAAAATAAACAGTGACAGACATCCAACGGGCTGCTCAGCAGGTTTTTTACCGCTGTCAATAAGTTATTGTCTGCAGTCCCACAATCCCCTCTGCCTCAGAGCTGCATTGTCAGGGGTGAGACTGCACTTCAGAATCACAGAGCAGCTGCTTGCTCTGAGGAAAGGCTCGTCACGCAGACAGGTGTAGCATCAAATGGCTTCTTCCCTCGGGGGACTGAGAGGTTTTTACCAAGCTGCAGCAGCCACTCAATTTGCGCGCATGGTTCTTACATCCAGCGCTTTTACAAAAAAACATGCGCGCTGTTGAAATCCATCTTTTGTTTTTTTTGTTTTTTTTGTTATCGTAACGTGCACCCTCTGAGGATGAACCTGGCTCACAGTGCCTCCCAGTTTGATTCAAATTCAAATGATCAAATGCAGCTTTAAAAATGAAAGCTGCCTTTTAATTTGGTTATCAGCAGTAGGGTCTACTCCATTTCAAGTCAGGCAAGTTCAGGAAATGAACTGAATTCAGTTAATTAATAGACGAATGCTCAGTTAATTGTGTGAATGTGAATTTCAGGTTGTCTGCTGTAATTGAGACCGTGTACACTACCTGAGCCCTCCTGAACGCCGTTCTGTCCACACCTTTATGGAAATGGGAACATTAGTCCCATGGTCTGAATGTGTGAGAGACAGCATGTGCTGTCACAGGTTCATTCAAACAGACGAACAGAAGCCATATAACAGCTTTAGTGGGCCACTGATGGGGTGTTTGGCAGAACCACTCCATAAAGATAGTGCATGCAGCACGACAACAAACGCACATTTTAAAAAAAAAAAAAAAAGATCCTTTAGGATGAAAGCGAAGTGCATTTCCTGTCCGTTTTGGGGGCTGCACATTCCTCTCTCTCTATCGTGTCCATCGCAGGATGAGTCAGGATCGAGCTGCACTGAGAGATTAACGCTGAAGGCTCTTTTGTTGAAAATTGCTTGCATTGGTAGATGCTGTTCTCTCAAGCATTCCCGGGCACTAAATTTTGGGGCCGGCATTGTCTCCAGATCAGCAAGCTTGCATCTCCGTGACGACGATGCCCCCCCCCCCCCCCGCCACGTTGTTAACTCAGAGCGGTGGTGTCAGCGCCGGGCGGGCAGTTTGGAACGCGCTCAGGTTCCCCGTCGCGAGACTAACGCGGTGCAGTTAACACTGCGTGAGTTTTGAGCGTGAGTTTCGAGCGTGAGTTTCGAGCGTGAGTTTCGAGCGTGAGTTTCGAGCGTGAGTTTCGAGCGTGAGTTTTGAGCGTGAGTTTCGAGCGTGAGTTTCGAGCGTGAGTTTCGAGCGTGAGTTTCGAGCGTGAGTAAAGGAATTGCTACTGCATTTATTGATCAGTTAGACCTGGAGGAACAAACGTCCCTCAGAGCCCGAAAATGACTACACTTCTCGATTGATTCCACACGGTATTCACTCACACAAGAACGGGGCTGTGTTGTTTTTCCACTAAATGAAATATGCGCCATCTTAAGAATCTCAGGCTGCCTGTGAGCAGGTGGGCCCCCGGAGGGAAGGTGGGGGTCGCGTACCTGCAGGTGCTGCTCTTCTGCATGACCTCCGCTCGATGGTACCCCGACAGCTTGCAGAACCCGTCATTGCTGTACACGATGGGCCAGTCCACGATCTGAGCGTTTCCCAGGACGAAATTGGTGTCTGTCAGGAGGGGAGAGAAAACAAACAGACAGAGGAGCTACGCATGTAACTACCGTCCCGGGCACAGACAGGGTGGTGTGGGACGTCACAAAAAGCACAGTTATCACATGACCATCACATGACCACAGCCACGACACGTAAAGCGTTTGAGTGTTAGAAGCAGCCACACCTCCGGATGCTTACTGACGGCTCGTACTTCACCTGCAGCTCAGCGCTGGGTGAGTACGCTACACTACAGGAACGCGCGGGTCAGGGGGAAATGAAAAACGCAACGGAAAGGAACAGGATCGACAGCCATGCGTCTAACAGAACCGCCTTTATGCTGCTGGGTTTCCCTCACCACAACACGGCCCACTCCGCCTGGTGGTCACACTGGCGAGCAGCGAGGGTGACACCACAGTTAGAGACTACAGCAGCCCAAAGGAAGAGCACCCAAGCAACGTGTGCAGGGGATGAAAGGCATTGTTTCTAGGCAGAAAACTTTCTGCGAAAGCAACAGTGCATTTACTGAAGGATGCTATATTGAGAATCAAGCTACATTTAATTTAGCAATGCCTCCTGTGAGTGGTCCTTCATGGCTATATAACTCCCTCATAATCAATAATGCCTGCATTTATAAGCCCCGGATAAACATTCGTAAATTCTAATGTCAATAACTGCAAATCGGCATATGGTGCGCTAAGCCACCACTCGCGCAACCGACCTTAACTTGACATGCGTCAAACACTACCTTAGAATCAGTGTCTGTTTGGTAACTTATGATGGACTCATATAGCTCTTATAAAGGATCACTCACAGAAATCAAAGATCTATGAAATAATGTCATGAATAGTTCATAGGGTACCTTGTCAATACATAGGTATGTGACTGCTAATTCACCCATGTAAGTAGCGCTGCAGTCAGGGTTATATTAAATAACAGCAGAAGGTTTGGTTTACACTGTAAATAGTGCATAACTTCCCATGACCTTCATAAGGAATGTGTAAGGTGTTCGTAAGCATGGCATTAATACTTTATAATGACTTATAACAACTGCCGGGCGTCATGACAACTGACAACACAGCACTCTACAAATTATAACCATACCTATGATAATGTACCAAACACTGCTCTAGCTCAGCGGATCAAAAACATATTTACCCATTACTGCGTTATACGTTATACTACGTATATTACTGCGTTATAAAGTAGTCCTACCAAGCTCATAAAGTGTTATGCATTCTCTATGAAGACTTCATGAACATATTGTTAATATAAACTGTGATCGTATCAGTTTTCTTTCTGGATTTTCATTGAATTCACTCATCTGAAATTTCTGGCACTACACTTTTTGAGGTATATGATCTATGTCCACATCAGAAGAGCTGAAAATGACGGGAAACTGCACATTGAATCTGAGAAACAAAAATTGGCACATTATGGGGATGTAATGGTGTTTTATGGGTCCAACTTCTGTCGCCATTCATGAACGGACTGTACTAGAAAACTCAAATGTGAATTCCTAACATGACCGGTAGGCTAATGTAGAACTGAATAGAATAAGAATGACAGCAAATCGACCGGAAAAATGTGTGCTTTTGTATAACTATGGATAAAGAGGTGCAGACAGAGCTATAGAGATAGAGAGAAAATGAGCTGTCTGTCTGTCTCACAGACCCTACACGTATTCCCAGAGTGCGCGGGGTCCTGTGGGGCAGTCTGTGGGGGAGGGTTTTCAACGCTGTCTCCCCCACCACTGGAAACACTGCACAACCCTTTGGGTCATGAACATAACCCCCCACCCCCCCCACCCCACGGCCAATCTGAGAGGCGACTGACGACTGACAAGCTGCCACTCTTCACCGTGGTCGTGAAGGAGTGAAATTTGCAGGAAGAACAGTGCACGGGAGTTATTTTTATTTATGTTTATGTATTATCCTCTCCAAGTGTCTCCCGGTCAATTTTCCAGGTCTACAAACATCCTCGTCCAGTGACTCATTCTACAAACACTTCACACGCACCAAAATTCGTTATTATTCCACCGACCGACCCCCCACCCCCTAACTGACCCTCATTCACTCAAGTGGTGCAGTTTGTGAATGTAATTGTAAATCAACTAATAAACGCCATGCAGACACTAGACAAGGAGGACAAAATGTCGCCATCCACTGTCTGCTGGATCTAAGCTCACGCAGCTGCCCATAAGCATACGGCAGCCTTGGAGCGGTTGGCTAAACCTGGGATCATATCAATAGGAATGTACTTTGCACATCTGACACATTATAGAAAACAAAGGAATTTCAGAGGTGCTGGCAAAACACAGAAAACTGCAGGGCTTTCTGCTAAACGCACAGTGGACAAGCACTAATACTACTGAGATGGACACAAACACTGTGGAAGTAGGAAGTTCCATGCCAACATTTGTTATTTTACAGTGGTTCAATGCTTTAGTAATTATTAGTTAGTCAATGGTCGATATCAAAGGTCCCACAAAATGCAGTTATTGCCCTTTAACATGTAATATTAAATGTTATTTATAAGTATAAAGCCCACAGATATGATTGAGGAGATGTAGGGAAAAGGAAAGGGGGACACTCTCTCCGTCATAGAATTTCCTCATCCGTCACGATGTAAATTAACAGAAATTGGTATAGAACATTACCACATTAACAGAGAGTTAGAGAGATAGGAATATAAGAGAAGCAGAAAGTCACTTTAGAATGTTGCGTATACCTGTCTGCCTATGTGACAATGTCCAAACTGAAAGTTAAGCAGAAAAATGGTTAAAGCCAGAGACATTTCTGTTCAAAACAAATTGTTACGTATCACGCATTGCATGTAAGGCTGTATATGTGCAAGACCTAAAAGGGAAATATACTATATTTATATATATATATATATATATACTTTACACACAACTTTTTACAGTATCTGCTTGGGATATGGACTGCAAAGACTGCACACAGAACAGACACAGAGACATTGATGTTAAAATGCAGAATTTAAAATTCAGGAAGGCGGTTGACACCATCCAAAATAGAAACATGTCCGGTAAAAAAAAAAAGCATGTACTCATTAATACAAAAACAACAATTTTTCGCAGTTGATATCACAAAGTGAGTGTTGTCAGGGCTGGCGGAGTTTTGCTGAGGGGAGATGAGAGATGGGAGATGGGATAGGGGCTGGAGGACCAGGCAGGATGGCGTCGCGGCTCCTGACAGATGAAACGCGCGCGGTCTCTGCAGTTCTCATTACGATGTTATGAGCGCTTCAGCGGCGGCTGCTGGGCACCTCTGCAACGCCTCATCAAATTACCTGTGGCAGGATGCAAGCCTCGCTTTACGACAAGAATAATGAGCAGTCCATCTGTCTGAGTGGGAATGTATTACGAGTCTGTTTAAATGTACCTTTGCTAACCCGGTTCCTTTCCTTTAAGGTCTCGAATACGTGTAACCAATCAAAATATAGACTGGAGTACGTATTTATGCTATTTATCTCCATCGTGAATATCACTGAACCTGGGCCATTGACTCATGCATGTGCTCCCCTCCAAAGCGTGTGATGTCAGACCCTGCTTCTGTTTGCAAGCCAGATCAGGCTCACACAGAGTCTGAGGAAGACTCTTCACACACAGCTCACAGGTCAGGCTCACACACACAGCTCACAGGTCAGGCTCACAGACAGGAGTCTGAGGAAGACTCTTCACACACAGCTCACAGATCAGGCTCACAGACAGGAGTCTGAGGAAGACTCTTCACACAGCTCACAGGTCAGGCTCACAGACAGGAGTCTGAGGAAGACTCTTCACACACAGCTCACAGGTCAGGCTCACAGACAGGAGTCTGAGGAAGACTCTTCACACACAGCTCACAGGTCAGGCTCACAGACAGGAGTCTGAGGAAGCCTCGTCATGCACAGCAGAACAGGTGGACTTGTGGGCGTGATTTGGATCGGCTGGTCACAGGTGTGTGATAAGCCACTGCAGTACCAGCCGACTGAGACCCTCCCACCTCTGGCCGATGCTATAGCCAATCAGCACACTGCAAGGCCACTGGCCGCTACCCACACTGATCAGTCCAGATTCACTATAAGGCTGTGGGGCCCACCCAGGCCCATCCCAGAGCAGTGCCTTCACAGGAACCCCACACTGCAGTGCACACCTGCTGATACAGCTACAGCATGGCCTAACAGGAGAAGGGGGTGCTGACTAAATTCATTTGCAGCTAAATATGTTTTTACGTGTAGGTAACCAGCTCTTTTGGCAACAATGTGCATTTATAACTTTCTAAAGTCACAATCGTGATAACAAACAATGCGTATGTACACAGTAAAATGTTTGATGTTAAATCAACTCTTATAGAGTACATGTAGTACCAGTTGGACTCATATGTACTATGCTACAGTTGCGCTAACACTGGACATTTTACTATGTACTATAAGCAAACCTCCATCAGCCCAGCCGTCCCCTGCTCCACTGAAAGATAAATTGATCACCAGAAAAACTGTGTCAGGAAACCTGGGCAGCTAGCTGGTGAGCCAATCTCGCAAACCCCACCGTTCTGGGGCAGGGGACGCATTTTAACACCAGCGTGTTTCCGAGGGCAGGGAAACGCAGCTCTCCGTTTACTGTGCAGCAAAAGCAGTCCGAGTCCTTTGTGATGAGACACGATTGGGTTTCCTCAGTCTCAGTATTACTGGAGTCTCTCGTGCAGGAAAGGCAGTGGAGGCTCACAGAACCAGGCAGGACTCTACAGAACAACAGGCTCTGTCCTCTGGGGTTCTACAGGCATGCAGGGGGCGGGAAAAGAGCCTAAACTACAACTCCCACGATACCATGCTGTTGATTGACATGACACTCGGGACACATTATTGCCATCTCTTGATGACACTGCACGAAACCACAGCAAGCCAACCATGCCACAGTGACTTCGGGGCATTGTGCACGTTACCAAAAAGGCACGTATTTATAACATCAAAATATCAGACTTTGATATACGATGACGCATTGCTGACCTATGAGTAATGCGCTCGCCAGGTGTAGGGCTTCCTGGAAGCCTCGCGTTCATCCCTCACAATAAGGTGTGTCATGAGGAGTGCTTTCTTGGAAGGACTGGGTCACAATGTGTGAAGTCCGAGTCTTAAGGTTTACAGGCAAGCTCAGCTGAGTCATTTAGTTTGCTACTTTTCTGACAGGTTTTCGCATTTTAAATGGATTGTAGGGGATTAGAGAACTGCCTTTTTAACCATCAAATTGATTTGCTGAGTACTTGTATTTTCTCCACTTGCATTTTCTTCTGCGATGTTAAGATTAAATATTGTGCATTACCTTCTCTTATTTAACTACAATGCCTGTGTGGTCACCAACACAGAGACTGATTGCGATAGACTACACCAATTATCAAGCCTCGGTGATATCTCCAGTCGAAGAGATAGGAATGCCGAGCCACTGCAGGACACTGTGCAATGTTTTTTTTTTTTTTTTTTCGTTGATGATCTTCCTAATAGCCTAGCGGCCCCTGCGACAGTGCATGTTGAAATTGCCGCACTAGCGGTCTGCGCTTGTGTTATGATGTTTAAACAAACCGGGAATGAGAGAGCAACTTGTGGTCTCCTTAGCCCTGAAACCACCGCACTATGATGGAAACGTAGGCAAATACAGAAAACAAACGTGCGTGACTGGCTTTATACGTCCACATGAATGTGTAGTGGCATTTAAAGGGTTCGCATAACGATTCTAGGTTTCTGAAAGTGTCGTGCTCCACCCGTCGGTATTAAAATTCCTCCAAGATGTTATACAGCTATACATTCCTTTAATCTTATCCGGTGTGCAGTTACAAACGAGGTCAGCATTAATTATGCAGAACTAAAGTTGGGTTAGCCTACTTGTTAGTTGAAAATTCTGTTCTGGAATATTAAACATATGATAAAGAATTAAAGGAGCAGGCTCATTTTTCCCCTCAAATCGTAATCTCAGATGCAATCAAAATTTTTTAAATTGGATTGGTTTTTCCGACAATTAAAATAGAAACATAAATCTCCATCGGTATGCATGAAATGTCCTGGTATAACCATTTACGCGTGATTTATTGTTGAGAATACACTGAAATATAGATACATATCTTTATAGATATGAGAGAAAGAAAATACAGTATGCTGCGGCCAGTCTACGCTACGCCAGCTCTGCATGAAACGCGAATTGCCTGTGTTGATTCACATAACTTTTTTCATCCCAATTTTTATTTGTGCCTGGAACGTGTTGCCGCAAAAGTGACAGTGTTTAACGTTTTTATGCACTATGCGATTATGATTTAATGAGTTCTAATGTTTATATTAGACTCTATTCGTTCCTGATCTATTTTCTTTTCAGTTGCTTCACTCAAAGGATTTTAGGCGTTTTTGTCGACGTCCCGAAGATCCGATTATTTAGGCTAGTATTTTTTTGTTTGTTTGTTTAAATCATCAAAGTTCCATCCTCTTATGACAACATAGGACTGACTAGTCACTCATTCATGTGCATACCGCTCCTGATATAAGCTAAGTGATATAATATCAATACATGATAGGCTACTTACCGTTAGACCGTCTGACAATGTTCTCTAGGAAAGTGTTCTGAGGGGCCACAAGTCCTCTCCGTCCGCCTGCCATGCCGACTCGTCATTCAGTCCTCTGTGGGTGGCTACCACTCAACGTACTGGGATGCTAAAACTATCCGCGGCGCGATATCTCTGATCTGCTGTCTTCATGGTCCCTGTTCCTAATGAGAAGAGGGTGCTGGGCTTCTCTTTACGATACCTCCCTCAGTCTGAGACGGTGCTCCCCCTGTTGAGACAGGATCGAAGCAAAAGCGCGCGCAGCCTCATCTAAGATCTTTTCTACGAGGTGCCTAGTGGTACCCAAACCCACCTTTCCTCTGCTCCGCAAAGTTTGATTTCCCCCTGCTGGCCATTCGAGGAATTTACCTGGTAAATACAGTATAGGTCGCTACTGTACGTCACACTTGGCTTACTGTACCTATGGCCGGCAGTAATTTTTGTTCGTTAATTTTCACCGATGCATTTTTGTTAAACTGTATTACTGGACGGTGCATTTTTCAGAACTACTACCATAACTAAAGTGGTTGTACAGTTTAAATACTGGACTAGGTTGCTACTGTACTTCATGCTTGGCTTACAGTAGGCTACCCTATTCCCAAGAGAGGCCTGCCTGCCAGTATTTATTTTATGAGTTGAAGTGGTTTAGTCGTCTAAAATGAGTTTAAATGGCATAAACTATCTATGGATTAAAAAATTATTAGCCATTTTTATGTTAATTTGGCGTGTGCTCAATTGTGATACCCTTCTGCAGACTACATATAGCTTCCTAAATGCATTTCTTTAATACATACAGTTTTGTGCATGTCCACTTTAATGAAAGAAATATTCTTCTGTGGTTCATAACAGACGTAATGAAGCTTGGTAATTGTGTGACATCTGTTCTGCTGTGTCACCTGAGTGGAAGTCTTTCACCGGCTTCCCTGTGGTCTTGTTAGCATTTAACACAGTACCTGTTGAGCTAAAAAAAAAATTTTAAAAAAAGCAACTCATCACTGCAGACGTGTGTCGCGATGAGACCCGATGTGAAGAAACTGTTTCAAAGACACTGGGGAGGTGGCGTTGGCGCTCGTTATGGCAGTGCGTTTTGTCTGTTGTGAAGTGATGTGCTCCCAGTCTTCGCGCTTTTTCTCTAAACCACGACTGTTATTATCAGGACAGATAAAAGCACCAGCGTTCCCTGGCTCATTCGACCTGCCACTGAAGTGCGTGAATAGTTAATGTTGAAGACCCACAGTGGCACATATACAGACGTTTCATGAAAAATGACCAGCTGAATGTTCAAATATTTATCTGAATGAGTAATTTGCTTATGGAAACAGTGCAGCTCTCCAGGAGTTTAATTTGAGACCCTACTCAGGTTCACACCATCCTGCTCCCTAGTAATAATTTCTAGCATCCATTATTTATTTATTTATTTATGTATTCATTCATTCATCTGCTGAATAAAAACAGTACAGTTCTGTGTTCATTCAGTCCTGTGTATGCTGCTTTGCAACTCCTCTTATGCCTGTGTGTACAGTAGAGTATGTGTGTGTGTGTGTGTGTGTGTGTGTGTGGCTTGTGTAGTCTAATATATTTCTGACCGATTTCAGATTGAAAAAAGCTTTCAAATTCCCCATTTGACCTGTCACCAATTTTGTCCAGCGTTCATTAAAAGTTAGCCGAGCAACCTTAATTTTGCAGCCCCTGTCTATCCAGTCATGCTCAAAGCATGATGAGGTAATTTTCATCTAGGCTAAGGTTAGCTTGGCACGCATCATAATGAAATCAGATTGTGAGGCCGCTGTGTCTTTTCACAGGGTAAACTGCTGGTACTTCCTTCCTGTGAACAGCTCTAGGTTGCACTGCTTGTGTTATTATTATTATTATTATTATTGTGTTTGACTTTAAACAGTCAACCTTAGCAAAATAACCGTCATTGATATCCAGGATTTTGTATTTAAAATTTTAAAAATAGCCTATTAATGATCAAATTAGTAATTAGGCTTTTACAGTGTCGATTACACTGCTGGCCTGCCGTTACATGTTGTTGTAGTTTGTCTCCATCTAGTGGACTATAGAAAAACACATGACGTATGATAACTTAATTGTGATTATGTGGGTTTCTGGAGGACTGAAATATATATACTGCTATAAAATGTGTTTGTGACCAAATGCATAGACAATACAAGACTATGTAGGGCTCTGTTCACTTACTGAAGGAATTAATGTACTCTGGCAGAGGAAGCGTGTACACTTGGAACAGCAGAGGTTTAAAACTCAACCTAAACCCTTAACTGTCTGAAATGCCTATATTTTTATTGTTCTGGATGATAAATTCAAGTAAAGTGCCTATTTGAGTAAAGCCAAGATTTCATTACTTCTCACATCCACAAAATGACGTGACATGAAAATGAAAAATGGGTCTCAATTAACTACATATAGGCCAACATTTTAAAAAGGCCCCTGGTCGGTATATTTGCTACAACTACAGTGATTTAACGTGAAATAAACCAAGATTATGCTGATACATTATATTCACTGAATAAAAAAGGATTTGCCAAAGAAGGATGAACCTTTTTTAAAAGGCACAAATTGCTTAGCCTACACTATGAGCAGTGCCCACGAGACTTTGTTGAATTCTTAGTTATAGCCATAGCTATGACCAATTATGAAGGCCAAGTATTAGATGACTGTACTAAACAAAGTCGTTACCCTTGTGTCAAGCATACTGAGTTAAGGGCATCACGTCGCCGTAGCACATAAGACGAGGTGTGAAGCCACTCATCGTCCTTCTGTTTTATTGGGTAACGGCTATTAAGAACATGCTTTAATTTGGGGTTATAAAATGTAATGTTACTACACTAGCGTGATTTCTTTACTTAATTTTCTCGCAGCTGCTCTCTGTGTTGAGCCCATAGGTGTCCGTTTCAGCTAGGCGTTTCCCGGATGTCTGCAGCTGTTTCTAATGAAGTAAATGGTAAAGTAAATGGAAGGTAAAGTAAATTTGCTATTCTAATGAAGTGAATACAAACCTGTCTTCTGTAACAGTACTCCTGTATTCAAAAGTCTAACCAGTAATGTCCGGTGCTATTCCTGAGATGTTATCAACCAACCAATTGCCTATTCATCAACTAACATTTTGATATAGTAATGAAAACAATTTGTCTCTTGATGTTGTACCAGATTTAGCACAAAAATTTTGTAAATTGAATAATAATAATAATAATAATAATAATAATAATAATAATAATAATAATAATAATAATGCTTTATTTGTATAGCACCTTTTATACAGAGACGCAGCTCAAAGTGCTTTGCATAGTGCAGTGAAAATAAAGACTAAATAAAAGTAAAATTAATCAAAAGAAAGCACATAAAATAAAATCATAAAATAGCGCGTGAAAGATTTTTAAAAATGCATACAATATCGGAGAAAAAAGACTATATAATAAGATACTTGTTTATAGTCCCATGGACTAAACTAGCTCAATGTGGCTAATGCTGAAAATAAGTCCAAGGACAGGTTCAGATCCAAAAGAAATATTACATGGCAAGCTACAATAACAGCGGCTACTGCTGTGGTATACACATGCAAACGCTAACGTTGGGAAACTGCTTAAACATGAATATGTAAGAAAACCCCTTAATCCGTATAAAAATAATTTTATTTGTCAGTCAGTCGTTAGGGCACACGTAAGACCCTCTGCAGATTGCTAATTGATCTGTTAAACGCAGACATGTTAGCTTTATTATTAATTTAAATAACACAAATGACACTGTTGTGCTGCAAATAAAATTTACGGTATAGTAAAAATTTTCACACTGTACCTGGCCTACATTAGCTGATGGATAGCTGGTCAAGAAATACAAGAGTAAGGGGATAACAGTTACGATACACTTGAACCGACGTTTATTTTAAAATCAGATGAGCAGAAAACGCATATATTTATTGGATACAAATATAGGAGTGTTGCGCACTACTGATTTATTATAAAAATTGTATATATTTCACATCAGAATAAACGCTGTTTCGACCAGGGTACCGTCAGGTCGCAGTTCGACTTCATAGGGGGCAGTCGGCAGGCGCTTGACAGTTCATTCCGCAAGATAAAATAGATCCGTTCGTGCTTTAATTGTAGTATAATTCTTTATTATTTTATGCTACTAAACAGTATCTTTAAAATGAACAGTCCAGAAAATAGCCACTCAGATGTAACAATTCAAAATTTTGTGACACAACAGAGGGAAACGGCGAAAAGGATGGTGCATGAATACTGGACAGCTGCACGGTGACACTGCTTAATCGAAAGGGGAGTTGTTTGGGGGAGATAAAAGAAGACGAAAAGGGCTGAAAATAAAGCTTAGAGCAACACGGGACTCGAATTAATTATTTATAAATAGAAAGAGTAAAACGAAATATCTGACAATGCCTGGGATGATGGGAAGAGGGTCTGAATACCTGGGCAAAGGACGTTCAAACGGGACGAAGAGCCCCTCTAACGCCTCGAATGGACATTTTTCTGACGAGAGTGGCAGCGACGACGAGCATGGTAGCCTCGAACGCTGCTTTTTATGATAGCCTAGCATGATATCAGTACGCTGTGGATGCGGTCTACAGTTTGTGAACATCGCTGATTTCTCGATCCCCTCTTTGTTTTACAGATGTTGGAATGCGAGTGGGGTCCGAGTATCAAGCTAGTATTCCCGAATTCGAGCTAGGTATGATATCTTGCATTAGCCTATTACATTTACACACTGTACCTGACGCTTGGAGTTGGTAGCCTCGGTAGCTAGCTTCCTAGCTGGACTTTTCATTTACGGTGTTCATTCATTTTTTGTTGCAGTGAAACGTGTCGTGTTCCATTACGACTTTAGAAGAACATTAGTATAATCGCCTATAACCTTGTTCATATGGCATAAATCCATAGAACATAGAACATATGGTTTTTGTTCTCAAAAAGCGGCTATATAATGCCTTTACCTATGCAGAGACGTCCCTTCGCTGCAGCTTGATTAATGTATTATGGGAGATTTATCTCTCGATGCAGGTATAAATGAACCTGCAATATTAATATTTATTATCTCATTATGTCCCCAGGTCATTTCTGAGCACAAAAAACGCATGTCACAAAGGTCCCTTTTAAATGGGAACATATGTCCAAATGAAACTGCGTGCGTATTAGCCTATGATTTAGCCCATGCGATGCATCTTAAAATATCAGTAAAACGGGCATTTGTCAGCCTTGACAGTAGCCAGTCGTGGGTTAAATGAGTTTAGACAAGAAGTTTCAAAATTTGTCGTTCTGCAGTACGACTTTTAGCGTACTAAAATAGAAATAAAATTTCTCATTTGATGATAGTAACCCTGAAAGAGATCGGCAATGGAACACGGACTATTCATAGCCTTAAATAGCCCAGTCGCGAAAGCTATAGCCAGTAAAATTGCAGCATCAGTGTTCATTTCCCGTGGTGATAATTTGTTCATTTGTTTATAGGTGCTACAAAGTACAGCGACAAAGACGGCGGGGGCATGCTTGTCTGGTCTCCCGTCCATACCATCGTCGACACAAAATGTAAGAACTGTGATATTTATCGATGTGTGTCTGACTTGCATGTGTCAAATCAATGACAAACGGTCACTGTTTTCACAGTGGATGAATACATTGCCATCGCCAAAGAAAAACATGGATACAATGTTGAGCAGGTCTGTCGCAATCTGTTTGAATGTTTATACAGAGCAATCCTATAACTAACTAAACTAAACATATACCAAAAGGTACTTAAGCCCAGCTAACACAAAACATTCTATCAATGTTGCTGCAATGTAGTGGCAGTGTTATAACATTGACAAACTATTCCATTAACATTGTGATAACATTTTGTGTTAGCTTGGATTCTACTTTGAGGACTGCATGGCCATTACTGTACAACACTGAAAGTGCTATGATGAGCTGAAACTGTTTTTTAATGGAGTCACTTTTAATGTATTTTTTAAAGCCTGTTTTCTTGTTTGCCAATATTTTAACAAGTATATATTATTATGGGACTGTCCTGCAGGTATTCAATCCAACTCTAAATTGGCTCACGTGATTCTACTAATTATCAGCTCAACAAGATCTCTTGTTGTTGAATGAGGTGTGCTTTGTTAGGGTTGGAGTGAAAACCTGCAGGACGGTAAATCTCCAGGAGCAGGGTTGGCAGCCCTGTATTATTATTAGTAGCATATGTGAGCTGTGCGAAGTGTTGTCAGAGCAGGAACAGACGGCCGTGTGTGTCTGCGTGCGTGCGTGCGTGCGTGTGTGTGTGTGTGTGTGTGTGTGTGTGTGTGTGTGCGCATGCATGCGTGCGTGTGTGTGTAGGCTCTGGGGATGCTGTTCTGGCATAAGCACAACATTGAGAAATCCCTGGCCGACCTTCCCAACTTCACCCCGTTTCCCGATGACTGGACCATGGAGGACAAGGTCCTCTTTGAGCAGGCCTTCAGTTTCCACGGGAAAAGCTTCCACAGGATTCAGCAAATGGTAACGTCCCAAGCCGACTTGGTTCCCAGGACATCTCTTATTAGCTGGGATTGTACAAGCGGTAGAACTGTCACAGAATGCCTGTTGTTTTTGTTTTCACCGTAGCTACCAGACAAGCCAATATCTAGTCTGGTGAAATACTACTATTCTTGGAAAAAGACACGGTCCAGAACAAGCCTGATGGATCGTCAGGCAAGAAAGCTGGCGAACAGAAATAATCAGGATGAAAGGTAAGATTTCAGCAATGCGAGTCACAAGTAGCTTTGCGCGAGATTGTTTAACCTGTTCCAATCTTTCAATGTGGCTTTCGCACGTTAGTGATGAAGACATGGAAGAGGCCATTCCGCTTGAGCCCAATGACAGCGATTATGATCCGACCAAGGAGAATAAAAAAGAGGTGATGTTGCATATTTTGTGTTCATATTTATGTGAATCAAGAGTCAGCTAAAATGAGCCCATCTTGCCAATGAGCGAACAGGTGGCGGTTTAGTTATCATTGGCAGTGTATCGCACTCTCAGGAAGGATGTGTTAATAGCTGACACACCTTTAATGTTACTACTTTTATGTTAAACTAGTTTTCTGTTACAAATGTACAATTTTTGTGCTGCAAGGGGAGACTTTTTAACACAGACTGTGTTGAAAGTAACACAGAATGTGTTAAACTGTTGTGACACGTTATGTTTTCAGCACGCCGGTTTTGAGAGTGCACTCTGTCCCAGCCTGATGAGCTCGAGGGTTGTGATTGGGGCTCGTTTTGATGTTCGTTGCTCGTTCTCTCTTTTTAAACACTGAGCAGAGTCGCGCCGAGCCGCCCGCCCAGCCGGCGAAGATCGGGTTGGGCCGCCGGGAGTACCAGACGCTCCCGCACCGGCACCACTCGCAGCGCTCCAAGTTCCGGCCGCCCAAGGGCATGTACCTGAGCCAGGAGGACGTGCTGGCCGTGTCCTGCAGCGCCAGCGCCCCCAGCGCCGTGCTCAAACACCTGGACATGGAGCTGGTGTCCCTCAAACGCCAGGTACAGCCCCGCAGCGCCACCTCTCACCCTGCACCTCCCTCCCTCCCTTTTGCCCTGCACCTCTCTCCCATTCACCCTGCGCCTCCCTCCCTCCCTCCCTCCCTCCCTCCCTTTCATTTGTGTATAAAGACAACACAAGATACATGTAGAAGCATTTGTTTATACTTTTGTGCTTCCCTCATTCAGGTTCAAAATGCCAAACAGGTTAACAGTGGCCTGAAACAGAAGATGGAAGCAGGTATTGATGACTTAAGGCTGCCGGAGGTAAATCACTAGTCAGAAAATTTTAAACATCTACCAAAGGTGTTTGTGTCATCCCATTTTATTCTTGTCAGTTTTATTAAATTTTAAAATGTAATTTTTTTTTACCCTGTTATCAAGCTGGAAGGATATTAGATCAAGTTGTAGAAAATGGAAGGGGAGAAATGCATACAGCAAAACTGATGGAAATGCCATTTTATTCAATGAGGATGTCTGTACAGATAATTAAGGAAACTTCATGCATTTATCATTTTTAACTTATTGAGACATGTAATATAGAGCTCCGTATGTCACTATTGCCAAAAAATAATTAACGCTGGGATGCACTGTGTTCTTTGTGGCTTTTAAAACAGATTAAGCTCCTCAATTTATTTTTTATTAAAAAATAAAAAGTGTAGTTATAAATTTAGAACTATACTCTGGAGAGAGAGCCCCAGAATTCTAAGGTCTGATGCAGACATAGAGTTATGTTTTTTGTTTCATGTAGTGTAACCAGAAGATTAATGCCCGCTGGACAACCGACGAACAGCTTCTCGCAGTTCAAGGTGAATCTCCTGCACCTGTGAAAGTCTGAGTGTAAAGCACGTTCAGCAGCTGTTCCTTATCAGTGTCCGCCAGTGCTGTGCACTCTGTACCTTTTGATTGTGTTATTTCTGTACCTTCACACAACCCTACGTACTGCAATCGCAAGTGGCGAGTCCTCACATTCAAAGGCTAGTGGCCTCATTTATGAAATGGTCTTATGATCAAACTGTACGTTAAACCGTGGCTTACATGGATAAATCATGACTAAGTAGTTGTATGTTAAATCCCATTTTGTTGTGGACATAATCGAATCTTGATGTAAAGTTTATACTTGACGAAAGTGAATTACCTGCTGGTGCTGCACCAAGAGGGCTGTAAGAAAAACATTTAATTGATGGTCAATTTTAGGCAATAGGAGAGCAAGAAATGCTGAAATGCCCTTATTTACCCTCATTTAGAGGAACATGGCTGTTTGTGGCAGCATTCACAATATGGGGTAGTTATAAAGTTCAAATTGAAGTTCATTTGAGATTTATACAAGTGTGAGATGCAGATATGACACCAGTGTCAGCAAATTTCCCTTCTCAGTTATTTTTATATATCAAGCGTAAGCACAATTTGGGAAATGATCTTAAGATAACATTTAAGTTTAAACCCAAGGATATTTTTTTAGAAATGAAGCCTCCTGTATTCAAATCAACATTTGACCTTACTTTTGGCTTACAAGTAACTGCTTTTTTTTTTTTTTGCTTCTCAGAGTTCTGCACTTAGCAACAAAACAAAAAAAAAAAACAAAGACTTGTGTTTATTTGTGAGTCAGAAGGATGAGTGTTAGCGGGATCCAGGCCTAACTGGCTCTCCTCTTCTCACCCCTTCCTTCCAGGTGTTCGGAAGTACGGGAAAGACTTCCAAGCTATTGCCGATGTTATCGGTAATAAGACCGTTGGGCAGGTAAAAAACTTCTTTGTGAACTATCGTCGGCGCTTTAACTTGGAGGAGGTGCTGCAGGAGTGGGAGGCGGAGCAGGGGACGGGATCCCTTGGAGGTGACGGCGCCCCCTCTGGGGAGGAGGGGAAGAACAGGTCCAACACTCCGTCAGGGAAGAGTACCGACGAGGAGGAGGAAGAGGTGGCGGAACATTCCTCTTTCCCCTAAAACCCCCAACAGCTCCTGTAGTTAGATGTGCTGTGCAACCTTCCTGTGTTTCTGAAGCAGCCGTGTGTGTGTGTGCACGCGTGTGTGTGCACGCGTGTGTGTCTGCATGTGTGTGTGTAAGCACACGTGTGTGTGTGTCTGTGTGATTATGACTCTAGCTGAATATGCAGACTTTCTTCAGTAATTATGAAAGGGGTTCCTTATCAGTGGGAATTGCTGTTTCAGCAATGAGTCCTGCACCCCCGCCCCGGTAGGGAAAGATAAAGCTGCAGTTAGAGCTCCTGTCCTGGTAGGACTCTGTGTTGCGTGTTGTTTGTGGAAAGCGAGATTAATTTCTTCTATTACCTTGTTGCCTCTGTAAGGCCAAGCAAGCAGAAACCTTTAAGGAGGATAGTGACCAGTAGACCTGTGGAACACCACAGTTGTTTTCAGACATAAATGTAGAATTCTCACAGAATTCCCAGGATTCCACCCTGTCATATGAAGCAAATTTCTGCATATACATTATATTGGTCATATTTTAAATGTCTGTATTGACTCATAATTGTCATTTTTATTTTTCTAAAAGGAGTTATATGTTCCAAACAGATTTGTGTAAACGTAAACTTTATGAATAATTTCTCAGACCGGTGTTTCTCTGCTTTAGTTTCTTCGTGTTATCCTTGGTTGCTGTTCCCCAGCTGTTTAATTCCAAACCCGGATTTTGCCCCTCTCTCCCGCAGGGCCGGATGACCCCCCCGTCGGGCTCCTCCGCCTCAGCCCAGACGCCCACCCAGCCGCCCGCGACCGGCGCGGCCCCCCCGAACCTGCCCCCCCCTCTGCTGCGGCCGCCCCTCCCCGCCACCCCCGCCCTGCACCGCCAGCCCCCGCCCCTCCAGCAGCAGGTCCGCTTCCTGCAGCCACGCCCCGCCCCCAACCAGCCCCCCCCACCCCTCATCCGCCCCTCCACCCCCCTGCCCCCCCGCCTCAACCCCCGCCCCGCCATGCCCTTCGCCAGCGGCCAGCTGCCCCCCCCCACGCTGATCGGGGTCCAGGGCCGGCCCCCGTCTCCTTCGCTTCTGTGAGAGGGGGCGTGGCCTAAAACCACTTCCGTTTATGTACGATAGATTTATAATATATTATTAACATATTCAGTAATTTAAATATTCCCAGTCTTAAAAAAGGAAGATGTTTGCTGCTAGCTTACCTCGCTCTGGTTTTTGTACATTTGTAAGTCTGTCCTCCATGTAGAATTTGTGTTATTTGTCCTGAGTTAGTTTTTTATTTTATTTTTATTTGAAAAAATGTCCTCTTACGTTGTCTTCAAATTTGACTAAACTATTAAGTACAGACTTTTATACGGTTCTTGAAATGATTGTCATCCCATTTTATAAAATGAACTGGGAATGCATTTTAAGTTCCAGGTTGATTGACTTTTGCTGTGAAATGGATGTGTCCAGATCAGCATTAAAAATGCAGAATAGAGCAGCATGCACTTCTACAGTATAGGCATTAGTGTGAGTGTGTCAACTGAATATTTGTTTTTGAAGTAGATTTTATTTGCTCAAGAGGACTCATTTCTTTAAAATAAAAATGAATAGTTATTTATCTTGTACATACAAACAGTATTTTTCTATAAGATGTGTGGACTCCTGGGTAGTTCCAGTAGTGTGCAGATTACTTGTCACCATAAAAGTGCTCTTAAAACATATTTTAAAACATCAATTATTGTTTATTTATTTTATTACGTAGAATGAGAAAGACTTTGCTTCTGGACTGTTCATAGTGGAAAACCGGCTTGTAATTTTAGGAGATGGCATTGTTGGCCATTTTTGATCGTGTTTTTGTGGTTATTGTTACCTCTGTTATTACAAAAGAACGATGTTGCAGAAATGAGCTCTTTATTGGTTCTGTTTCCAGGTGCTTTGATTCTTTAACAAACAGTTAGTCTCATCTAGCCTTGGGCTAGGATGCGTACAATGACTTCCAGATGGGTTTAAACATGTGTGAAGTGTGATTTGTGGAAGGCTTGCAGGTTATTGTGAAAGGGAGTCAACAGTGAAAAGGTGGTAGAAACTAGAGCCTTTTTTGTTATTTGTATTTTGTATGAAATGTACCATTTTTTTATTTATCGGAGTTTTACCTCAAAACAACTTTTATATTACTTGGAATGTATATTTATTTTTCATGTAGTGTTTGTAAGATGTTAATTTCTTAAATTATATTCATTTTGTGGACAAAAACCTTAAATCATTTGTCTTAAATCGCCCTGTTTAAACAGAAATTAATCATAATTTTAGCACTTTTTAGCCTTTAAATTCAGTCTATGGGTTACCTGTGAAACAGAAAGAATCATGTTTTCTACTATAAAAAAACATTTGCATGTTGTACATATGTATTAAGTATCCATGTTTAGACACACACACATAGACACACACAAACACACACACAATTCCAGTGTTTTTATGAATTAGTTTGTTTTGAACGTGATGCTAAAAGGTCCCATCTCCTGAGATTTCTGTTGAATTTCCAAAGATGAAAAAGATGCCTCCCGTAGCTTAAAAACACACCCAGATTAGTGCAGTTTGACGGGAACGTGTTGTACCTGCGTGTTGTTCTGTGAGTACTTGTGACATTACTGTAATAGATCTTGAAGGTTTAAAGACTTGTAATTCAAATGATGTTGTGCTTTATAGTGGTTGTCACTACCCTATGCCTTCTCCCTACAGAGGTAAAATACATGGTTTGGTTTTGCCTTGTCAGTCAGCTGACCATGATCGTTCAAAAAAGTCATGTGCTGCAATTGTTTATTATTCAGCTCTTTAAAAACAATTCATAAAAAGTATTGTGCAGGATGTTTATGTGCATATTTATGCTGACCGATGGTTCTGTGGTTGTGTGTTGGTTTTCATAACAAAAGATTAAACAAGAGTTTTTGCCTCAGATTCCTGAATTGAAATTTAGTCAAACCACTTTCCGTCTCAGAAGTTTTCTGCGATATTTACTGTATGATTCCAGTATTTTGTGTAACAGACACCCTCAGAATCAGCTGACAGAAATGTCCACTATGGTATTGCTACAAAAAGAAAACGTCTGCTGGTTTCCATTTCAACTGTAATTGAAATTCCTGTATTATAACGAGCTTAAATTGTTCTTTATTAGATACTTATGTTAATTGTCGGTTTATTTAACCTTGCAAAGGCAGATTATGTCAGAAATATTTTTTTATAACAGAATAAATTATAGACTGTTGAAACCAAGGGGTCCTAACAGCTGAAAGTGTGGGTGCCTGGTCACTGTAATACATTCAAAGAGAAAGCAAATGGCAACAAGTCAAACCTGCATTGTGTTAAAGATCTAGGACCTGTAGTAAAGAGAACCTGTATAAATTACTTATCAGAAGTAATATTTGCATTTGAAATCTCCCTGAACATTAAGAATTAGTGCCTCAAATTATTTAGGGGGGGGGGTCCCTAGCCAGACTTAATATGCAATGACAAGAGATGAAAATATTAAACCTTTTTTTAAGTATAACACTTATTAACTTATGATGGGGTCCTCTGGATATACTTGAGCCTACATGGGGTCCCTGAATCAGGAAAGGCTGAAACACCTGTTTTATTTTAATGGTATAGTACAATTTGGGGCAACTTGACAAGCTAAGTACACATCTAAAAGTAAACAAACAGTGTTCCTGTTAGAAGCAGCGGGAATCATTTTACACTGTCAGGCTCAAATGGCCTAATAATGTGTGAATACAGAATTCACTCTAAGCAGAATCTGTCTCCTGTGAATGCTGAGTTACACAATATTTGGATAAATTCATATATAATATGTATACAGATGTTCGTATTGATCTTCAGTGTATAAAGGAATATTTTTACACCACAGACTAAACTTTACAAAGTACTTTCTTAAAATTTGTTCACTACTGAATTAATGTTTGCATTAACAACCAAACACCGTCGCCCCCCAAACACACACACACACACAAACACACATACGTGTGTCCCCTAAAATAGTCACTTTGTTATGGGTGTGCAACATGACACCAGAATAGCAATCTGGCCACTCTGTACAGGAGCATGTTTCGGGGGGGGATACTCCCCTGACGAGAGGACTAATAAGGGGGGTATAAAAATCCTGTTGAGCACAGAGACGAGTCGTCACCGTACAAACCCGCCGCTTTCCTGCCGTGATTCCGGGCTCTGGTTCCTCAGCTGAAGATGTGGAAGATAAAGCGTGAGTGCGCCGGTGCTCAGACCTGCATGCTGTTAGCGCAGCGCTAACCTGGACCAGCGAGCGGACATTTCGCTGTATGTCACTCTTAAAAAAAGAACGGTCCACTTAATTTATACCTCTCTTTTCAGCTCCGTTGGAGTACGCTAAGGAAGTGAGGTACAGGCCTATTTTAGAGGTATTTGTCTTATTCATTTATTTTTAACCCGTTAACAAAACAAATTGTTTACGCTAATAACCGCGAGCCTGAGTTGCGATGTGTAGACTGAGCTACGAGTTGATCGTCTGCTACAGAGGAACTCTGCCAGTCACTGCTACTGTACCTCTAACACTTTACGACCTTGACTTTTTGGCGGCACGCGCGCAGGGCTTACTGCAGTTAAATAGGGAGCAGGTGGGCTCGAGCCGTGGGGGTCGGAGCGCGAACGCTATGGTTCAGAGCATAGCGCTCGTGTGCTGGTACTGGTGGGGACCCCTTCAAAACACCCCGACCCCTCCCCCTCCGAGGGGAACACAGGAAGGAAGGCGAGAATGTGCAGAAGACAGTGTAACTGTAGATCCATGCATATTCCATTCTGCTGGCATTGCCAATGGTACCAATACCAAAAAATGCCCTTTCCAGAAATATCCATATGGTAAAACAGGAGCGTTTAGGTCTGTGAGTTTTGTCCTGGCGCCTGAGATGTAGAACCTCCTCCATCCTCCCTATCATTGCCAGAACAGTGGAGACATCCGTCATCTTCCACCGCGGACTGAAGACCCGTTTCTTCAGAGAACATCTGAACTAAGCACCTTCCTAACCTGTACTTACCCTCAAAGTGACCCCTAACTTCTCAAACCCTTCCCTTACCCTTGATAACTACTATCCAGGTACATTTAGTTTTTAAAACACAATTTATGTGGACAGCAGTATTTGTCTTGAGAGTTTTTACTTGTGTGGATGTAAAGCTATCTTGTACTGTATTTCAAAGCACTTTTGTGAATCATTCTCCATAACAGCATCTACAAAATGATGTAAATGTGAATGTTCGGGAAGGCATATATGTTGACTGGAGGAATTCCTTCAACACCCCCCCCCCCCCCCAACCGTGCTCTCCTGCTGGCAGAGTCTGGCGCCCCTGGACCCGATGACGCTGTTGAAGCTGAACCGGGGGTCCCCGGAGGAGGAGTTCCCCAACCTGAGCAGGAATAAGACCGTCATGGCCGCCGTCCTCACGCTTGACATGTACAAGTGGCAGTACCACAGGGCCACCGACAGCGGCGTCATCTTCGATGATGTCATTCGGCCCGGGCTGGAGGACCCAGGTGAGCTCAGTGGGCAGGTAACCCGCGCACTCAGAGGTCTGCTCAGGTGTGTGTCCTTCTGTTCTTGTTTATCCCCCCCCCCCCCCCCCACACCCTGTGAAATAAGCTCCTGTAGCTCTCGCAGTGTTAGGTGTGTCTCGATCAGACTCAGTGAGGATGGAATCCTGCACATGGCGGAGTGGCGGAGTGTGTCCTGATCGGCACGCGGGACAGAACCGCTAATCCCGCGCTAAAGCCGCTCAGAGCCTGGCCTTTCTGCCACTCTCTTAGACGGTTAGGCGGGCATGAGACGTCCAATCACACTGGCAGACAGCAGAGCCGCTGTTCATTCAGCAGCGGGGAATTTCATTTTACAGCAAGACCAGCATAGCCACATGCTGTAAGGAAGAATGTGAGTTTGCCTCATATGTGATCCTTTCACTTCTCCTATTGAATGACCAGATTAGCCAGATAAGGCAGTGACATCACCAGCATGGACCAACAGACGAGAATGTCAAGGTGCATCCAATCAAGCATTTATCCTAGTCACATGTTCAAATTGTTTTCTTTTCTCAACAGGACCTAACCCAACCTGTTTGTTAATAAAAGTGATATATAAGTAATATTAGTATGAACTGAGTGAAAACTGCTGTGTTGTAAGGTGTGTGAGGTGACAGGTGTGTGTGTGACGTGTGTGTAACTGCTGTTCTCTAGGCCAGGCAGCAGGACCTCTCTCTGTGGGCTGTGTAGCCGGAGATGCCCAGTCCTATATCCTCTTCTGCCGATTCTTTGACCGAGTCATTGAGGCCTACCACGGCTACAAGATGCCTGGCAACCAAGAGAGCGACTTCAACTATGACAACCTGAAGGTGAAAAAGAGCGCCTTGCTTCAAGTAGTTTTCCTGATATTCCATTTCTTTCTAAAACCAGATGATGAGTTTCTGGTCTTAATCTCAAAAAACATACATTCTACTGTGCTGAAATCTACACTACAAGTGACTTTCTTTTTTAAAAAGTAGTATTTTGTAAAATATTTCCCCTGAAACATGTTTTTGTCATCAATAAACAGGGTATTAAAAGACCTTCTTGCAAACTATTATAGCCATTATCATGAACAACAGATGATAACTCAAAGGTTACTGAGGGAAGAGTAGGGTAGTGTGACAAATTGATGTGACAGCCCTGATTGACATCCAGGTCCTGGCAGACAAGACACAACTGTATTTATAATTTTAAAATGTTTATGAAATCAGTGTCTTATGCTATCGGTGTCATGGTAACACGAAGGTCTGTATTTTAACGGCCTGTGAAACTTGTCTCTGCGCTGTTTGGCGGGAGCGGGTTTATTTAGGCGTTCGTTTAAATGTGGTTTGAGGGCGGAGACGACTTCGACAGCGAGTACGCGGTGGCCTGCGAGGTGCGAGTCAGCCGGTGCGTAGATGGCTTCTCATTTCCCACGCACTGCTGCAGAGGGGAGCGCAGAAAGCTCCACACGGTGGCCAAGAAAGGTACTGCATCACGTCCAGCACTCGAGACAAAGCTCTGTTACCGATAAAATTACGAAAGGATATACATAAAGGCTTAAGGAAAGAGCAGAGGTGTTGATGCCAAGTCATTGATGTCACAACTAATAGTAGTAGTCAGGATATAAACCCACAACATAACAGTAAGTGCCATAGTACAGACATCCTTACAAAACAGTTTTTTCTTGTCTAAATTCTGTTTAAAATGTTCTATTGGCCTTTTCTAGAAAAGAGCACCAATGTGAAAGCTTGAAAATATTTATATTATATATTAACAGAGATGACGGGGCAGCTCTCTCTCTCTCTCTCTCTCTCTCTCTCTCTCTCTCCTCCTGTATCTGGTGCTGTCCCTTCAGTACCGATGTTTTGTGAGCTGGGTGAGTGGCAGCACCATGGACAGTGTCAGGCCCACTCACAGGCAAGGTAGCAGCTGTGGCTCACGGCCAATCAGAGCAGCTGATACCAATTGCCTAATTACTGGGCTCTTTAAAAGGCCTGGGGCTCAGGCCCAGAGAGAGACGTACCCCGTTGCCCATGTCTGCTGTGGGTTTGGATGTCATCACTGTGGACTGGTTCTGCGCTGCCTTTTACAGTGGAGTACTTCAGTTCTCCCCCCCCCCCCCCCCCCATTCTTATTTTATAAAGTGTTCTTGTCATTTTAGTCTTCGGCCAGATGGCTGAAGAGTTCCCGGGAAAGTTGTATTCTCTGGGAGAGCTGGAGCAGGGCATGCTGGGAGAGGGAATCGCCATGGAGACGGCCACGGACCTGAGGATGAAGACTGGGGTGGCCAGGGACTGGCCAGATAGCCGGGCAGTATGGTCAGTCTGACCCAGTACACACATCACATTGAGTCCAGGGGTCTCCTTTATTATATGGTTCTTAGATTTAACCTTGAATGAGGTGTGGCTTTGTTAGAGTTGGAGTGAAAACCTACAGGATGGTAGATCTCCAGGAACAGGGTTGAGCAGCCCTGCTCTGGCTGTTGAATGAGGTGTGGCTTTGTTAGGGTTGGAGTGAAAACCTACAGGACGGTAGACCTCCAGGAACAGGGTTGGGCAGCCCTGCTCTGGACATATGAATGTTGTCACATGGGACGCCATCACTGCTCTTAGTGACAGTTCTTTAAACTCGTATCAGTGATCTTTGTTCAGGTCTTGCCCATAAAGTCCCTCTGAAGCCAGTGTAACTGTAAGGGATGTGTTCTGCAGGCTCAGTAAAGAGGGAAACCTGGCGGTGTGGATTAACATTGAGGACCATCTGCAGCTGGTCACAGCGAGGGCAGACTCCAACATAAAGGAGGCCTTTCAGTGCGTCTGTGTCTACTTACAAAAGGCGAGCTCAGCGCGGTGTCTGCTTGAAGCACACATTTCTCCCACAGCACAGAGTTCTGTAGTTATCAGACAAATAGCCGAAAACCTTAAGCTTACATGTAGTCAGACTGTGGGTACATGTATACGGAGTGTGGGGTATTAGTCAGACTGTGGGTACATGTATAAAGAGTGTGGCATACCTGTCAGGCTGTGATAATTATAAAGGTTTAGCCTTGAGATCTATTTATAATGCTGCAGGCCTCCAGGACTGCTGTTTCACATACCTGTGGTTTGCTGTGTGTGTGCTTGTGGATGGAAAATGACTATTCAACAATGTAGCAAACAATATTCCCACAGGGTGCCTCACTGCATTTATTTAATTTTTAACCTGGGTTTCCACTGGTCTCCAGCTGGAGGCGCTGTACAGGAAGATGAGGCACTCGTTTGTATGGAAGCATCACCTGGGCTGGGTGGTGAGCTCGCCCGCGCAGGTGGGCACGGGGCTGCGGGCCAGCGTTCACCTGAAGCTGAAGCACCTGCCGCTCCACACACGACTGGCTGACATCCTGCGGAGACTGCGCCTCCACATGGAACCTGCCGGTACTGCAGGCCATTTAAACTGGAACAGATTAAGCAAGGCCACTGACAGAGCTGCACTTATCAGACAAAAACTGGGAAATAGACCTGAGTCACATGCATATTTAAAATACATTACCTCCAGTCCTGCAGGTCCTTCAGAATTTAGCTACGTCTATAATTTCAAAATGTGGAACCATAAATTTGGAACTAGATGCCTTATAAAACTGACAGTACCTTCCTGGTGTCTAAAGGATAAAATGATTTTTATCATTATTCAGATAACGTCTGGTGGGAACAGCCAGTGGTTAACTTGTTTAATAATTTATACCGACATAATCTGCTTTTAAGAATATCAGCTGCTTCAGGAATGTATGGTTTCATCATTTACATTTAATGCTAGTGCATTAAAATTTACAATGTGGTCTTCCTTCGGGGAATAAAAAATGATTCTATAATACAAATGAATAAGCGGGGCAGTTATGAGTGGTACTGTAGAGTTATGCTGTAGCTCTGGCTGCCTTCTCTTGCTCATAAATCTCTGAGTCGCCTGGTTCTCAGAACGGCCCTGCTGTTTCCCCAGGCTCCAGCGGGGTCTTCAGGGTCTCCAACGCGCACACCATCGGCTTCACAGAGGTGGAGCTGGTGCAGATGCTGGTGGACGGAGTGAAGCTGCTGGTGGTGATGGAGCAGACCCTGGAGGACCCGGACGGCAGCATCCATCACCTGGTGCCAGCGCAGAAGTGAGCGGGACGGGCAGCGCTCTTACCTGCTGCTGCTGCTCCTGCTGTGAGCGGCTGGGCTGCAGGACACCCGGGTCACATACTGGGACACCCTTCACACTACTGGGACGGGCCCATAGATAACTGGCCATTATAAAGGAAGCTTCTACATTGTACATTGTATGGTTTGGTCAGTAAGATGTTTTGTGGGATATACAGGACTGTTTTCAGATTTCAGTAGCATCTCTAGTCGAGTCGGGTTAAGTATATGACAGGGCTGGTGTATGGAGAGTGAAGCTGTGAAAATACTGGTTTTATGGACATTTGAATGCGCAACAATGGAAATAGGAGCCAATTCCTTTGGCCTACATCCTCATTTGGGGAAATGGCATGCTTTTGTAACCAAATATGCTGATCTGTAAAGTGCTTTGTAGCTATGTAAGGTGCTATACAATTAAAGTTTATTATTATTATTGTCCTTTACCTCTTCAGAGTGCAAGATAGATTTATTCACATGCATCCTGCAGGTAGCATGCAGCAAACTGTCATAGAAGCACAGAATAAGTTGATTCGCCAAAAATATCATTTCTAGTTGCATTATATTAAAATAAGTGTTAAAATATGACTCACAAGTACAGCTCACAAGCCACTGATCTCTTAAACTAGCGAGCTACAGCAACATTGCAGTATCAATGTTCAATTTAATATACATTTAATGTCTGCCTTCTGAAATGCCAGTTAAACTTATCTAAGGGAAGGGCTGGTCTGTTGGTTATTGTTACTCGGCATTCAAAACCATAATTGTATTGTTTATATGGAATTTTTTCTGTTAGAGCTCATTAAGGATGTCTACCCTGACAGGTTTAGAAAATGTAAAGAAATACAAAATCCTATTAACCACGACTTTTATTTAAGATGACAATGCACACATTATTTGCAATATACCATAAATACATGTTTTTTCACTTTCACTGAAAATTTCAATATGTTTGAAAGTGACAGCTGGAATTTGACATGGTCAAAGGGCTAAGACGCAGTGTGCCTTCAGTTCAAAACGAGATCTGCATATCTGACCACACCTGATGCAAAATTCAGCGAATGCCTGCCATGTAACATTTTAATCAATCTATGCAACGTCACTGATGTCCCCGTGCTCATTTCTTCAGGTGTTTTTCCGTTAACTTGACCAGTTCTTGGTGACGTTGAGGTGGCTAAGGTGGTCCGCGAGGTATTTGTGCTCGGGAAAGTTGGCGGTTTTGGCGGCCTTCAAGTCCAGGTACCGGTGTCGCCGGCGCTCGGCGGAGTGCCCGTGCTCCTGCTCCGGCGTCATGTAGGGCCGGCTCAGCCAGTACTCGTTCTCCGCTTCCCTCTCCAGCCGCACTAGCACGTTGCGCTTCATCTGCCAGGTGACGACTCTCGGCCGGCGGTGCTTCCCGATCCACTGCTTCCCCGGGATCCCCTTCCCGAGCCGCAACAACGTGAGGAACATCCCCGTTCAGCAAGATTCCCCACACGGCAACGGAAGATAACAGCGAACTGAAATGATATCAAATGGTTACTTGCTCAATCATTTGTTGATACGACAGTCTCATTAGACTCAGCTAAACAGATGAACGTGGACTGTTTCCAATAACATTAGAAAGCAATAACAATGTACTACAGCAGGGTAATAATAGTTATGTGCCCTAATGACCAAATAGGGTACAAAGACCAGTACATATACAATTATATTACTGTCAATAACTTAGTAACTGACCTTTAATCGTAAGTAGCTAGCCAACTATCAATAGGTAAACGACTGCGTTAACTCGCTCAACTGTCCTTGACTTTACAAGCTAGCCAGTTTGCTAACTGAAGTAGACTAACGTTAGCGATAAAACAATAATGTGATGGACAGTTATGTAGAAATGAGCCTCGGACACGCTAACGTTGGCTAATTTTATGGATAATGTCCAGTAGGTTATAGATTCTCTAGTGCTTTTTTTGTTTGTTTGTCAGCCAATTTGACAGTGCTAAATTAAAGGAAAATTAACATGAGCTATTCTAGCTAGCTAGTATTACCGCAGGTTACCAAGCGAGTGGAAGGAGCAACACTGGTTAAATAGCAATAAAATATTAAATAAACAATTAAGCGGACGAAATTCATTACCGTTTACTCCAATTCGGGGAAAGTATTCTTCAATTTCCTCACAAATTGTCAGTTTTCATGTTCACCTTCCGTACATGCGTCAGTCGCACAGTATTTACGCTACTTCCGCTGTGCTACGGCAACTAGCAGCAGTCATATCTAAAAATAAACGGCCAGCTGAAACGCGTTTGTCTAATACTTCAGTCAACGCACTACGGCTAGGCCTTTACTGCTTTCAAAACAACACTAGGGTGGGGGAACCGAGCCCTGACCTGGATAAATCGTTTTGCACTGTCATTCTACTAAGAATTCCAAGGCGAAACCTTGGTTTTTATCCTAGAGCTGCGACCTTAAGGTCATGTCAAATAATAAACATGGCAGCCTCTGTAGTTAATAGTAAGACCATAATGAGAAAATAAAACGTACATTAACACATTGTTGGGTGTGAATGCCATTATGTGTTTATACTGTTCTGTATTGGCAACCGTAAGCTTAGTTCTGTAAAGCTCTAATTACATTTATTAGCTTGAAGCATGTGGACTTTCTAGAGTTAGATAGGTAGTACATAGATGGTGGTTTAAAAATTTTACCTCAGCTGCTGAGTTGTATCGTTAGGGGGATGTCGCTATTTCCGATTTTTGGCTACTATGTGTATTACCACTTCCGCTCTCATCATTAGTTAATGGCGCGAAGCAAAAGTAGAAGTTGTCTCGCGTACAAGAAGACAATAAACAAAATGTCCACATTTTAGTTGCTGGGCAAGAAGACCGAAAGACGAATTGGGTTCAGCCGCAATGAGAGGAGGAGGCCCGCTTTTTAAAAATAACGAAGTCACGGTAAGTGTTTGTTGGACATTTTGGGGAGTCAATTTGCCAACACTAACGATTCAGTACTAGTAATAATTCGTAAAGTAAACATGTCACTGGACGCTATTGCGGTACAACAGTCTAGGCTGTTCGGATACACAACGTTATTAATTTGTGAGGGTTCTCACTTCCACCGAGCTAGTGCTACCACCTGCTGTCTACTAGCGAACAGAACAAGTGATTTATTTACATAATAAGTTCAATATTTGTTTATAGTTCAGCCAATAGCCAATAGTTTATTGGTTCAAATGTATGTGAATAGCCTCTTTACTGGCTGTACAGCGTTTCTGATAGTGGCTTATTTCTAAACTGTACACTGTGTAAAATATGGTTTCAAATTTGAGTGAGCAATGGCAACACTCTCATTGTCATCCTCAAGGTATTATACATAAATATGCTAGATGCTTGACATAAATGCTAGAGATTGATTTTCTCAGAAAAAAAAAGTGTGTCCGTTGTCAAGTTTTGCCCATTTGGTCTTGGAGCATTTCCCACCAAAGACAGAATCTGAAAAATGAACTTTTGGTTGTACACACTACCTGGTCTACACCGGCTGAAGATCGAGAAGGCCACTGTCCATGGCCACTGGCAGGAAGCCGGTTTATGCATACACTAGGTCACCTCCTTTTTTAATACAGTGGTGAAAGAGGAAGTTTAGGATTTGTGTTGAAGTTAATATCGAAAACTATCCAGATTTGAATTAGTATACTCAAGTGAAAAAATAGTGTACTCACCATGATGAAGCATAATTATATGAAATTTGAATAAACTTTGTTCGAAGTACTTTGGGGATATTTCAGCATAATATTTTTTCAAATGGGTATCCATGGTAACATGATTCTTTGTGGCAACAGAATCGGGGTTAATTGTGATAAGAATCTGATAAATACACTGTTTAGGAAAAAGAATGTAGACCAATGTGAATGTCCAGTTTGGCATTATAAGAATGTTAAAAAAGTCTTTGTGGAAATACGGTAGCCTAAATCTTTTTTGGGAACAGAATCGTGAATAATATGCTTTGTGGTTATAGAATCATTGTAAACATGATTCTATAACATGACATGATGTAGGATTATATTCACTGAACTGTGGTAAATCAGAGAAAGTATGGTAAACAAACTATGTGGGCAATGAACACATAAAAATACTGTCGTCAATGGAGTCAAGGTAAATAACATTTGCATGAATAAACTTAACCCAAACATTTAAAATAGTCCTAATCCAGCCACAAGCCTAACCTTTGGTCTAATTACATCAATTCTAACCCTCCTCACCCACTGTACAACAAAACATAGCCATCAAACCTTACCCTGCTTTGTGCACATAGAACCAGTATATAGTAAACTGTGCTACTTCATAATAATCATCTTAAATATCATTGTTAAATACTGTGTTTGGGGAGGTAGCCTAAGTCACAGTAAACATCCTTTTGGGGACCATAATCAGGGAAATGTGTTTTGTTGTAATAGAATCGCGGTAAATAAAATGGCTGTTATACCTGCTGTTCAGTTAGTCACAAACAAACCTCGTGTTGGAATAAAACTAACCCTAACTAACTAATAAAATTAACGCTCCTGCAATGAACCCTAATCCTGTGAGTCCTCGTACTGCTGTGACCCCAACCCTAAACACTTTCCGTTCCTCGCTATTCTTGACTCTACATTTCAATTCTATGGTGCATGTGAGGGATTTTTTTTTTAACCCCATTCATAAATAAAGAACCACAGCACGCATTTGGGTCTGAGACTCCTTTCAAGTAAGTTTTAATATTGTGCACCAGTGAGACTGAATCTGGAGTGAGACTGAATCTGGATGACTCTCATCGTACCTTCTTTGCATGAACATTGTAAGGGGGAAGGGGGGGCGGTGGTGATGTGGGGGAGTTTTAAACTTTTTTTTCTTTTTCTCTCTTCCTTCGCTTCTGAGCGCCGTTATCAGCTAAGGCAACAAAATGAAGGTCCACCCTGGAGCAGTACCGTTGTTACAGGAAGGAAGCTACAGCACACATTACAATACAGCAAACACAGTCCTCCATGCTGTCCCACAATGCCTCTGAACAGACATTACAATACAGCAAACACAGTCCTCCATGCTGTCCCACAATGCCTCTGAACAGACATTACAATACAGCAAACACAGTCCTCCATGCTGTCCCACAATGCCTCTGAACGGACCTTACAATACAGCAAACACAGTCCTCCATGCTGTCCCACAATGCCTCTGAACGGGACCCAGCAAAGATGCTTTGTGCTCAGAGATGATCACTGGTTTTTTAAATTTTTTTTAACCCTTCTCCCTTTTAAAACTATTGTAATTTAAATGAGGGTCCGTATCACTTTCCTGCTTGAGGAGGAAGTGGTGTGCAGTGTGAATGGCAGACATGCCAGCGTTGCAGTAATACATGATTCACCATTGCAGTCAACCTGATGGTTAATTCGGTACAAAATGACAAGTATAAAGGTACCAGCACTAGTGGTTTTACATACTTAAATTTTAACTAATTACAAAGGGGAAAAACCTAAATAAAACAAATAAATCCTATTCTTTTCTTGTACAGGTGAATGCCTCAAAATTACAAAGCAGCACATTGCAGGCATAATGTGATGGAATAAATACAATAAATTTGCTAAAAAAATATCCAGCACAAACGAGCAAAACTGACAAGTAACTGTACAATTACGTTCAATGTGGTTCAAGAGTTACTGTAATAGAGGAAAAAAAACTCTAAAGGATGCAGTCTCAGAAAGACATTATATATCAGTTTCCCAAAGTGACATCTTGCTCAGCCTGCTTCAGAACTGGAAGTTGGGCTGCAGCTGTGCTATCACAATATCCCTTGTACCGGTCAATGGAAAGAAATTAAAAAAAAAAAATTTTTTTAAAGAAAATGCATTATATTTCGGCTGTAGAGCTACAGTTTCTGCCACGCTATTTTACGTTTCCTGTAGCTGGCAGATGAAGCGCTATAATGCGTTATAATGCGTTATAATGCGACATAGGGTTGGGTATCTCAGCTTACTGCTGTACTTTTCAGTGTTGCGTGTTTTTGTTACTCAACATACCTCCAATATTCTGGTGAAATCCTTTAAAAAAAAAAAAAAAAAAAAAAAAAAGGAAACAAAAACCCCTTGCGGTCATAAAAGTAGACTCCAATTTCTTTTTTAAAAACCAAATAAAAATTCACAGAGCAAAGGTAAACATTCTAATGGATGTCAATAACATTAGGAAAGTTCAAACTCAAAAATTACACATAGACAATAAACATACATTTTCTGTACAGAAAGACAACTATACAATACCTGTAGATGCTATAAGATTCTGAATATTATACTCAATGAAGAAAGAACCGTGAACAGCATGTTCTTTATTTTTGCCTTATTTTAGCAACTTTTTCAGTTTGCCTCTGAATGGTAGTTCAGCAAAGAGAACTTTGTTTTACAGGTCTTTAATAAGAAAAGATCAGCCTTATTGCAATGAGAGTTAGCCTTTAACCACGTATCTTATATAAGTGGTGGGGTGGGAATATAGAGTGGGGAGGGTGAGTGAAGGGAGGATACTTTTTTTTTTTCTCTTCCTTTTTTTCTTGTCTACGCTGGCCGAACCACACGGCAGCCGCCTCCAACACCAGTACCCTGTACGAATGACATTGTGGTCACTGTGCACTAAACCAATGGGCCTCCAGTACCCTGATCCCATCTACAACAGACCCTTCTCCTCGCGTCGCCTCCGCTCCTCCTGCTCACGGGGGGTTCATTCACAGCTTCAGCTCGTTGGCGATTTTGGACGCAATGTTCTTGAAGGCGATGGAGGTGCCCGATATCCTCTTGAAGCGGACGCCGTTGAGCGAGAGGCGGGGCAGCTTGCACACCTCCATCTCCCATTGGACCAGGTTGTCCTGGCGGGCGTCGCCGTGCACGCAGAAGAGCAGGAAGCGCTCGCGCTGCTCGTAGTCGCAGTTGTTGGCGTCCAGCACCTTGCGGATCTCGCGCATCATGTCTCCGGGCTCCATGGAGCTGGTGGTCTTCATGGACCAGGTGAAGCGCAGCGAGCGCGGTTTGGAATCCTTGCTCTCCTCCTTCGGCTCACCTGAGGCGCTTCTGAGGAAAGCACACCTGTTACTGCCACACCCTGCACATTACACACCCATTACACATACCTCTTACACACCTGTTACTGCCACACCCTGCACATTACACACCCATTACACATACCTCTTACACACCTGTTACTGCCACACCCTGCACATTACACACCCATTACACATACCTCTTACACACCTGTTACTGCCACACCCTGCACATTACACACCCATTACACATACCTCTTACAGACCTGTTACTGCCACACCCTGCACATTACACACCCATTACACATACCTCTTACACACCTGTTACTGCCACACCCTGCACATTACACACCCATTACACATACCTCTTACACACCTGTTACTGCCACACCCTGCACATTACACACCCATTACACATACCTCTTACACACCTGTTACTGCCACACCCTGCACATTACACATCCATTACACATACCTCTTACACACCTGTTACTGCCACACCCTACACTTTATACACCTAATATGTTACACACTGAACACCATTCAGCATAATCTTTCATACTGAACACCGTTCACCATAATCCCTTGCACGCTGAACCCCAAACGGCACACCAAATCTGAGTGCCGTAGAAGAAGCAATCACCGATGCTCTCTATGAATTCAAAATTAAAACACCTGGTTAAAACTAAACCATCTGGAAGATAATGAAGAATTCAAAGACAAAGCAAATGATAATGAGTCAAACCTGCACTGTGTCAATAAGTTTAAGGAAAAAATTATGAAAGAAATTAAACATGAGTTCAACCTAATTCGGAGCACATTGATTTGCCTCTAAGCAAAATTAGCATCTTGTTAAAATTATGTGATTGTGGTTGGAAGGAAAGCCATCATGCATGGGGCCTGGGGGGCCCGGGGGGGCCCGGGGGGGGGGGATCTCTGCTCTCAGCCTCTCGTGCTCTCAGAGCCATTAATCACGGCCGCGGCCCTGCGTTTACACGGCGGTAAGAGGCTGCGGAGCCGCTCGTGTAAAATAAACGGCCTCTTACGCACACTTCACACGCCGCTGTCAAACCCACACACACGTTATGAGACACCCGTCCGCTCCCGCCCACCCCTATCAGATCTGCTCAGCTGCTGATAGGGCTAATCTTTTAACGGGGAAGCAATAACTCAACAGGACAGGCCTTCCGTCTGATAACTGATCAAACACAAAAAGCACTGCTGTGAAATGTCACCCGAGGGGGAAAAAAATTGAATACTGTGTATGATTGCATTCACTCGGCTACAGCAGATTCTTCTTAGCTGTGACTAAGGATTTCATCATTATTGCAAGCACATACCACACACACACACGCACACACAAACCACACGCACACACACACACACACACACGCACGCACACACAAACCACACGCACACACACGCACGCACACACAAACCACACGCACGCACACACGCACGCACACACACACAAACCACACGCACACACACAAAGCATTTTCTCCTGATTTGGGATGCCCAGTCATATTTCTAATTTTTCCGATTATAAAGGCAATGGGGATGCCAATTGATGCTACACCCTTAGCACATGGGCAGTGAGAAGCTAGTTCCTGTTACCCCCTAAATCAGAAGAACATCAGGTACTTCTGCCTCATTAAGTGACATCATAGTGGGTGATGTGCACACAGACACTCGCGCACACACAGACAGCCCAAAGCACACAAGAATGCGCACATTCAGTAGGAGGACCACATTGAGCGCCAGACCTGTAAGCAGTGTTCCCCAGAACAGTTCAAATCTTGCCCCATCTTCCAAGGTGAATGAAAACTACATTTTCCGGTTCAATGCTGCTACTGCTACGTACCTCTTCAGTGTTTTTTTCACATTGGTATTCCTGCGGCTGTTTAAAAACACTTTCTGCCAGCATTTCAAGGAGCCAGTGAAAAAAGTGGCATTTGGGGCTTAGCCAATGAGCACGGGGGACGAGTGTTGTAGATTTACTGTTTTACTGACGAGCATTCCACGCCGCTCCCATGGTTAACCCTAGAAACAGAAACCCTGCAAGTGCTCCTGTTTGCCTGCAGGTGCCCCGGGTTCGAGGCCCGGGGGGAGAATGGGACTGCTCCGGTGTGATTGGCTCATGGGGGTAAAGGGGCGGGGCCTCACCTGGGCGCGTCCGTTCTGCCGCTGGCCTCGCCCTCGCTCGGGACCCTGGGAAATGAGTAAGAGCGCAGTTTAGCGTCTGGGTGCGAGCGCACAAAGTATCAGCATAAACGCACGCTCGCTCGCACACACGCTCGCTCGCACACACACGCACACGCTCGCTCGCGCACACGCACGCTCGCACACGCACGCTCGCACACACACACTCGCGCACACGCTCGCTCGCACACGCTCGCTCGCACACGTACACTCGCTCGCACACACACGCTCGCACACGCACGCTCGCGCACACACACTCGCTCGCACACGCGTAGTAACTCACTCTACAACACAATCCTGCTCATACTCGCACACCAGTTCACTCTAAAACACACAAACGCACACACGTCCACGTATCATTATACTCCAAATAAAGGTAAAAAAGTACATTCTAAATGCTCAGCAAATTTCCCTGGGTAACGGCATCTATCAAACGAATTGACAGTTAATCATCTGACAACAAAAATAAAAAACAATTCACATGAACAGTATTTTTCCCCCTTGTTAAGTAGCATCAGACAGTGGCACAGTGACTCAGCATGCTGTCCAGACTGGATGCGGGTTCGAGTATTGGAGAGTACACACAGGTTATCCACCTTCAGGGGAGTCACATGGGCAGGGGGAGGGGCTAAGACGTCTGACACTACGGCAGGGATCTCGCAGTCCTGAGGGCTGTAGTGTCTGCTGGTTTCCAGTCGTGTGTTTTTGTACTTTAGACTGCAAAACCCCAAATGCCCTTATACCAACCACTGTAAAGCCAGCTAGTCATCATAAGCCCCTGTAAATATCTAAAATATGCTTGTTAAATTGCACATAAAAAACTGGACCAGCTGAAAACACACAGTACAACTGAAATAATATAAAAATAAACCAGAAATGGAACTGTCCCTTTAAGTGTAAATTGAATTCCCTGGGGAGTTAACACACCTAGTTTCCAAAGCCTAAAACAGCCGCTGGCTAAAAGGCCTACAGACACTGCGGTTGAGACCCCCACTCGGCTGGATCTGGACTGGGGGGGGGGGCGTGGTTTCAGTGCTGTAACCATGCAGTTAAGGACTGTTGTAACACAGGAGGGGGGGCAAAGTGATGTCATGTCTGGTGCAGGGAGTACAACAAATCAGGCGATTCCCCCCCCCCCCCAAGGTGGGCAGTCAGTTGGGGGGGCCAGAGTGAGTGAGGGGGGGGGGGGGCGAGGGAGGGTGCACGTGTGAGCAGAAAAGCGTTCTCTCCGCCTACCTCCTAGATGACCTGAAAGACAGAGTTCTAAAACGGGGAGAAAGAAAGATGGCCGTGAGTAAGAATCCTGCGAGCAGGAAGCGTTTGTGCTCGCGCCCGGCAGAGCCGCGGACGTGCGGAACGCGCGGCTGACCGGCCGCCACTGGGAGCGCGCAGCGGACGTGCGGAACGCGCGGCTGACCGGCCGCCACTGGGAGCGCGCAGCGGACGTGCGGAACGCGCGGCTGACCGGTCGCCACTGGGAGCGCGCAGCGGAGTGCGGAACGCGCGGCTGACCGGCCGCCACTGGGAGCGCGCAGCGGACGTGCGGAACGCGCGGCTGACCGGTCGCCACTGGGAGCGCGCAGCGGACGTGCGGAACGCGCGGCTGACCGGCCACCACTGGGAGCGCAGCGGACGTGCGGAACGCGCGGCTGACCGGCCGCCACTGGGAGCGCGCAGCGGACGGGACGGGGGTCTGGAAGCGCTCCCGCTCAGAGGCGAGCTGACTCATGTCCTCCCGCTGCACTGCAGCGCCGCGCTGATGTATTCAGACGCGCGATGGTCACGCGGAGCACGTTAGCACGTTAGCATGCTGGGCCATCTGTCAGGGACTCGATTTCTGCACCTCACAGAACCGCTGAAGACCAGCTGGAGGCAGCGAAACTGACCTCAGATCAGCCTCGGGTTTAATCTCACGGGAGAGTGCTTCTGGATGCACCTTCACGATTTAAAATGTCCTGGACACAGATCCAAGGGGATAAAACCCTATTTATTTATTTTTTGGCTGAAGGGTTACTGAGGAGTAACTGTAATCACTCTGAAACGGGACATGCACAGCTTGTTTGGTCTGAGATGATTAAGGATCCATAAGCATGTTTTTTCATTGGAGTGGCAGCACAATACATTTCCCAGAAGGCTATGTTCAGAACAGCCTTGCTTACAGTGCTAGTGGCTAACCTCGGCTGTCAGGGTCATGACCTTGCGGTACTATGAGCGTGACGAGGTTGACACCCAGCTTCCAGTGATGTGCTTTGCTTAAAAAAGATCAGTTATTACTGCTGACAAATGATTATCTCTTGTGGGTAGGGGCTCCACCAGTAGGCAGGGATCCAAACATGTTAATTCTCTTGTGTTGCAAGTAAATTTACCAACCAGCCGAACCCTGGCTAAAACCTGAATCAGATTTGTTACAGAACACAATCTCACAGACTGTAACATCTCTTTCAGATGCTCTGGAGATGGACTACATGACTGCGGTCTTACACTTTGGCAAGGCTTTCCCTGTGCACTACACATCATCACCAGCAGAGGTCAGGTGAGTCTCTAATCGTCTCTAGTCTGAAAGTGTGATCGGGTCTTCTCTGTCATATATTCCTATTGAATAATTCATGGTGTATATTTGGCCACATTTTATTATTGTGAGTGTTGTGATGGTTACATTAGGGAGGGAAACTGTTGACTCCTAAACGTGGTGAAAACACGGTACATAAGCTGGCCCTCCTCACCAGCAAAACTGCAGGACTTAAACATCTGGAGTAATAAAGAGGCCAATGCATATCTTTGTATGTGCACTTCTGTCCTGATTACTTATCTAACTTGATAATAAAAAGTAAATTCCTAAAAATAAATTCCTTTATAAATGTGTCTGTATCTTGGTGGGTTGTGAGGGTTGCTCTTGGTAACACAAATTACCCCATAACTGAGATCTCCTCTGAGTTAATAGCATTTTTTTTTTTACATTCTAAAGAAATTTCAGAGCAGGCGCTCGCTGGGTAATGCACAGACCTCAGTTTGCTTCATATCCAGCCATCAGAGACATATAGCGGGGTGGCAGGGTGGCGTACTTGGGGAAGTGGGCTAGTAATCTAGAGGCTGCGGGGTCAGATCCCCCACAGCCTTGGAGCAGTGCGTTTATCATGAGCTGCTTGGACACTGTACTGTGCACTTCTGTAAGGTCGCAGTGAGACTGATCCTGGTGTGTAAGGTCGCAGTGAGACTGATCCTGGTATGTAAGGTCGCAGTGAGGCTGATCCTGGTCTGTAAGGTCGCAGTGAGACTGATCCTGGTCTGTAAGGTCGCAGTGAGGCTGATCCTGGTCTGTAAGGTCGCAGTGAGGCTGATCCTGGTGTGTAAGGTCGCAGTGAGACTGATCCTGGTATGTAAGGTCGCAGTGAGGCTGATCCTGGTCTGTAAGGTCGCAGTGAGACTGATCCTGGTCAGTAAGGTCGCAGTGAGGCTGATCCTGGTCTGTAAGGTCGCAGTGAGGCTGATCCTGGTCTGTAAGGTCGCAGTGAGGCTGATCCTGGTCTGTAAGGTCGCAGTGAGACTGATGCTGGTCTGTAAGGTTACATAGAGACTGATGCTGGTCTGTAAGATTAATAGAGACTCATCCTGGTGTGTAAGGTCATAGTGAGGCTGATGCTGGTGTGTAAGGTTACATAGAGACTGATCCTGGTCTGTAAGGTTAATAGAGACTGATCCTGGTGTGTAAGGTTACATAGAGACTGATCCTGGTCTGTAAGTTTAATAGAGACTGATCCTGGTCTGTAAGGTCGCAGTGAGGCTGAGCCTGGTCTGTAAGGTCGCAGTGAGACTGATCCTGGTGTGTAAGGTTAATAGAGACTGATCCTGGTATGTAAGGTCGCAGTGAGACTAATCCTGGTCTGTAAGGTCGCAGTGAGGCTGATCCTGGTGTGTAAGGTCGCAGTGAGACTGATCCTGGTGTGTAAGGTTAATAGAGACTGATCCTGGTGTGTAAGGTCGCAGTGAGACTGATCCTGGTGTGTAAGGTCGCAGTGAGACTGATCCTGGTGTGTAAGGTCGCAGTGAGGCTGATCCTGGTGTGTAAGGTCGCAGTGAGACTGATCCTGGTGTGTAAGGTCATAGTGAGACTGATCCTGGTCTGTAAGGTCGCAGTGAGACTGATCCTGGTCTGTAAGGTCATAGTGAGACTGATCCTGGTGTGTAAGGTCGCAGTGAGGCTGATCCTGGTGTGTAAGGTCGCAGTGAGGCTGATCCTGGTCTGTAAGGTCACAGTGAGGCTGATCCTGGTCTGTAAGGTCGCAGTGAGACTGATGCTGGTCTGTAAGGTCACATAGAGACTGAAGCTGGTCTGTAAGATTAATAGAGACTCATCCTGGTGTGTAAGGTCATAGTGGGGCTGATGCTGGTGTGTAAGGTTACATAGAGACTGATCCTGGTCTGTAAGGTTAATAGAGACTGATCCTGGTGTGTAAGGTTACATAGAGACTGATCCTGGTCTGTAAGGTCGCAGCGAGGCTGATCCTGGTGTGTAAGGTCGCAGTGAGACTGATCCTGGTGTGTAAGGTTAATAGAGACTGATCCTGGTGTGTAAGGTCGCAGTGAGGCTGATCCTGGTGTGTAAGGTCGCAGTGAGGCTGATCCTGGTGTGTAAGGTCGCAGTGAGACTGATCCTGGTCTGTAAGGTCGCAGTGAGGCTGATCCTGGTGTGTAAGGTCGCAGTGAGACTGATCCTGGTCTGTAAGGTCGCAGTGAGGCTGATCCTGGTGTGTAAGGTCGCAGTGAGACTGATCCTGGTGTGTAAGGTTAATAGAGACTGATCCTGGTGTGTAAGGTCGCAGTGAGACTGATCCTGGTGTGTAAGGTCGCAGTGAGGCTGATCCTGGTGTGTAAGGTCGCAGTGAGACTGATCCTGGTGTGTAAGGTCATAGTGAGACTGATCCTGGTCTGTAAGGTCGCAGTGACACTGATCCTGGTGTGTAAGGTTAATAGAGACTGATGCTGGTCTGTAAGGTCATAGTGAGACTGATCCTGGTGTGTAAGGTCGCAGTGAGACTGATCCTGGTCTGTAAGGTTACATAAAGACTGATGCTGGTCTGTAAGGTCATAGTGAGACTGATCCTGGTGTGTAAGGTCGCAGTGAGACTGATCCTGGTCTGTAAGGTTAACAGAGACTGATCCTAGTCTGTAAGGTCGCAGTGAGGCTGCTCCTGGTCTGTAAGGTTAATAGAGACTGATCCTGGTGTGTAAGGTCGCAGTGAGACTGATCCTGGTCTGTAAGGTTAATAGAGACTGATCCTGGTGTGTAAGGTTAATAGAGACTGATCCTGGTGTGTAAGGTCGCAGTGAGACTGATCCTGGTCTGTAAGGTTACATAGAGACTGATGCTGGTCTGTAAGGTCATAGTGAGACTGATCCTGGTCTGTAAGGTTAACAGAGACTGATCCTGGTCTGTAAGGTCGCAGTGAGGCTGCTCCTGGTCTGTAAGGTTAATAGAGACTGATCCTGGTCTGTAAGGTTAATAGAGACTGATCCTGGTGTGTAAGGTCGCAGTGAGGCTGCTCCTGGTCTGTAAGGTTAATAGAGACTGATCCTGGTGTGTAAGGTCATAGTGAGACTGATCCTGGTGTGTAAGGTCATAGTGAGACTGATCCTGGTCTGTAAGGTCGCAGTGAGGCTGATCCTGGTGTGTAAGGTCGCAGTGAGGCTGCTCCTGGTCTGTAAGGTTAATAGAGACTGATCCTGGTGTGTAAGGTCGCAGTGAGGCTGCTCCTGGTCTGTAAGGTTAATAGAGACTGATCCTGGTGTGTAAGGTCGCAGTGAGGCTGCTCCTGGTCTGTAAGGTTAATAGAGACTGATCCTGGTGTGTAAGGTCGCAGTGAGGCTGCTCCTGGTCTGTAAGGTTAATAGAGACTGATCCTGGTGTGTAAGGTCGCAGTGAGGCTGCTCCTGGTCTGTAAGGTTAACAGAGACTGATCCTAGTCTGTAAGGTCGCAGTGAGGCTGCTCCTGGTCTGTAAGGTTAATAGAGACTGATCCTGGTGTGTAAGGTCGCAGTGAGGCTGCTCCTGGTCTGTAAGGTTAATAGAGACTGATCCTGGTGTGTAAGGTCGCAGTGAGGCTGCTCCTGGTCTGTAAGGTTAACAGAGACTGATCCTAGTCTGTAAGGTCGCAGTGAGGCTGCTCCTGGTCTGTAAGGTTAATAGAGACTGATCCTGGTGTGTAAGGTCGCAGTGAGGCTGCTCCTGGTCTGTAAGGTTAATAGAGACTGATCCTGGTGTGTAAGGTCGCAGTGAGGCTGCTCCTGGTCTGTAAGGTTAACAGAGACTGATCCTAGTCTGTAAGGTCGCAGTGAGGCTGCTCCTGGTCTGTAAGGTTAATAGAGACTGATCCTGGTGTGTAAGGTCGCAGTGAGGCTGCTCCTGGTCTGTAAGGTTAATAGAGACTGATCCTGGTGTGTAAGGTCGCAGTGAGGCTGCTCCTGGTCTGTAAGGTTAATAGAGACTGATCCTGGTGTGTAAGGTCACAATGAGGCTGCTCCTGGTCTGTAAGGTTAATAGAGACTGATCCTGGTGTGTAAGGTTGCAGTGAGGCTGCTCCTGGTCTGTAAGGTTAATAGAGACTGATGCTGGTCTGTAAGGTTAATAGAGACTGATCCTGGTGTGTAAGGTCACAGTGAGGCTGCTCCTGGTCTGTAAGGTTAATAGAGACTGATGCTGGTCTGTAAGGTTAATAGAGACTGATCCTGGTGTGTAAGGTCATAGTGAGACTGATCCTGGCCTGTAAGGTTAACAGAGACTGATCCTAGTCTGTAAGGTCGCAGTGAGGCTGCTCCTGATCTGTAAGGTTAATAGAGACTGATCCTGGTGTGTAAGGTCGCAGTGAGGCTGCTCCTGGTGTGTAAGGTTAATAGAGACTGATCCTGGTGTGTAAGGTCGCAGTGAGGCTGCTCCTGGGCTGTAAGGTCGCAGTGAGACTGATCCTGGTGTGTAAGGTCGCAGTGAGGCTGCTCCCGGGCGTTTCGGGGTGGCGGGGTGCACACTGACCTGCGAACGAAGCGGGACGTGATCTTGCTGATGATGCCGGTGGAGGTGCCGCGGCGGGCCTGGGCGAGGGCGCCGGTGTCGTGGGACAGCGTGGGCGAGGCAGGGGGGCCGTTGTAGGTGGCGCTGCGCCGGTCGCGGAGCTGCGCCCCGTGGAAGGTGGAGCGGCTGGAGCTGCCGCGCGGGAAGCGGGTGCGGTCCGGCGTGGTGCTGCTGATGCTGTGCGCCGAGGGGGAGGCGGCCGGGGCGCGGGGGGCGGAGCTGAGGGACACACACACACGCAGAGACGCAAACGTGCACACAGACGCAAACGTACACACGCAGAGATGCAAACGTACACGCAAACATACAAACGTACACACGCCAGAGAAGTTTACATACATGTAGTGGAACACACATGCACACGCAAACAAACACAACAAGTATGCACGTACACACAAATGCATACAGTCACGACAGACAGGGAGAGACGTACAGGTTAAACCTCAAACAGCTTTTGGACTGGTGGTGTGATCTCAAGAAATCACAGCAAATCCTTGCAGCTGAAAACACCAACTGATCTGTGTCACAAGTCACACACTGACACACTGCCGTTACTCCATTATGCTGTCGGCTTGTAAATTGAGACTTCTCAAATGTGACAAGTCTGTCCTGCGAGCGTTATGCATCAGCATTGGCAAAAGACAAGCTGTAATAAACACAATCCAGTCACACACCTAGGACGGTACTGTCTGTACCACACACACACACACGCACACCTGGGACGGTACTGTCTGTACCACACACACACACACACACACACCTGGGTCGGTATTGGCTGTACCACACACACACACACACACACCTGGGACGGTACTGTCTGTACCACACACACACACACACCTGGGTCGGTATTGGCTGTACCACACACACACACACACACACACACACCTGGGTCGGTATTGGCTGTACCACACACACACTCACACACACACACACACACACCTGGGTCGGTATTGGCTGTACCACACACACACACACACACCTGGGTCGGTATTGGCTGTACCACACACACACACACACACACACACACACACACACACCTGGGTCGGTACTGTCTGTACCACACACACACACACACCTGGGTCGGTATTGGCTGTACCACACACACACACACACACCTGGGTCGGTATTGGCTGTACCACACACACACACACACACACCTGGGTCGGTATTGGCTGTACCACACACACACACACACACACACACACACACACACACACCTGGGTCGGTACTGTCTGTACCACACACACACACACACCTGGGTCGGTATTGGCTGTACCACACACACACACACACACCTGGGTCGGTATTGGCTGTACCACACACACACTCACACACACACACACACCTGGGTCGGTACTGTCTGTACCACACACACACACACACACCTGGGTCGGTACTCGCTGTACCACACACACACACCTGGGTCGGTACTCGCTGTACCACACACACACACCTGGGTCGGTACTCGCTGTACCACACACACACACCTGGGTCGGTACTGTCTGTACCACACACACACACCTGGGTCGGTATTGGCTGTACCACACACACACACACACACCTGGGTCGGTACTCGCTGTACCACACACACACACACCTGGGTCGGTACTCGCTGTACCACACACACACACACACCTGGGTCGGTACTCGCTGTACCACACACACACACCTGGGTCGGTACTCGCTGTACCACACACACACACCTGGGTCGGTACTGTCTGTACCACACACACACACACACACACCTGGGTCGGTATTGGCTGTACCACACACACACACACACACACACACACACACCTGGGTCGGTACTGTCTGTACCACACACACACACCTGGGTCGGTATTGGCTGTACCACACACACACACACACACACCTGGGTCGGTACTGTCTGTACCACACACACACACACCTGGGTCGGTACTCGCTGTACCACACACACACACACACACCTGGGTCGGTACTGTCTGTACCACACACACACACACACACACACACACACACCTGGGTCGGTATTGGCTGTACCACACACACACACACACCTGGGTCGGTACTCGCTGTTGTCCTCGATGGGAGGGAGGGGTGATTTGGAGGGGTGTCCCGAGGCGGACATGGACTTGACGTGGCGGGGGCGGGTGGAGGGTGCGGCGGGCGTGGCTCCTGAGGACGAGGGGGTGCTGCCCGCGCTCACCTCCGTCAGACTGGGGGGGGGGGGGGGGGGCGAAAGAACAGCAGATAATGAGGAAAAGGGGAGAGATGCCAATAAGGAATGGAGTCCATTTTGAAACAGCCGGTCTGTATGGACCTGCGTCTCGCTGGCTTGAAGCATAAGACCGGTCGTCCCTCACCTTTCCAGCACATCTGGAACTTTCCCTCTTCACAGGTAGAGCTTTTACACGTTCTCTCCTGTCCACACTGCTCAGGCTCATAACCACTCCATAAAGTAGCTATACATTTGTGCTTTCATGTGTGTATATAATATAACAGTAATAATGACTTATATTCGTGTGGGACATTTCATGCACTTGCAGTTCAAAGTGCCTCACAGAGATTAAAATAACAGCCTGTATGGTAATAAACCCAAAGAGCAGTAAAGAGCAAGGACAGGCAGGCATTATATGCAACACAATGATGATACACATGATAAACAGGCATTTAAAACGGTAGGTCTTATGTACGTGTGTGTGTGTGCGTGTGTGTATATGTGTATGTGCGTGACTGCGCGCGTGTGTATACGTGCATACGTGTGAGTGTGTGACTGTGTGTGTGTGTGTGTGTGTGTGTGTATAAGTGCGTGTGTGTATAAGTGAGTGTGCGTGTGTGGGGGGGGCGGTACCTGCTGTCCTTCCCGTTGGGGATGGCGCTGTGCCGGTCGGTGCTGGAGCGCTCGCACACGTAGGTGTTCCTGCGCGTCATTCCCCCTCCCGGGAGAGCGCTGTTCTGTGAGACACAAGCACGCATTTACTGCATCAGCAGGGGGCGCTGTTCTGTGAGACACAAGCACGTATTTACTGCATCAGCAGGGGGCGCTGTTCTGTGAGACACAAGCACGTATTTACTGCATCAGCAGGGGGCGCTGTTTGCAGGGGCTCCCTCAGCTGGGAGGTGACTTACACACATTTAATTTTTTCATACAGCTGTTTTTACCCTGAGCTAAAGTAGGTTAGCTACCTGTGGTTACCTCAGCAGTTCCTCATTTAAAAACCAACCCTACAGCCTTCTGCACTACAGTTTCACCCATATTCCTCAGGCTCATAACCTCATTCTACTCAGCCAAACCAGGCTGGTCATTATCTTACTGTACTATGAAACTGACCAAGTTAACCGAACACTATGGTAGTACCAGACTGACCAGGTTCTTTATAATGTTCCAGCACCATGTATGTTCCAGACCAGCTTGCTCATAACAATACAATAAACCTTTGGTGCTCCACAATCCGGGCATGAGCTTGGCTAATAAACCATTACTCATTTTCCACTTCTGATAAACCATGACCTCATGGAGGTGTGGCTCCAGCTGGACATGGTGATTCTGCAGTATAATACTGGCTACAGCACTCTAGAACCAGTAAGATTGCAGGGAAACCAGAATCATAAACAGTATAACTTCCCTTTTCAGATTCTCTAGAGAAATGGAGCATCTCCCTGTCCACTTCTCTACTGGCGGGCAGTCCTGCTAAATTAGATCAGAGAGAAATGAAGCCAGGCTGTCTGTATCAGGCTCTGAGTGATATGATCAGCTCTGGCCAGCAGACCTGGGGGTGAGTGGGATGAGTGGGGAGTATGGGACGCTGTAGTGGTTCTGTGTGCTTTACAGGAAAGACAGACACAAATAATAATACAGGCAACTCCAGCTAACTGCCACTGACCTTCCTTTGGTTAAAGTCCCTCTAGCGAGAGAGAGAGAGAGAGAGAGAGAGAGGGAGAGAGAGAGAGGGGGAGAGAGGCATTGAGGCGCTGCGTAGACTCTAATGGTGACTTCATGAAGGGTCCAGGTACCAGACCATATTCCCCCCGTATTATGGAAATATTATTTTTACTGGTGAAAACGTCAGACGGCAGCAGCAGAGTGTGTACGCACGGGGCTGATTAAGGGCCTGCCATGGGTAAGATGCTGGGGCTGATTAAGGGCCTGCCATGGGTAAGATGCTGGGGCTGATTAAGGGCCTGCCATGGGTAAGATGCTGGGGCTGATTAAGGGCCTGCCATGGGTAAGATGCTGGGGCTGGTTTATTGGAGTGGGGGCTGCTTTCCATGTGGCTGTAAAGTCTGCTGATTTGTGCTGGGTCTCAGGCAGTAAAGCACTCACACCCCTGGGGGAGGTTAATGCTGCGCATTGCAGGGAAAAACTCTCCTGGGGTTCAGCTCACCTCTAGTCACTGGAGAACTAAAACCCCCCAAAGCGCCAGAGAGGCAGAGGTACAGGGGGACACACAGACATAGAGACATAGAGACAGAGAAAGACAGAGATGGATAGATGGGATAGGGGCTGGGGCTGGGCTGGGGTGGGGTGGGGCCCACGCGTTCTCTTACCCCTGAGGCTGCTGAAGGGACGGGGCGGGGCTGTAATGGGGTGGGGCGTGGCAGTACTCTTACCCCTGAGGCTGCTGTAGGCTTCTTCCTCTCGGACACCAGCAGGGGGGAGGCGGGCATGTCCCCCTTGGAGCTGGAGGTGCCCAGCTTGCGGCTGCTGTCCCAGTCCTCCTTCTTCTCGCCCTCCACGCTGTTGGCCTGCGCCCGCTTGGTGTAGGACACCGCCGGGGGGATGCTGGGTCCCACTGCAGGGGCACGGGCATCACGCGTTACCCCTCATGCATTCATCCCATCATCCAGTCATCCCCTCATTCACTCACCCACTCATACCCTCACCCACTCATCCTCTTATCCCCTCATCCCTTTATCCACCCACCAGTCATCACGCGTTATCCCTCATCCACTCATCCCCCATCCATTCATCCCTTCATCCTCTTATCCACTCACCCACTCATACCCTCACCCACTCATCCACTCATACCCTCATCCTCTCATCCATTCACCTTCTCATCAAGTGTTACTCCTCATCCTCTCATCCACTTACCCACTCACCTTCTTATCCACTCACCCACTCACACACACCTGCTGCTGCTCTCTCAGTGTCTCAGCAGTAATCTGACGCACTGGTGTTTCAGCTCAGTATAAGGATTATCAAGGCCAATATGAACCCAGAATAGACTGGAAGAATCAGATTGCTAGCTTTCTAAAGGAAGTGAAAACACTTCTTTCCGGTTCAGTTGAGAAGTCTAGAGTCCACACAAATTAAATTTAAATTTCTTCAAAACATAAAACAAACGCCACTTTTATTTGCATGTCACGCTTTGCTTGTTCTTTGGGGCCTGGGCCCGGAATATCTGTCAGCTGTAAACAGTATTTTATTTCATATCACTGAAATAACAAACAGGTGTAACACTGTTTTAATCGCTCGCTACTGACCTGCAGTTCAGTGCATTAAAGTCAGACGCCAGCGTGACTCAGCAGAATCAGAGTTGCCCAGACACAGTGCAGCTTTAGTCTTGCCTGCTTACCCTGCGCTTTTATTCTGACAAATAAATTCCCAGCGCATGAAGATGCTTTCATTCTGGCACATAAAGATGTGCGCTGGCATTCAGGTGAGAGCCTGAAAACAGTCAGCCAGCCCCAGGAAGCACAGTGAGGGGTGCACACTCGGCACGAACAGAAGGAAGTTGGGGAGGAAGCGTTGGGAATGGAGGGAGCTGCTGCCGTGTGTTGATTGGCTGAGTGTCTCACCGTGGTCGCTGAATCGCCGCTGCTTCTGATTGGCTGAAATGCTTCGCTGGACCTTGGAGTGGGCGGGGGATTGCGTGGAGCTGTTGTTGAGGTCGCTGCTGGGTCGTGACCTCTGACACAGGTTGCTGCTGGACAGGGACTCGCTCCCTTCAAACTGGGGGTCCCAAAAGGAGATAAAAAACAAAACAAAACAAAGCAAGCATGAGTAACTCTGAGGGCCTTCTGTTTGTGAAACCACACAATGATCTTTCACAGCTAGCGCTGTGCTTCTGCAGTGTGGTTCTGATGCTACAGCAGCACCACAGCGCTGCTCCCTGCCCTGTGTGTCCAGCAGGGCCCGGTTCATATCAGATCTGTCAGAACGGGCCAGACTTTCACCTAATCTTTCTATAGATTTTAGAAATCTTTCTTTCCAAAATATTTAAATATATTAAAAATAAGTACAGTAAAGTACATTAAAAAATATTCCTAGCAAGTCCACATCAAACCATATGTTTAACGGATTATAGGAGTGCTTCCAGCACAAGCGGTCAGACGAGCAGATCTTTAACTCTTTAACTAGTTTATATCTGACCTGCTGACAGGGAGGCTGTGCAGCTGTCAGCAGACCCTCAAAAGAGTAACATCATCCTGTCTGCTGAGGACCTTTGATCTGGACAGGCCCTAAGAGTGTTTACTTGCTTACGCGCTGTGGGCGACTGAGACGCGGGGGGGGGGGGGGTGTGACCTATGACCCCCCTCCCCCGCCCACCCCAATTGGGACGCGCCGCAGGAACTTACGTCAGGAGGCTTCCTGCCGAGCAGAAGATAAGTGGCCATGACCTCATCGAACTTCTGCCCCACTAACGACTCCGTGATCTCGTCTTTGGGGAATCCCATCGTGACCATCAGTTCTGAGCGGGGGGGACAGAACAGAACAAGACAACGGCGTTAATTAGAGAAAAAAAGTGTGTTTCTGACGAGGCTGTTACTGAGGGGACGCGGCGGGAGGGGAGAACGCACACGACTTCAGAGAGCCGCGGTCGCCTGTGGAGCACAGCGACCCTGCAGCACAGCGACCCTGCGGACAGGCCCGGCGCTCTCCAGCGGTAAATACCAGCCGCTAAGTTAACTCCAGCAGAGCTCATACGAGGCCAGAGGATCAAATGTTCCTCCATCAGCCCTGATTTAATACTGAACCCTGCACTGCGCAGTGGGTCCGGGGAGAAGTGCCGAACGAGGCACAGGACTTAGCATCCTGGAAAACCCTCACAACCCACATTTAAGATTGCACTGAAATTTACTCAACACCAACTCCAATACCATTGGGAAAAGGTCCAACTTTGCTCCTGACCCCAATCAGACAGAACCTTCTCCAATTTTAAGCTATTTTGGAATCACATTTGTAGGCCCATCCTAACACTGTAAACATTCTCCATTAACTACAAAGATGGCAGATTAGCATGTTCGTCCAATCAAGTGCTTGCTGCCCGCTGGTACTTAATTTCACTTTGCAGTCGACTGGCTTGGCAGGGCTTATTCCCAACTTTTCACAAGTGAAACCTCAAAATAAAAAACCTTTTCTGGGTTAACAAACTATTACAGAACAATTCTTTCATAGGACATTTGTCAGAAGCCTTTCAGTGGTGGTAACGGTTACGTCAGGGTTGTGTCGCAGGGAGGAATCTGACCTATTCTCTTGTTGTCGCTGAAATCGGGCTCGGGTTCGATGTACGGCTTCAGCTCCTCCTCCTCGTGGCCCACGTTCATCCATCGATCTTTCATGATTTGCTGGAAGGAGATTTATTTATAGAATGAATGTGTAATCTACTGGATGCCAGCTCTTTCAGGAGCTGAGTGCAGCTTCTGAGCAGTTCTGTAGGGGGGGAGGGTGCAGAAGTACTGAAAACAGATATGAAACAAAACACAAGCGGTCACGATGAACGGCAGTTAAAACACTGCTAGAACAAAAGCGGCAAGAACAGAACAGAGCTCCAGCGCTTTTCACATTTGCTTTATAAAACGCAGACCGAATTCCCTGCATTTAGTTAAATAACCTTTTTTCACTTCTCCAGCGAAACACAATCAGCCTGATACATGCTGCATTCAGAATCCTAAAAGCTGCAGTGGGAACTTGGCATTGACCAGGGGAGTAAAATTATTGACTGACTCCACTGTGGCCCAAAGCCTCTGAGAAATACAGCTTCATTCTGGGATGGCTGTTTCAGCAGAGGCCACAGAAAACTGCAGTATTAATCTAACTGGCATCCCAGCCCCCGGGCAAAAGGGCCGTTTCCTGTACTTACAGGAAGTGAGAAGCTAACGCTTACTGACAGTAACTTCATCCATACAGCCTTGTGTCAGCAGGGGAAAAACTGGACAACAGACCCTTACCCGTGTGCACCACCCACGATTCTAGCACAGTTCCACTCAGTGTTCTGTGCTGAAACTTATAACCTTTACATTAATGTGCATATGTTCAATATTATGAATATGAATTTATTTTACATATACAGATAAATACAGCAGTCTGAATGTGTCATTAATGAGGGCAGATGTGCGTGTTTCTGGGTTAAAGGCCTCGCTCAGTTCTCCTTTCTGGGGCAAAGGGTGAACGTGCGTGAGCAGACTTGCCTCCAAGCTTCCTCGTTTGACGGGGTTGAGCACTAAGAGCTTCTTCAGCAGGTTCTCACAGTCAGTGGACATGTAGAAGGGGATCCGGTACTTCCCCCTTAGAACCCTCTCCCTCAGCTCCTAAAAAGGCACAGACAGACAGAGGGGTTGGGCGTTCCGTCCGTCCCAAGCATATTGCAGGCACTTTCCTGAGAATCGATTTCCACTCATAGAAAGCTGAATGTCAGCATGTACACGGTGATCAGACACAGAACACTTTTACAGATGCAGTAGCCTCAATGGACAGGCTCATGAACAGCTAGTAGCCTGACCAGGTAGCTTATACCTTACACAGCACTATGAGTCTCACCTGGCTGCTCATAACCCTGTAGTACCATGAACGCGACACTAATACGATTGAAATCTGCCAACTTCAGGCAGCGAGTTCTTCTCATAAACCAGCGGTCAGTTCCTTCTGAGGACTCATGATCTAGCGTAGGTGAGGCTCCGCTTGAACTCGACCCAGCGCTGTTTAAAACTGGCTCGGACCAATCAGGTGGCTGACATTTTTAGAATATTGAGCTTCCTGGTGAGACCCTTCCTGCGATGCAGAGGCAGCCGGCAGCGGCGGTGACCTGGGGACTGAACCCCGCGGCAGTGACCTGGGGACTGAACCCCACGGCAGCGGCGGTGACCTGGGGACTGAACCCCACGGCGGCGGTGGCAGCTCCACCCGCGCGCGGGCCTCACCTTCAGGTTCTGCCCGTCGAAGGGCAGCGAGCCGCTGACCAGCGTGTAGAGGATGACCCCCAGGCTCCACACGTCCACCTCGGGCCCGTCGTACTTCTTGCCCTGGAAGAGCTCGGGCGCCGCGTAGGGGGGGCTGCCGCAGAACGTGTCCAGCTTGCTCCCGATGGTGAACTCGTTACTGAAGCCGAAGTCGGCGATCTTGATGTTCATATCTGCGTCCAGCAGCAGGTTCTCCGCCTGGAGGGGGAGGGGCGAGTGACTGTGTGAGAGGTGCCCAGGGGGGCTGCGGTACTGACACTAGCTGACATTAACTGGCACTAACTGACATTAACCGACCGCTGAGGTCTCGCACTGTCAGTATCGCACATTCCAGGCATTTACCTGGGGTGCATGTTAAAATGGTCCAATAACAGAACCTATAAATCAGAGCTCTTGTAAGGACACAAGGGCCCTAAAGACAGTTGGGCGATCTGCAGAGTCATCGTGTCTCTGAGCTGCGGTTGGAGATGCAGAGTGGGGGGGGGTTATTGTGTGGGGCGTGCTGTAAACCGCAGCAGGCAGAGATGTGCACTGGACCGGAGCACGCTGCACTGAGAGCGGCCTGCGGTCTCTGTGCCTGAATGACCTCACACTTCACAGTCACAGCTCCGCTGTTTTACTCTCTATGGGCTGGGAAGCTGCACCCCACATGCAGTACGCTCTGGCACAGGAGCGCTTACTGCCGTCTCACCTTCAGGTCCCTGTGCACGATCTGCTTCTGATGGCAGTACTGCACCGCTGAGACGATCTGAAAGACAGCAGTGTGTTAGAGTGTTAGAGCCACGCAAGCACAAACTACAGGGGGGAGTCACCTGCTGACTCGCAGTATCTACAGACTAGGATGCTAGGCTAGGCTAGTCTCAGTCGTGCTGCTCTGTGCTGCAGACACTGGGATGCTAGGCTAGGCTAGTCTCAGTAGTGCTGTTCTGTGCTGCAGACTCTGGGATGCTTGGCTAGGCTAGTCTCAGTAGTGCTGTTCTGTGCTGCAGACTGTGGGATGCTAGGCTAGGCTAGTCTCAGTAGTGCTGTTCTGTGCTGCAGACTCTGGGATGCTAGGCTAGGCTAGTCTCAGTAGTGCTGTTCTGTGCTGCAGACACTGGGATGCTAAGCTAGGCTAGTCTCAGTAGTGCTGTTCTGTGCTGCAGACACTGGGATGCTAGGCTAGGCTAGTCTCAGTAGTGCTGTTCTGTGCTGCAGACACTGGGATGCTAAGCTAGGCTAGTCTCAGTAGTGCTGTTCTGTGCTGCAGACACTGGGATGCTAGGCTAGGCTAGTCTCAGTAGTGCTGTTCTGTGCTGCAGACACTGGGATACTAGGCTAGGCTAGTCTCAGTAGTGCTGTTCTGTGCTGCAGACTGTGGGATGCTAGGCTAGGCTAGTCTCAGTTGTGCTGTTCTGTGCTGCAGACACTGGGATGCTAGGCTAGGCTAGTTTCAGTAGTGCTGTTCTGTGCTGTAGACCCTGGGATGCTAAGCTAGGCTAACAAAGGTCATTGAAAAAGCTTGTCAACTCAAGGAAAAGCCTCCATCTCCATCCTCAGGAAAAGGGATGGCGCTAAGGGGATGTAACAGGGAGAGGGGTGGAACTAAGGGGGTATTAACGAGGAGAGGGGCGGGGCTATGTGGAGTATTAATGGGGAAAGGGGCGGGGCTACGTGGAGTATTAATGGGGAAAGGGGCGGGGCTATGTGGAGTATTAACAGGGAAAGGGGCGGGGCTACGTGGAGTATTAACAGGGAAAGGGGCAGGGCAAAGGGACTATTACAGCACTAGCGTGTCCGGGGGCCCCTAAAGGTGTGTGCATGTGCACGTGATCAGGGGGGCCGTTTCTCATTTTCTTCCCTACACAAATAATTTCTAGATGTGTCCACGATCTTCAGACATGGCACTGCTGCACAGATCTGTGAGCAGTACTTATTTTAACACTTTGACTCTCTAGATGGTCTTAAAATGCTGCTGCACGACCCTAAAAAACGTACTTTCTTCTGAAATAAATATTTTTTTAGCTGCACAATGGTGAAACTGCATGTTTTGTGAAACGTTACATTAGCAGATTCTCTCAGCAAGAGATGCTCATCTGTTCTATTTTCATCCATGAAACGCAGAGGTGACTAAACACCTGTGTTTGAACAGTTTTTCTGACTCTTGCCACTAGATGGCGTTATACAGCGGATAAGAGCTGTACCTACTGCTGCATGAAAGGCTAATGTGGTACATTAATCACAGGACACTGTAGAGCACACATAACTGCTCCTGCAGGTAAGACTCACTTTACTCAGGAACTCGCATAACATGTTCAATAAGTTAAATTAAATAAAGCGTCTATGGTTTTGGCCAGACAGTTCTTCCAGACTGATACACATGTGTACGTCTACACTGACACTACTGAACAAATATACAGTTACTAACTTCCCACTACAACTTGTGATCATTTTATATACTAGAGAAACAGGCTCGCTGAATTAATACCCCGAGAAGGTGTTCAAATACGTATCGGATCCGCACATCCACAGTAACATCCCAAACTAGTTGATTTGACCAAATCCTCAGCAGGGGATTCTGGGAAATCTGTCCTGTGACAATGCACCAGATCTGATCAAATCTGCAGCAAGGGATTATGGGAAATCTCTGCAGCAGCTCTGATTAAATCTGCCGCAGGGGATTGTGGGAAATCAGTGCTCCGTGACAATGCCGCAGGGACACGCTGGCCAAGGGTACAGAATCCTGCGTAAATTCCCCTGCTTTACGAGTAAATATTCCCCCGGTCACACGGCCGTGGCGGCTGGCCTGCGCACGCCCGTTTGGATGATTTGCGGCCCCTCCGCCGGGGGGTGTGGGGGGGGCTGAGCACGCGCGGGACGTCCCGGGCCTCATGCCGTCGGACGCATTGCGGCCGTTAGCATGCGGAGCACGTTCTGAGTCTGGGGAGCTGCCACGCTCCGGCCCGGGTACGAGTGCAGCCGCTGCCCGCGGAGGAACTGACAACGGGCCACACGGAGACCGCCAGCAAGGGCACTGCAGGGGCGGAGCAGAGGGGGAGTGACAGGGAGAGGGGTGGGGCTAGGGGGGTATAGCAAGGGAAATGGGTGGGGCTGGGGGGGTATAGCAAGGGAGAGGGGCGGAGCTTTGGGGGTATAGCGGGGGGGCTGCTAGTGGTGTGTGTGTGTGTGTGTGTGTGTGTGTGCGCATGTTTATCATATTTTTTCAGTGCACAAATGGTGTATAGTGTAATGGGTAAGGAACTGGGCTTGTAACCTAAAGTTTGCAAGTTTGATTCCCAGGTAGGACACCGCCATTGTACCCTTGAGCAGGGAACTTAACCTGCATTGTTCCAGTACTCATCCAGCTGTATAAATGGATGCTGTGTAATAAGAGCATCAGCTGAGTGGCAGCAGTGTAAAGGAATGGTGGCTCACCTGCCGGAACTTGGCTCTGGCCTCCTTCTCTTTCATCCTCCCGTGGGCCACCAGGTAGTCAAACACCTCGCCTGCAAGGAGGGGGCAAATGTCACTTTGAACAAAGAGGGAAAACACGCAACCCTGGGAATATTCCACAAACCACCTCATTCACAAAAACGTGTGATGATATGATGAAAGATTTTTTTCCCTAAAAGGTTTTCTCTTTTAGAGTTATCAGAAATCAGGAATACTGACTGGTATCAGGTAAAGAAATGGCCCGGGTCTCGTGGAAGGCTGGCCTTTACCGTTAGGAGAGTGTTTTTTTTGCATGTTTTTTCAAAAATCTAAGTGTTCTAGAACTCCACTGCTTTCAGTCACCAGCAGTGATTGTGACATCAGCATTGGAATATTCTGTTCAGAGCATTCTAATCACACATTTGTGATCTCACGCCTCAGAGTGTTAAGGTTCGGATGCATGACGGGGTCAGAATCTGGAGGCATTAGATGCTCTCCTCTTACATGCCAACCCTTGCAAAATCACGCACACCGCCAAACTCGCCAAAAGGAATGCGTCATTTCACTGGTTGGGTTGGCAACTGTTGCCGGGGACACTTTGACAGATGGCAGTCGGCAACACTGAACATTCTTTTGGCAGGGACGCCTGTTTGAGCGTGTGGAATTCTGGGTTGGGGGCGGAGTGATGCGTGCAGGTGGGAGAGCTCAGCGTGGCCGCTGCCGGTAACCGTGGCGACTTCCGGCGTTCCCACGTCACACTCACCTCCGCTGGCATATTCCATTATTAAATAAAGAGTCTTCTCCGTTTCAATCACTTCAAATAATTTAACTGTGGAGAGAAAGAGAAGAGAAATGACTTAATAAATAAAAAAAATTACATACCAAAAAATAATTGGTTTGCAGAACAAGTATATTTCAATATATTATAGTTATTTGGATGGTTGGTGGTTCTGGAAGTTTTCGGGGCACCAAATTACTCTCTACTCTCATGCTTAAGGATCTGAGCACAAGTGCTGCAGTGAGGGTCAGTATGATGTTCATGAAGTGCCTTGTCAGCAGTATGAGGGCTCGTGGCGTGTCCTCTACACATCACTGCAGGTCACGTGTGTTCAGTGCGGAGATGCGAAGATTTATTCCAAAAATTCCAAACAAGTGCAGCTTCAGTAAGGGGACTGACTAAGTCAGGGTGTGAAATTAACACCCGTCACCGGCCAAAATTATGTTTGCAACTGGTAACATTTTCTACTCTAGCAGCCAGCTTGGCAGGTACCTGACCAGGCTGGGTTATATTGTAGGAGGTAATGTGGCTGGTAAAATGTTGAAAATGGCAGATGATTTTTAGAACGCACTAGCCTCTCAGTTCAGCGGGTGTAAAAGTTAACTTCATGCTGAGTTGGATATGTACTGACGCAGTGGATGCTCTACACCCACAGGACCCTCTTGCGGTTGGGAAGCTGAGAGGATGGAGCAGCACTGGAGCCGGCCGTCTGGTGAGTCTACACAATCTTTATTTCCAGTAAAGACGCTTCCTTTTAAAGATCCCCTGCGCAGACTCGGCCTGCTTCCTCCTCTTACCTTTTGAGTTCACCGAGATGCTGTCTCACATGAGCTTTAGCTGCTTTAACCCCGATGCAAGAACACAAGTCAGACACGTCTCAGACACGTCAAACACGTCAGACACGTCAGACAAATCAGAAACGTCAGACACATCCGACACAGACACGTCTCAGACACGTCAAACACGTCAGACACGTCAGACACATGACACACAGACACATCAGACACGTCAGACATGTCTCAGGCACGTCAGACTCCTCAGACACAGACACGTCAAACACATCAGACACATCACACACAGACACGTCAAACACATCAGATGTCAGACACAGACACATCAGACACGTCAGACACAGACACGTCAAACACGTCAGACACATCAGATGTCAGACACAGACACATCAGACACGTCAGACACAGACACATCAGACACGTCAGACACATCAGACCTATCGATTGGTTTTCAGCCCAGTATTTTTAATCCCCCGCTCAGAATGGACCGCGGGAGAAAGCTCACAGTCACAAAGTCGCAGCCTCAAAGATCGGGCGAACGCCATTTTATTTCCTCAGGTGAAGGGATTTAATTAGGCTGTCCACGAGAGAAACAAAATCGCACTATCAATCACTTCCAGTGCTGAAAGTCAGTGAAATGTAAATCTTTTTACTGTGCTGTTATGACTGCAGTACGGCTGGAAATACAGCAGCATTATAATTACGAGCAGTGGAGTGTGCTGCCAGTTTATACAGCTTCCTGCAGAAGCGTCCTAACAAAAACACCCTTTTTAACGGCGTAGTTAACTACACCCTCGACACAAAACACCTCGGTTCACTGAGCACGTTCCCAACGAATAAAAAAATAGTTTCTCAGTCAGCAAATCTACTCATAAAACAAGCAAGCTCACAAGCGAACTGCACTTTGCTGAAATACCTTCACTGTTTGAATGTGGGCATTCTTCACAACGTGACCAAAAAAAGGACACGTGGGCTTCTGTTCTCCTCTCACACAGGTGAGTTACAGGTGAATTACAGGTGAGTTACAGGTGAATTACAGGTGAATTACCGCTCTCAGGCTGAAAGGAAAATCATTTCCTTGCTGATCTTTACAGCGGCAGAACTTCTCATCTTTTCCACCGCGTGAGTGCAGTTCTGCGCTGTCCTAAACGCCCTTTCTGACACAAACGATTTTTACATGAAACCGGACGGGAGGTGGCCAGACGTCATGGGGGGCTGATAATAACGAGAACAGGGAACGCGCACCCCCCCCCCATCCCTCATTCAACCCGTCCACAACATCCAGATTAGGTTGTTTTTTTTAAGCGAAGATGCCAACTTGGCCTTTTGCATTTAAATGGACATCAGGACTGGATTTTGTTGGTGTGTTCTGCACTGTGGAGTGAGGGCTAGAGAGCTGATTGGCTAACCCTAAATAAATCTCGGCAGAGAGGATAACTCAACTGCTTCTGCCCGGGGACCTGTCCTTGCTTTCTTTTAAAAACACTGCATACGTGCCAAACATTTTCCACTGTTGCTTATGAAACTATATAAAAATAAAACGTTTAAATGTCCATGTGTAAATAAAGTAGATTATTTCATAAAGCACAGAGATTATTTTTCTGTCAGTTGTGGCACATGCAGTATGCTAGGACTGTGTACTAGTCACTGTTTTTATGCATCTGAATAATGTGTGTATGTGCTTGTGTGTGTGTGTGTGTGTGTGTGTGTGTGTGTGGATTGATCCCCAGCTGAATAGAACAGGCTTAGTGGTCTCCCTTATAGTAATCTCAGGGTGTGGACAATCCTGTAAAAACAATCTCAGCAGCAGGAGGAGGAGCTGGAACTGTAACTCAGGAGGAAGTGTATATTGTGAGTGGAGTTGTGATTTTGTCTTACCTATATTGGGATGATTCAAGATCTTCATTATCCTCACTTCCCGAAAGAGCTGTGGTGGAAAAACAGACGATTAGTCACTCCTGACGCTTAAAAAAATAAAAAATAATAAAATAAATAAAAAGGCATATTAGGTTGATGCATCACAGCGATGTGCTTCTGAAAAAGTTGTCCACACAGCAATTCTAATGTGTGACAACGGATATCTGAATATTTTTGTATATTTTTACACCTACGCAAGCATTATATTAAAAAGCAGTGTTCTTTCTTACTGTACTGAGCACTCTGTGTGCTCCTAACCAGTTCTTGAAATGACACGTAAAAAGAAACGCGAAAATCCCAGATTTAGCTGCAGTAAAGTTAGTGAAACTGTTTCCACGGCGACTGTTTCACGCGCTCAACCCCATGCAGCCACACCTGGCTGGACAACGACCCCGAGGTCTCTGAAAAAAGCCTTCCAGCTCCTGAACAAGTGCTCCTGACAATCTGCATGTCCTGTTATGGCCTGTCGAACATCATGTTTTGTGTTGTCTGAGCATGGTAACTGAGATTGCATTTCTGGGTGTGGTGTCTGAGATGATGTTTCTGAGCATGGTACACTATATGAGCAAAAGTATCTGGATACCCCTTGGCCTGGGGCTGTTTTTCATGGTTTGGGCTAGGCCCCTTAGTTCCAGTGAAGGCAAATCTTAATGCTGCAGCATACAATCACATTCTAGACAATTCTGTGTTTCTCCAACAGTTTGGGGAAGGCCCTTTCCTGTTTCAGCATGACAATGTCCCTAGGCACACATCAAAGTTCAAATAGAAATGGTTTTGTCGAGAATAGTGTGCAAAAACTTGACTGGCCTGCACAGAGTCCTGACCTCAACCCCACCCAACACCTTTGGGGTCAATTGGAAAGCCGACTGCGAGCCAGGCCTAATCGCTCAATCAGTGCCCAACCTCACTAATGCTCTTCTGGCTGAATGGAAGCAAATCCATGCAGCAGTGCTCCAACAACTAGTATAAAAGCCTTCCCAGAAGAGTGGAGGTTGTTATAGCAGCAAAGGGTGGACCAACTCCATATTAATGCTCATACTTTTGGATGAGATGTTGGATGTCCACATACGTTTGACAATGTAGTGTTACTGAGATGAAGTGTCTGGGCGTGGTATCTGAGATGACTTTGTGCTGCCCGTCCTGCATGCACACTCCTAAATACACCAGGTATCGCTCAGAAATAGTGAAATCACAGAGGACTCTCTCGTAAAACAGGATTACTGGTGAACCGTGTGGAGACCAAAGCGCTCTATGGGGCTCCGGTCCCCACGGAAACAGGCTTTAATTCCTGTAACGCGGAGATAAGGAGGGGAATTACACTGAGGAGCACTCGGCCCAGCGGGGAGATCCCAAACTCCACGGTCTGCCCGCGTGCCTCTGTAAGCGGGGAGATCCCAAACTCCACGGTCTGCCCGCGTGCCTCTGTGAGCAGGGAGATCCCAAACTCCACGGTCTGCCCGCGTGCCTCTGTGAGCAGGGAGATCCCAAACTCCACGGTCTGCCCGCGTGCCTCTGTGAGCAGGGAGATCCCAAACTCCACGGTCTGCCCGCGTGCCTCTGTGAGCAGGGAGATCCCAAACTCCACGGTCTGCCCGCGTGCCTCTGTGAGCAGGGAGATCCCAAACTCCACGGTCTGCCCGCGTGCCTCTGTGAGCAGGGAGATCCCAAACTCCACGGTCTGCCCGCGTGCCTCTGTGAGCGGGGAGATCCCAAACTCCACGGTCTGCCCGCGTGCCTCTGTGAGCAGGGAGATCCCAAACTCCACAGTCTGCCCGCGTGCCTCTGTGAGCGGGGAGATCCCAAACTCCACGGTCTGCCCGCGTGCCTCTGTGAGCAGGGAGATCCCAAACTCCACGGTCTGCACGCGTGCCTCTGTGAGCGGGGAGATCCCAAACTCCACGGTCTGCCCGCGTGCCTCTGTGAGCAGGGAGATCCCAAACTCCACAGTCTGCCCGCGTGCCTCTGTGAGCGGGGAGATCCCAAACTCCACGGTCTGCCCGCGTGCCTCTGTGAGCAGGGAGATCCCAAACTCCACGGTCTGCACGCGTGCCTCTGTGAGCGGGGAGATCCCAAACTCCACGGTCTGCACGCGTGCCTCAGCGTTTAAGAGCTTTGTTTAAGGCCCCGCTCGGCTGGGGAGTCGCACCCCTCGCCTCCCGGGACCGAAAGAGGCTGCTGAGTGAAGGGGTGGAGCGGGAGCGCCCCGACCCCGCAGTCCTGCCGGGCCAACACCTCAGCGCCTCAGTCTCAGCGCCCCGACCCCGCAGTCCTGCCGGGCCAACGCCTCAGCGCCCCGCCTCTGCGCCCCGACCCCGCAGTCCTGCCGGGCCAACACCTCAGCGCCTCAGTCTCAGCGCCCCGACCCCGCGGTCCTGCCGGGCCAACGCCTCAGCGCCCCGCCTCTGCGCCCCGACCCCGCAGTCCTGCCGGGCCAACACCTCAGCGCCTCAGTCTCAGCGCCCCGACCCCGCAGTCCTGCCGGGCCAACGCCTCAGCGCCCCGCCTCTGCGCCCCGACCCCGCAGTCCTGCCGGGCCAACACCTCAGCGCCTCAGTCTCAGCGCCCCGACCCCGCGGTCCTGCCGGGCCAACACCTCAGCGCCTCAGTCTCAGCGCCCCGACCCCGCAGTCCTGCCGGGCCAACGCCTCAGCGCCCCGCCTCTGCGCCCCGACCCCGCGGTCCTGCCGGGCCAACGCCTCAGCGCCTCAGTCTCAGAGCCCCGACCCCGCGGTCCTGCCGGGCCAACGCCTCAGCGCCCCGCCTCTGCGCCCCGACCCCGCAGTCCTGCCGGGCCAACACCTCAGCGCCTCAGTCTCAGCGCCCCGACCCCGCGGTCCTGCCGGGCCAACGCCTCAGCGCCCCAGTCTCAGCGCCTCAGTCTCAGCGCCCCGACCCCGCGGTCCTGCCGGGCCAACACCTCAGCGCCTCAGTCTCAGCGCCCCGACCCCGCAGTCCTGCCGGGCCAACGCCTCAGCGCCCCGCCTCTGCGCTCCTCCCACCGCTGAGGAACCCAAACACTGCGCAGTGAGGCCCCGCCTCCCTCTCTACACTTTTACTGACGTCGCCGGCCACTGATGGACCAGGTTTCTGCCACATCACTTTCGCAACATCGAGGAAGAAAGAGCAGAAAAGAGATTTTGGATGTTCTGCTCATTCTCTGGGGTAAAAGTGTAAAAAGAAAAGAACTGAAACAGCACTGCAACCGCCATGTTACTCCAGGCTCTAAAACGCGATTCAGACAGCGCTTTGGTCCAGACATTAAGTACAGTAACGTAACCTTCTGTGTTAGGATACGCGGAGACGCAGCAGGTGTGTACGGAATTAACTGAATATAAAACCCAAAAGATGGCTAAATTAGAGACAGAGATCCGTAACTAAAAACAGAGTCACTCTGTTTACTGACGGCTGTTTAGTAAAGCAGTTAACTTGCCATGATGTGGGCAAGGTTCCGGCTAATGCCATTGGCTGGTCCTTAGGGAGAGTTTGCACATTAAATCCTGTCTTCATATTTACCAGTGGCAGCAAAATTATTAAAATACCCAGGTCAGAGAATTTAACTGGAGCTACATCATGCCAACACTGTGTGGTTCAACCTACATTCATGTGCTACCTATAGTGAATTCAACTAGGATTCAGTTCAGATATATAGATGTATTGGGCCTTGTATCCATCTCAATGCCTTCTAATAAGCCGCTCTTCATATGTAATATGAGTTTGACATCGCATGTCCACTTCTCCTCACCGATGCAATTATGGAATTGTTTTCTAACAGAATTGCAAGTATCAAATTGGAATCAAAATGGTTTCCATGTGACGTAACGCAAGGCAACCAGCATCGTACCACAGATTGTACTGTAGAACCTCCAGATAGTCAGCTCTGTGATCTTAGTACTGGTAGCTCAGTCTCCCTTTGAGGCACCAGCATTCTAATTGGACACATCTTGTGAACATTCGTTAAGGGGTCTGATCAGATACAGTACTGAGGATGTTTCACAGCGGCAGAAACAGAAGCTCCTGTAGTTAAGAAAAGGGGCAGGGCGCATCCATCCAAGGATCTGACCCTGTAGTGCGTCTGTAACACAACCTGTGCTAACGTGAGTTAGATAAGGAGCGCTCCAGCGCTTTCAAGCAATAGCAGGGACGTGTAGGCTACGCTGACGGACGTTTAGCCACACCGCGCTAAGGGCTAATTACTGAACCACAGCTAACATGATCTGTGCCTGCTTGTGAGTACTGATACATAACCCTGCCGTTTCATGAAAAATTTGTGCTGTCCGAATGAACCAGAAGCTCAGCACCGTGGACCTGACTGTGTCATCATCAAGACGGTAAAACCCTGCCGAGCGTGTCGGCAGCGAGAGGTGACTCTGAGGCCATCGATCAGGCCAACCGAGTCTTTGATGTCTCAGTTCTGATGCTGCCCTCTACTGGCAGTCAGGGACTCTGCTGTACTGCTCAGGCTGCTGGGTGTTAAATGCTACCTGTTCTACGTCTTTCCCGCTTTACAGCTTTCCCTGTTGAAATGGCAGGTCTGACACCTGAGAATTTCAGCTCTGTTGAGCGCTCTGTCAGGTCTCGTTTAGAGGAGTCATTAGCATGGGTGAGCTAGCGGCAGCTAACGCAGAGTGTTAACTCAGCTCATTTACATGCAGGGCTTCCGCTGGGTTTCACTATCGCCTCACTACAACACAGAAAAACACGGCAGCGGTGAGAGGAGAGCTTCACAGTGTTCATTAAAGCAGGGCTTTTATAAATCAGCAAATATTACCAGCGTGAGGTCATGATTAATTAGCAAGAATCAGGGCTGTTACTGCCGGTGTGTGCATGAATATTTCTCTAATGAAAGCTATTAAACTATTAAAACTGATGCGTGTGGGGCTGCTGAGTGGCTCATCCTGTTAAGGCTCTGTTTAAAAAGTGCTGGATGCCATCGGCTGCAGAGCTGAACTGGGCTCTCGCCTAACGGCAGGCCAGATGAACTGAACTGCACGCCCGTCCTTCAGAGCCCTTCCTCCTCACCACACTGAGATGATGGAGCCTCAGAGCTGAAGGCTCGGCACTCCAGGGCGAGCGGGACACGGGGCGAGAGGGAAACCAGAGAGACTGACCGTAACTCGGGGTCGGAATACGAACCATGAACCCATGAGCTGGCGTTAGTGCTGATTCATTCAGCAGACTCCCATAGCCCGCCGCTCTCGTTTGACACAGTGTGCGTTCAGACAGCTGGAAACTGACTGAAGCCAGTGGGGTTAAGTGCTTCTTCTCCAGGACAAAATGGCAGCTTCCCGTCTTGGCCGCGAACTTGCCTGCTCCTGGCGTCAGTTTACTTTTCCTTTAGCTCTGTCTCTCTTCACGCACGATCGCAGTGTAATTACCGTGATTTACCCATCATCAGACTCATAGCCGCGAGACTTACCCACTTCCTCCTCACAGAATATCACACAATACGCTGCATGCATTCTTCAAAGCACGTCGGCCCTTTAGCAGATCTGTTTAGTGAAGACGAAAGCTAAAAATCTACTCGTACTGTCCTGCTGAAGTCTTCCCAGCCCTGCCCCAGCCTCACCCCAGTGGCACTTATAAACAGGGCATTTTTGCCTCTGAGATGCGTAACTTGTTTTAATCACTTTCAAGCTTAAGAGCAGTCTATCAGAGTAACAGGAACACATTCAGCTCAGCCCCTGAGAGAGCCTCAGCCCCTGAGAAGCCTCAGTCCCTGAGAGAGCCTGAGAGAGCCTCAGCCCCTGAGAAGCCTCAGTCCCTGAGAGAGCCTGAGAGAGCCTCAGCCCCTGAGAAGCCTCAGTGACAGAGAGAGCCTGAGAGAGCCTCAGCCCCTGAGAAGCCTCAGTCCCTGAGAGAGCCTGAGAGAGCCTCAGCCCCTGAGAAGCCTCAGTGACAGAGAGAGACGGCTTTAAGCAGGTCCCTTTAGCCAGGAAGCTGTACGGCAGGTAGCTCAGCTCCAGCCCTGGCTGGCCACAGCATCTCTGGGATTTTCTGCTTTTTATGAAACCCATTTCGTCCTCAAACATCAGGTTCACACTCCTCTGCCAACCTGCGTCTGAAACAAAATAAAAAAACAAACCAAAATCCTGCGGGTACTGCCGTTTCTAAAACCACAGCGCAAGACCCCAAGACCAGAGAGACACGGAAGCATCTAGAAACGTTTCACACATACTTAAGAGAATGTCCACACTCTATAACCCCTTACATAAACCCATACATGATTAATAAGTTATTTCAGCTTTGACAATCTTCCCCTGCGAAGAGGCACATGTGGTTTGCACTGGCTATAAATAGCCATGGCTTTCAGATGCTCTGCTTCCAGTAACTCGGTAAGAGCGCCCCCTGCCTGTCTGCCATGCCACCTGCAGTTCCATTCCCACTTCCTCTTGTGGGCTGAATGCCCTCTGCACGCCTGGCCGGACAGTGCAGTTACCAGTCTGTACTGCAGGGGTCGCTGTTCCAGCTGGCTTATGGCATCTCCTCCCACAGCACTTACATCCAGGCCACACACACACACACGCACGCAAGCATGCATGCACGCGGATGAGCAATGTGTACAGTATGTCCATGCGTATGTGTGTGTGTGTGCGCTGTTTTTGTTGGTGGGGGGTGGAGTGATAACTACCAATAAAATTATGACTGTGAAATGGGGTTCAAATACTGCACCAGAACACCTCTACAATGTGCTGTTTCACTGTCTCAAACTGAGCGATTAGCTCAATACAGGAGGGGAAGGAGTTTGCAGGCTCCAGACGCAGCTTTACTAACAAACTTTTACTATGACATAAGTAATCAGTGTCTGGAAAGGGAAATAGTGTCTGAGGTCTTTTTACTGCAGTTTTCTGAGATTCGCTGAAACTCTAATTCACCAATGTTGTGTGAGAGGTCATCGCTGCAGTGGCTTGAATCACAATAAAACCAGAGCCCCAATTACACGAGGTCATGATTAATCAGGAGTAAGTGACCCCTGGTTTATTAGCAAAGCACTTTGCCAGTTCACAGGGAATACGGCAGAGTGATCTCACATCACTGTCGACTTTGTCAGAGTCGCTGTGCCGTGAGGTCAGCGTCCTGCCGATGGGGTTACTTACAGTGTGGCTCTGAGACTATGACACAGCAGATAGCAGAAACTGCGCATCGGTGGTTTCGCGGGACGAACTCTGCCGGGTCGGATCTGTGGACTAATTCTCCGTGAAGCGCACCGGGCGGGGCTGAGACGCGCTCGCTCACACCCCCCTGCCCTTTCCCCGGCTGCAGGCCGGCGGCTGGACGGCCAGATTAGGTTAGGGGTGTAAATATTAGCACACAGAGGCAGGTTAAATCTCGCAAATCTCTGCTTTTCGCGGTTAAAGCCGCCCAAGCGGGATCTGAGCACCTCTGGGACTGACTGGAATAACGCGGAGCGGGGGCAGGGGCGGGGCGGGGGGGGTGGGGGCAGGGGCGGGGGCAGGGGCGGGGCGGGGGGGGGGGTGGGGGCAGGGGCGGGGGCAGGGGAGGGGCAGGCCGATTCCGCGCAGCCAGCTTTTCCAGCTGCCCCCCCCCCCCCCCTTTAATGCAGCGTGCACGGACAAGAGGAAACGTAATCCTCATTCCATCCGTAATGAATCGATCTGCCGCGTCTTTCCGCCACCGTCTCGCTGCATTTCCATTTTTCATACGTGCGAATGCAAGTGTTCTGCTCACCGAGCCCACGACGGCAAAAACAATAGCCAGGTGGCTAGCCCGCGTACGTGCGCGATCTCCGATAAATAAATCAGTAAATAAACCAAATAAATAAATAAATGAATTACAGGGGAGGGGAGAAAGGATCCGAGGCGCGGGGGGGGGGGCAGGCCTCGCGGCCCTCATGGCTGCGGATAAAGAACCCGACTGATGGACTGAGAGTATCGGATAACCCCCGAGGGCCGGCGTGGACTCCTCCGGCCGGGCAGCCTGACGTCTGCTGCATTACAGAACTACAGCACTACAGAATGACAGCATTACAGCACTACAGCGTTACAGCACTACAGCCCTACAGCACTACAGCATTACAGCACTACAGCACTACAGCCCTACAGCACTACAGCACTACAGCACTACAGAATTACAGCCCTACAGCACTACAGCATTACAGCCCTACAGCCCTACAGCCCTACAGAACTACAGCACTACAGCCCTACAGCACTACAGCATTACAGCCCTACAGCCCTACAGCACTACAGCATTACAGCACTACAGCACTACAGCCCTACAGCACTACAGCACTACAGAATTACAGCCCTACAGCACTACAGCATTACAGCCCTACAGCCCTACAGCCCTACAGAACTACAGCACTACAGCCCTACAGCACTACAGCATTACAGCCCTACAGCCCTACAGCACTACAGCATTACAGCACTACAGCACTACAGCACTACAGCATTACAGCACTACAGCACTACAGCCCTACAGCACTACAGCATTACAGCACTACAGCCCTACAGCATTACAGCCCTACAGCATTACAGCACTACAGCATTACAGCACTACAGCCCTACAGCCCTACAGCATTACAGCCCTACAGCACTACAACACTACAGCACTACAGCATTACAGCACTACTGCCCTACAGCACTACTGCACTACAGCATTACAGCATTACAGCACTACAGCACTACAGCACTACAGAATTACAGCACTACAGCATTACAGCACTACAGCACTACAGCCCTACAGCATTACAGCACTACAGCACTACAGCCCTACAGCACTACAGCCCTACAGCACTACAGCATTACAGCCCTACAGCGTTACAGCACTACAGCACTACAGCACTACTGCACTACAGCATTACAGAACTACAGCCCTACAGAACTACAGCGTTACAGCACTACAGCGTTACAGCACTACAGCACTACAGCACTACAGAACTACAGCACTACAGCACTACAGCATTACAGCCCTACAGCGTTACAGCACTACAGCACTACAGCACTACTGCACTACAGCATTACAGAACTACAGCACTACAGCACTACAGAACTACAGCACTACAGCACTACAGCACTACAGCCCTACAGCACTACAGCACTACAGCATTACAGCCCTACAGCGTTACAGCACTACAGCACTACAGCACTACTGCACTACAGCATTACAGAACTACAGCACTACAGCACTACAGCATTACAGCACTACAGCACTACAGAATTACAGCACTACAGCACTACTGCATTACAGCACTACAGCACTACTGCACTACAGCATTACAGAACTACAGCACTACAGCACTACAGCATTACAGCACTACAGCACTACAGAATTACAGCACTACAGCACTACAGCACTACTGCATTACAGCACTACAGCACTACAGAATTACAGCACTACAGCGTTACAGCACTACAGCATTACAGCACTACAGTACTACAGCCCTACAGCATTACAGCACTACAGCACTACAGAATTACAGCACTACAGCATTACAGCACTATAGCACTACAGAATTACAGCACTACAGCACTACAGCGTTACAGCACTACAGCACTACAGAATTACAGCACTACAGCATTACAGCACTACAGCACTACAGCCCTACAGCCCTACAGCACTACAGCACTACAGCGTTACAGCATTACAGCACTACAGTACTACAGCCCTACAGCATTACAGCACTACAGAATTACAGCCCTACAGCATTACAGCGTTACAGCGATCATCAGGCTGCTGGTTTAGTGCTCTGTGCTCGCCCGGGAGACCCGGCTGCTGGTTTAGTGCTCTGTGCTCTGTGCTCGCCCAGGAGACCCGGCTGCTGGTTTAGTGCTCTGTGCTCGCCCGGGAGACCCGGCTGCTGGTTTAGTGCTCTGCGCTCGCCCGAGAGACCCAGCTGCTGGTTTAGTGCTCTGTGCTCTGTGCTCGCCCGAGAGACCCGGCTGCTGGTTTAGTGCTCTGTGCTCTGTGCTCGCCTGGGAGACCCGGCTGCTGGTTTAGTGCTCTGTGCTCTGTGCTCTGTGCTCGCCTGGGAGACCAGGCTGCTGATTTAGTGCTCTGTGCTCGCCCGGGAGACCCGGCTGCTGGTTTAGTGCTCTGTGCTCGCCCGGGAGACCACAGAGCAGCGCTTCAGCCATTCACCAGGGTCCCAGGCTTGCTCAAAGAGAACAGGAAACTCTGGGAAAGTTCTTAGTAGGACGTGTGAATTTCACATGAGCCTCCGTGAGCCAGCATGTATGTGGTCTGAGCCACGGCCCATCAAGCCCAGTCCCTGGGGACGGCGGGTCATTCTCACATGCTGAATGACTGTTTTACACAGTTAGCTTCAGGGTGTCTGTTAATTAACCTGTAAATGAAAACCCTCACTAAAACGGTTAAACTAATCGAACAGTAGGGCAACATCACATTACTAACACACAGTATTTCTGTTCAGTTTAGAGCGGTTTAAAATGCAGGCTAACCACTGCAGCCACATAGTGGTGGAATTCTACTGGTGTGAAATTGAGACTAAAGAGTTTTGAAATAAACCCTACGGCAGTTATTTAAGCTCATTTTCCACTGTGCCACATGTCTGTACCGTCAAAACAGGGCCCAGAAATAAACGCGTTTCAGTGCTAATCCAACGCTTACATCACTGCATGTTAAAAGGGAACAAAAACAAATATCAGTGACCTGGATACAGAAATCAAAGTCTGTCAAAGTTCATTTCCATTTTTAGCTTCACCACCATTCCAATGATCATCACATTTATCATCAGATACAGTCCAGGGAAGGGCTCCTAGTTTTACTGTACATATATTGCATTATTGAGTAAATGTACGCAGGGTTTTTAAAACCAAATTATCACTTTGGTTTTTACATCACACACAGGCTTTTGCAGCATTTCAGCACTTCTCCACTAGGGGCTCCCCAGAGTACGCTGGGCCTTTGTCACTCTCAAAATGACATCAGAATCCACTATAAGATTTAGAGTCATCAGGGTTAACACAGCAAGGAGAAGAGCATCGGTCACAGTACATAAATACAGGACACAGCCGAGCAATCAGTCCGAATGCGTGAATAATGCAGCATGCCCTCTGAAAGCTTCCAGTGTGAACCCAACGCTTCGGGGGTGCAGAGAGAAGTACGCCTGACCAGACCAATGCCACTAAGACACACACACACACACACACACACACTGCACAGACTGCACACACAGCACACACACACCACGCACACACCGCACACACACACATACACGCACCACACACAATGTCATGATATGTGACGTCATGCATGTGGAGTGTAAAATTCAGTCTTTAGACATCTGAGTGCAGCCAGAAATCTCAAAGATTAGGGAAAGAAGCTCTGTTCACTCTCTGCATATGAGATCGGACTCCAGCAACTGATTGACTAGCAATATTTTATTCAAGTCCAAGTATATAGTGAATAAATTAAAGAGAAAAGGGGGAAAATGTAGGCGATATAGAGAGAGCTACAGCAGACGGTTCAGCTTCATGTTTTCGTCAGCGATCGGTCAAGTAACCAGGCAACAAAATGACATCACCTCCTTTGAACTTGCCTCCCAGGACCTCTGGGCAGCGTGACGCCTGATTGGCTGACAGAGTGACGGACACCAGAAGGGCAGAACAGCCCGGGCAGGGGGGGGGCACGGGGGGGTGCAGTCATCCGCGTCTATCTCCCTGGACTCCCACTGCAGAGGAACGTGGTGTGCTCTGAGCTTCTGGGGGGGGGGGCCGGGGGGACACTAATGTTTTGCATGCGGTTGACGCAATAAAACAAGCCCGGCCCCCCCTTTCGCTGTCGGTCTGATTTACACTGGCAGCGCTGACTCCAGCCCTACAGCTCTGGAGCTCCAGAGGTTTCACAGTCTCTCCTAAAATTATCAGCTGATTCAAACGTGGAGAACCGGAGGAGATTACCCGCCCAGACGATGACTCCATCTAAAAGCAGACTGAGGATCACAAAGCCAGCACTGCCTGCTGTCCCCCAGAGCAGGAGATCATCGTCCGGGATACGCGTGCTGAAATGAGAGGTGTGCTCAAGCTTACCCCTCCTGACATGGCCACCATATATACAGCCAGCCAGCCAGATACAGCCATCCAGCCTTCACTGACCTTCAGCTGCACAGGGGTCGAATTCTACAGAAATAACGGACTCCTCATTTCAGAAGGATCACAGACCTGTTGTTTATTACTATAACAAACTGGGTCCTTTTACATGCTGAACCTGCAGAAGACTACAACAAGCTTAATCTGGCTCATCCAGTGCAAACCCAGACCACAAGGAGAACGAGAGAGAAAGGGGGAAAAAATGTGCAAATGTTGCATGTTTCACTCTGGAGGGTCTGCATCTTCAAAACGGCTTAATCTAGAAAAGCAATTAGAATTAATGAATACTACAAACGTATTGTCTTCCCAGGGAGGGGGGGGGGCTGTGTGCAGTCAACATCCCTCTTACAGAGAGATGATTTATGGCCTACACACAGCACATGTAATCAAGCAGATAATGGCACCTTAAAAAGAATAGATCTTTCCCAGTGAAAGGCATCAGTCCATTAGATCTGAAAGATCAATGTAGTCAGAGGGGCTCAGCGTACCCTAACTGCAGCCACGGCCACTCTGATGCCATTACAGTGAAACTGCAGTTTATGCAAAAACAGCTCCGTCTTCCGGAGCCGCAGTCCCGTCATAAACGCAGCAAAGGCAGCTGGGATAGCCGCTGTCGTAGAGAAGTGACTGGGTAACAAGCAGGGTGTCAAAGGTGGAACATCCAGGGTCAGAAAGTAAAAGTCCTCCCCAGTGGTTGGCTTCACCTGGATTTGCTAATTAGCACAATTCTTCAGCCGGGAGGCTGAATTCAGAAGAACAGAGCGTAGACACAGCTATGAGAACAACCAAGTACAACAAACATCTGTCCCTTTAGAACATCTCTCCCTGTACGACATCTCTCCCTTTAGAACATCTCTCCCTGTAGGACATCTGACCCTTTAGGACATCTCTCCCTTTAGAACATCTCTACCTTTACAACATCTCTCCCTTTACAACATCTCACCCTTTAGGACATCTGACCCTTTAGAACATCTCTCCCTGTAGGACATCTCTCCCTTAGAACATCTCTCCCTTTAGAACATCTCTGCCTTTAGAACATCTCTCCTTTTAGAACATCACTCCCTTTAGAACACCTCTGCCTGTGTTTTAGCCAGCCATGAAAGATCCCAGCAGTAACAGGCCTGAGCACACTCTGGTACTGTATGCGTTTAACGCTGCCATTAACTTGTTACATGATTTGAATAGCACAGAGACTAATGATGATGTGGATTACATGGATAATTAAACAGTCCCTATATACCGTCATTACAGTAATTCAGATTGACTTCAGTATCGCTGCTTGATTCCAGGTTAGCTTGTCTTGTAGCCGTACATCAGTGTGCTCCGTCTGCCATTTTAATGGGCCTTGTGATTTCGGGGGTCGCTAATGATCGTGGCCTAGCACCAGTAGGAAACAGTGACTGATCAAAAATAGAGAATGTGAATAGGATCGGCCCGGTGTATCAGGGTAGCCAATTCCAGGAAAGTGAACGTTCTTTTGTTCCCATTTTAACTGGGGTTCACCTCAAAGTGAAATAAAATATCTTTAAGGTGGCACCATTCACATTGATGCCATTCAGGCAAAAGACAATTCCTAACTGAACGTGCAGAATTGGTCGTTCTGCCTTAAATTTCCTTCCCCAACAAAAGGGCAATTTTTACAGGTAAAAAGACAGTGGTTTAATTTCTATGACATGGTCTGGGTGATTTGTACCCCTTTAGATATCTGTTCTGTACACGTGGACCAACCCAAAGTCACTTCAGCTTCCTGACCGTGGCACAGCCTCACAGTGCAGCTGACTCAATGAGTGAACCGCTGCAGGCAGAGGTTGCGAGTTTGATTCCAACATGGGTCCTTGTCGTTTTGCCCTTCAGCATAGTACTTAACCTGAGTGGCCTCAGTAAGTACGCAGGTCTGGAAGTCAACAGTAAGTAAAGTATATCTGCTGTGTAAGCCATTCTGGATGAGGACATCCTCTAACTGTCTAAATGCCCAAATGTAAATGTTCCCGGGGGGTGGGGGTGGGGGTGGGGATGGGGGTGGGGGTTGTGGAGCTACGCTCGCTGCAGGTGTGCACAGGTGTGTGCAGGTGCGCACAGGCGTGTATCTGAGCAGAGCCAGGCATTCGGCTGCCAGTCCTGCAGTGTGGCACAGCCCCAGCCTGCAGTACCTCTCTCCACATTAACGGCTCCAGCGGCTCACTAAGCTGTAGGAACAGGCAGCAGCACAACCAATATAAAATTAAAATATTTCAGGTCAGTTTATATGATGCTCTGTTCCTTATTTACTAGAGCTCTCATTAAAATATGATTCAGAAATTTTCGGTCATGGGAAAACATTCACCACTCGCGCACACACACACAAACACACACAGACACACAACACGCATGCACATGGACATTCAGGCACAAATGCTGGTCCCAGAGAGACTGGGTGCATTGCATGCTTAATTTACTGTAGGAAGGGGGAGATACTGCATGGGATTAAAGCCCTGTCTGTCTCTCTCTCTCACCGCTGCCTCTGTAGGATTAAAGCCCTGTCTGTCTCTCTCTCTCTCACCGCTGCCTCTGTAGGATTAAAGCCCTGTCTGTCTCTCTCTCTCTCACCGCTGCCTCTGTAGGATTAAAGCCCTGTCTGTCTCTCTCTCTCTCACCGCTGCCTCTGTAGGATTAAAGCCCTGTCTGTCTCTCTCTCTCTCACCGCTGCCTCTGTAGGATTAAAGCCCTGTCTGTCTCTCTCTCTCACCGCTGCCTCTGTAGGATTAAAGCCCTGTCTGTCTCTCTCTCTCACCGCTGCCTCTGTAGGATTAAAGCCCTGTCTGTCTCTCTCTATCTCACCGCTGCCTCTGTAGGATTAAAGCCCTGTCTGTCTCTCTCTCTCTCACCGCTGCCTCTGTAGGATTAAAGCCCTGTCTGTCTCTCTCTCTCTCACCGCTGCCTCTGTAGGATTAAAGCCCTGTCTGTCTCTCTCTCTCTCACCGCTGCCTCTGTAGGATTAAAGCCCTGTCTGTCTCTCTATCTCACCGCTGCCTCTGTAGGATTAAAGCCCTGTCTGTCTCTCTCTCTCTCACCGCTGCCTCTGTAGGATTAAAGCCCTGTCTGTCTCTCTCTCTCTCTCACCGCTGCCTCTGTAGGATTAAAGCCCTGTCTGTCTCTCTCTCTCTCACCGCTGCCTCTGTAGGATTAAAGCCCTGTCTGTCTCTCTATCTCACCGCTGCCTCTGTAGGATTAAAGCCCTGTCTCTCTCTCTCTCTCTCTCACCGCTGCCTCTGTAGGATTAAAGCCCTGTCTGTCTCTCTCTCTCTCACCGCTGCCTCTGTAGACACTCACGGGTGTTCCAGAGGCGTTTGGCGGGGATGCGGCGGGGGAGGGGGAGGCGGAGGGGGCTCTGAATTTTTTGGCTCGCGGCTGTGCAGTCGACCGTGACGTGGAGCAGATCCAGGCTATTTATAGCACAACATTTCTAAAAACGACAACAACAACATTCCGGCCTGACAGGGACATGTGTTGCACTTCCTGTACCAGAGTCTCAGGTGGTCTGCAGTGTGTCTGCCCCCCCCCCAACACTCCCTCCCATGTCCTCTGCCATCTATACCCCCACCCCATCTGACACTCCAGACTGAATCTACCTGTCTCTCTCTCTCTCTCTCTGTCTCTGTTTCTCTCCATCTGTCTCACCCTCTGTCTCTTCCTCTTCTCTCTCTCCCCCCCTCTCTTTCTCTCTCCCCCCACTCTCTCTCCTCCCCCCGCTCTCTCTCATATATAGGCTACGTGTTTAAGGGGAGACACTCACAGGACAGCAGTACTCTCAGCAGTACAGTTGGTCAGAGGTCTGGCTGAACTGCTTCTGCAGGCTGTTGTATTTCACGGGTTTTGTATATTAATGCGCTTGAATCAGCAGCAGCCCCACCATTTCCTCTTTAGCATAATTACGAGCTGAACTTAACGAGGAGCGGCTGGAGTAGAAAGGATCAGTGGATTCAAATTACAGCCTCATTACAGCATCACACCGAACGGGAGAGATGGAGTATTGATTTTGGGAAATGAGGACTGAGAATTGCGAAGGCTGTTTGAGTGGTTGGCAGCACACACAAGTACTGAACAACAAAAATAAGATTTATGCTAATTAATACTGCATGGTTCTGGTGGTTCCGTAGTGGTCCATTTTACCTGCATGGGTTTGGCACACTCACACCCTTAAACAGCAAGGGGGAGGTGAATTATTACTTACTTGTGGTGAGCGATCATCTTCACCTCGTGTGAGATAGTGAAGGTGTTGGCAGTGAGCTATGAGGGTTTGTTTAGTTGAGGTCAGATGTGTTTTAGACTGAGGAACGAGGCCTGGAAGATGACGGTTGTGTCTTTTTGGCTGAAGACTACAGGTTGGTAATTGATACTGAAGGACTTCCTAAAACAGACACCGTACAAAACTGGTGCCATTCAGTAGCCTAAATAATTAATAAGGTTCAGCTTGAGAAGATTCTTTCAGTCGTTCAACATGTTTCATTCCATGTTGAGATAAAGATGGAGAGTTAAACACATTCTTGTTTCTTGTATCATTGATAAACGTCGGTTTACTAAATTCCTGAAATATCCATTAACTTCGCTAACTTCAGTTTAGTCTTACCGAAAAAAAAAAAAACATATAGAATGGTTCTGACGAACATTCTCATTACGATTTACATCCTCACACGTGCTCAGCACCCACTGCGGTTAACACAGCTGGGGACAGAGGGGGCCAGATTAAAAGCAGGGGGACAGCCAACATCCAAAAGCATCTCTGCCTGCATGAGGGTTCTTGGGATGGATGCATTAGAATGCCTCACGAAGCAATAGAGAGAGTTATGGACAGAAAAACAGCGTTTTATACCCTCAGGAAAGTCTGATTCCACTCTCTGCCCGAGGATATGGAGTACCAATTATGAGAAATTCTGTCTGAAAAATCCCTGGTTAATGTTTCTAATGACAAAGGGCTACTCTGTAGGAGTGTCTCTCCTAAGTGCGCATCTGCTGTGAGAGGGTCCTCTCTCTGGTCCTCATCAGGGTCGCTCTCTGACCCTCTCAAACCTCCCCAGCCGGCCCCCGCCCGGTAGCCACAGAGACGTCCTCGTTTGATCTTCTGGTCGGGCTGAAGCTCAGCGACCTTTTTTCCAGGAGCAGCAGTGGGAATGGCGTGGTCCCCGAGGGAGAGCTTCTGGATTAGCGTCCAGCTTCCCAGATTAGCCGTTCCTCTGTGTGGATTCCAGCTATGCTCCTCATCCTCATCTTCATCTCTGTGAACACGCCGCGGGTTCCACAGCTAGCCCCCTCCATCCTCATCCTCATCCTCATCTCTGTGAGCACGCCGTGCTGCTGGATGCTCAGAACCCGGGTGTGTAACCACAGGCTGACAGGTTCAGACCCCCGAGGGAGACATCGCTGACGGACCTTTGCGGAGGTTAACTCAAAGCGCTTCAGTGAACAGCCGGCTGTGTAAATGGATAATATGTCAGGCGGTCCGCCCGGCCTGTCGCGTGCGTATAAATCCTCCGCACTGGGCCCGTCACGGCCGCGCTCTTAGCTGCGCTCGAGCTTCGCAACCTTCCTGAGACACCCGCTGATTTAAAGCGTGGAGAGCACCGGCGTCCCCATAAAGCCGCTGTCTGCCCCGGGCACCGCGCGGGCCTCTGGGGCACGTCCCGCGCGTAAGGTAAGGGCAGGAGTCCGAGCGCGGCGGGGAATCGGAATGTCGCGGTGAATCGGAATGTCGCGGAGCGCGCTGCTCCCCAGCCGGTCCTGCTCGTTAGCGCTCCGGGAGGAATCCGGGAGCTCGCCCGTGCGCCAGATGAACGGCCGCAGAACATGCTCCGGCAGATCCGGCACCGCCGCCAGATATTCAGCTCCGCATTCCTGACCCGGAAAACTCCGCCCCCCCGCCGGAACATTCATTCCAGGGGAGAGACGATCAACTGCCGTTTCAGTCACGCGTTTAAAGTATGTTACAGATTTATTTTAAAAATCTTTCTGTGGTTTATTCTGCACATTAAGTGTCCCGAAAAATACGGAAAAAATCACAGCCTGTGGTTATCTTCACATGTAACTCTTGCGTAACGCATCGATGGATCCAGTGCAGCTGCAGCGCCTCGTGCCAGGACCACGACCTCCTGCTGCCTGTCAATCACAGCAGCTTTCAGGAACAACTCTACTGGCCTGCCTACGCAACCCCGACCATCTACCTGCGCAACCCCGACCATCTACCTGCGCAACCCCGAACATCTACCTACGCAACCCCGACCATCTACCTGCGTAACCCCGAACATCTACCTGCTTAACCCCAAACATCTACCTGCTTAACCCCGAACATCTACCTGCTTAACCCCAAACATCTACCTGCTTAACCCCAACCATCTACCTGCGTAACCCCGAACATCTACCTGCGTAACCCCGAACATCTACCTGCTTAACCCCAAACATCTACCTGCTTAACCCTGACCATCTACCTGCGCGACCCCAAACATCTACCTGTGTAACCCTGACCATCAGCGCCACTCACTCTTCTGAATGATTTTGGGGACAGGGCCTATAGAGCTCTACTCTGTCAATTCAGCAAAAAATTGCAATGAATTAATAGATTAAGACCTTATAAAACTTTATGACTGTTTTCAGTTCATGACTTGAATTTTAATTAATTTGTTGGACTGCCTGAATGGGAAAGGAATGTTACCTTCAAGCCTGATGCACAGTGTGAGGGCGAAAAGCCGCACTCTTCAAAAGCGCACTCTTCAAAAGCACACTCTTTAAAAGCCGCACTCTTTAAAAGCGCACTCTTCAAAAGCACACTCTTTAAAAGCCGCACTCTTTAAAAGCGCACTCTTCAAAAGCACACTCTTTAAAAGCCGCACTCTTTAAAAGTGCACTCTTTGAAAGCCGCACTCTTTAAATCCATCAGCAAATAAGAGGAACTCCGGAAGGTCCCCCCACAAACCCCCACCCCCCGTCAACAGGGTCAGGGAGCCGGCTAAGGGCCATGAGTGAGCCTGTGTCCGTTTGGGGCCCAGGAGCAGAGCCTCAGAGGTGGGGAGGCCGAGCCATTCTCCAGTGTGCCTGCGGGTCCTTCTGCAGTCTTACACTCCCTATCAATCACACCCTGGTCTGCTCCACCGAAATCCACCCCCCCACCACCTCCCCAGCCAATCCATATCCTCCGTATTGATTTACTCTGCACCATTACAGCCTCACACGAACACCCGGCTCAGCCTGGGGCTTCAAGAACATTCTAGATACCCTCTACACTGAGCTAGATCTCAGTAAAATAGGCAGTTACCCTACCCTGCCCATCAGACACAGGCCGCAGTGAAACGCTTATGACCTGGTGTGTATCAGTCCATTATAGAGGGGTACCACCAGACAAGCTCTCGCCTGACCGCACAGCCCGCTGTGTTCTTTGGGGTATTGGCAGAAAGCTGATTTAAAGGGGTTTTGCGTCAAATGCAAATCCAAAGTGCACAATTGCATGAATAAGACCTTTTATGGAATCTGTAATACCTCATGAAGCACAAGCAAATTGATCTAATTTTATGTTAATGTCTTATATATGGAGGACGTCCAGCCAATAATCAATATTCAAACGAGACTATTATAGTACAAGAAGACAGACAATTAAGCCATTAAGCTGGCAGAAATGCTAAATAACGACAGCCAGGAAATGCGCTCAGGCGTATCGATCACAAAGGAGACTACAGAGGCTGCAGAGCTACAGAGGCTGCAGAGCTACAGAGCTACAGAGGCTGCAGAGCTACAGAGCTACAGAGGCTGCAGAGCTACAGGGGCTGCAGAGCTACAGAGGCTGCAGAGCTACAGAGCTACAGAGGCTGCAGAGCTACACAGGCTGCAGAGCTACTGAGGCTGCAGAGCTACAGGGGCTGCAGAGCTACAGAGGCTGCAGAGCTACAGGGGCTGCAGAGCTACAGAGGCTGCAGAGCTACAGGGGCTGCAGAGCTACAGAGGCTGCAGAGCTACAGAGGCTGCAGAGCTACAGAGGCTGCAGAGCTACAGGGGCTGCAGAGCTACAGAGGCTGCAGAGCTACAGAGCTACAGAGGCTACAGAGCTACAGAGGCTACAGAGCTACAGAGGCTGCAGAGCTACAGAGGCTGCAGAGCTACAGGGGCTGCAGAGCTACAGAGCTACAGAGGCTGCAGAGCTACAGAGCTACAGAGCTACAGAGGCTGCAGAGCTACAGGGGCTGCAGAGCTACAGAGGCTAATTTTACTGTCCGCTGACTGATGACTGCACTGAGAGAGATTCCCGAGTCTGGGGAATAATTAGCAAATCTATAATGCAATACAGGCTAGATACACACACTGTAAAAACATGAATACTGAATCTGGGATATGGAATAAGATTGGATTGAATCTGGATATCAGATGTAATGGTAGCAGTGCACAATATGCGTGATATAAAAATTCTGGGCACACAATCAATATTTTCTGCCCATGTTTATCAGCACTGCATCAAACTTGTCTCCTCTCCTGTTCCTGCATGTTACCCATAAGTTAAGCAATTATTGGCCAATAGCAGTATGACTCCAGGTTTACTGGGCATCCCTTCTCATTAGGTGAGAGCACTAATTCTGTTAAAGTGTTCCATAATCCCGCTCAATGTAAGAGGATTCCTCACAGGGCTCCTAACCCGAAATCTGCCATTTAAGAGGCCACAATGGTCACACCCGCACGAGAAACGCAGAACTTACATGTTCTAGACTCATGTTCTAGACTCATGTTCTAGACTTGTGTTCTAGACTCATGTTCTAGACTTGTGTTCTAAACTTGTGTTCTAGACTCATGCTTTACACTCGTGTTCTAGACTCATGCTTTAGACTCGGGTTCTAGACTCATGCTTTAGACTTGTGTTCTAAACTTGTGTTCTAGACTCATGCTTTAGACTTGTGTTCTAAACTTGTGTTCAGAGACTCATGCTTTAGACTTCTAGACTGTTTTTGGGTTTTATGTTGTCGGGGTGGTCCCCAAGGAGAGTGACTCTTAATTTGACATGGTGTAAAATGCCGCCCCCCCCCACAAAAATGGCCTGTTTGCCTCACAGGCTTGAATCAGAAAGACACTCTGCTTGTATCTTTTAAACATAACTGCTAGTGCAATTATTCTCAGCTTTAAAGGGCAGAAGGACGTGTCTGCATGTCTGTCCAGCTTAAGCATTGGCTAACAGACAGGAAACAGCCTGGCCGGCTGAAATGGCGGTCCTGTGGGAGGAGTTATCAGTGACGAGCCGACAGACTCTCACAGGGACCCCCCACGCGGGGGGTCCCCCCCCCCCCCCCCCCCCCCCCCCCAAGGGAGACAGACCGGGTGAAAGAGCAGGATGCTGCAAAACCCTGGTGTGGCCCACAGTGACTTTAACTATTCATTCCAGAGTAAAAAACGTTTTAAAAGATGGATACTCTTTCTCATCTGCGAGAGCATTCTTCAGGACCAGATCAAGAAGGCCTTTCCAGCCTAGCTGCGTTTTAGGTATGGTTGCTCATACAGCAACTAATGAAGCATCTCATATGAAACATATATGGGTATATAAGAATGGCTTCAGAAATACATTATTGTTATTATTTCATGATGATAATGGCTTGCACAGGGGCCCAGTCAGTCCTGATATTACCATAATGTAGATCTGTCAGGCGCATCTCCCCAACCGTGCCGGGTAAGTTAAACTGAACTGAATTATTAGTAGAGCCGTACATTATTCATAAAACGCAAACAGTCTGACTCCGAACTCACGCACAGCAAAGCCTGACTCAAACGGCGGTTCAAAAATGCTTTCACTTGTTATTCGTAGTTCGGCTCAAACTGCAAAACCAGGCGGGAGTGAATCATGACTGTGCTCTCAAGCTTAATGCGTTTTCCAGACTGCACGACAAAAAAATCACCTTATTTCTCGCGTTATCATGAGGCGGAAAATGAAAATCGAGTTTGTGTCCGTGAGCTCGCTGAACAGAGAGGCGGAGAGAGGCTCAGACATGCAGCGTTGCACTCTGGCGCACAGACGCAAAGCGCGATCCACCGTCAAACCAGTAATGAGGAAGCTGCCGTCTCTGTTAGGCTATTCAGCTCGCCTGCTCGTAGATACAGCTGATGAACTACGGACCGGGCAGGCTCACAGTGAGGAGAACCGTAGCGTCACAGATAAACAACGTTTTCCGCGTAGAGCAAATCAGCCGGAAGATGCTTCCCTCCTCGCGTCCCCTGCTTAATTATTCAACGCGCCGGGAGTCACGTGATCCGCCCGCGAACGTTTCATCTCTCAAACGCAGCGGATGCTGCCATGGTTACCGTACTCTATTTAATGCGCCAACCATAACCAGCACAAGCAATCACTGAAACGCGTCCATAAATGCGACATAAAAGTAACATATGCTACCTCCAAACTAATATACTGTCGCCCGTCTATGTAACTGCCAGCTTGACAGGTAGCCTGCAGCCGTTTCTTGCTGATAATTACCTGAAATTATTACCGACATAAAAGCGCCATGTCCACGTCAAGCTTTCCAGCTCCTGCTCATACCGTATTCCCATTCAGTTACTATTAAGTATGAGTTACTGCCACATCTGCTAAAACAATCTGTCCCCAGTAATGGCACCTTGTTACAAACAAACACATAAATAAATATTAAATAACAGATAAAATTAAACAAAAATGTTAAATAAAATGATAATAATAATAATAAGTCCCCTGCTGGGCACGGGAGCAGTATGTTAACCTGTTTTATGTTCTTAGACAGATGTGAGGCGAGCCGGATGTGGAAAGGCATGCTGATGTGCTGAGTGTTAATCTGCACTGTCCACACAGAGAGATTCCTCTGGTGGTGTGGGGGGGGGGGGGGGGGGGGGGGGGGAGAGAGATTCCTCTGGTGGTGTGGGGGGGGGGGGGGGAGAGATTCCTCTGGTGGGGTGTGGGGAGGGGAGGGGGGGAGATTCCTCTGGGGGGGGGGGGATTCCTATGGTAGGAAGACAGCAGACCCTCTTTGGTTTGTTTCTCACAGGGCCACTCTGTAGGGCTGCTTGGGGTGAATGCTTATGTTACCGCCTGCTGGTGTGCGTGTGTTTGTGTGTGTGAGCGCGTATGCCTGTGTGTGTGCGCATGTGAGTGCCTGTGGGGGGGGGGGGGGGGGTGCGTGCGTGCGGGGGTGGCAGGTCGCACGCCGGAGCGTGGTGATGTAACCGTTCCACACTCATCCCCCGTGCCGTTTCCATAGCAGCTGCAGCTCCGCCCCCGGAGGAGACAGGGCTTTGTGAGAGCAGAGGAAATGAGTTCTGAGAAAGAGAGAGAGAGGGAGAGAGAGGGAGAGGGAGAGAGGGAGCGAATGAGAGTGAGGGAGAGAGGGAGGGAGGGAGAGAGAGCGAATGAGAGTGAGGGAGAGAGGGAGGGAGGGAGGGAGAGAGAGAGGGAGAGAGAGAGAGGGAGGGAGAGAGCGAGAGGGGGAGGGAGAGAGAGGGGGAGCGAGGGAGATAGGGAGCGAGAGAGTGAGAGAGAGGGAGAGGGAGAGAGAGTGAGAGGGAGCGAGACAGAGAGATAGAGGGAGGGAAGGAGAGAGAGAGACGCTCTTCACCTCAGCTGACTCCTGTTGGAGCTGGCAGTGAGACAGAACCGCGCAGCCCCCTCTCTTCCCGCGGCTGTGGCTACGGGGCTGAGCGCCAGGCTCGACACCGGGCGGTAAACACACCGCTCCTCCGCTCCCGTCACAGGCCACAGAGACGCTGTTGCTACGGACCGGGGGGGGGGGGGGGGGGGGATACAGCACTAGCGTCAAGGCGGGTGTGCAGATGGGTCTTCAACAAGGCCGAGAGCATGCTCTCACACACACAGGCCTGCTCAGATTAACACCCAGCAAGAATTACAGAGCACATAACTAACCCCGACCCACTCAGCCCAGCCAGGGTGCTGCCTTTACCTCAGAGTACATAACTAACCCCGACCCACTCAACCCAACCAGGGGGCTGCATTTACCTCAGAGTGCATAACTAACCCCGACCCACTCAGCCCAGCCAGGGTGCTGCCTTTACCTCAGAGTGCATAACTAACCCCAACCCACTCAACCCAACCAGGGGGCTGCATTTACCTCAGAGTACATAGCTAACCCCAACCCACTCAGCCCAACCAGGGTGCTGCATTTACCTCAGAGTACATAGCTAACCCCAACCCACTCAGCCCAACCAGGGTGCTGCATTTACCTCAGATATCCAGACAGCGTCCATCAGCGTGTCACACCTGGATTTGAGCATCCTACACTTCACAAAACCCAAATTTCCCCAAGAGGTTCCACAGACATCACACTGCGCGCCCCCTCCCTTTCAGGAGTTCCTTTACCGTGTGCTCCTAAGACTCGTGTGAGGAACAGCTTCCCTTGCTGATCACAGCTGTGTACTGAAGTGTGCACTAGTTCCCTCTATATTGGACTATCTAGGGTCTCAGCCAATTTCTAAGAAATGTCCTTTCCATGTCCCTTCAGTGGATGAATTACTTATAAATCCCTTCCCCATTTTCCCTTAGTTTTGCAGCTATGGGCATCGATGGGTTTGACCCTGCTTGCAGAGTTCAGATAAGCCCTGAGTAACTCCCAAAAACACAGTAAAGCCAGGATTCTAATTAATGTGTGACACTTGATTTGCACCCTCAATATTTCCCCATTTCTGCACTTGGGGGCAGAAATAAATTCAGGCAGAATGCTGGCCTGCTGCAGAGAGACCTTCGCTTATCAGGGAGGGGGAGGGGGGTCACAGCAGAGAGTTTGTGAAATGAGCTGCATCTCGATGTGCTGCATCACCCTGTGGGGGGGGGGGGGTGACTGGGCAGAATTCACTCCAGCACACAAACAGAGCCTTTGGGAAATACACGGGACCGCTGAGTCACCCGTCCGCTCAGGCTAGTCTGACATCACTGTCCAGTCCCTTTGCCCCCCCCCAAAGCACCTCGCCCGATCAGAGAACCGAACCACGTCTGGTTCACGCCCTTTTACCGCCATGCCGCTACAGCACACACCCAGTTTGGGGGGGCAGAGCTTCAGAGACAGCAGGACAGGGGGGTGGGGCGGGGGGTGGGGCAGGGGGACAGGGGGGTGGGGCGGGGGACTCTGCAGTGGGCTCTGCAAACAGGCTAACGACCCAGCAGGCCCTACCACGCCTAGAAAGGGAACATACTGTTAGAGAGATTGCTTTCCACTTATAAATCCTGTGATCTGATTGGTTTCCACTTATAAATCTTGCAATCTGATTTGTTTCCACTTATAAATCCTGCAATCCTATTGGTTTTAACAAGTCTAAGCTAGTGGTCTACCATACGTTACTACTGTCTTTATGTTAAAGGAGTTTACTGCAACCAGCCAACCAACCAACCTCATATATTCATGTACGTATTGACCAGCATGGCCAAATTTTAAGAACACACAACTTTTTTTGGACAGCCTCTTAAGAGGCTTCCTGCTAGACAGGTCCTGAGGAGAATCAGCTTCTCTCCTACAGTCATTAGTCATCCTGCTCTCCCTCTCTCTCCCTCTCTCTCTCTCTCTCTCTCTCTGCACCCTGAAGCCACATTTCCTCCGGTCTCGGTACGGGTGGCTGACTGTGGGTGGAAATCGGGGGATGAGGATGTGGTCGGTTCTCAGCTGTCAGCTTCCGGAAGAACAAACTGAGTCAGGCAACCCCCACCTCCCCTCCCCCCCAGTATGTGTTCTGAGGTTTGACCTGCCACAGAGCCAGCCACATTTTTAGACTACTTTAACTGTAGCCTGTTTAATAAATACATAAAGCTTATTACAAATACATAATACTATACGTCACAGTCCACAACCCCTTAAATCCATACCGTGTACCGTATGTGATAAAGAAATATGGAGAAGCAGAAATGTGCCATGTTCCACAGGACCTTCTTGACTAACAGGATGGCTACGCTGGACTTGGGAAATCAAATTCCAGAATAAATAAGAAAAAAGCAGCTGGTTACATCATATCAGTAGCTGCAAGAGAGGCGAAATGTTATCTGTTGAATTTAAGCAGCCATTTTTACACTGCTAAACCATAATGAAGCCGCCCCCCCTCCCCCGGGTCCTTCTCGCTGTGAGCACATGCATCTGACTGAGCTTCAGCTCAAAAAACACAAATGGCTGATACAGTCCAGCAGTGATCTGAACCGTTAACGGTAGTTATTATTTGGACATTTAAAACAAGCTAGATGGAGGGCTTTGGAGACCTACTGTTGGAATGCCATTTGGCCCATCTCCGTGGTTACAGACAGCCAGAGTGACATCAGCGAATGAGCATCTTTGAGATGCTAGAAATGCAAGATGCTCCACTGGAATGGGAACCCAGCCTGCCTGGGCTTTCCTGTGGCCAATCCCCCGCCCTCAAACATCTGTGTAATGGCCGAGAGGCGGGAACGATTGGCTCCCACAAATCTTTCCATATTAGTGTTAGTTCAAAGTCAATGTTAGCTCAAGTTAATGATTTCATAGGGTCAGCGGCACTGGAAGGGATTTATGGTGTTTTCAGTGATAGCGCTTTAATTGCAAACACCTAAAGGATGATAAAAGGCGGGTGAAACCAGGTGTCTGTTTCCTCACCTGTCCCGCCGTCCTCACAGTCGCTCAGAGTCCCTGCATCGCATCTACACACAAGCAGCTCTGAAGCCTGTGCTGCAGCTCCTTCCCCAGCATGGGGCATAGACACACCAGCAGCAGCACATCGAGAGACCACCATTGATCGTTAGATAGTCAGCTTTAGCCAGTCACATTCAGTGACCAACCTTCATTAACTCCTGTACAAGAGACATGCAGCCAGACATTTCCCTCTCTCACACAACATCACACACATTAAAGCCCCTCACACACACAACATCACACACATTAAAGCATTTCCCTCTCTCACACAACATCACACACATTAAAGCATTTCCCTCTCTCACACAACATCACACACATTAAAGCCCCTCACACACACAACATCACACACATTAAAGCCCCTCTCACACAACATCACACACATTAAAGCATTTCCCTCTCACACAACATCACACACATTAAAGCCCCTCACACACACAACATCACACACATTAAAGCCCCTCTCACACAACATCACACACATTAAAGCATTTCCCTCTCACACAACACACACACATTAAAGCCCCTCACACACACAACATCACACACATTAAAGCCCCTCACACACACAACATCACACACATTAAAGCCCCTCACACACACAACATCACACACATTAAAGCCCCTCACACACACATCACACACATTAAAGCATTTCCCTCTCACACAACACACACACATTAAAGCCCCTCACACACACAACATCACACACATTAAAGCCCCTCACACACACATCACACACATTAAAGCATTTCCCTCTCTCACACAACACACACACATTAAAGCCCCTCACACACACAACATCACACACATTAAAGCCCCTCACACACACATCACACACATTAAAGCATTTCCCTCTCTCACACAACATCACACACATTAAAGCATTTCCCTCACACACACAACATCACACACATTAAAGCATTTCCCTATCTCACACAACATCACACACATTAAAGCCCCTCACACACACAACATCACACACATTAAAGCATTTCCCTCTCTCACACAACATCACACACATTAAAGCATTTCCCTCACACACAACATCACACACATTAAAGCCCCTCTCACACAACATCACACACATTAAAGCATTTCCCTCACACACAACATCACACACATTAAAGCCCCTCTCACACAACATCACACACATTAAAGCATTTCCCTCTCTCACACAACATCACACACATTAAAGCATTCCCCTCACACACAACATCACACACATTAAAGCCCCTCTCACACAACATCACACACATTAAAGCATTTCCCTCTCACACACAACATCACACACATTAAAGCATTTCCCCCTCACACAACATCACACACATTAAAGCATTTCCCCCTCACACAAAACATCACACACATTAAAGCATTTCCCTCTCACACACAACATCACACACATTAAAGCATTTCCCTCACACACAACATCACACACATTAAAGCATTTCCCCCTCACACAAAACATCACACAGCCAACATTTCTGAACTGGTTGAATTCCAGATTGACAAGTGAGTGAAGCATTGGGGTCTTAACTGTGAAACTGTGGTCATCTGCATACTGAAACTGTAAAAGAAAATAGGAGTTCAATGACAGAGCAAATTGAGCCAAACCAGCATTATGTTGGAATGAACGTACAGAAGTAGAAAACTATGTTAGAGATTTTAATCATATGGTTTCAGCAGCCTGAGCTGATGCAGATATCAGCTGTGACAGATAGCAGCGGTGGGTCCCTGGAGCAGAGTTGTGAAAGCCACGATGTTGACTGGATGTGTTTTAAATGCACACGTTGAGAGAGTGCCGTTTAAGCCACAGCTGAGGGTCGTAATGCGTTTACAGGCTTTCCCTCTCCGCGCGACACAATGCAGGTTTACACAGCAGCGCGAGAAACAGCCATCTCCAGAGAGCGCTCCTCTGCTGAAGCTGGCGCATAAAAGGGTTCGCAAATCCGCTTCTTCAGCGGCGCACAGTAAACAGTCTAATATAAGGAACGTTTCATTCAAATAGTGATGTTGGCGTATGTTTGCCAAGCACTCTATTTTTACAAAATTTCTTTAAGGCTGGTGCATCATTTTGCTTGTGTGTCCATATCAGAAAATGAATTTGTTCTGATAGAAGAAAAAAAGAAACAACGTTCTCTACTGTTTTTGAATTCTCCAGCGCTTCCAGACCAGGCTCATGGATTTTGGGTTGTGTATGTTTGAGCAGAACAGAATGAGCATCGTATGAGTAATCAGGAAACGAGCGGAATTCCTTCCCTCTAAGGCACGGTGACGCGGTCCTGCTAATCGACCGGCTCGCTCTGATATTTTTAGCTGTTCCCACCACAGAAAACTGCAACCGAAAGACAAGGAATGAAACAGATCTTGTGGTTCGCCAGTCCGGTTGAATTTTATTGTGCAGCAGGCCACATTAAAATGAGAATTCAAAGACCAAAGAATCTGTGCCATAGATGCTGACTCAATGCTGCTAAGCTGAGCAGCACAGTGGAATGGTCCAGTATGTTTAACACTTTGTGGAAAAATAAAACTGGGCTTAATAAAACCTCATACTATCTTATGGAGTACATCTCCTGCAGTACTGTAATGACCTTACCAGGCCGTAGCTCACATCTTCGCTCAGTTCTGATCTCTGGGCTTTTTGCCATCTAGTGGCAAAAGGAGATACTGCAGTTCACTGCTGAAGGAGCAGCAGAGTCAGACAGTGAATGACTCTACTGTAACTCTGCCTCCTCTGCCCACAGCCAATCACTGCGCTCCATTTCGTCTGGTACGGGGTCACATGGGTCTGTGGCGAGTTACAGTATCTGTGATTCCCGCCCTTTCAAATGCAGTAGAACAGGGGCCTGACTGACACCTAAGTCAACCAATAGCACTGGCGGTTGGTGATAAGCACCTCCTTCCACTGTCACTGGAGTAATGGTATGAGATGCTGATAATCAGTCAGTTGAGTAGCGCACTCAGAAGTACTATTTGTTACATCATTACATTGTTTAAAGACTAACTGTTAGTACAGGTGTTTTCTTTCTGGAAATTGTGTGTGATTAGGTGTTGAAGTTTCTTTGATTGATCAAGATGAAAGGCATGTCTAGCTTGTCGCTCGTCAGACGGCTGTTGTTGTTGTGAGACTTGGTGGTGTTGGGTTTTAGGCTGCCCAGTTTTATCACACATGCTGACTCAGCTCCTCGATATTTGTGAGGAATTGTGAGTTTAACGGCTGAATGGACTCACACAGAAGCCGTGGGCATGCAGCACAGCGCTCAGCCTTGGGTGAATTCCCTCAGGCATTCCTGTACAGCCACTGGGACAGTGATGCCTGCCCAACCTGGGTCAGTACATACACCAGGGCTGCCCAACCTGGGTCAGTACATACACCAGGGCTGCCCAACCTGGGTCAGTACATACATCAGGGCTGCCCCACCTGGGTCAGTACATACACCAGGGCTGCCCCACCTGGGTCAGTACATACACCAGGACTGCCCAACCTGGGTCAGTACATACACCAGGGCTGCCCAACCTGGGTCAGTACATACACCAGGGCTGCCCCACCTGGGTCAGTACATATACCAGGGCTGCCCCACCTGGGTCAGTACATACACCAGGACTGCCCAACCTGGGTCAGTACATACACCAGGGCTGCCCCACCTGGGTCAGTACATACACCAGGGCTGCCCCACCTGAGTCTGCACATACGCCAGGGCTGCCTAACCCTGCTCCTGAAGATCTACCATCCTATAGGTGTTCATTTCAACCCTAACAAAGCCACACCTCATTCAACAGCTACAGCAGGGCTGCCCAACCCTGTTGCTGGAGATATACTGTCCCGTAGGCTTTCATTTCAACCACAACTTGGCACACCCTATTCTACTAATTGCCAGTCCAAAGAGAACAGGATTGAAATGAAAACTTATCGGATGAGGTAACAGAGTTGGGCAGGGCTGCTCTAGAAACACCTGAGGAACGGGTTGCCAAATATTGCCAACCAGAGGCTATTGCACAGGTGGCATTCAGACATTAATTACTGTAAGTAAATAAGATCCCAGCATGCAATGGGGTCATGCGTAAAAAATGCTGGCTGGGCTTGGCTGCCTGTAATTACAGCTAGCAGGTCTGCAGCGGGACAGCTGGGTAACTGTGAAAGAGGGGCTGCTGGGTAACTATGGAAGCAGAGCACCTGGGTAACTGTGAAAGAGGGGCACCTGGGTAACCATGGAAGCAGAGCACCTGGGTAACTGTGAAAGAGGGGCTCCTGGGTAACTATGGAAGCAGAGCACCTGGGTAACTGTGAAAGAGGGGCTCCTGGGTAACTATGGAAGCAGAGCACCTGGGTAACTGTGAAAGAGGGGCTCCTGGGTAACTATGGAAGCAGAGCACCTGGGTAACTGTGAAAGAGGGGCTCCTGGGTAACTATGGAAGCAGAGCACCTGGGTAACTGTGAAAGAGGGGCTCCTGGGTAACTATGGAAGCGAGGCGGTCGCTGAGGCGGGTTTGGCGGGAGCGCCCAAAACGCCACCGCTCGCTGAGTTCCGCGCTTAGCATAGCTACGTCAGCGCGGGACTCCGAGGGCTCGTGCTCTGAGATCGCAGAGTCAGCGCGTTCGTTTGGAGAGCGAAGCCAAACCCGGCGATCAGGAGCCAATCAGGCGGCCGCACATTTACACCGGGGGCACCGAGGAGCCGCATCAATCAAAAGCAGCGGTGGCGTCCCGCCCTATTAAGCAACTTAGCATTGATTGCTTCTTTTTTTTTTTTTGGTCCGCCACCTGTACAGGGGCCTCAGTGCTCCATCAATCACATTTCAGCACTGCACAGCATCCTCAGGGCACGCGTCTGTGTGATGGTCCAGGCCTGAACCCACTGACCCCCGCTGCGCCTCTCTCATCCTGCCCTCAGTGCCTGGTTAACATCTACAGCCCGGTTACTGCCTTCACCTCTAATGCACAACTCCAAAACACAGCATAACAACCAGGGGTACTGTACTGTACTGCACGGGCCCCACACACCCCTAAGACATGATCATCAGGAGGCTTTTCAGCGCGCGGAACAGGTCTCGGTTCTGCGTCTGTTTCCCGTAAGAGCCCATCCTGGGATGAAGATGCAGTTCGGGCGCTCAGGGAGTTTAAACAGGAGTTAATGTGCAACCAGCTGTAAGTGCAGTTACTGCCGCGGCTCCTGACGGTAAACAGTGGCCTGTACCAGCAGGGTCTGGAGAGAGGGCGGCAGGACGAGTAGCTCTTGAGAGGGAGAGCTTTAGAACAGCAGAACAGCACGTCCAAACGCTTAACACCAGCCAGGCTGCAGAACAGCACGTCCAAACGCTTAACACCAGCCAGGCTGCAGAACAGCACGTCCAAACGCTTAACACCAGCCAGGCTGCAGAACAGCACGTCCAAAAGCTTAACACCAGCCAGGCTGCAGAACAGCACGTCCAAACGCTTAACACCAGCCAGGCTGCAGAACAGCACGTCCAAACGCTTAACACCAGCCAGGCTGCAGAACAGCACGTCCAAACGCTTAACACCAGCCAGGCTGCAGAACAGCACGTCCAAACGCTTAACACCAGCCAGGCTGCAGAACAGCACGTCCAAACGCTTAACACCAGCCAGGCTGCAGAACAGCACGTCCAAACGCTTAACACCAGCCAGGCTGCAGAACAGCACGTCCAAACGCTTAACACCAGCCAGGCTGCAGAACAGCACGTCCAAACGCTTAACACCAGCCAGGCTGCAGAACAGCACGTCCAAACGCTTAACACCAGCCAGGCTGCAGAACAGCACGTCCAAACGCTTAACACCAGCCAGGCTGCAGAACAGCACGTCCAAACGCTCAACACCAGCCAGGCTGCAGAACAGCACGTCCAAACGCTTAACACCAGCCAGGCTGCAGAACAGCACGTCCAAACGCTTAACACCAGCCAGGCTGCAGAACAGCACATCCAAACGCTTAACACCAGCCAGGCTGCAGAACAGCACGTCCAAACGTTTAACACCAGCCAGGCTGCAGAACAGCACGTCCAAACGCTTAACACCAGCCAGGCTGCAGAACAGCACGTCCAAACGCTTAACACCAGCCAGGCTGCAGAACAGCACGTCCAAACGCTTAACACCAGCCAGGCTGTAGAACAGCACGTCCAAACGCTTAACACCAGCCAGGCTGCAGAACAGCACGTCCAAACGCTTAACACCAGCCAGGCCAGGGCCAGAGACTCTCAGGAAAAACGCAAAGGATGACGTTTTTTGTGCCACAAGGAAGATGAAATGTTGTCCTTATGCACCAAATGGCACGACAGGACCGTACCGCAGCCGGACCGTACCGCAGCAGGACCGTACCACAACAGGACCGTACCACAGCAGGACCGTACCGCAACAGGACCGTACCACAGCCGGACCGTACCACAGCCGGACCGTACCACAGCAGGACCGTACCACAGCCGGACCGTACCGCAGCCGGACCGTACCACAGCTGGACCGTACCACAGCCGGACTGTACCACAGCCGGACCGTACCACAGCAGGACCGTACCGCAGCCGGACCGTACCACAGCAGGACCGTACCGCAGCCGGACCGTACCACAGCCGGACCGTACCACAACAGGACCGTACCGCAGCCGGACCGTACCACAGCCGGACCGTACCACAGCCGGACCGTACCACAACAGGACCGTACCGCAGCCGGACCGTACCACAGCAGGACCGTACCACAGCCGGACCGTACCACAGCCGGACCGTACCACAACAGGACCGTACCGCAGCCGGACCGTACCACAGCCGGACCGTACCACAGCCGGACCGTACCACAGCCGGACCGTACCACAGCAGGACCGTACCGCAGCCGGACCGTACCGCAGCCGGACCGTACCACAGCCGGACCGTACCACAGCCGGACCGTACCACAATAGGACCGTACCACAACAGGACCGTACCACAGCAGGACCGTACCACAGCAGGACCGTACCACAGCCGGACCGTACCGCAGCCGGACCGTACCGCAGCCGGACCGTACCGCAGCCGGACCGTACCACAGCCGGACCGCACCGCAGCCAGACCGTACCACAATAGGACCGTACCGCGTATCCCAGCAGAGGAACCGGAGCGTGTCTCTTACCTTCTGCAGACTCGTAGGGTTCAGCTGAGTCTTGTCTATTATCTTCACAGCGACCTGGAGATCAAAGAGATATGACACGTGAGAACTGTGCACTTACTGTGGATCAAACACACAGCGAGCCTGTGTTCCAGGCACAGGGAGGGGCCACAGGCCACTGTTCCACTACAGCATTTTTGTACATCATTGTAACACTCGCCCAAAAGGCACTGGCTAACAAGGCTGTGCACAGAAACCCTAAACCAGGCCTACTAAACTCTGGTCCTGGGGGGGTGGGGTGGGCTGAGGCTGGTAAGGGCGGGGGGCGACACACACCACTTTGCAGGTTCTCTGGTTGTTTTTACAGTCCTCTCTCCACCTCAGGGCTGGAGAGAGAAGCTTCCATCACAAGCGCACTGATTTGTCGATCGGAGTGGCTAAGTGCCTAGCTGGAGCGCACGCCTGCAGACACTGGAGATCTTCCTGGACCACAGTTAGGCAACGCAGCCAGAAAGTGCTCATTTATGTTCTAACAATAGCGCAGCCTTACGTCAGCACAGGATGTCTCTGCAGACAGCCCACGCGTTCGCTTCTCTGGGCGTACGAGTCCACACGAACGTAAGAAAACAAGCATGTGGCCACTGATGTCCTGCTCGGTGGACATGACAAGTTCCGAACACAACCGGTTTGGCCTTCCTAACAGACGCCATGGTGGGAGGTCAACTGCATTTAAGATGCATTTAAGATGCATTCAATATGGGGCTGATATTTTTTCCAAGGATGACGTGTCCCTAAGTTGAAAAATTTAGGAGCACACTTATGCATCCCAATTAGCGGATGTGCTCCTAAATTAGTTTTTCAGTTAGCGCACATCAATTTCCAGGAGCAAATGCCCCTAAAATGGGAGCACCGTGGAGCCCCTTGCGCAGAGCTGAACACTGCGCCCAGCGCTGGGCTCTGCTGGTACCCGCGACACTGGATGGCACCTTTCAGGAGGAACCTGCCTGGCAGGAGGCTGAGTGCCCTCTGGAGAGTCCCAGCCGCTCAAGTTGTTTTGTGCGGCTGTCTGAGTGGTAAAACGTCTTGGCAGGTGCAGAGGCACCATTGTCTAGCAGAGCACTACTTCCTGGAATTAAGGAGGGGGGGGGGGGGATGAAAGCACTCCAGAGCACTTTGACTGAGATGACTGAGTCAGAGGGCCAGTGTGTCATCACGGAGACCTTACGGTCAGCAGCCACACCTGGCGTCAGGCGGTCCTGCGGCAGGGCCAGAGCGCGACGGAACTGTCTAAGAGCGTGTGGGGCAGGGAGCGGCAGGCTTCTGTCAGCATTCATACTCTTTTATACCCCTTTTAAGTGGGCAGTAGTATATATCCTCTGTCTCTCACACACTCACACACACACACACACACACTCACACACACACACGTACACTCTCACACACACACACACACACACACACGTACACTCTCACACACACACACACACACTCACACACACACACGTACACTCTCACACACACACACACACACTCACACACACACACGTACACTCTCACACACACACACACACTCACACACACACACACACACACACACACACACACACACACACACTCTCTCACACACACACACGTACACACTCACACACACACACACACACACACACACACACTCACACACACACACACACACACACACACACACACGTACACTCTCACACACACACACACACACACACACACACGTACACACTCACACACACACACACACACACACACACACTCACACACACACTCACACACACACACACACACACTCACACACACACACGTACACTCTCACACACACACACACACACACACACAGGCCCCTCTCCACTTCCTCTTGACACAGACTCAAAAGGATGAGGGCTCTTAATCCTTTCCTCTGTTTCATCCAGGGGTAAGCTCTGTTCCAAGAGGTAACCGTGGTGACGGAACATTCCAAACACGGGACCAGAAACCGCATCAAGGAGCCAGCGAGGACCCAGAGGCGTGATCCCCGGCCAGACCTCAGGCGTGATCACGGCCAGCTGCTACACAGGCTTACCTGCCCTTTATAAAATATTATAGAGAACAGCCAGCAGGCGTATGGGGCGGTAATTAGCTAGGCTGTTGTTTGTGTGTGAGGGAGGGAGACGGCCGGGCTGGCGGGTCGGCGGGGGAAATCACAGCTGTTTATTCACAGGGCTGAGGTCCAGCGATGGAAACGCTGCGGGGGGGGGGGGGAAATCACAGCTGTTTATTCACAGGGCTGAGGTCCAGCGATGGAAACGCTGCGGGGGGGGGGGGGGGGGGGGAAGGGGGAGGGGTTACGGGGCGCGCGGACGGCAGATCGCGCAGATAAGCCGCGCAGTCGTAATGTGGCAGAGGGGATGCAGGGCCATGCAGTACGTGCTCACAGAGGGGCTGAGGAGAGGAGATGGGCAGCCTGATAACCCCTCACAGCTCACTGAGGCTCTGTAGACAGAAAGAGCAGCTGGCCAATAATCTGCAGCAGACCTGGTTAAACACTTTAACCCTTTCAATGCCAATACAATACCCACTTTTACTATGAATTACTCTTCATCTTGTGATATTGTTTGATATATTATTGCTTGTAATGATATTCTGAACAAAATATTCCTTCATGTGATTTTACATTTTTAGTCCATTTTGGATTCATTTTCTTGGGATCTACAAGATGCTTTCAAATTTTAATGGTATCCGAAGGGTTAAAGTACTGAAATATCAGAAACGCTTCTGACCCAGGTGTGCTCTAGTGGTTCAGGGCCCAGCAGGGACTGCCTACAGCTACCAGACAACAGGGCCTGTATTCATTAAACATCCCAGGGCAGGAATCACTATGAGCTCAAATTTATATTAAAAAAGACCTCAGGGCATATTATTATGAATAATAATAATAATACTAATAATAATAATAATATTTCGCAGTAGTAACCATCATTGTCACATAACACCAGTGTAAGAGTGGACAAACCGCACAGCTGTATTATATGACGCACCTGACGTGTGCTACAGTGGCCTCATGGAGTAGAGATATTATCTGGTTAAGCACCGGTGGAGTGCCTGGTGCGCTTGATTAATGCACTGAGCACATCCCTTGGGGCTGGCAGATCATTACTTAACGACGAGCAATTTGTCACACGGACGAGCCGGGAGGCCGGTATCTATGGCTCTTAGCTGAACATTCTAATGCTGATGTCACAATCACTGCCGGTAATGGAAAGTAATGGAGTTCTAGAACACTGACGTGGAGTTCTGAAAAAAAAAAAAATGTTTCAAAAAACCTGCTCTCCGAAGGGTCAAAGGGGGGCTAGGGTTCAGCTCTTGGGCGCCAGTCTTGCCAGTCGGCACCATCAGGTGAAAACACCTGGAGGTCTCTTTACCTCCGCTGACATGGCATCCACTCTCCTCTTCCTCTTCTCCTTCATTACAGTGTGAAGCACTGTCAGACACCACCTACATTTTCCAGTCCGTTGACCGATCTTGCTGAATTATCATGAGTCTACTGTACCAGAGTCTAACTACTGTTTCTGACTTTCTGACCAATATTCTGTGAGAAGATGGTGGTCTCAGTCACCAACCCCTGCCTCACAGCCTCCTGAATTAGCCCTGAATGGTCATACGCCCGATCAGGCAAGTAGCCAAGCAGTTTTACCTGGTCCGACACTTGGATCTGCTTGCCCCGGGCACAAGTTATTGTTAAACCCTTTCAGGACGAAACGGGGACACGGACAGAAACGCTCGTTGAGCAGCCTCACCTCTCGTCCGGTGAGCACGTGCCGGGCCAGCTTGACCTTGGCGAAGTTGCCCTTGCCGATGGTCTTGAGCAGGCGGTAGCTGCCCACGTGAGGGTGCTCGTCGCCGGCCGAGGCCAGGGAGTTCCGGCATCGCGGCAGGCTCTGCCGGCTGCTGGACTTGGTGGGCGGCGCCACCGGCGGCTCGGGGTACCCGTCCACCGACGTATGCTGGGGAGAGGAATCATGGGTAAAGGTTAGCCAGGTTAGCGTCATGGACCAGGTCAACCCCGGCGTTACAAGACGGTCGCCATGGACACAGGCTGCGTGAGGGCGAGAGGGGGGAGGGCTGGCCGGGGTCCCGGGGACAGAGCAGAGGTTCTCTCCTCACACTGACAGTTTTCTGGCGAAGCGGCGGTCGTTTCCCCGAGCTCCAGTCCAACAGGGCCGTTCCTGAAACGGCCTCTCTGGAATGGCCCTGTTTAACGGAGCAGGACCAGAACCGGCCCAGGACAGGATGTTCTCCTGATCCCACTGAGAACGGAGACCGCAACAACAGGTCCGCTAACGCTACAACAGACCATCGCTGCTCATCCCAAAACTGAGGAGCAAATCAGAATCTCCTCTCACTGATATCCTAGAGCACTGAGCCAGAAAAAAAAACTTACACTCCAACAGAAACGCTCAGAAACACTCAGCTTTCAATAACTTTGCTTGACTTGTTCTGTGTCCCTCTCAGCGCCGACAGAAAACAACTGTGGTGTAAAAGCGTCTCGCCCAAAACGATCGTACTCAAACCCATTTTATACCAACATGGCCTCGGCCCCCAGCCACGTACAGTAAGACACCGCACACAGGACGGTCCACAAACATGCCCGTCTAGGCACATGGGTTTCTGCCTCTGTGGGCGGGGCTATGCGGTCATGCAACGCACACACATGCACATACACACCTTCACACCCCCGCATGTGCACACACAAACACACACACACACACATCCACGTGAGCACACAAACACACACGCAGCATAATGTATGTATAAGCCTACACACATAGTGTATATAAAAACCCACCATAAGCTTGCAATGAAATCCTTTATTTGACACTTCAGTCAAATTCCATACTACAGTTTCGCATTTCAAAAAATGCTATTCCTGGTCATTCATATAACCTTCCCTCCAGTGACATAAACATCCTACAGGGTATAATTTCTAAGTAAGATTGACAAATAAGCCAGTTCGCACGGTGCCTGAACAAACCCCAGTTACAAATCACCACAACAGTGAGGAAACAAAGGACCTTGATGTGCAAGGAGAGATTTTCTATGGTTTTTATCAAAGGAGGGAGTCAATTTAAAAATGACAGCAACACTGATATTCTATTGAATTAATATCAGTGGAGTAGAATCAAGTGGAAAGTATTTTCCTACAGTAAATAAGAAGCTGTTTCCAAGACACAAATCCAGGACTTTCTGGTTGTCGTGTGTGAAACGGGTTGCAGATCGTAGCACCTGTGCTACGTAATGTTAACCTTTCATCTTCATCACTCAGTCACACAGTCAGCAGTCTTCCTCCCCCCAGCTCAGTTTCAGCGAGGCCTCACTCATAAAAAAGGATTTAAATTCAATTAAACTGATTATATTATCACTTTGTTTGGCTCAGGCATTTTAAAAAGAACCAGAAAAACCGGTGTTTTGCAAAGCGGAGGTCACACAAAGACAAATTTAAATACACAAACGCCATTGTCCGTCTAATGAAGCACCACAAAGCATCACCGGGAACTGGATGAATTATAGGGTAGTTCTGCTGCACTCCAAATACAGCTCAGTGCACTCGAACACAAAGCCGGAGAGGCTGGCTTCCAGCCCGTCGGAGGGGAAATTACTGCTCTGAGCAGCACTGCAGGCTAGCACAAGTCCGCAGTACGCAGGCTAAGAGGAAGCAACCCCGGGCTTACTGTGCGTGTGGTAAATCTCCACTCTGAGCGTGCGTACTGTCAGAGGGCACACGTTCATTACACTGCAGCTATTCCCAGAACATCACGTTCTAAAGCATGCTCCATGCTCACCAGTGAAGCATTTGCAAGGCCTGCCTTTGAGATATAGTCAGTTTTGCTATGTAATGTATGGTACATTATGCTATGTAGTTTATGGTAGGTTTTGCTATGTAATTTATGGTACATTTTGCTATGTAATGTATGGTAGGTTTTGCAATGTAATGTATGGATACAAGCAAGCAGTTTTTCCCAATGATTAATTATTTTAAAAAACGAAAGCAACATGATTTCTGCCCAAAAAAAAAGCCGCAAAGGTCACAAGGTCACCACAACTCATCTGCAGGTGATGCAAGAAAACACAACTTGATTGTGCATTAGTTTAGGACGCAGTACGGATCTTGATAGCCAAAACCGCATTTATGGAGAAAGAATTACTTAATTATACATTAGAATAGAAGCAGAATATCCAATTGGCATCCTGTCTGCAATCTTAAACTCCGCTCTCAGAAAGGATTAGCGACTACGCACGTGTGCTTTCTTTGAAGCAACAGTTCTTCCCCCCTTGTGGTTCCACAGGGTGGTCCAGGCCACACTTGCATATTTAATGCCTGCGTGCCACGCATGTCTCTCATAATTAAATGGCTTTCGTTAGCACAGGCATATAGCGCGAATGTGCTGAGACATCGCATCCAGCAGAAAAATCCAGGGCTACAAACCAGGGGAAGTCCGCCAATTACCCAAGAGTGTACCCGCCATTTGCTTCCACCAGTGAAGTATTGCTTTACTGTCCAAACAGCAGGATGTAGTTTTTGGCACGAGCGTTGTCAGTAATCACACTGCCCCTCCTTACTCCCAGTCTTTCTGGGTTTTAATAACTTCCTAATATTGATACAGAGCACTAGAAGCGCGAGATCCAGACCAGGAATTCCATCCCAGCTCGCCACTGCTTCTACTGGCATTTCCACATTCCGTTTTATTTCCAACTAAAATGGAAGAGCAGTTTGTGGGAAGTCTTTAAAACATCAAGTACAGATCCTTAACTGCATTCACATTAAAACATTTTTTTCATATAACCATATTGGGTGGAAAAAAACCTCAAAAGTAGAACTTCAAAAGCCCCTCTTTTCTTCCTCATTACACAAACATACAGCTTGTGTTCTCCATCTGTTAGGTCTATTCTGGCAGTCCATATCAGGTGAGGAGAAATTATTAAATAATGTTGTGAAGTCACATCATCCCAACTTAGTATAGCCCCCCCTCCATCCCCCTATCTACAGCCCCATGCTCCCCTCCCCCCAAAAAAAGGATCCTTAAAGGTCTTTTTGTTTTCAACCGTACCAGTAAAAGGAGCACAATTGGCTGAACAGTCCCAATGTCTCTTGGAGTCTACACGGTCAGAAATGCTCCACCTGTTTCTCCTCTAAGTGCTTCTCACGCTGGCCTGCAGTGTAGTACAGTCAGTAGGGGTCCGGGTTTGTAACTCAAGAGGTTGCAAGTTTGATCCCCAGGTGGGGCACTGCTGCTGTAGCCTTTAGTGAGGCACTTAACCTTAGCTTGCTCAGGAAACTGTGCTTTGTACATTATTGCCCAGCATGTAAAAAAAGATGCAAGTCAGTCTGTGTAGGAGTGCTTCCTGAATGCCTAAACGTGATGATGCTCCTTCATCCCTGTGCGCACACGAAGGGGGGGGGGGGGGGGGGGCAAGTCTGCGGGGTACAGAGGAAAAGTCAGCAGGTTTCTTCATGCAGCAGCTCGGAGGAGCAGACATTCAAAACTTGATCGAAATTAGTTTGCTTCATCGTCTGCCCCCCCCTCAGACTGGAAATGGTTCCTGAAAACGCTCTAGAGGAAGGGAAGAGTCTGACAGCGCAGCTCCGCGGCCAGGGAAGAGTCTGACAGCACAGCTCCATGGCCAGGGAAGAGTCTGACAGCGCAGCTCCATGGCCAGGGAAGAGTCTGACAGCACAGCTCCGTGGCCAGGGAAGAGTCTGACAGCACAGCTCCATGGCCAGGGAAGAGTCTGACAGCGCAGCTCCGTGGCCAGGGAAGAGTCTGACAGCACAGCTCCATGGCCAGGGAAGAGTCTGACAGCGCAGCTCCGTGGCCAGGGAAGAGTCTGACAGCGCAGCTCCGTGGCCAGGGAAGAGTCTGACAGCACAGCTCCGTGGCCAGAGAAGAGTCTGACAGCACAGCTCCATGGCCAGGGAAGAGTCTGACAGCGCAGCTCCGTGGCCAGGGAAGAGTCTGACAGCACAGCTCCGTGCCCAGGGAAGAGTCTGACAGCGCAGCTCCGTGGCCAGGGAAGAGTCTGACAGTGCAGAGCTCTTATTTACACACAGAGACGAGAGAGGCTGTGGGAAGCAGTGGTCCAGAGTTAAAGTGGTTATGAAGCGGTTATGAAGGGGTTATGAAGTGGTTATGAAGCGGTTATGAAGTGGTTATGAAGCGGTTATGAAGCGGTTATGAAGTGGTTATGAAGTGGTTATGAAGGGGTTATGAAGCGGTTATGAAGCTGGCCTAATTCCTGAGGCGGTGCAGTCTGTAGCCTGGAGAGTCAGGCAGAGAGGAGGGCAGCCGTGCGTGTGTGTGTGTGTGTGTGTGTGTGCGTGCGTGTGTGTGTACGTGTGTGTGTGTGTGTGTGTGTGCGTGCATGCGCGTGTGTGTACGTGTGTGTGTGTGTGTGTGTGTGTGTGTGGTACAACTGAGCTGAGACTCCCTGGAATCCAATTCAATACAAACACAAATACTGTTGTGAATTGTGAAAAAAATACAATGCAAATGTATTTCTACTCTGTTATAAAATCATGACACATTTATTAGTTACAGATGAAGTACACTGACTATATTATATATAGCAGAGAAGTCAATGAGCAGAATGAGGATACAGATGTAATTAAGATCAGACTAAAAAAGAAAATCTACCTGATAAAGGCACTGGTATCTATTGATCCCGGATAAACTGTTTAATTAAATCTTACAAACGCTTTTCGATGAGCAGGCCCCTTAAAGGGGGGGGGGGGCGGGGCCCACTGGGCTCCCTTGAGCCCCACGTCAGGCATCTCTCCAGGCTTATTTTATTTCTCCGCACAAGCAATGACTCATCAAAGACAGATCCGCTCTGACTCACGCGCCCAGGTACCCTGAGCAATGGGGGACCTGCTGCTCTGTCTCATGTACGAGTCTTAAGCTCTCCCTTCACATCTGCTGCTCCCCTTCACATCTGCTGCTCTCCCTCACATCTGCTGCTCCCCCTCACATCTGCTGCTCCCCCTCACATCTGCTGCTCCCCCTCACATCTGCTGCTCTCTCTCACATCTGCTGCTCCCCCTCACATCTGCTGCTCTCCCTCACATCTGCTGCTCCCCCTCACATCTGCTGCTCTCCCTCACATCTGCTGCTCCCCCTCACATCTGCTGCTCCCCCTCACATCTGCTGCTCTCCCTCACATCTGCTGATGCTGCTTCCCCTCACATCTACTGCTCTCCCTCATATCTACTGATGCTGCTCTGTCTCACGCCTCTTTCTTCAGAGTGTGTGTGTGTGTGTGTGTGTGTATATATACACCACTATAATGTTTTTTCTGTTTTTATTTTTACTTGTTATAAACACGCAAGATGCAAGTGTAAATAACTATAGGAGATGCTAGAAGGTGCATTTCCTTCAATACTTGGCAAAGCTAACATTGCTTCCATCTGCAGCCATTCATAGAGGTAGCACATGTTAGCATGCAGCCTGTAGATATTATCTAATATTTTTATAATGGATGCACAGGGATGAAATTGGCATTGATCTTATATTCCAACTTTGGGCAAGATGGCCAAAAAGCGAATTTCCCCAAAAACTGGGCTATCACTTTAAGATTTCTCCCCATTTAAAACATGATTAATGAAACTGTTTGAGCCCCTTCATTATGAAACATGCTGTTCCTCTGTCCTGGCGTGGAATGCATTATCTGGTTATGCATTCTAACGGCGCAGGCTTTATCCTCATGTAAACAGCTGAAAACAAACTGATTTGATGGATGTGGGTCAGGCTCCGTGCCAACCAATTTGGAATTAAAACAGAGCATTACGGAAGTTCTGAGGGGAATTTGTTGGTATTACACAAAGTCGGACACGCTGGAGCAGCGGGTCGGGCGAAACGGGTCAGCATCTTGACCTCCATGCGATTCAGACGGAAAAGGTCTGCAGTTTGGAGAGACTTCATGATGGTGTAATTATGCAGACTTAAAACACAGAAGCCTCGTTCCCCCTATCAGTGTTAGAGAAGGATAACGAACAGAGAGAGAGAGGCGCGTCCATCCTTCCTCTCACTCAGCCTGGAGCCTTAAAACAGGGGTACACACGGGACAGCCTTAAAACAGGGGTACACATGGGACAGCCTTAAAACAGGGTTACACATGGGACAGCCTTATAACAGGGGTACACATGGGACAGCCTTAAAACAGGGGTACACACTGAGTGTCCGGCCTGGTCCTCCAGCTCATTAAACAGGCTGGCGGGAGTCCTGACCTGCTGCTGGACGGAACTAAAGATGACCCACAAACACACGCTCGCATCCCAGCCCAAGCTTTAGGACTTCAGCGGGAATCCACTTTATCCACCGCACTACAGCCCTACAGCCCTACAGCCCTACAGCACTACAGCCCTACAGCCCTACAGCCCTACAGCACTACAGCCCTACAGCTCTACAGCCCTACAGCACTACATCCCTACAGCCCTACAGCCCTACAGCACTACAGCCCTACAGCTCTACAGCCCTACAGCCCTACAGCCCTACAGCGCTACAGCCCTACAGCCCTACAGTCCTACAGCCCTACAGCCCTACAGCTCTACAGCACTACAGCCCTACAGCCCTACAGCCCTACAGCCTTACAGCTCTACAGCCCTACAGCACTACTGCACTACAGCACTACAGCCCTACAGCCCTACAGCACTACTGCACTACAGCATTACAGCACTACAGCACTACAGCACTACAGCCCTACAGCCCTACAGCACTACAGCTCTACAGCTCTACAGCACTACAGCCCTACAGCTCTACAGCCCTACAGCCCTACAGCCCTACAGCACTACAGCTCTACAGCCCTACAGCTCTACAGCCTTACAGCCCTACAGCCCTACAGCCCTACAGCACTACAGCCTTACAGCTCTACAGCCCTACAGCCTTACAGCCCTACAGCCCTACAGCACTACAGCCCTACAGCCCTACAGCTCTACAGCCCTACAGCCCTACAGCCTTACAGCTCTACAGCCCTACAGCTCTACATCCCTACAGCCCTACAGCACTACAGCCCTACAGCACTACAGCCTTACAGCTCTACAGCCCTACAGCTCTACAGCCCTACAGCACTACAGCCCTACAGCCCTACAGCTCTACAGCCCTACAGCACTACAGCTCTACAGCACTACAGCATTACAGCACTACAGCCCTACAGCCCTACAGCATTATAGCATTACAGCCCTACAGCCCTACAGCACTACAGCCCTACAGCCTCACAGCTCTACAGCCCTACAGCCCTACAGCCCTACAGCTCTACAGCCCTACAGCACTACAGCTCTACAGCACTACAGCCCTACAGCATTACAGCACTACAGCCCTACAGCCCTACAGCATTATAGCATTACAGTCCTACAGCCCTACAGCCCTACAGCCTTACAGCCCTACAGCCCTACAGCCCTACAGCCCTACAGCTCTACAGCTCTACATCCCTACAGCCCTACAGCATTATAGCATTACAGCCCTACAGCCCTACAGCTCTACAGCTCTACATCCCTACAGCCCTACAGCTCTACAGTCCTACAGCCCTACAGCCCCACAGCTCTACAGCCCTACAGCCCTACATCCCTACAGCCTTACAGCCCTACAGCCCTACAGCCCTACAAACACCCCCCCCCCTGTGGGCACCCCCACGTTGCTGACTGCAACACTGCATACAGAACCACGTCTAAACAACCCCTGCATGTTGAAATAAGCCACAGGCCAAATACAGAATGACATAACTCATGTATGCAGTGCCCTGGAAAGCAGTCTGACATGTCATTATCAAACACGGGTTCTTTCAAGTCTGGCGGTCACATCCGCTGGCTGGGGACCGAGGCTTACTGAGGCGTGTAACTCACGATGTGTGCACAGTGTACCTACAATCTGTGTACAGTCTGAAATGGAATAAAACCAGAGATCAAACCGAGACATCAACAGAATATGCGCATGGAACAAACTGTCCTGAATATCTGTGTCCCACGTTCTCCTAATGCCCTCTGCCTGGCAACCTGTAAAGGCCCCACCCCCCCCCAGCGCCCCCCCACCCAACCGATCAGAATGGCTGGATGGAGCCGTTTTTTATGATACTAGTTGGTCCAAAACATTTCACTCCTGTGCTCAGACAGAAATTAAGTCGTTTTTAATTCGTTTTTAGAAGTCACCCCTGTTTTGAAAACTTCAGTCAGGCTTCAGAACACTGAATGAAATCTGGGCCAGTTCCTAAACTTAGAAAAACAACTGAAAACCAGAGGGAAGAATGAATCACTTTAAATAAATTCAAAGAAACAGAAAATGTTCCACATAACTTCCAAAAACAGAGATGTTATTCCTCCAGAAGAGTACCTATATTACCCTGAATATCCATATAATATTCATATTACCCAAAAATACCTATATTACCCACATTAACCCAGATATTAACCATGTATTACCAATATATTCCTATGCTTATCTGAGACCTAACCTGCTGTCCTCAGGGACTCAAGCGTTAAGTCCCAGATGTTTATGTTTATAAGAGTGAATAAACTCACAGAAGTGTGTCTGTTATTCATTCAGCCTGTGTAAACATAGCATCATTATATACGTTTCTGAAAGCATATTTTCATGCTTTTAGACCTCAATCCCAATGGCACTGAGCCTCCCACTGCAAAGTCAGCCAGTCTTCAGTGACACTTCTGAATATCTAAAATATCCTCCACCGCACGTACAAATGTCTGGACCAATCAGAAACATACGCAGAAACAGAAGTAATATATGAAAACCCCGAAAGTGAACTATCCATTTAAACGGCCTGGGAAACCAATGCAAGAGTTTGCACTAAGTAAAGCCACAACAAACTTGTGGCCTCAGTCATGTGGAGTTAACTTTACCACGCCGGGTGCCAGTTCTTCCCCGCGCCTCTACCAGCTTTACACACCACAGATACACGGACAGGCCTGCCGTCGCATTGACGTTACAAACATCCAAGCGTTTTACTGCATCCAAAACAGGTTATTTAATGTTTAAAATAAAGAAGTGTAGATCAGAAATCTTTATCACTGCACAGACAGAGGGAGGAGAGGAAGGAGAGGGCAGGTTTGAAGGTCTGAGATGGGAAACAATACATCAGCATGTGACACGCCCACTTTGCCAACCCTGACCTTCACCAGGAGCGGTTTTCACCCGCAAACAGAAATGAAGGGAGTTTAAAGACGACCAGGCTGCGTGTGCAGCAGAGCAGATCCAGGGTGAGCAGGGTGAGAGCCAACTCAACACCGCAGAGAAAAAAACCCTCTTTTTCTACGTCTCTTTATCAGTTCTGTGCCATAAAATGCTGATCAGCCGTCCTGTTGATCCAGAACAATGACCCCCCCCCCCAGACAGACTGACAGACTTCAACCCTTTAGCCAGCAGCAAGCATCCCTTTCGATGACTCACAGTTATAAGGGAAACATCCATTCTCACCAGTATTCAGGACTAAATTCTTCATTACGTTTTGATTAGCAACGCATTTTCTTGAAAAGTCCCAAAGTCCTGCAGCTGTTTTCAGACAGAACCGGCATCTAAAGTATTTTGGAGGGTTCTGAGTCCTGGTCTGGCGCAGGCCTGAGCGTCCTCCCGTGCCCCTCCCCCCCACTCCCCCCCCCATGTCCCACGCTGACTGCCACAGCTGCAGCCGTCACTCCCGGCCCTGACCCCGCGTGCCACGCCCAAAACTAACAAAACCCCACTCGGGTTACTGCCACCCGAACGCTGGCGTTACGATGGGGTAACCCTAAACCAGCCGGAGCGCAGACCAGCCCCCCCCCCTCCCCCCCGACCCCCCCCCGATCAGCGCCGGCCGCCACCAGGGCCTCCATATGAGTCACCGCCACCATGGCTAATGCGGCTAACGCGGCATTGCCTGTGCCTCGCTGCAGACACCGGGGGGAGGGGGGGGGCTTCTCTCCCGCTCTACACTGCTGGTACACAGCAGAGGGTCAAACATCCCCCCAGCATGCTAATAAGAGAGAAAGCACTCTGAGCTGGAGCAGGGAGATGGATTTAACCCTAACCCTAACCCTAACCCCCCCCCCCCCAATGAGCTCCATTCAGACGCTTAAAACATGTCTCCTGATGAGCAGAACGTTTCTGAACTCGCTAAATAGCGTAACAGGAGAGAAGGGAGCAGCGCAGAGGGCTCTCAGTGCACCTGAAGAACCGCGCGGAGAGGTCATGTGATCCCACGGCTCAGATTTGAGGCAGGTATCCGATGACCAGGAAACCTGCGGCGCGGAGCGATCTGGAGCGGTTTGTGAAACACGCAAAGGCACAAAGACCCGGCCTGCGCAGTGTTCAGCCATAAGACCCGGCCTGCGCAGTGTTCAGCCATAAGACCCGGCCTGCGCAGTGTTCAGCCATAAGACCCGGCCTGCGCAGTGTTCAGCTGCACCGCTCTCCCCAGCACCTCACGCCCAGGCACGCCCCACGCCCCACGCCCAGGCACCCCCCACGCCCCACGCCCCACGCCCAGGCACCCCCCACACCCCACAGCGAGGCACGCCCTGTGCCCAGACGCGTTTTAAAATCATACACATAGCTATCTATGCCTTTGATGGCAGTGTTATTATGCAAATCTTTATGCTAAAACTGCACATTCCAAGCAACATTAATCATGGTTAACAGGGAAATGCTGTTCTGAGCTGAAAATTTGTTAAATATTTTAAGCTTCATCCAAGATTTAGGGCATCCCTCTGCTTTACATATTGCCCTGAAAGTTCAGATCTCCATCTTCCTTGTTCAAACGGAAAATAGAACAAAAGAATTCTGACATCTGAACTTGAGTTTCTGCTGTCCCAGAAACGTCCTCATCTGGGGTCTTGAGGTCCATCAGTACTCTGGTCTTCTCTGCAATGAAGTCAGTCATCCAGGCTCTGTATCAAACAGCAATCCCTGCTCAGGTCAGTGCGCTCAAATTGAATTAAAAATTCTTTCTCCGTTCCGTTCTCAGTCAGAGGATTATTGACTGTATGAAATCCGTAGAGTTTTCCTGTCCTTACACTCCTGTGATTACCCATAGTCATGTGCTGCCGTGATTACCCATAGTCCTGTGCTGCTGTGATTACCCATAGTCCTATGCTGCTGTGATTACCCATAGTCCTATGCTGCTGTGATTTCCCATAGTCCTGTGGCCCTGTGATTACCCATAGTCCTATGCTGCTGTGATTACCCATAGTCCTATGCTGCTGTGATTTCCCATAGTCCTGTGGCCCTGTGATTACCCATAGTCCTGTGCTGCTGTGATTACCCATAGTCCTGTGCTGCTGTGATTACCCATAGTCCTATGCTGCTGTGATTTCCCATAGTCCTATGCTGCTGTGATTTCCCATAGTCCTGTGGTCCTGTGATTACCCATAGTCCTATGCTGCTGTGATTACCCATAGTCCTATGCTGCTGTGATTTCCCATAGTCCTATGCTGCTGTGATTTCCCATAGTCCTGTGGTCCTGTGATTTCCCATAGTCCTATGCTGCTGTGATTTCCCATAGTCCTGTGGTCCTGTGATTACCCATAGTCCTGTGCTCTGGAGCTGTGTCTGTGCGACCGCGCTGCCGCCCATGTGGAGACCACAGGCACACGTGTGGCGAGGCACTTTAGCGGGGTGGCTAGGGCCTCAGGACCCGGTGTGCCCAGCCTGGGGCACTGCCAGCCCGCCAGCCTGCCAGGTATCTCACCTGAATGGCTACAGTGTGGACCGGCTCTGTACAGAGAGAGTCACGCAGGATGGGTCTGTAATGGAATCCCCTGACAGGCCTTTGTTAAGCAGGCGCATTGTAATGCTCTGTGCTGTGAGCTCCCTCTGTGCTGTGCGCTCCCTCTGCGCTGTGAGCTCACTCTGTGCTGTGCTGTGAGCTCACTCTGCGCTGTGCGCTCACCCTGTGCTGTGCTGTGAGCTCACTCTGCGCTGTGCGCTCCCTCTGCGCTGTGCACTCACTCTGTGCTGTGCGCTCCCTCTGTGCTGTGAGCTCACTCTGTGCTGTGCGCTCCCTCTGTGCTGTGAGCTCACTCTGTGCTGTGCGCTCACTCTGCGCTGTGCTGTGCGCTCACTCTGTGCTGTGAGCTCACTCTGCACTCCCTCTGTGCTGTGCGCTCCCTCTGTGCTGTGAGCTCACTCTGCGCTGTGCACTCACTCTGTGCTGTGCGCTCACTCTGTGCTGTGCTGTGCGCTCTCTCTGTGCTGAGCTCACTCTGTGCTGTGAGCTCACTCTGCGCTGTGTGCTTGCTCTGTGCTGAGCTCACTCTGTGCTGTGAGCTTGCTCTGTGCTGTGCGCTCCCTCTGTGCTGTGAGCTCACTCTGTGCTGTGCTGTGCGCTCTCTCTGTGCTGAGCTCACTCTGTGCTGTGCGCTCCCTCTGTGCTGTGAGCTCGCTCACAAAAGGGGGCGTGGCTTTCCACGAGGCAGGAGGAGAGGAGAGAGAGGGAGAGGAGAGGAGAGGAGAGAGAGAGGTGAGCAGAGAGAGAGTGAGAGAGGGAGGGAGAGGAGGAGAGGAGTGCAGCACTGGTAATAAGAGACAGGAAGAAGGCCATCTGGGCCTGTAAGGAGGTCAGTAGATCAAGTTCCGCTCACAGCGCCTGTGCTGCTTTAATAAAGCATCTCCAAGTACCAGTGCTGATCTGGGATATACCAGGGTAAGGTTAGGATAACTACATGGGAAAACGTGGTCCTAGATCAGCATTCTGAACGGCTGTATGTAAATATGGACTACATCTCCCATGATGCACCACACCAGGCAATCATTTCAGGAAGTCAGATACATTTCACCTCACAGTGGGAGGCATAATTTAAATACACAGAGGGGCCGGCATTTCGTCCATATATGCTCATGACTTTGATCATTAAATCCAGTTGCTGAATTTCATCATCACTGAAACAGTTTGGCAGTCACTAGAATTAATTACAAACTGTATTTAAGTGGGGGATTAAAACATACGCTATATTTATTTGTCAGTCAAACTTAAGGACAGATGCGTGTTGTCTCAGGGCCACAGTCAAAGGTAGCAATAAGCAGCCCTGCTGTGAGAATCCAGCAGCTCTCAGGGAAATCTGTGTTTGCTCATCACTCGTGGAGGCCGGCTGAATCCTTCACTGTTCACTGCAGCAGCACAGGTCACATTACCTGGTTACCATGGAACTGTGCGGTACCGCCACGCCCCACTCGGCTCAGTCAGCAGCGCGTTTCCCTCAGAGCTGAAGTACACAGTCACACTCACTTCATGTGCTGCTCCACACGTGCTCCAGACCTTATCCTACAGGACCAATAACAACCGGCACACAGCACGCATGCAGGGAGGCCTGCGCTCTGTGACAGCTAGTAAAGTCTGCCAGGAGCAGCCTGTGGCTGCACAGGGGAGAGGATAACAGGCAGGCCTGTATGAGATGGTGATAATCCCACGCGAGCCTGGAGCTGGTGCAGGAGTAATGAAGGCCTGCTGTATTCAGACAGGCCTTAGCACAGCCTGACTGCCAAAGCCACGCAAGCCAAGTTAGCAGCACATCTCTGCTGTCTTTCTGGAAGGGGGGGGGGTCAACTGGAGCCATATGTGAGTCTCTCACATGGGTGGGGGTTCGACAAGGTGCTTTCTGAGCTGTGATCCCTTCCCTGCCTGTCACCCTCTCTGCTTTCCCACTGCCTGAGTCAACCCAACACACAGGAAACCACACAGAGGACACGAGGGCAGGCTGGTCCAGTCTCCATCCACCCTTTGAAGGGTAGGTTTTTTAGAAGAACGTTCTAGAACTACACTGGTTTCAGTTACCAGTAGTGATTATGATGTCAGCATTAGAATGTTCAGTTCAGAACATTCTAATCACATATTTGTGACCTCACAGCTTAAAGGGACAGGAAGAAATCACACCTGCATTTTCATCTCTCTCCTGGTGATAAACTATCACCTCATGCCCCTGGCAGATGGTGCCCTAGCCATGCGTGTGTGTGTGTGTGTGTGTGTGTGTGTGTGTGTGTGTGTGCGTGTCTTGATGCATGCTGGGATATATCTGTGTGCGTGTGAGCATATCTTAATGTAAAATGGGGATATGAGAAACCTGTGTGGCTTCCTTTGAGAGGATTAGCAGCGTCTGACTGACGGGGGGGGCGGAATCTGTCATGGCGTCTGATACAGACGAGCCCGAATGGCGGCGTAAATCACCCAGTTACCGCCCTCCACACACGCCTGGCGGCGACCTCTTCTCCCGTTCGCACCGTAAATCCCACGCATGTCATCATCTCTGTCATGCGCTGATGTACACACTGACAGGTACACAGTACTACACACAGGGGTCAGCAGTGACAGGTACACACAGGGGTCAGCAGTGACAGGTACACACAGGGGTCAGCAGTGACAGGTACACACAGGGGTCAGCAGTGAGTCCTCTTTCTGATGCCGGAAGAGAAGATCATGAAACGGCCGTAATGAGAGCTCATTATCCGCTACAGAAGCGCGTCCCCCGCGCGGCTGAGAGGCGCGTCCGCTCTTCTGCTCAAACAGGCCGCAAACTCAGCCCCTGATCTGGGAGCAGTTCGGTCCTTTAGCTCAGAATGGGTGATGCTGGGACACGGACAGAACACGTGACCCTGGATCAGCTCTCCATCGTTATGGGTATGGGCTCCACCCTCACCAGCACAGAGCGGCGATATCATTGGATGCTTTGGCCTGCCACTCATTCTGTAGGACTTGTGAGATGGGCCAAAGGGGAATATCAATTTGCTCCGCTTAACTAAGATGAAGTTCATTAAGCAGTGACCAAGAGACATGAATCAGCCGCTAGTGAGACAGTGACAAGAGTTCATCAGACAAAGTGCCCCCCCTACCCCACCACACCCCCCCCCCTCCCCCCAGCAGCGCTAAAACCAGCCGCCGTCGCCTGTCTGAACTGCGCTTCCACACCACCGCCACAGCCGCCACCAGGGAGGGGAGGACCTCCAGGGTCCTCCGGGGTCCAAGACCGCGTTCTCCGAGGCAGCCGAAGATGGTCATAAAGGGTTAAAACCACGGGTGGGTGGCTGTAGAGAGGGATCCCTCATCCAGCCAGTCCTGCGTTCCAGTGTGTTCCACCCCTTTAATCACTCGCGTTCCAACTCCTGCTTTCCCACTGCAGCTGACTGAGAGGAAGCCACACAGGCCTGCAGTCGCTGTTTATTAGGAGACTGCGGCTAGAGACAGTTAGCCCCACTGCGGTTAGAGACAGTTAGCCCCACGGGCGGCTAGAGATGGTTAGCCCCACTGCGGTTAGAGACGGTTAGCCCCACGGGCGGTTAGAGACGGTTAGCCCCACTGCGGTTAGAGACGGTTAGCCCCACGGGCGGCTAGAGACGGTTAGCCCCACTGCGGTTAGAGACGGTTAGCCCCACTGCGGTTAGAGACGGTTAGCCCCACTGTGGTTAGAGACGGTTAGCCCCACTGCGGTTAGAGACAGTTAGCCCCACGGGCGGCTAGAGACGGTTAGCCCCACTGCGGTTAGAGACGGTTAGCCCCACGGGCGGCTAGAGACAGTTAGCCCCACGGGCGGTTAGAGACGGTTAGCCCCACTGCGCTTAGAGACGGTTAGCCCCACTGCGGTTAGAGACGGTTAGCCCCACGGGCGGTTAGAGACGGTTAGCCCCACTGCGGTTAGAGACGGTTAGCCCCACTGTGGCTAGAGACGGTTAGCCCCACTGCGGTTAGAGACGGTTAGCCCCACGGGCGGCTAGAGACGGTTAGCCCCACGGGCGGTTAGAGACGGTTAGCCCCACTGCGGTTAGAGACGGTTAGCCCCACGGGCGGCTAGAGACGGTTAGCCCCACGGGCGGTTAGAGATGGTTAGCCCCACGGGCGGTGTGTTTAGATGAAATAAACCAGCTCCCGCAGTCTAATGCCCCCCCGCTATCCCCCCTCATTGAAACTGCCCCAGACGAGCTGCAGGGGTCTGCTGTTCGCCTCTAAACAGGCGTCACAGCACAGGTGCGTCTCCCAGTGACACACGCCACCGGTGGCTGTGCCGCTCGGCGGTCCGCCCGCCAACGACCCTGCGGACTGGGGCAGGAGGAAGACGAGCCCATCCACATGCCACTCCACAGCATGCAAGGTCCGACCAATCAGAGAAACCTGTGTGACCTCACACTTTCACCAGGTAAGCAGAAACGCTTTTCATCTTTAAATCAAGACTCAAAAATGACCGTTTGTGCCAGCCATCTGTGACATGGATGTGATGGTGACATCACAGAAAATGTATGTACTGTATACATGCTGTATGCTGCTACATTTACTTATTTTGCACAATTTTTAGAAACATCCTAGCTTGATGAATGGAATGTTCTCCTGACTTTCTGCTTCCAGCGCTGCATTCTTAACTGCACATTTATGCAGTTTATTCCAAAAACACCTGCTCTTCAAAGGGTTAAAGGTGGGAAAGATCGCGGCCGAGGCCGGGGGGCGGAGCCAAGCCAGACCGGAGGACGGGCGGTACAGAGAGAGCAGTGAGGAAGAGGCACGCCCACATCAGTTTGGTGGGTTCCATTTTAATTCAGCTGATGAAGAAAATGCAACTGACTGAAAAGTATTTATTAATTATTTATTACCCACTCATGGCTTTAACTATTCCTTACCCCAGTTTCCTAACTAATGAGTACAGGCTTCTTGTTCATTATCTCTGCAGAAGCGGTCATTCTTTTAAAGCGAATGGTGAATTACACATCTCTTATCTCTGATTTAAAACTGAAACTTTTGGAGCTGCTCCACTGTACCCTGCTGTGGTATGGATTACACCATCAGGCTGTAACCTAATTAGCCAGCTAGCTTTTTGACTAATGTGAATAATTCATTTGCTGCTCTGACACAAATAAACATGTTAAAATAATCAGGCAGTCTACCAGGGGTGTTCATATTCCTTCATACATGTCACTTTTTATGAATCTCCTCATACATTGTGTTTGTGTCTGTGAACTCTGCAGACACGTGTGATGAGATTAAGAGCATATAAAATTGTCACCATGGAGGCAGTCCTCTGGCAGCCAGAGAGTTGTCAGTTCGATCCCTGGCCTTCTGGGTGTGTTGAACCCCTAATTGCTCCTGATGAGCTGGCTGGCAGCTAGCATGGCTGCCTTGATCGGCAATGGTGTGTGTGTGTGTGTGTGTGTGTGGGTGAGAGAGTGTGTGTGTGTGAATGGGTGAGAGAGTGTGTGTGTGTGTATGGGTGAGAGAGTGTGTGTGTGTATGGGTGAGAGAGTGTGTGTGTGTGAATGGGTGAATCTGAGGCATTCACTGTAACACGCTTTGTACAGTAGTTGCTGGTAAATATGCTATATTAATGCAGTCCATTTACCAGGGTATACCATACAAAATGATGATTTTTTAAAATCGTAAAACAGTATCTCATTCTCAATTATTTCGTTTTTTTTGTCCATTTTTGTTTCATACAAAAAAGGCAAATATTACTTGGAAACTGTTGCCTAACCCTCACCCTTAACTTCCCATAGTGAGGATGTCCCACCTCCCACAGAACCCAAGTGCATACTTTGTGCCTTGACCCCAAATTCTTAAAAAACTTTCTTTGAATTGAGGGAAGTTTCTCAATTTCTCAGCATTGCTGCTCTACCAGTAAACTCTATTTGTGTGCGGTGTACAATATGATCCAGTATTGATTGTTTCCCCAGTTATGTTCCTGCGCCATTCCAAGCACACTGATCCATTAAGGAATCACAACTTTATGGCGGCATAGAGCTTGCTTTTTTCAGAGAGAAACACTCAAAGAATGTTTTGAACAGGTAAATGTTCAAATGAAGACTACTCTTCACTCCTCAGGAAAAAAAAGAAAGAAACTTGCAACAGAAAATGCCGCAAAACCGTTAAAGTAAAGTGTCTCTCTCTCTGTTTCTCAGGGCTGTACAGCACTGCATGGGCGTGCCAGGAACCTGTTAAAAACACACTGACACTCACACACTGACGTGCACACACACACTGACACGCACACACTGACACACACACACACAAGCACACACTGACACACTCACACACACACACCGGGGGCAGGTTCCTGGTGCTCGATGCACAGCGAGCATCTCCTGACGAGCCCACATTCCTCCATAAGTGCAGGAAGGAGAGCAGAGCCCGAGGACACAACCTGGCAGAAAGGTGAGCTCTCCTGCCTTCTCACAGTCTCTCCTTCCTCAAGCGCTAACGTGCTTCGCCTGGAATCTTAACAAGGCCTCGAACCCAAACCTCTGAGCTCCCTGTGGCCTTCCCTGTGAAAGGGTCACGCTCCCATTGGCTGAGGCCTTCCCTGTCAAAGAGCCACGCTCCCATTGGCTGAGGCCTTCCCTGTCAAAGGGCCATGCTCCCATTGGCTGAGGCCTTCCCTGTCAAAGGGCCACGCTCCCATTGGCTGAGGCCTTCCCTGTCAAAGGGCCATGCTCCCATTGGCTGAGGCTTTCGCTGTCAAAGGCCACGGTCCCATTGGCTGGGGGCATACAGCTGTCTTTCTTCTCCTGTTAAAACTGGCTTATTATTGTTTACTCATTATTGACTGTTTACTCATTATTTGCAACTGCAGCAATGTAATTCTACATTGGGTTTTAATGTCAAGGTTTAATGTCAAATAAGCAATATGCTAATCTCCCATACACTGTATTGACAGACCAGCCCACCATATTACTGAGATTAGCTTGAATTTAGAAACAAAACAAATTAGGAAACAGGGATTCGAATAACAATTAAGTCTCACTACCACTGTGTCTGCTTTGATTTTAAAAAATACACCACTCTTGTAATTTGCATAGTGCTTCCATCTTTCAAAGTGCACCCTACACACTCCGGATTCGTTCTAGTTTTTATTTCTCTCTCGAAATTTGGACATTGAATATGCTGTCTTGTCACTCCCAGCTGTAATTCCAACTCTCATTCTTTCAACAAAATACTATACACAAATTCTCCCACCAGAGCAACAGCATTATTCGGCTTTTGCCTCACAGAGCAAAGGACAGAGCATCAACACCATTTTTTATGATTTTCTGTTTTTCTGTGGTGTGAGAGAGGCTTTCCAGGTCAATCTTGCTGATTTGAAGGCAGAAGGCAAGAGTTGGGGTCAATTTAATTTCAGTCCATTCAGGAAATGAAATGTTCTGTGATGATGTTTCACTTCATTTTCTCCATTTACGAAATAGAAACAGTATTTTACCCGTCTCTGGTCCTGCAAGCCAACACACTTCTCTGAGCTGATACGGACAAGCAGACCACGGTGAAGGACTGAAGTATCGGTGAGTAGTCATATGGTAACCTGAAACAGTGACTGTGTATGCCCCCCCCCCAAAGAAGACGAGCAGGACCCACATATGTCAGACTCATCCAGCTGACTAGCACATCCTCAGTCTCAGTTATCTTTCACGTGCATTCACTGGAGGAGGAACTGGGCCGTACGCAGCCTGGGCAGAGATGAGTTTGTGTTTAGTCTGCTCCTGTTTGAGGCACGCTATTTCCCTTATACAGTCACAGGTGAACGGAATTTGGGAATCATTGCCTGATCTTTATTATTTTTTCAAATGCATATGAACAACAGAAATGACATTTGAAGTTCCAGATGACAGTTAAATACAGGCTATGATGCACCGGATACAATTCATAACATGGCGTAACTATCAATAAGGATTTTAAGTGTGCGTGCAGTTCATGTTACAGTATTGCTAGACTACCAATATCAGCATATGTAATAAGTGGTATCATGCTTCTAAACTGGCACACATAACCCACATTAGTGCTTCATCAAAGGCACACACATTGCCTCTGGGTCAGCATAATGAACCTACATTAGTAGTTTAATGATGTGGCATGTCTGCGGTCCTTGCTCTGTTAATGCTGTCTGTATCATTGTCACTCACATAACTATGTTTTTCATTTTGTAAATACCAATATGAATGAATGGCAGGTAAGACTGAAGATATGCGAGTGTCTCAGTGTCAGGGAAACTGCCAACCGCACAGCAAATAAAGGTGAGCGTTACAGATGGCCCAGCCATCCGGGAGTCCCACGGGAAGCACTTTCATCTGAAACCAATCCAGCCGAAAAAAGCAGAATATCGTGAATTTCACCACATTAATACGCCTGCTACAGCGACGGGGGAAGCTGAGAGGGGCTTCTGCGTTTGCTCTGTCCTTTGAGCTCCCGAATGGGACCTCAGAAGCCCAAAACTTCACAGGCAGGGAGAGCAAATTTCAATTCGGCGTCAGGGGAACTAATCCCTTGATGCCGGGAACAAGCTGCCTCGCGCAGGTGGGGGAGGGGGGGGATAAAAGGCTGTGTTGAAATGCTAGAGCTGTCAGAGGTAGCTAGCCTGCTGGTCTGGCACAAGCGCATACGTACACAAACAAACAACACCGTGCGCATCGCATCACCGTCACCAGCCTTTTACTGCGTATTCCGCTAGCTGACATGCACAAAGAAACATTTCACTCCGCAAGCTGTTCGGATGCGCAGCTGGACTGTCGTGACAGCGATCACATGAGAACCGCATCACGACAATAGAAGGCACGTAACCCCGAGGGGAGAACTGTTGGAGCAAGTGACAGCCGAAAAGAAGAAAGATAGTATTTCAGGTTTCATTTCCCAATCCCTACGAGATCTTTGCTTTGGAATCCTGGGTTATCAATGGACACATTTGAGAGTAGGCATCAAAAACAGAAAAATAATTATAATGGTTAATTATCCCCCAATATCAACACATGTGTAAAATATGAATGACTGATTTTTAAAGCGTAGCAACAAGCCCTTTTGTCCTAGTAGAGCTCGCAGTAGCCTACCCTTGTTCACGACCCCACACGCAGGAAAAGCTTTGTCATCTTAAATGGACGTTTTCATCAGCATCTAGCTAAGTATCCGTACCATCACGTCATATTTTCAAAATACGCATTGAAACGCTTCACACAGTTGCTCATGAAAATTCACAGACACGAGCTTATTCGTAATATGCAATACCCAATATTCACAAAATGAATGAACAGTGCTGCGAAGCCTGTTTTCCCTACACCTGAGTATCCGTTAAGTCTCCGGTCAAGGGGATTAAACGCGATTTCGCAGCAACCGGTTTAAAAATGCACGCAAATGTAATTAATTGCGTAGCAATTGTGTAGGGCAAGTAATCTCCATTCCATGACAATCCATATAGCCAGCTAATTCGCATTCAAACTGCGGGCCGAAATGCTTCATTTCAGATATGTCAACTGGAAAATCAAGGACAATGCCGACGACTGGCAGGCCGGATTCCTTCACAAACTACCCGTAACGTCCAGTGAAAGTCAGTGCTTTCCGTCTGCGACTGTTGAAACTGAAAATGACAAATTGATTCAAGGGTTAAAAAACATATATTTTTGCCATACAGACAATATGGAACGTTAAGTCGTAAAGTACATATTAGCCTGCTACTATCACCAAAAAGCTAGCATTCCCGACGTAATTAGAAACCAGTGCTTCGCCTCGCAAAAAGTAGGACACTGACGGACGCACAATGATAATTAATTCAAAAGCAGTTATATCACAGATGTGAAATAAAGGTGGCCGTGCACTTTGTTAGATTGATCCGCAAAAAAGCATTGCCAAATGCTAGCTACACAGAGGAGCGCTGTAGCTCAAAGAACGCGAACGCACAATCGGTGCAAATTGTAGTCTACCTGATTCCAGCACTTATCTAACTTAGCCAGCTCGTTGGCATCGAAGTTATGATTGCATTTCCCATATTTTAAAAAATAACCATCCTAACGAAATCAATAATAATGAACTGGCAAGCGGCATTGATATCGTTTACATCCCTACCCGCGAATCTTTCCTGTCTGCTAGCTTGCAGGCTAATTCTGAAAGTATGCCCATTCGCCGCGTTATTTTGCAACGTAGACATCTACCCTTCCATCACCCGAGGCGACACATTTACAGCACAGAAAATTGTGAAGTGTTTTGCCTCCGATTAAAAAATAACGATATTGCAATACTTACGTTCTCGGTATCGCGCTCGTTCACAGTGGGCAATGGCGTTCTGGTCGACATTTTGTGTTTTTTAGGCCTCTTCGCAAAGCAACAAGCTTGGCAGCGGTAGAGCGGGGGCAATGAGAACGGCGGTGAATATTCAGCCTTCTACTCCTCCGACGGCATTTTCACAGCGACCGTCAGAACGCCAATATATTCCACTACAGCATAGTGAGCTTCGAGTCCACTTTGAGCCAGGTGGAGGTGCGTTACCGGCGTAAGGATTTGTCCCTCGGGTAGCTGTACACCAGGCGAGCCCAGCGGAGAGAGAGGGAATGGGAGTTTGGATTAATCGGAGTCCCCAGCCTTGATGCACTCCCATAGACAAACGAACGAAAGAGACAGGGGGAGTCAGATCCACCGGCAGGAGCCTGTCTCCTGCCCTCCACAGGACGATAAATGCGCCTCCAGATTCATTTATGGAAACACGAGGGCACTACTGTCCCACTAGCAGCGCAGTTTTTGCTTATCGCATTATGTGACAGACCTGCAGTTGTAGGGCGGGAATGATATACAACCCCGCTGTGGTTTGTAACTGAAACCCGTTGCTGGATTCTGAGACATTCAGGAACTCTGGTTTTTGGTCATATTAATATTTACCTCTTGTAAAGAGGGTTTCAAAACATGCATTAGTTGTGATCTGCTTGCATTGTTTGTAAGCCTAAATCAACTAGCATTATGTCCATAAATGACACAACTGAACATTTTCTTGGATAATATTTTAGTTATTGATTGTTCCGAAGGCTCTCCTAACTTGCCTTAGTGGATCTAGGCTACTCTCCACCCAGCTGTATTTTTGCAAGCTTGTGCTTAGGACAGTATCGCTAGGTAACTCTTGACTGTTTTGTTCCTGTTGCTAACACCAATAACAACTTTCCTAATTGCATTATATTATTGTGGCTGTAGTTGTTAATAGTCTATTTTTGTTTTAGTATAGTCCTATATTTAGCTCTGAAGAAAGGTCTATTACATTAAAGAAATTCTGTAAATGTTGGTATTTATAATTACAACTTGTATGAATAATAAATATATAGCCATGTTGTAGTACAGCATATGAGAAAAGAGAAACAATGGGTTCATCTAGTGACCAAAGGCTGCTATTACATGCTTGCACCCAGTGTTCAGTGTTGTTAGAATGGTTGCAGGTTTAGGTCTTAAGATCTCCATTGACTAAAGCTTATAAGGGAAGACTATTGAAGCGTCTCCTCCTAATATACATAATCATTTCGACAGCAGGCTCAAATGACTTGTACTTAATATTCATAGAATGAACACGCAATACAGGTCGCCAGTCCGTCACAGGGCACACACACACACACACACACACACACACACACACACACACACACACACACACACACACACACACATACCATTCACCAATATGAATAATTAAGTACTTTAACATAATTCCACGCTGCATATTTACTGATTCTGCTGCATAAACCTGATATTCACCTGGGTTCACTTATAAAGATCTCACACTGCCTATTTACCATGATTTTGTAACATTTTGGCACCGATTTAGATTTCTTACTCCATTTGCTGAAATTACATGAATGTCCACCTAAAAATGTATTAGTTTTTCATTCTGAATCAAGCTTGCATGTGTGCTGTAGACAGTTAAAGCAGGGACAATGTGAGATGAGATCCACGGTTAACAGCTGTTTTGTGCTCCTTTGTTTCTGGTCTAATGTTGCACAAATGATTTGATGACTTATTGTCAATGCAGAGTGTGAAGTTAATGTGTATTTAGACAGCATGTGTAAGGAAGTGTGTGGTGTGTTTGTATGCATTATCGCTCTATGCAGCAGGAAGTGGGTAAAGGAAACGAGCTGGCACCAGACTGCCACTGTCTCCAGTCAGTTCTCATGTCTGAAATATCGCAGTGTTCATGTATTACAGCTGCAAGCTAAAAAGCCTGTAGCTTCTTTAGGACCTGTAGTGGTCTGGGCATGCAACAGATGTAGAACATGTAACATACATCTCTCTCTCTCTCTCTCTCTCTCTCTCTCTCTCTCGTTGTGAGAATGAATATTTATTGGACTGTGTCTTCCTCAGGATGTTCCTGTATATTGTTGTAAAAGAAAAAAAAATGTTGTGAACTGCCATTTAGTTTTAAAAGAATTCCCAAATGAAGGGGTTTGTAAGTGTTAAAATCTTGCATGAGACATTGTTTTAATTAGGTATGTAGTGACAGAACTTCTTGGCAGATTCTTGTGTCAAATATTTTCTCAGGATCTGCTGTTACCAAAAGTGATATTTACGAGTCATTTAAAATACAGAGTGTGGAGACATATAGGCCTGCATGTCATCTGCAATACTGAAGGCTACAGCTGAAGTAACATTGCCTATTCAGTGATGATGAAATGGGAATTTCAACATTGAGGGATTTATTTGTGTAAATTCTAAAGGAGAAGCTGTTACACACTCTGCACTGTGGAGGGCAGCATTATGCTAGAGATGACACTGGTAGCATAGTTCTGGACCAGGATTATCCAAGAAGGGCTGGCATGGGTGCAGGTTTCTGTTTTAGCCCAGCACTTTGACACCTGATTCTACTAATTAGCTACTTGTAGTTTTTCGATCACAACCTTGATAAACTGAATCAGGTGTATTAGAGCTGGGCTAAAACAGAAACCTGCACCCACGCTGGCCAAGATTGGACACTCCTCTTCTACACCAACCCCAGTCTCAATCTTATCTCACACTAGTATCTTAGAACCGTACTCAGTGTTGCAGTAGGCCCTGTCATTAGGGTGCAGACCCCGCTGTAGTGGCGGACCAGCCTGGATCCGCTCTCCTCCTGGGGCACACACTGGGTACTGTGAAGCTGAGCACGACGAGCAACACACAGACCCAGTCTCTCACAGAACGGTAAGAGAGGGGAAATACCTGCGGCTCCAGTTATTTTGGATTTTATTTTATTTCATTTTTAAAATAATAATTGGACTGGCTGACATTTGCTCCCCCACATAGCTTAGATAGAAGGGAATTATCTCAGCATCTCCTGCCAAAAAACATTCCATTTCCTTTGACAAACTGCCCAGTGTGATTATGAAATGAAAGAAATCTATGAATGCAGGAAGTGCATCAGATATGTGTACATATATTGATATAACTAAACCTTAAATCAACAGTACAACCAGGGCAGTGGAGAAAAGTAAACGCACAGTTCATTGCTGAATATTTGTGTCATGCTGTAATATTAATATTGTATGAAATTCCTCAATGTGGAAACAAATTAACATTTGTTAATGCTGGACAGATACCAACTTTATAAATTAGTTATTAATGCTATATTCACAATTTATTACAACATATAACTCATAAGTGGAAACAGAATATGACATTGGCTAGTCATCTATTTTGCTGTGTTCAACAAAATAATAATGATAATAAACAGCAGTGTACAGGGTATGAACATTGCAGGGCTTACAATAGTTCTATAATGAAATATTTTCGTAATTTCAAGAAATTCCAATGTATTCGCCGCAGTTTTGTGTTGATAACCTCATTGATGTTTCCGGTGTTAGCAGATGGATGGGTGCTGGTGTTTCTGGTGTTAGTTAGCAGACGGGTTGGTGTTGGGGTTTCTGGTGTTAGTTAGCAGGCAGGTTGGTGTTGGTGTTTCTGGTGTTAGTTAGCAGGCAGGTTGGTGTTGGTGTTTCTGGTGTTAGTTAGCTGATGGGTTGGTGCTGATGTTTCTGGTGTTAGTTTGCAGATGGGTTGGTGTTGGTGTTTCTGGTGTTAGTTAGCTGATGGGTTGGTGCTGATGTTTCTGGTGTTAGTTAGCAGATGGGTTGGTGTTGGTGTTTCTGGTGTTCGTTAGCAGATGGGTTGGTGTTGGTGTTTCTGGTGTTAGTTAGCTGATGGGTTGGTGCTGATGTTTCTGGTGTTAGTTAGCAGATGGGTTGGTGTTGGTGTTTCTGGTGTTCGTTAGCAGATGGGTTGGTGTTGGTGTTTCTGGTGTTCGTTAGCAGATGGGTTGGTGTTGGTGTTTCTGGTGTTAGTTAGCAGATGGGTTGGTGCTGATGTTTCTGGTGTTAGTTAGCAGATGGGTTGGTGTTGGTGTTTCTGGTGTTAGTTAGCAGATGGGTTGGTGTTGGTGTTTCTGGTGTTAGTTAGCTGATGGGTTGGTGCTGATGTTTCTGGTGTTAGTTTGCAGATGGGTTGGTGTTGGTGTTTCTGGTGTTAGTTAGCAGATGGGTTGGTGTTGGTGTTTCTGGTGTTAGTTAGCTGATGGATGAGTGCTGGTGTTTCTGGTGTTAGTTTGCAGATGGGTTGGTGTTGGTGTTTCTGGTGTTAGTTAGCAGATGGGTTGGTGTTGGTGTTTCTGGTGTTAGTTAGCTGATGGATGAGTGCTGGTGTTTCCGGTGTTAGTTAGCTGATGGATGAGTGTTGGTGTTTCCGGTGTTAGTTAGCAGATGGATGAGTGTTGGTGTTTCTGGTGTTAGTTAGCTGATGGGTTGGTGCTGATGTTTTCGGTGTTAGTTAGTCGGATGAGCGCATTCAGCACTGCCTCTGTGGAGTGTGGCACACCACAGGAGCATCCCAAGGGCCTCCCAATTGTGTTTCTACATGAAGTGACCCCCACAGCCTTCCGTGGGGGGGCAGGTAAAAGTGCCCCTGGGAGCCAGGCTTCAGGGCCTGTAGGACAGGCTGTTCTCTGCTCTTCCTCCTGGGTCTTCCTCCCAGGTCCGTGTTTATCAACCAGACTTTGAGAGCCGTCGCCCTTTGGGGGATTAACCCCATTGGCACACGCCCACCTGCCACTCAAAACCTTCATTGGCTAACCCAGGTGCCCCTGTGCAGGAAAAAGTAGAACACGCATCCCTGTCTAAGCTTACTTTAACATCCCACTCCGGCATACACTCTCTCTCACACACACACACACACATACACACGCATACTCACACACACATGCACCCACATACACACACACACCACAGACACAGACACATGCACACACATGGACCGTTGGGTCTTCTGGCATAGATGAAGGGCCCCACTTTAATGGAGCAGAAAAGAGCTAACTGTAGAGTTAAAGCATCTTGTCTGAGAGGTATATTCCCTGAATCTAGGTGAATACCTAAGAAAGCTCTTAGCCTGTGGGATAAGTTGCTCTTTTCGTTTAAGATAAGAGCCTGGCAATGTAGGTGCTGCATGATTATACTTGTGTGCTGCAAAACCAACTCCCGGGTTAGCCTGGGTGCACACAATTACCTGAATCACCGAGATGAATTGCATCAATTACCACAGTGATTGGTGCCAGCAGGAGCCGATCATCAAGGAAAATCTGGATGCACCACCCTTACAACCCACAAGGGGGCGATCACAGCTTCCATGCATGTTGAGAATGCAGAGGTTTAGAGGCAGGCCAAAGTGAAGCGTGCCCATTAATAAGCTCAGCTTTAGCTCATGAAACAGACACTGCCAGTGTCTGCACAGAAGGGGCATATGAAGGTATCCACGGAGGTGAGCCAGTGGTCACCATGGAACCTGCATAGGCCTCAGTATTATGAACTGAGCCACTCAGAGTGCTTTTAGAGCTTAAATTCAGATTGGGACACAGGCCTAACCCCCACTTCGCCACTAGGATGTAGCGTAGGGGTAAAAAGAGCTGCAATGTCACCTTTCATTAAAAAAGCTTCTACCTTCAAGACCAGGAAGTGGTCCTATTGCTCAACGTGTGATTGATCCCACTGAAGGTGGGCTTTTTGTAAAAATGACGGGCGTATAGGGTGTGCAGAAGGCCGGTGAGGGAGGTGGGCCAGGGTGGGCTGGGGAGGCAGAGGGCGTGGCCCTCCGGGGCGAGAGGCGGAGGTGGGGCTTCACTGAGGGGAAGCACGTCCCAAATACACGCTGGTAGCCACGGCAGTAGGACTTAGGAAGGTGCTTCTTAAATAAATGTATTATTATTATTATTATTATTATTATTACTAAGGATATGTCTAGGGGTGTGTGGTGCATCTGGAGTGAGAGTTTGGTTCAGCCATTGCTCTGCAGTGAAGGCACTCTTGGCATGGCCTGTGGCCTGGAAGTGAACCAATCAGAGGCCTGGCAATGAACCATTCAGAGGCCTGGCAGTGAACCCAATCAGAGGCCTGGCACTGAACCAATCAGAGGCCTGGCAGTGAACCAGTCAGAGGCCATCTTACATTGGCACTGTAGTGGACTGAAAGTTTTTAACTGCAGCATCCGTGTCCACTGATGCTTCAGAAAGGTACAGTATATGATGGGTCTGTGGGTAGCACAAGCACAGAGCTCCCCGCCAGAACACACATCCTGCCACAGCATGTCTGTGTTCACTTAGGATATCATACTGATGATTCATGTGATTACTGTGTTACCTTAAATAGCCTGGAACATTACTGTTACTGCTCTTTGGGTGGTGGACATTAGTCTTTATTTTTATAACTGATCAGTGATTTCACACCGGGTCCTATTGTAGTTTCGAATAAAAGAAAAACATGAATCACTGTGGGTCTAATTTAGCGGGTCTAATTTAGAGCAATTCCGTCGTTGCTTTTGTTTCAATGTGAACTACATGCAGCATGCCCGTTATATCTTGCTGGATATTTGTGGGTGTTTCAGGCCGAAAGAAAAGAACGTTCTGTTATCTGAGTGATGTCATGAAGAGTATCAGAAACAAAGTGCTTTCAGACACTTCATACAGCAGCCAGCAGAAGATCAGTTTACACAGTGACATTTTTCAAGGAATGCGATGACATGCAGACTATGCAGGACTTCTGACAGACAAAGCGGTCTTGCATCAGAAAGGGCTGCGGTCTATTGACAAACGTGTGACCTTTTCATACAGCTTCTTGCAGCTTAAAAATAGAATTTGCTGTGGAGTTTGCCTCAGTTTCAAGCCTGCCATCAATAGGATTAAAAGGTTATCTGGATCAATGCTTTCAGCTGCAAGATAGTTGTCACCCTACAGAATGGAAAATGTCCTGGGTACTTTGTGTATTTGTTTTTCCACTGTCTTCCATTAGACAAAGTGGTGCTTCTGAACAGCCGCCTGCTGTATTGAACTGATGCACAATAGGCTATAATTCCAGTGAGATGTTTACGTCTTGGAAAATTTACTTGCAAAGAAATGCAAATAATAGCTAATGAATTATGATTAGCTATTTTATTTGCGGTGTAATTCTATTGCTTTTCATGTCTTTTTTTTTTTTTGCTCAACAGAAGCCTGGTAGTAGACCCTCCTTTTCAAATAACACGCATATGATGTTTGCTCGGCTGAATGATCATGTTGACGTTGTTTGTTGAATTTCAGTTGAATTCAATTTTGCAAGCAAATTCTCCAGTAAATCAGGTAGTGGCCTAAAAAGGAAGAGGCGGTCTGAACTAAAGTAGGACATTAAGCTTCATTCTCTCTAGAGTCTGCCAGGATTAAAATACTGTACTGAATTACAATAACAACATGATTTGAAGTGCCTCCCACCAGTATGGTGTGGACTGACATGAATAACTCGCTAATTATTTCTTAATTATTGACGAATTAGTTAAGAGTTGGTGCAAACAATATAGGTTTGTCATCCAGGCATGGCCAGGCACACAGAGAAGTTCAAGGCTAGATGGCAGACGGATAGATGGAATCGGACAGCAGGCCATTCTCATAATAATGCAATAAACATGGCGGCAGTTTGTCACGAGCTGACAGTTGGTCGTGAGACAGGATTGGTGCTGACCTGCAATTCACAGTCTTCATGAAAGAGACCCCCCCCCCTTCCCCCCCAGTGAAATCCTGGACACACCCCTGTTCCCCTCATAGCTGCAGAGTCATGCCACAGACAGTGCAAGCAGGCACACCACACTCCCCACAGCACAGAGGCAAATGCTCCAAATCCGATCTTTAATTAACATGAGCAGGGCAGTGTGTCTGGACAACATTTGTGTGCCAATTCAAAATGTACAGAATACTCTGCACAAGGCTATTTCCTGGTCTTCCATTGTGTTATGTTAGTAACAGGCAGAAGTACTCTGCACTTGGCATAATGAACATATCGTAACAGTTTACACTTTAAACTTTGGAGTATTTTTTTTGCTTTTCTAACCAGCCATCTCATTTCTGTGTTGGAACGGCAAGATCTTTAGAATTCTTAGTTCATATGACAGGCTGACCTGGCACCATATTCATAACCCTTCTCAGAGTAGCAGTTGTAGGATCAGTTTCCCCTGCATCGTAGCCCAACCCTCTACATTCTGACTGATCCAGAATCAGTTTCCCCTGCGTTGCAGTCTAACCCTCTACATTCTGACTGATCCAGAATCAGTTTCTCCTGCGTTGCAGCCTAACCCTCTCCAATTATGAGCACAGACAAACTGACCCCAGATCAGTGCATGCATGCTTTCTGAGTGCAGCTCCTGATACACACTCAGCAGGCACGGTTACTGTAATGTTCAGTGCGGGACACCCATGCCACTGAGTTCATTCCCCGGTGCAGAAGAACTTGTCGACCCCTAAAAGGGTTCAACTGCTGCCACTGATGTACATCTCAGCTTCCCAGCCAATTGAGATGACCCTGACCTTCACAGGTAAGTATGACCCTGGGCTTCACAGGTGAGTATGACCCTGGGCTTCACAGGTGAGTATCTGAACAGGTAGGGTTGATCATGCGCATTTTAGCAGAAGAAATATCACTCTGTCCAACTGCAGTCTGCATTCAATGTCTGTTCTCCCAGACCCATAGATTCCCTGCCTTAAACCCTTAAAAAGCCAACATCCCCATGAGTGACACTGCTTTATATTTATCTCATGTATTCAACATACCTGATTGTGCTGTTTGATATAGAGAGGTCAGGTGATTGTACCTGGTCATGCTGTTTGATATAGAGAGGTCAGGTGATTGTACCTGGTCATGCTGTATGATATAGAGAGGTCAGGTGATTGTACCTGGTCATGCTGTTTGATATAGAGAGGTCAGGTGATTGTACCTGGTTGTGCTGTATGATATAGAGAGGTCAGGTGATTGTACCTGGTCGTGCTGTAGGATATAGAGAGGTCAGGTGATTGTACCTGGTCATGCTGTATGATATAGAGAGGTCAGGTGATTGTACCTGGTCCTGCTGTATGATATAGAGAGGTCAGGTGATTGTACCTGGTCGTCTTGTGTGATATAGAGAGGTCAGGTGATTGTACCTGGCCATGCTGTATGATATAGAGAGGTCAGGTGATTGTACCTGGTCGCTCTCTGGGAGAACCTCAGGAGGACTGTGTGTCTGGCCCCTTGGGTGTTCCAGGGAGCCACTCGGTATGCTGGTCTGCATTGTGAGCTTTGAATTGTAACAAGCTGCTCATTTTTTAAGACCCTTTTGATGAGGGATGATTTCCCTGTTTAGTCAGATTTAGTCAGAAATAGCAATGCACATTATGAAGAACAAATGAGCCACATTCACACCCCAGGACATTTAATGAGTCAGATCAACTTCTACTTTCATTCTCTGTAATGTGTTAGCTGTATGATTTCTTTAGAAAGCGGTTATATTTTTATTTGATTCAAATGTAGACTGGCATGTGAAATCAGCTAACTGCTGAAAGACTGGACATGTGGCCACAAACCGTGTGTGAAAAATAAAGGAGTTCACGGGCAAATAAAGCCAGTGGAAACGCGCTAGTCCCGCGCTGCGTTAAATAATGTTTAAGGGAAGAAAAAAAGAGTAGAACTGAAAACAAAAACAAGCGTAGGCAGTGGCTGCCCGGGACCACGGCTGTACTGGGGTAAGAACCGTGTCCCTGTGTCTCGGCACTGCTGGAACAGTCATTGTTCCTTGACGTCACCACCCAGCCAAGCTTGCTGCTGCTACGCTGCCGTTCTCAAACATGCCTTTGTTATTCAGAGCTTTCCGTCGAATCCTGGCAAACTGTAAAATGCGGAACCCAGATACTTTAGTGTACCAGTCTCACGTTTCGCTAACATGTTCAGTTAAAGAGTGGAAAGGAAATTAATACACGTAGCCTATTATAATAACAATTATTATAATTGTTGTTGTTTTTAGTAAACATTTACTCAGCGGATCTAAATAACAAACATTCCAACACGTAAGCATATACACTCCACTTTAATTCGGCATTAGAAGGGAAATACAGAAAAGCCCGGATTACAATTCAGTTAACAGAACATGTTTGCTGTCTAATATTGGCTACATAGCCAGCTAAAGCCGTGAAGACACTTCAGGCTCCGGTCCGAGATCTTTCCTGTTTATTCTATTCTGGGTGTTCCAGTGGCGTTCCCATTCACTGAAAATCTGGGACACAGTTTGCTAGCAGCCGCGAAGCGTGGCCCTACAGTAGAATAGCCTGTGTAATCTGACACTTCAACTTGCTGTGTGCCCTGCTCTGTTAGTTGATTCAGTCACTCATCCTATGACGTTAAGCTCTTTTTAAATGTTTGCGGCTGGAAGAGGGAAGATATTAAAAGCGCAATCTACAACGTTAACGGTGTTTTCTTTCTTTGAAAAACACTTCGACTCGATCAAAAAGTAAGTACCATGCTGGTTTATCTGTCGTTTCACACCTCTCGCCGCGCGCTGTGACTGAGGTTTTGTGTGTAACGTAATGAATGTACTTGGATGGGATTCCCAGTTGGCTAGCTAGCTAGCTACTTAGCAAGCTAGCTAACAATGTAGAAATGGACGCGTACCATTTAAACAAGCGAGCTGCGAGATGTAAAAGTAAACGGTATTGTTGGTTATATGTTCATGCTGTTAAGAAACGGGTTGATCTTGATCACCGAGCTGCTGTTATTGTTAGTTGTTAGATACCTTGGGTTTGGTCGGTACGACCAGGCACTGTGGATTCACAGCGTTAGCGTGCACGCTAACTGTATTGTGTGAACTAACGTTAGTTTGCAAGCGTAGGTGTGTTTGGAGGTGGGTCGAAGGCACTTTTTAAAGAATACCCTGTGTTTGTAAACCGGGGCATGTGGTCTGTCAGTGTAAACGTTGACTATACGATATACTGTTTTGGTTGAATCTCATAAAAACATTAGTTCGTGAACGTTTGCTAACTGCTAGATTGCCAGTGTTAATCTCCATTTTTTCGTAATGCAACGAAGGCAAAGATGATCAGCTGAGTTAGCCAATGTACTTGCAGAAAATGCACGCGTCATTTACACTTGGATTAAACAAATAAGATTGATAAGAATCTTAACGTAAGACAATACTGGTGGTGCTGGTGTCTTTTCTGTTAAGAAAGCTTACAAATATTAACATGCAACTTGCATGATGCAAGACAGCTGCAGGACATGTCTATTTAGTTTACCATTAAATATTAACCTCCTTAATTTTTTCATAATAGTAATTTAGTAGTAGTAATTTGAGAAAATATTTCTTGCAGACAAGCAATTTATCGATATATATATCTACCCAAAAAAGTGTAGTTAAGGCAGCTAATTAAACGGTTGAAACTGCCAGGCACTTTTCTGATGATACATTTGAATTAGAAAATTTCAGTTAGTAATTTGTAATGAATCCCGGTTGCGACTCCTCGAATTCCTGGTGCCTGGACAAGATCCATGTAGGACGAAGGGGCCTCTTGTTGGAACAGATCGGGGACTGAGGGGCCCTCTCTGACTACATCTGTCTGGCAATGAAATAAACTACCAGCTGGTTAGAAGCCAGACAGCAAACCACCGAAATGATTTGGGTATTCGTAAAAGGGAAGAATATGTATGCTTACTTACTGACTAGTGAAGGAAAGTCCCTGCTCGGGATGGGGGTGGTACAAAATGAAAACTGAATTACGAAGCGTCTTATTTACTATATAATGAAAACAGTTATTCACGTGAACATCCTGATATAGTTCACGTAATTAGTGATTTTACAGCAGAATGTAGGCCAAACATTTTCTACCAAATGCAAGTAGTCTGTTCTGCTTCAGTGTCTACTATTCATCAACATACGAAATAATTTGTGTGTTATCAGTACAAGTTTTGACTTTTTTTGCTTAGGTTATGTAGCTACGCCTTGAATAAAATATGGAATGGAACTTGATAGAGAGATCGATAGAGAATACGAGTTTGCATGAGCAGAACGCAAGTTGCGAGGAAGTGAAACCGACCGTCTCCGAGCTTCATTTTTAAAAGCTGCGTTTCTTTAAAGCATTTCTTTAGTGTTATCAGAGTTGACTATTTTACCTACCAGGTGGAGCAATTGCTGGTTTCTAAGAGGCAAGCGTAGGTGTACATTACAGTCTGAGTGCACTCACGGGTAGTTGTTGAAAAGATTTGTCCCCACTTGTCCATGCCCCAAAATTCTAAGGCCAAATGATTATTTGGGAGGTCATGCTCAAATGATTACAAATGAATTATTTTGCCCTTTGGACCTTCTTGATAAAATTATGTATATTAATTATTTTTGTGCGGATAAAATTTTGTAATGTTTCGACTGTGATGGAAAACCCACACCGAGGGCCTCAGTGTTGGGTTAAGGTCCTGGTCACCGCAGTTTGATGTGTTACTGCCCTTCGCCTATGCAAACCGAGCGTGTCGAAACGGCAGCCGCCGCACAAAAGGCGCATTGAGATTCAGATCCAGGCCCAGCACGTGCGTCTGGTTCTCTAGCTGACCGTTTATGAACTGCGCTCTGCCGAGCGGAGGAAACGGCTACGATGCACCGCGGTGTTGATACAGCAGGGTATAGAGCGTCTGTTTCCCCCACGAGTAAGTGCACTTACACCTCTCTCTCTCCTTACCATCAGACACCGTCTATTTGACATACAAGACCTGCGTTTTTCGATTGCTTTCTCTTAAGGGAGGGTAGAGCTGAATCAGAGAGGCAGAGGGTCTACAGATCTTGTACATCATTCTAGCTAGATCTTAGTATGAAAGCATAGCTACCTTTTTAAAATGGGGGTGTCAGTTTTTGTGTTTGTTTTGTTCTTATTTTGCAGTGAGTTCATGATAAAATCAATAATAAAAATGTAAAAAATGTACGGAACTTGTTGGGACTAGAGGTCTGGCCATTGTGGTTATTTCTGTGGAAAACCTTGAAAAGTTCCAGTCTCAGGGTGGGGGTGGGAACCAAAGTCTCGCTGGCAATCCACTGTTTTTTAACCCAAAATATTTCCTGTAGGCCAAACAAGTTGCCTGTCTGTCTCGCTGTTGACTGACGACAGGAACCCATTTTCCAGGAGTGTCCCCTTTTCCACGCTCAGCTGGGGCAGTGCGAGCAGGCAGCCCTGCCAAACGTTAAATAACTCAACAACAAGGCCAGGAAGTCTGATGCAAGCAGGGAAGGGATTTCAGGAGAGAACACTGTCATTTTTGGGATTCATTTCTTTTGGTCACATTCTGAACAGTGTTTGTTTCACTGCAGAGTATTATCACACCCTGTACTATATAGCCTAGCTTTATTTAAAAAAAAATCTATAGGCTTTAATGATTCACACTTTTATTTTTAACAAATGAAAGGCAGTGTTAAATAATCCTAGATAGGGAAGTTTTTAGGCTGTATTTAGTTCTGTCATGTAATGCTCAGATGTGTCGCTGTGCTGGTGTACTCAGTGAGTGTGCAGTTCCTTAAGGTTTGATTAGTCTTCCCTGCTTTTACTGTTTACACGCATTAGTGCTGCTTTGATGTCACACCAGAGGCTCAGGGCCTGATTATCCTGTCAGCAAACATGTGTGGAAGGCGGAGTAAGGAGCTTTCTGAGCGGGGGGTGGGGGGGTGGGGTGGTGGTGGTGGTGGTGGGGGGGGGGTGACGTGAGTGGAGTTCTGGGCCCAGGTTTCTCCCCCCTAGCGCAGCATGGAGTTTTCTCTTCGGGGAAGTGAATCGCTCTAACGGCACCCAAATTTCCCCAGAAAGGAAATTAGGTTCCGTCTCTTTCTCATTACTTCACCCGTGAAGGAAAACGCCCTTTTTTCTGGAGCTAAGCACCGGTAATAAACCTCATTAGAGCTGCGTCTCTGGGGTCGCTGCTCTCCTGTTGGGTGCATCACTCACTGAAGAAAACGCCAAGTCAGCTGCGTTTCGCCTCCAGTCTCCTCTCAGAAGGTACAGTAATGCCGTTCATCAGCAAGCTCTGTAGACCGCATAAACTATGTGCTTTATATTTAAGCGCTTATATAAAAAGACTTTGAGTGGTAGACTTTAGTTTTGACAATCGGTGGCCAAATTTGAATGTGCTGTTCTAATGTCAGCCTCTGATGGGGGATTGGGGGGGGGGGGGGGTGATTAAGAGGTCAGATAATGGTGCTCAGGAATCCCATACGCTAAGCCACCAGAGCCCTTATCAAACCATGGCTGCTTGGTGTTTCACTGAAGCCTGTCGCTCTGCGTTAGAGAATGACTTAACCAGAACATCAAATAGAATGTGAAACTGAACTATTTCAACACTCAGGTGGGTGTTGGCAAGTGACATTGAGTGCTGAAAATATTTCTCAAAAGTCTTTCAAACGGGTGTCCGAGCATCCAGAAGAGTTTTAAGAAGGAGGAATTGTTAAGTGGTGCTAAGTAGGCCTGATTGAATCTTGACCATGTCTGCTGGACGCATATGGCTAAACGCTGAGTAGTCTTGAGCCAGTCTGTGGTTCATTTTCTTTGCTGAACACTGTGCTTTGGAAGTAACCGCGGCGCTTCTGACTTTGTGTAGGCTGCAGGTGGCTAATAAGTGTCTTCATTGTGTTCATTGTCTGCGGATAAATCGGCAGTTTGAGGTGCGTCTCGCCCGCCTCGGTGAGAGAGTTCCCTGTAGTTCCTGAGCCTCTTCCATTTCAAACGGCTCTCTGCAGAACCGTCGCTCGGAGAGGAAACCACTTCCTTTTGAGTCATCTGCACCACTTCCTCCTGCGCCTGCGGTCGACCGTCAGGCTCAAAGCAAAACATTCACTGACAGGCCAATTTCACGGCCGTCGTTCACCCAAATAAACACTGCCCTGGTCTCCCTTTCCCCTCAGTGTGAGCATTGAGGGTTATTTTGTCCGGAGTCTTGGTGTGGGATTGTGTATCAAAAATGTGAGTGGTCAGCTGACTATGAGCAGGAGTCTGCAGCGACAGAACATAATGTTGGCCTTGGGTCTTTGGGTTACCGCTGTGTTTTTTAGGGATCCACGAAATTTAGGTCTATATTTTTTGGGAAATAACTTATCAGTATGAATAACTGATATTTGACTGGCCATATTGCTGATGCCTATTCCTCCCTGTTTCATGTTTCAGCTAAAATGCAAACCACAACTGAGTTTCCACCTTAATGGAAGAAGTAGATCAGCACAGCTGTCAATTCAACAAGGGCAGAAACAAAAATCTTTTTTAACAGAATATAACAGAATTAGGGATATTATCAGTTAATCGGTTAACTGTTAATCGTTAATATGAACGTTGATCGATTAATTTTATTGATTAAATAGGTCAATTTCAATAAAACATTTTAATGAATAATAAGATACTTGCAGAAGTATCTGGTTGTGTTTTGGCTTTACAACGGCAGGTATAGTGCAACAAGTCAATGCTACTCGAGTAATTCCTAAGCAGCTTGCACAGTGATGTTATGTTTCTTGTACATATGCACAGATTAATATTATGGCATTTATTCACAATTATTAAGAGAACATATCTGTTTTTATGTTCTGCTGGTATTTCTTTCCTTGAGTGCAGCAGTCCCAGGTTGCATGAACCATAAAAAATATTTACAATCAGAACTAGAATTAAACATAATTTTTTGAAGAAGGACCCTATAACATGCACACATGTACAACCTCAGGAAACATTGCTGAACACATGCTTTCCAGTTACTTTTAGAACTGTATTTCAGAGCTGTATGAGACACAAACCCCCACGTTCCTCCATAACCTCCGTTAAGCAGAACATATTTAAATAAAGGACATATTATGAAAATAGTAACATGCTCTGGCTATTGTTGGATTGTTCTTTGAAAATAAACTTCGCACCGTAGAATCGGCCAGAAGATCAAACATATTCTCTCAGCAGGCAGGCAAGATGTATCAATTGGCAACAAGATATTTCACTCAAAGGAAAACTCCACATTAGAGAAGCACGCTTCTATCCTCCACTGATACTAGCTGTGCCAATGTGGGGAAGATGCATACAGAAGCACATCTCAGGGAGAGGAGGTGGCGGTGTAGTAAGGAACTGGTCTTGTAACCTAAAGGTCACTGGTTTTGTGTCCTGGGTAGGACAGTGCCGTTGTACCCTTGAGCAAAGTACTTAACCTGCATTGCTTCAGTATATATCCAGCTGTATAAACGGATGCAATGTAAATGCTATGTAAGAAGTTGTGCAAGTCGCTCTGGATAAGAGCGTCTGCTAAATGCCGGTAATGTTTCAAATGTGGGTGTGTGAAAGACAAAGACTCCCAGCCAATCAAATTCATTATCATAAATCTACTGTCACCAGTCAGGTTGCAGGATTCCTGGGCCAGAAAAGCTTGCAGTGGTACTGTCAGAGTTTGACCCTTTGGCATTGAGGCTAGACTGTGGAGGTTCTTCTCTGAGGAATTACATTACATTACAGGCATTTAGCAGACGCTCTTATCCAGAGCGACTTACACAACTTTTACATAGCATTTTACATTGTATCCATTTATACAGCTGGATATATACTGAAGCAATTCCGGTTAAGTACCTTGCTCAAGGGTATAACGGCAGTGTCCTTTACCCGGGAATCGAACCTGCGACCTTCCGGTTACAAGCCCAGTTCCTTACCCACTGTGCCACACTCCGTACATGCTGGAATGCTGGTGGAGACTTTTTTTTACATGGGTATTGCTTCAGTCACTGTACCTGTAGATGTCCCCCCCCCCCCCCCCCCCACACACACGCGCGCGCACACACACACACACACACACGCACACACACACACACGCACACACACACACTCCACTTGGCCTATTTATAATTCAGGTTTTGTGAGAACACAGTGTTGGCATGTAAACTGGTGCAGTAAGGTTGCCTTGGGAGGGCAGTAAATATAGATGCTGTGGTTGTTAGTTAGGAAGTTGGTGCATGTTGAGGTGGTTTTGCCTGTAGCTATCTGCAGCCTGGAACACACAGTAAAGGCCCTGCATGTGTGTGTCAGTATGTGTGTGTGTGTGTGTGTGTGTGTGTGTGTGTGTGTGTGTTTCTGTATGTTTGAGAGAGAGTGACTGTGTTATAGGTGTGTATACGTGTGTGAACATGTGTGTGCACTATATGTACATGTGCTTGTATGATTTATGGTGTTTCTCTGTCTGTGAGTATGTATTTGCACGCGAGGCTAGAGAACTGACTTCCGTAAGTCTTATCCTTCTGAAATGTAGCTAATAGCTTCGTGAGCAGACTGTGAGCATTCTTTACCCCTTTCACACAGCTAATACCGCATCTGAGCGGCCTCTGATGCGGTAACCGGTTCCCTTTCCCACAGAATTTGTAATGCGGTATCCGAGGTGTCTTTACCTTTCACACACAGTAGAACTGAACTCTCGTGAATGAATTGTTTACGTTCCGTTACCATAGTAACACACTGGATGTAGGCCCAAAGTTATAACGTTACTTGTTATTTATTTTCGTTGCAATCTTCTTGCAATTTCCGGCAAAACAAACAAACATGTTACATTTTGAAGTGCAAGTGGCATTTTTTTGTTATTAGTTTTCGCGTTCTCAATCCTCTGTATGCAGTTTTTTCGGTTGAGAGATAGGTGCGCGTGAACGCAGATCTGTAACGTAATTCGAACGCCGCCCGGAAAGCAGTCGTCGATGCTGCTTTCCGTTCCCACAGGAGAAATGCGGTATTTTAAAAGCCGTGTTCACACAGACATAAGTGCGGTATCGAAGCCGTCTCGAAAACTCCTTTTTTCTTCCTCCGCTGTGTCTCCCACCCCCCTCCCCAGCACCAGCACCACAGCCTAATAATTTCTCAAGGGAAATAAAGATGTGTGTTAATTACTCTGCCTGTCCTGCGAAGATAAAGGAACATATTTTGTGCCTGTAAAGTCCTGTAAATATTATGAGCCTTTCTGCAGCGGTTCTGTGGGATCCATCTTGTGCTGTAAAGAGGGGACAGGCGATGATGTCACTATCAGCTAAGATAAGCTAAGACTGTAAATTAAGAGAAAATTTTCTTCTTAAAAAGTAGCATAGTCATCTGAAACTTTTTTTTTTTTGCTTTGTTTTTACCAAACGAAGCTAGAGACCCAGTAACTGCCCAGACTGGAGCTCTCTCCTTAATAATAAAATAAGTTTTTCTTTCATAAATTGACATCTGTGCTCATACCTCTGTCGTGAATGTGTAAATCTGGTTGCTTTTATGCTATAATGTAAAACAGGGTGATGTTAGCAGTGGCGTTGGCCCTATAGATAAACAGGACTTTTTAATAGCATGTAAAGGTTACGTTTCAGACGTGTCTGTACGGTGTCTGTAGTCTCTGAATGGCCTTCCCCTTGCCATGGCTCTGTGGAAATAGAGAACAGCAGATCCTTCTTTTCAACAGCAGTCCGCAAAAAGCTTTTAGTTTATTTTACGCCATTAAGTTTTATCATCTGCTCGGTTCTAAGGTCTCCCGGCAACAGAGAATGTCCTTCCTGTGGCCTGAAGCCTTTGGCATATAGCACATCAGTCTCAGCCATAATGAAATTAATCATCTATTTCAGAGAGCACTGATGCCACAGTGCCATGAACACCAGAGATGGTCTGCAGATAATACCTCTCCTTGCGTCTCTGTGCTGTCTAATTGTTTACAAACGGTGCCAGCCCTTCGTTTGCTGTAATTTGCAGAAGATGCTCCACTTCCGTTCTTATGAAAGCAGAGACTTTTCAAAAATTCCTCTCTGGCATTAAAATGACAGGGGTAATTTTCCCCATTGTGTCCCAATCTCACAGTCAGATAGATGGCAGGTAACAATGATTAAATGTTTTGCTAAATCTGCTCATTTATTTTCCGGGAAACTAGATGTTGTGGAGGTCTGCTGGGAAAGTGCTGATTGACTGGGGCCTCAGGAATCCATCATCAGGTTTCTGAACTGAGTAGCATTGATAACTAAATTTGGCTCGTTTGACATACTTATCCACAACAGATTTTTACGACTTGCTGGGAAATGCATTCTTGTCTGTTTGCATACAGATCCAGATTAGGCGCATTTCCCAGCCTGCATTGTGTTCCTTTGTCCCCCGCGGTTGGTTATGGTCGTGCTCATGGTCACATCCCCACATTGCTGGGTGCTGTTCTGCAGGCCCAGGTGGGGGCCCCACATTGCTGGGTGCTGTTTTGCAGGCCCAGGTGGGGGACCCACATTGCTGGGTGCTGTTTTGCAGGCCCAGGTGGGGGCCCCACATTGCTGGGTGCTGTTCTGCAGGCCCAGGTGGGGGCCCCACATTGCTGGGTGCTGTTTTGCAGGCCCAGGTGGGGGCCCCACATTGCTGGGTGCTGTTCTGCAGGCCCAGGTGGGGGCCCCACATTGCTGGGTGCTGTTCTGCAGGCCCAGGTGGGGGCCCCACATTGCTGGGTGCTGTTCTGCAGGCCCAGGTGGGGGCCCCACATTGCTGGGTGCTGTTTTGTAGGCCCAGGTGGGGCCCCCACATTGCTGGGTGCTGTTTTGACCTTTTCTCCTTCAGCATGGAGAGTTCTGGGATTGTAAACTGCACGATAAAAGATGCAAACCATCCTCATCCATCATCCCTTTGTTTCAGTGGAAAGACATCCAAAATTGTTTTCAGTTGCTTGGCATGCAGGAAGATCTCTCGTACGGGAGAGTCACGCATTTTAAATAACTGAGTCCAAAAGAGTGGAGAAGGTATTTCCGTTTGTATGTGATCTTGTAATTTGTTGCGTAAGAGCTGTTTGTGTTTAGTGGTTCAGTGTAAAGGTTGCTCTCTTAGTGTAGCCCAGTCTGTAGTGTGGCCAATCTTTCCGGGGGGGGGGGGGGGGTGTTGATTCCCTGAGCTGCGATGACTCTCTGCTGCATGAGAAGATACCCCCTCCCTCCACCCCCCTCTGTGGGATTAAGTACCTGCCCCCAGTAGAATCACAGGTAGGAGCTCTGGCTGTGTAATTAGCAGAGTCTGACTGGGGTTCACAGTGGTAGGACCCAAGAGGTAGAGAAGCCCCAGAACTGAAAGTGGCTAAAGCTCTTACCAGTGAGCTCCATGACCATGCCCCTGGAGTCCTGAGGTTTTATTGTATTTAAAAACAGTCCTGTACCTAATTAGCAGACTCTCAGACTCTCTAGTGCATCTCTCTAATCCTCCCAATATTTGCATGAGGAGCGTTTTCAAAGGGGAGGAAGCCAGGAGCTGAAAATGTTGTTGTTGCACAAACAGTAAAAAAGTGATAATTAAGTTCAGGGTCATGTAGCTAGCTGGCTCATTAGCATTCAGACCTACACAATGATCTAAGATCACCCCATCCCAAAAGAAAATTACAGTTTTTAACTGTGAAAATGTTTTCTCAATTTTGCAAACCCAACAGAAAATCAGTGTCGGCTGATCCAGTGTCTTTTGTTTTCATCCAGAACTGACAAACCACAACAAACGAACGTTGGCTACTTTGTTGTAGCACGGAACATAGCACATTTGTACTGTGTGTTGTAACTTGGTTGCGCAGATCAGATTTTTAGCATTGGCTTTCTGGTGACTGCTGCTGTTGACGTTGAGTGCAGGTTAGCGCTGTGGCGGTTCACCTCCCGCAGTGCTCAGCGGGGCCGGAGCTGATGCCCTCTGTGAAGCGCCCCCTTGTGGCTCTGAAGAGGAGCTCTGCCTCCTGCACCTCTGCGTGTGCACACTGAGCACTGAGCTGTTTTTAGCCTGACGGGGTCCCACGGCTGTCAAAAAATAACTTTTTTTTGACCATCTCTTACAAACTGGGGGCACATGTGAGCTCATGGTCTTCAGAGGGTGGGGAGAGGAGAGAAGGACAGGAGGGAAGAAGGGATGGGAAAGGAGAGAAGGAGAGGAGGATAGAGGAGAGCAGGAGAAAAAATTTGCACGCTGCAAAATCAGTAGCTGAGGGTTCGCCAGTGAGCGCTGATAAATATGATTGGCCATTCCATTTTGGGGAAGAAAACAGGGGAGGGAGAAACATTTAAAAATGTGTGTGTGAGCGAGCCATTCCAAAATGCCTGGTGTTCAATCTGTCCTGTTCCTGTTATTTAAAAAAAAATATATATTTGTGTGCCGATCTGGATTTGGCCACATTAGACTCTTTAATAACACATTTACTAATATTTATTAATGTGGGCTACCCATCCATAATTCATTTATAATGAGGTATAATGTTGTTATTGAAGGTTTATTACGCACCCATGACTTTCTATCTTTTTGCATTACGTAGATTTCAAACTGTATTGTGTGTCTGATTTATAGGGGAATTAAAACAGGCTTTTGTGCATTAAATATGAAAGTTATTTTGTAGTCTTTTTATGTATTTGTTATTTATTCATCACCAGTGAGCGTGAAATATAAACTTATTGAGCAGGTTATCCCTTAGTTCACACAAACAGCTGTACAACTGCTGTCGAGCCAAAAGAGGGGTGTGCACAGGGGTCACCTGTGACTGTATCTCCTGCTGTTTCAGGGGTCACCTGTGACTGTATCTCCTGCTGTCTCAGGGGTCACCTGTGACTGTATCTCCTGCTGTCTCAGGGGTCCCCTGTGACTGTATCTCCTGCTGTTTCAGGGGTCACCTGTGACTGTATCTCCTGCTGTCTCAGGGGTCACCTGTGACTGTATCTCCTGCTGTCTCAGGGGTCACCTGTGACTGTATCTCCTGCTGTCTCAGGGGTCACCTGTGACTGTATCTCCTGCTGTCTCAGGGGTCCCCTGTGACTGTATCTCCTGCTGTCTCAGGGGTCCCCTGTGACTGTATCTCCTGCTGTCTCAGGGGTCACCTGTGACTGTATCTCCTGCTGTCTCAGGGGTCACCTGTGACTGTATCTCCTGCTGTCTCAGGGGTCCCCTGTGACTGTATCTCCTGCTGTCTCAGGGGTCCCCTGTGACTGTATCTCCTGCTGTTTCAGGGGTCACCTGTGACTGTATCTCCTGCTGTCTCAGGGGTCCCCTGTGACTGTATCTCCTGCTGTCTCAGGGGTCCCCTGTGACTGTATCTCCTGCTGTTTCAGGGGTCACCTGTGACTGTATCTCCTGCTGTCTCAGGGGTCCCCTGTGACTGTATCTCCTGCTGTCTCAGGGGTCCCCTGTGACTGTATCTCCTGCTGTCTCAGGGGTCACCTGTGACTGTATCTCCTGCTGTCTCAGGGGTCACCTGTGACTGTATCTCCTGCTGTCTCAGGGGTCCCCTGTGACTGTATCTCCTGCTGTCTCAGGGGTCCCCTGTGACTGTATCTCCTGCTGTCTCAGGGGTCACCTGTGACTGTATCTCCTGCTGTCTCAGGGGTCACCTGTGACTGTATCTCCTGCTGTCTCAGGGGTCCCCTGTGACTGTATCTCCTGCTGTCTCAGGGGTCCCCTGTGACTGTATCTCCTGCTGTCTCAGGGGTCACCTGTGACTGTATCTCCTGCTGTCTCAGGGGTCACCTGTGACTGTATCTCCTGCTGTCTCAGGGGTCCCCTGTGACTGTATCTCCTGCTGTCTCAGGGGTCACCTGTGACTGTATCTCCTGCTGTCTCAGGGGTCACCTGTGACTGTATCTCCTGCTGTCTCAGGGGTCACCTGTGACTGTATCTCCTGCTGTCTCAGGGGTCACCTGTGACTGTATCTCCTGCTGTTTCAGGGGTCCCCTGTGACTGTATCTCCTGCTGTCTTGGGTCACCTGTGACTGTATCTCCTGCTGTCTCAGGGGTCACCTGTGACTGTATCTCCTGCTGTCTCAGGGGTCCCCTGTGACTGTATCTCCTGCTGTCTCAAGGGTCACCTGTGACTGTATCTCCTGCTATCTCCTGCTCTCCTTTTCTTTGTAGTTCATACTCCCACAGCTCATTATTTTAGCAGCTCTTGTTTTGTTCTACAATTAAATGATTTATGCCTCAAATGAATCCTTGAATGTATAATGGAAAAGATGCCTGAGTAAATAAACAGACTGCTAGCCCTGATTCTGCCCCTGTGTGTGGAGCTCATAACTTGTTCATCAGGCCGTGACATTAGCTTGACTTTAGCCTTTAGCCTTTAGCTCCAGCCTCCAGCAGCAGGAGGTGATTTTTCTCTGCCATCCCAGAGGACTTCCCAGAGGAAGTGCAGGTACTCAGCTTCCTGAAGCTGCTTGTTAAGCAATCATCACACAGGCAATCAGCATACCTTAATCAGCCTGGTGAATCCATGGGGACATCCAGTCACGTCTGAGGAAGGCTTGTATGGGTGCTAGCTTTTGGTCTTTCATTCTAACCCAGCATCACAACACGATGCGACCAATTAACTAATCATGGCCTTCAATCAACAACCGTGATCAATTAAGTCATGTGATTCTGCTCCCACAATGACCCTTTGGGGTTAAGCCTGGACACTCTTGCTTTTGAAATGCATCCTTATGCTAGCTTTCTAATTGACCCTTATTTAGTATAGTTGTCTGCCTTATTGTTAACAAGGACTTGAGCATACAAGTGACAAGTTAAATGATTCCAAGATCACATTTTCAGGAAAAAGCCAGGTCCTAAAAATTAGCAAATGGATCTTCATGAACTCAAACACATTGTAACCTCAATAAGCGTAATTATTTGAATGCAGAGTCTATTAAAGAAAGAAAACAAAGGCATTCTTTATTGCAGTAGAATATTTTATGATATTCATGTAGAGGGTTATGGAAGCGGGCCACCCAAACACTGTGGTTAAATATGGCTCATCAGCTGGTTCAGCCGAAGGCAGAACAAAGCCAGGCACAATTTTACCCGGGCGGACGGAGCCTGCTAGACACGAGGGCCGTCCTGTTGGTGCTGTGCCCAGTCATGTTCCCCTCCAGTGGCACTGCCAGCCACAGTGGGCACTGGCAGTCACAGCGGGCACTGGCTGCCACAGGGGGCACTGGCAGTCACAGCGGGCATGGGCACAGCGGGCACTGGCACGGCTCAGCCAGGCTTCTGTACCAGACCTGGGGCGGCGAGAAGAGTAATAAACTTGTGTAATATTTGCGTACCTTTATAACACATCTACTGAACTTCTATTGTCATTGTTCTCTGTTTGTAGTCTGTTGTTATTTGTGTGTCATAAGTCAGACTGAGTGTTCTTTGTTTCATGTAATATGTCCTTTATGCTTTCATCTGAAGAGTATTATATTTATCACGTACTGTTATGTGGTCTTTTCCTGTTATGTGATATTCTGTTGTAAGTTTCTATTGAATTGTATTCTGTGGTATTTGGGAAACCGCATGTGCATAGATGATAGACAGGCCTGCGTAAAATGATAGATGATAGACAGGCCTGCGTAAAATGATAGATGATAGACAGGCCTGCGTAAAATGATGCTTTCTGGTGGTGGAAAAACACTTCTAAGCTGAACAGCTTCCTGCACTGCCTGCATGCCAGAGCCTGGAACTGCGTGTCATTCATGACATCACTAAAGGCGGTTTGAGCGGCAGTTTGTCTCTCATCCAGTACGCTCTGAAACATCCTGCTGTCTGTGACACGCGAGAGGGAGAGGGAGAGAGAGAGAGAGATGGAGAGAAAAAGAGAGAGACAGATAGAGAGGGAGAGAGACAGATAGGTGTATGGGTTTTGTTTATTCTGAGCTTGATTGCAAGAGTTTGGTTTATGAAGAGCCTGAGCCTGAATATTCTGAATGGTGAAAAGCTCAGAAGCTCCAGCACAGGCTCACCTGTATTCATTAAGGCTGATAAGTGATCCAGGTATGCAGTTAGAGGTTTGGATGGATCACAAACCAAACATCTCTGGCACCCAAGGACCAGGGTTTCCTACCCCTGGTGCACACTCGAGAGCTCTATATCACTCCAATACCATGTGTGTGGTCATGTGATCCTGAAGTAGCCATGCTGAATGGGCTTTGTGTGGACTGGAGCGTTGAAAGCAGACGGTCTGGGGCTTTGTCTCGTTTGGGAGGCTGTCTGACTCTCTCTGCCTCTCCAGACCTGGAGATTAATCACTGGCAGGATGTTCCTCTGCAGGCTGGGATTGATCTGGGGGGGGGGAGTGGCGGGGGGGGGCATGTGCCGGAGCGGCGGTATTCTGCCCGCGGTCCCGCGGGAGGGGTGCTTGTGCGCTTTCGGATCGTGCCGAAGGTGCCGGGCTGTTGATTAGCATCGATCGGCCGGATAATTGGCCACTTGACGAGAAGTTGAGCGAAGTAATCTCCTGATTCTCCTCTCAAAACTCCATTGTCGGGGTGGCCTTCGTGTACATGAAGAACCCCCCCCCCAATCCCACGCGCGGTGTTTTAAAAAGCCGCGGACGTTGATGAGATTTGGAATGAGAAAAATTGACCCGCCAAGCTATTGTGACAAATGAAGCGAGAAGGGGCCTTGCTCCAAAAATACGTCCCTTCAGCTGCAGACGGGCCTGTCCAGCACCGCTGGGCCCTGAGAGGGGCAGCTTTACCCAGGCGAGTCTGAGAGCATGGCCTGGACTTCTCCCCAACCTGCAGGAGCTCCTTACCTGTAGCCCTACCTGCGGGAGCCCCTTACCTGTAGCCCCAACCTGCGGGAGCTCTGTACCTGTAGCCCTACCTGCGGGAGCCCCTTACCTGTAGCCACGCCCCCGGGAGCTCCTTACCTGTAGCCCTACCTGCGGGAGCTCCTTACCTGTAGCCCTACCTGCGGGAGCTCCTTACCTGTAGCCACGCCCCCGGGAGCTCCTTACCTGTAGCCCTACCTGCGGGAGCTCCTTACCTGTAGCCACGCCCCCGGGAGCTCCTTACCTGTAGCCCTACCTGCGGGAGCTCTGCACCTGTAGCCATGCCCCCGGGAGCTCCTTACCTGTAGCCACGCCCCCGGGAGCTCCTTACCTGTAGTCCTACCTGCGGGAGCTCCTTACCTGTAGCCACGCCCCCGGGAGCTCCTTACCTGTAGCCCTACCTGCGGGAGCTCTGCACCTGTAGCCACGCCCCCGGGAGCTCCTTACCTGGAGCCACGCCCCCGGGAGCTCCTTACCTGTAGCCACGCCCCCGGGAGCTCCTTACCTGTAGTCCTACCTGCGGGAGCTCTGCACCTGTAGCCACGCCCGCAGTGGCTAAGCGGCACATTTCCAGGGAAGCGAACGTTGGCATGCGGAGGTTAACCGCAGTGCAATAAGCTGCATTCCCCTGCAGAAAGAGATTACGGAATTAAACGGCTGCTGCTTTCAGCTAAAAGTGGGCTGTAATTCATTACAGGGGCCATTTTGGAGAATTTCTCAAGAGCCTCAAAAGATCCAAACCGTTACGAGCGCAAAAGCTCTGTCACGGTCATCATGGGATGTGAGGTAAACACACCTTCACCTTCGCAGTCCTTAGGTTTCTGTAGATGTGAATGCCAGCCATAGCAATCCTGAAGGGCCAGGTAATACCCAGAGCGTGATGTTAGGTGAAGGTTAGGAGGTTTCTGAGCTGTGATGGCTCTGTGCTGCGTGATGCGGTCCTAAGTACGTGACTACTGCATGGTTTGGCTGGGGGGGCAGCTCTTTTATGATTGGGCCCCGTTAAATGGAGTGATGTTCGCGGCATCGGGTGCCGTGCCGCGGGGAGGCACATGTCATTCTGCTGCTGTGATTACGTCCCGCTTGGCTTCACAGCTGCAGCTCACCGCACGCGCCATCACGCCAGGCAACTGCAGTGTGAGGGTGGCCATGTAGCCAGCCCTGTGCCAGGCAGCTGCAGTGTGAGGGTGGCCATGTAGCCAGCCCTGTGCTTTTGGCCATGTAGCCAGCCCTGTGCTTTTGGCCATGTAGCCAGCCCTGTGCTTTTGGGGGGAATTTCGCGCCGCTGCCCAGTAGCATTGCGGTCGTGCAGCGGTTCACTTCTGCTATTAGCCCTCCACCCAGAGCTGTTTAGTCCCAACCCCTCTGAGCCGCGCTGGGTCAGAACGCTGGGTCCGAGCCCTGGGTCTGAGCGCTGGGTTTGAGCCCTGAGTCAGAGCCCTGGGTCAGGGGGCTGGGTCAGAGCCCTGGGTCCGAGCGCTGGGTCTGAGCCCTGGGTCCAAGCGCTGGGTCAGAGCCCTGGGTCGGAGCCCTGGGTCAGAGCGCAGGGTCTGAGTGCTGGGTCAGAAGGCTGGGTCAGAATGCCGGCCACACACGTATAATTAACAGAGCTGCTGTGGGGGAAATGTGAGATTTCTTGGCTTGCGTGCGCACGATACTGTCAGGGTTCACTGTAGGCGGTCATCTGCGTATTTTAAAATGGGAACAGAAATTCGCCTCTCAACAAGAAAGACCGCAGTGATGGTGGCCATTAAAGCTAACGGTGCCAGTCAGAGCGAAGCAGAGTTAGCGCGGCAGAGTTAGCGCGGCAGAGTTAGCGCCGCGTAAATCCGCTTCCGGAAGATTATCTTCATCTGTGCGCTGCTCCCATGGTGCGTTTTATTTTATCCCCTCTAGTAATGCAGTTTAAACAACGTGTGTGTGTGTGTGGTGAGTGTGTGTGTGTGTGTGTGTGAGTGTGTGTGAGTGTGAGTGTGTGTTTGTGTGTGTGGGTATGTAGGTCTACACATTGTTTTTATTAATCAATCTTGTTTTCTCATTGGCATCCAGCCCTTTTCCTTCATGAGGCTATTATGAAATATTTTCATTTCGGAATGTGATATAACAATATTCATAACACACTGCTGGCCATGGTTCTCTCATTGATGGCATCGTTCAGGTTATATCCCTGTTCATAAAGCGCTGGTTGATTTTCCTGGGCTTTTATATTCTTTTCCTGTGTGTTTTCAGTCAGACAGTTTTTATGTGGCATTCCTCAGAAACGTCTGCAAACATCAAAAATATTTTTCATTGAATGCAAAAAACTTTCTGGGAAAATAAAAACCTGCACTAAAACCCCAGAATGTGAGGCCTCTCTGAAGCCTTGATGTGGCGCGTTGCTACTCAGAGCTCCAGCTGCATAACGTGCGCAGAAAGACGCGTGGAATTGGTGCAGTGGGCCGATCGTCCTGCAGCCTGATTGCACACAGGGTGCGGAAGACTGTTCCAGCTCTGATTCCTCGCCAGGACTCGCCGACGCCCCTTGCGAAGATAATGGAAACCGCGTCATTAAGCTCGCGCTCTCCGCTGTGTGGTGAAACCTCGCGAATCCGTAATTGTTCATCACTAGTGCGGGGAACCTTCCTGGGTGTGAGAAGCGCTGTTTTTGCTGGATTAATTTTCCGGGCCGGTCTAATGCCTCCGCAGAGCAGTAGATGGAGATCCCTGCCTCCCTTTCCCCCGCTTCGCTAAGCCCCTGAATCGTTTTACAACTTCAAACGGCTTCATAATCGCAGACCTTCAGAGGCTGGCCACCACTTTAATTGTACAGCGTTGTTTTTCTTGTCACGCAAGTATTTAAGCAGATTTGTTTGCAGGCCTTCAGTAATTCCTCAGAAATATGCTGTATGCGTGTCTCTGATAGCACTGTTTGTCATCACATAGACGGTCTCACCATTTGACAGGTGTCTTTACACAATATGGCAATTTATCGCCTGATGCTGGGAATCACCACGTAGCCTAAATGATACTCCGTTGTGCAAGTTATCGGCACACCCAGGTATGCGCAGTCCATCGTTCCATCGACAGATTTATTTTATTATGTGTTCCGTGACCAAAAAAATATTGGATTTATTCTGACTGACGACTAAATGCATTTACACATGATACAGATTTATTACAGATTTGGTTCTGTGCCATAATCTGCTGGATTTCACAGCCATGTCACGGCCCAGAAGCATTTCCTTTAGAAAGGACCGATCCTGACGTCATTCTGAGGACATCGGTGGCTTGCAACAGAACGGAGAAAACATGTTTATATGGAAAAATGACTGCACACGTCATTTAATGGAGTGCGTTTGCCTGCTGAGGGAGTTACTGCTGTGGTTGTGCAATAATTTGGTTTCAGAAGCAGTTATGAATAAGACTGACGGTGAAGCAACGGACGGCCATGTAACCTCATTTCCTGAGTGACTGACTCCATAAATAGAAGTGATTCAAAAATAGAAAACAGAAAAGCAAAATAAAATGGCCAGTTACCACCTTTTAGCTCCTAAACACTGAATACTTCAGCTAACAGAGCATCAGTACTGTGTGCACGTGTGTGTTTGAGAGAACGTGTGTGTGCTAAAGAGAGTGTATGTGTCTGTGTGCGTGTGTGTGCGCGCGCGTGTGTGCATGCGCGATTGTGTTAGAGAGAGTGCATGTGTCTGTGCTCCCTTCTCTGGCTCACTGTCATTGCATCTCCAGCTACTGGTCAGAGTGTCAGGTTCACAGTCTTCATCTCTGAAGATATGAAGCCTTTTCTTCTACAAAACCACATTTTATTGTTCCCAATCAAAGATACAATTTGTCTTGTAATTGCTTAGTTTTTTTTATAAAGAAAATCCTATGTGCACCCTGCATAATAAGGTTTAGAAATCGGCTGTACCGTGTTTTGCTGGAACTGTCTGTTCTGTACAGAAGAGAGGCCTCGTGTTTGAACTGAAAACATGAGTTTGCCTCCATCACTCAATTCATCATCCAGGATATGTGCTTGGATTCAATCTGCTTTTTTCCGTAAGTTTGACTCCTGATGGAATATAACCATTTGCTTTTCATTCACGGTTTGGTGAGTTCAACAGTCACCCAAATTAACTTTTAAAACTGCATTTGTGTGCAAAACTAAGCATTTGCATTTAATCACTAAGCAGAGTTAAGGGCGAATGTGGACTGGATTCACGCCACAGGGAGATCGAGCGGGAAAACAGACCATGACTCTCCCTCCTGCTCCTGCCTCCTGAAAGAGCGGAGGTTGCCCTGGAAGAGCCTTGTTTTCGGGGGGAAACGCCCCTCTTTATCCGGCCCGTTACCCCCTGTGGAGCCATCCTGTGGCAGGATGCTCAGATAAACGCCCAGCTGCAGGCCTCCCGGATCTCCCGCCCACGCGTGCGGACTGCTTTACAGGCTGCTGTAGGGACTGCCGTAGGGACTGCAGTGGGGACTGCTGTAGGGACTGCTGTAGGGACTGCTGTACGGACTGCTGTAGGGACTGCAGTGGGGACTGCTTTACGGGCTGCTGTAGGGACTGCTGTAGGGACTGCTGTGCGGACTGCTGTAGGGACTGCTGTAGGGACTGCTGTACGGACTGCTGTAGGGACTGCTGTAGGGACTGCTGTAGGGACTGCTGTACGGACTGCTGTAGGGACTGCTGTAGGGACTGCTGTAGGGACTGCTGTGCGGACTGCTGTAGGGACTGCTGTACGGACTGCTGTAGGGACTGCTGTAGGGACTGCTGTAGGGGCTGCTGTAGGGGCTGCTGTAGGGGCTGCTGTAGGGGCTGCTGTGGGGGCTGCTGTATGGACTGCTTTACGGGCTGCTGTACGGGCTGCCGTAGGGGCTGCTGTAGGGACTGCTGTACGGACTGCTGTAGGGACTGCTGTAGGGGCTGCCGTAGGGGCTGCCGTAGGGACTGCTGTAGGGGCTGCTGTAGGGGCTGCTGTACGGGCTGCCGTAGGGACTGCCGTAGGGACTGCCGTAGGGGCTGCCGTAGGGGCTGCCGTGGGGACTGCTGTGGGGACTGCTGTGGGGACTGCTGTAGGGACTGCTGTGGGGACTGCTGTATGGACTGCTGTAGGGACTGCTGTATGGACTGCTGTAGGGACTGCTGTAGGGGCTGCTGTAGGGGCTGCTGTAGGGACTGCTGTAGGGGCTGCTGTAGGGACTGCTGTACGGACTGCTGTAGGGACTGCTGTAGGGGCTGCTGTAGGGGCTGCTGTAGGGGCTGCTTTACGGGCTGCTGTAGGGGCTGCTGTAGGGGCTGCTGTGGGGACTGCTGTGGGGACTGCTGTAGGGACTGCCGTAGGGGCTGCCGTAGGGGCTGCTGTAGGGACTGCTGTAGGGACTGCTGTAGGGGCTGCTGTAGGGGCTGCTGTAGGGGCTGCTGTAGGGACTGCTGTATGGGAAGCAGCCTGTCACGCGGAACACTAAGCTCTGCTGGCCAAAGTTTGCCTTCGGAAGCGCTGGGCTGTGAAAGGGAAAACTGTGTTAGAGGAAAACTTTCATTCCCTGTGCTCGGTGCCTGTGTGTTTGAGGAAACCTTTCATTCCCTGTGCTCGGTGCCTGTGTGTTAGAGGAACACTTTCATTCCCTGTGCTCGGTGCCTGTGTGTTAGAGGAAACCTTTCATTCCCTGTGCTCGGTGCCTGTGTGTTTGAGGAAACCTTTCATTCCCTGTGCTCGGTGCCTGTGTGTTTGAGGAAACCTTTCATTCCCTGTGCTCGGTGCCTGTGTGTTTGAGGAAACCTTTCATTCCCTGTGCTCGGTGCCTGTGTGTTTGAGGAAACCTTTCATTCCCTGTGCTCGGTGCCTGTGTGTTTGAGGAAACCTTTCATTCCCTGTGCTCGGTGCCTGTGTGTTTGAGGAACACTTTCATTCCCTGTGCCCGGTGCCTGTGTGTTTGAGGAAACCTTTCATTCCCTGTGCTCGGTGCCTGTGTGTTAGAGGAAACCTTTCATTCCCTGTGCTCGGTGCCTGTGTGTTTGAGGAAACCTTTCATTCCCTGTGCTCGGTGCCTGTGTGTTAGAGGAAACCTTTCATTCCCTGTGCTCGGTGCCTGTGTGTTAGAGGAAACCTTTCATTCCCTGTGCTTGGTGCCTGTGTGTTAGAGGAAACCTTTCATTCCCTGTGTTTTTAGGAAACCGCATGTCACTAGAAAACAAAACCAGAACCAACAGCGCGTTGCCAGGAGGAAGTCCAGTGATTTATTGCCATTGGCTAATTAATTACATATCCGTTTCATCTGCGGCTGTGAACATGATGGATTGACTTTGGATACAATAATTTTTCATTTTGAAGTGCAGTCTTTTTGTTTTTTTTACAAATTGAATAATTTGGTTGTTCTATGAATTTGGCCTCCTGTGTGTTTAACTAAGGGCTATATGAGCATTCTTGTAATCGATGATTTTACAGTTTCTGGGTACTGGAATTCCTCATTTGGAATGCATTTTAAAAAATGAGCACTCCCCGATGAGCACACTCATCCAGCGATGGTCTGAGGTGTGTGCGATCGTGTCTCAATCCTGTACAGCATGGTCACTCAGCGATGGTCTGAGGTGTGTGCGATCGTGTCTTAACCCTGTACAGCAGGGTCACTCAGTGATGGTCTGAGGTGTGTGCGATCGTGTCTTAACCCTGTACAGCATGGTCACTCAGCGATGGTCTGAGGTGTGTGCGATCGTGTCTTAACCCTGTACAGCATGGTCACTCAGCGATGGTCTGAGGTGTGTGCGATCGTGTCTTAACCCTGTACAGCATGGTCACCCAGCGATGGTCTGAGGTGTGTGCGATCGTGTCTTAATCCTGTACAGCATGGTCACCCAGCGATGGTCTGAGGTGTGTGCGATCGTGTCTTAACCCTGTACAGCACGCTCACCCAGCGATGGTCTGAGGTGTGTGCGATCGTGTCTTAACCCTGTACAGCACGCTCACCCAGCGATGGTCTGAGGTGTGTGCGATCGTGTCTTAACCCTGCACAGCAGGGTCACTCAGCGATGGTCTGAGGTGTGTGCGATCGTGTCTTAACCCTGTACAGCATGGTCACTCAGTGATGGTCTGAGGTGTGTCCACCCGCAGCATTGAGGGTTGTTCTGTTGGCGAGGGTAGTGCTTGGGGCCGGAGAAGGCAGGTCTTAATCGACTTGTCCGTCAATCTGTTGTGCATTGTTAGGCTTGCAAATTGGATTTGGCAGCAAACTACTGCCACAGTGACCATTCTGAGGTCTCCAGACTCACACCACAAGCGTTCAGCTGTTAAAGCCTCTGTAACAAACTGTGACCTGTGAACTCATTTCTCTGGGCTTTCAGAGAGAGGACTGTGCCGTTTGCTGACTTCTGCGCATTATGTGTTTAGGATGAGGGCAGCATTGTGATTTTGTGGCGTTCTTTTGAGAAAAACACTACCAGTGTTTTGGGAGAATTTTTTAAGGGCAGTTTTAAAAAACCTGCTATTTTAACAGGTTTAGTGTAAAATGCGGGTTTACGAGATTTACTGGCCGATTTGCAGGCCTGTTTGAACATTAATTTGTTTGGAAAGTGCTTCGGTGAAGTAAAAGCAAGTCAAAATCTCTTTACTGGATTACTCTGAAAGTAATAGGCTTCAGTACTATGGAAATCTTACCTTATTTGGCGGGAGGCTGCTGATACTCAAAACCTTTTTTTACTCTACTACTCGTCTTTACTCTTTTTTTTTTTTTGTCTGCAGGTAACTCGTTCTCCCAGAGGACACGGGGGGGACCGTTTCCCCCAGCAGGACATGTGAGGGGGAGAGAGGGGGGAGGGGGTGCTGGCTGTCTGGACCCCGGGCCTTCAGCACGTGCAGGTGAGCATCTTTCCTACACTCACTGATCTTTGTAAGATGGTAGCTTCCCAGTCGTATTTATCGGCACTCCTGGCATTTCAGAAGTGTGGACAGGTGCGCGTTCTCTTCCGGAGCACGTGACATCACTGCCTCTTCCAATCACATTGCAGTGCACACGTCAGTCTTGCACAGACATGAGTCGCAGGAAGACTCTTGACGTGCAGCTGAACAGGTGGACTTGCATGCGCCTGGTCAACCAGTAGGGGTCGCTGGTGTGCAATGAGATGCAGTCATCCTGGCTGACTAAACATCCTCCGGCCCCCGGGTGGCGCTAGAGCCGATTGCTGTGCGGGGCTGCCGGCCACAGCTGGCTCCGGTGTAGCCTGGAGTGGATAGCAGACAAATGGGCCCCATCCAGACCCACGAATGGTGTCTACTTTTAAATCCATTCATTACCCCCACCTTCAATCAACACATTCATGAAAAATTGAACCCTTGCAGAGACGTGTGGATTCTTCAGCCATTTTGTGTGGCATTTACTCAAGTAAAATGTATTTATCTGCAGAGGAAACTGGGTGTCCATAGTACAGAGCTTTTCACTTCTTGTTTTTGTCCATAAGGATACTAATGACTCATTGTCTCATTGATTGCTGAACCATTAGGGGCTTTTAACACACAAAAAAAACACAAGTAAAAGGGTAAAAGGACTTAGCAATCGATTCCAAAGCAAACTGGTTGCCAGCGCAATAACTTAAGGGCTGGAGCAATATCTGCTTTCTGTTTGGTTTGGTGAGAAATCTTGCAGATCCATTCTGTCCAAGCTGCAGCTGCTTGGTTAACTTGTTTGGAAGACATGATAGCAAAGCGTTAGACTAACAGAGTAGGCTAACGGGCTAGTGGTGAACAGTGTGGAGTGGAAAGCAAAGGGTCAGCCTTACTGAGTAGGCTAACGGGCTAGTGATGAACGCGGACTCAGTGTGGAGTGTGGCCTGTCCTGACTGCTTCTCGCGGCCATTTCACCCAACTAGTGCTCGGTCGCTAGCATCTGAGCAGCGTAAGCGCTGGTGGATATTATCGATAATTTTACCGGAGCCTTCTATTCCAGCAGGACTCATCCGTTCTGCTGCAAAGATAAAGCCAGGTTTAACCAGCTTGTAGTGTTCTTTCTGCCACCCTGACCGATGGTAAAGGTTAACTTGGATTATTATTTGTAATAGAGCAGTATATCAAGGCCTGTTTTTTCTGAAAGGTGAAGCAGTCCCAAAATCGTAGCTTTTCCTTCTACAACGCACAATGATATCTCCCAATTCCCCTAATTATGCATAATTTAGCTCCTTTTTTTGCGTGTAGATCCCTTCATAGAGCCGCAGTTTGTGAGTTTCAGATGTGGCGTTACCGGGGGAGAAACTGACACGTCTCTGCTGCCGGAATACGCGCTGAATAATTTTAGTAGTCTCGTGCGTGTGTGGATTGAGTTTCCGCGTATTTTTAGGATGTGACGCGCGAGCGGAAACTGGCTAGCTCCAGACGCGCTGTGTTAATGTCGCTCAGCACACGGTCTCCCTCTGGCACCCGCTCCACGGAGCGTGCAGCTGGTTGCGTTTAATAAATCATGTTTTAGTTAACTGCGCAAGCCGTGTCTTCCAGCTAAATGGAAGCGTTGTTTTTTTTTTTTTAAAAACACGAAGGACAGCACACGGAAGATGTACACTGTACAAATCCAAACCTGCAACCTTCATAATAAATGCTAATAATTCTGTGATAGCTAGTCTCAACAATTGATAAACAATTAAACTCCTCATTGTCGCTAAACTAACTTGAATTCCGGAATGATGTGACGTTACATGAATAAGCAAAATAGCTACTTGGCTAGTTATCTCCCTATTGCATCTGCACAAACTGTCCAAGTGTGTATGAATGTATTTTTTGAAACAGCTTGCAAATTAGCGTGATCTTTATCAACATAGGGGGATGCAGAAGGCGTGGCCTTAAAACTCAGGCTATTCACAGAATTTAATCAAATAATTTTTGGAATTGAGTTGTCAAAAAAGGACTGAATGCAGTTGATTAGAGTAATTCAGCAGGCAGTGAACTCGCCGAACCTTGTAATTTTTACTGATTGCTCCTGCTGAACTTGTTTCCCCAGTACTTCATGTCCTTTATATTTAGGGGTCCAAGCAGCGAAGCTGGTGGAACCCTATTGTATCTGTTAGGATTATTATTATTATTATTATTATTATTATTAGGGGTCCAAGCAGCGAAGCTGGTGGAACCCTATTGTATCTGTTAGGATTATTATTATTATTATTATTTTTCTCCGCTAAAAGTGTCTGAGGCTCAGCAACCATAAGTACTAGAGCAACCAAATTCAGCAGGTGGGTTCCTATGGCCCCCCACTACTCAGGCACTAAAAATCACCTATGTCGGCCAGATGGTGGCGCTATAACAAAGGGTTTTGCGTAAAAGGCCATAACTCTCACACCATAAGTTAGATCAACACAAAACTTCATCAACCTATGCATCTGAACGTGCTCTACAACTTTGCCATTGGCACCACCTGTGTCCGCCATATTTTTTGCCCGCCATTTAGACTTTTTAGTTGGGGCGTGGAAGTTTTCTCCACTAAAATGTCTGAAGCTCAGCAACCATAAGTTGTAGACCAACCAAATTTGGTAGGTGGGTTCCTATGGCCCCCCACTACTCAGGCACGAAAAATCACCTATGTCGACCAGATGGTGGCGCTATAACAAAGGGTCGTACTTTTAAAGGCTATAACTGCCACACCGTAAGTCCGATCAACACAAAACTTCATCGACCGATGCATCTGAATGTGCTCTACAACTTTGCCATTGGGAGCACCTATGTCCCCCATATGGTTTGCCCGCCATTTGGCCGTTGTTATTAGGTGGGGTGCGGAAGAGCTGTGGCTCCAAATCTAAACGGTTACGACATCGAGTAAACTTCTTTACGGCAAGCAACATCCATGGCGACGCAAGTAATCCGACACCGTAGGGTCTAGTTTTTATCAGTGAGGGGACGGTCTGAACGTCGGGGAAGCAGTGGAACACAGTGCCCCACATTATTTGAAGACAGTATCGGGTGAGTTCGTTTAGTCTTTGAATCTGTCATTATGCTGAGAAATAGCTAAACCATTTTATTGATAGGTTCTGAGTTTCTGTGCAAACGCGCGAAAACACGCTGGTCCAATGAAACAATGACGGTAATGCATATAGTCCGCTTCGTGCCGTTGCTACCATAACATAACAAACTATCTTGTGTCTACAGCTGCAGTTTCTCGCTGCAATTTCTAATATTGAATATAAACAAAAGACGCAATTTATGCTGTAGTCTGCCAATGTCTAAATAAATAATACGGTCCATTTGAAGACAATATCGGGTGAGTTCGATTAGTCTTTAAATCCGTCATTATGCTGAGAGAAATTGTTTTCTCAATTTAATCTCTAAATTGACTGTAAGCTTAGGGTTGTAACTAGTTAGCTGTTTCGTTGGTGACTTAGTTAATGCACTCGTCTTAACTATTGCTTGTATTTTTGCATAGACTGCGTTGTTGCTGTTCTTGTTTGTGTTAGTGTTAATCAGTTTAACCTACAGGGTCCAAGTTGAACTAACGGTTGTTCCCTGCACTTGGAACGGCATTTCTCTCTAGGGTTTTCGACACACTTGTTCCTGGTTATGGTTATACACTTTGTTGTACGTCACTCTGGATAAGAGCGTCTGCCAAATGCCTGTATTATAATGGAATGTAATGTAATATTCCGTAGCAACAAGATAAACCCGACGTTAGCCCTAAAATATGCCAATATAGCAGTGAAAACGCTGCTCACTGAATAAGGAAATAAACGAGACAAAGTTTTTTAAAATTATGCCATGTCATTCTACATTCAATATCTGGGACTAAACATCGAATAAATATACAATCTTACCACTGGTTTTACGCGTAGAGATGTCCCTTTTGCGAATGAGTGGTCATATATTGTCTTGGACAATCCGTTTGCGAAATATACGCGCATCTGTGACGCCAGGGTCGGCTATCTTCAATAACAGCTGTGCGTAATACCACACCTGTTGCTTACGGCGTTGTCGCCCTTTTTAGTGCAATTTGGCTTGATTGACAATTCATTTATTCAGTAGGTGAGAGTATAAGCTTTCTAACGATGTATAACATGTCTGATTTTGCTTTTGGAATAGCGTTTTATAGGTCAGCGTAACCAAAATTTATCTTATCTGCCAATGTCTAAATAAATAAAACGGTAGACTACTTTGCGCGCAGCACGCAGATCGCGAGTTGATATTACGTCTTTTATTTCCGTTTTTTCTCAATGTCGTATTTATTATTTGAAATGTGCATTTATGTGTTATTATTCTATCTGTCTCTGTGGCGCTCTGAAATGTGCATTCTCTGCTAAGCTGAGCAATGGATTGGAATATGTGTCTGACGTAGTGTTGCACGGTATACCAAAACTTCAGCACTTTCTCGGTACTTAAAAAAAAAAAAAAAAAAAAGAAACGCTTCGGTATTAGAATATTCCGACGTTCGGTAGTTTTGAGTCAAATGTAAAGGCCAGGGGAAATTGTCTCCCGCATTACTGATTGAGAGGATGAAAAGTGTCATTTGTCAGAATCTTCGCTAGAAGGCAGTAGCAACTAAGGTTGCCAAGTGAGGTGACTTGTGCTTGCACTCAGCTCCTTGATACAGCGCAAGCTTTGACTCAGTTCACTTCAGTAGCAATAGGTGTTCCAATTTGGAAATATTTTATTACATATAGATGCTGTATTGTTATTAAAATATACTGTTTTTAAATCTATTTAAAGGTGAAAGACCTGTTGTAAATATTATTTAGTTTACAACTGTTTAATTTTTGAAATATATTTAACATATTTTTCTATTGTTCAGTGTTGTAACACTATAGGCCTATGCATATTAATATGTTGAAGAGGCTTCAACTTAAAGGTTGTTAATGAACCAGGTAGTTAATAAACCATGAATTCGAAAATAAGGTCAACCCTTGTGGACATTACATTTCTCATCTATTAAGGTAATTTCAGTATCGTTAGGTACCGAGTATCGAATTAACATCGTTTATTTTTCAAGTATCATTTCAGTATTGAGTATCGTAATACTAAACCTGGTATCACTATCAAAGTCAAAATTTTGGTATCGTGACATTACTAGTGTGACGCCTTTTTTAGTTGCGGCACAGAAACACTGCAGCTGTGCATACATGCCGGACCATCTAAGTGTTACGACATAGTAAAGGCCTTCGCGGGAAGCGGCCAGGACATATCCATGGCGACGTAACTAAGTCATCCGACAACGTCTCTTAGCACAAAATTGGCTATAAGTCATCATATTTTATACGATCATCATGATATTCAGTAGATATGTTGGGTGAAGGCATATGATCATGAGGACAAAGCCATTTTAAAATCGCTCCATAGGGGGCGCGATGGTGCCAATGCTTGGACCCCTCCCAACGCCGCTTGCGGCTTTAATTATTATTATTATTATTTTTCTCCGCTAAAAGTGTCTGAGGCTCAGGAACCGTAAGGCCTAGAGCAACCAAATTTGGCAGGTGGGTTCCTATGGCCCCCCACTACTCAGGCACTAAAAATCACCTATGTCGGCCAGATGGTGGCGCTATAGCAAAGGGTTAGGCGTAAAAGGCCATAACTCTCACACCATAAGTTAGATCAACACAAAACTTCATCGACATATGCATCTGAACGTGCTCTATCACTTTGCCATTGGCACCACCTATGGCCGCCATATTGTTTGCCTGCCCTTTCGACTTTTTAGTTGGGGCGTGGCAGTTTTCTCCACTAAAATGTCTGAGGCTCAGCAACCATAAGTTGTAGACCAACCAACTTTTGGAGGTGGGTTCCTATGGCCCCCCACTACTCGGGCACTAAAAATCATCTATGTCGGCCAGATGGTGGCGCTATAACAAAGGGTCATACTTTAAAAGGTCATAACTCCCACACCGTAAGTCAGATCAACACAAAACCTCATCGACCGATGCATCTGAATGTGCTCTACAACTTTGCTTTTGGGACCACCTATGTCCGCCATATGGTTTGCCCGCCATTTGGACTTTTTTATTAGGTGGGGTGCGGAAGAGCTGTGGCTCCAAATCTAAACGGTTACGACATCGAGTAAACTTCTTTACGGCAAGCGACATCCATGGCGACGCAAGTAATCCGACACCGTAGGGTCTAGTTTTTATCAGTGAAGGGACGGTCTGAACGTCGGGGAAGCAGTGGAAGACAGTGTCAGACATTATTTGAAGACAGTATCGGGTGAGTTCGTTTAGTCTTTGAATCTGTCATTATGCTGAGAAATAGCTAAACCATTTTATTGATAGGTTCTGAGTTTCTGTGCAAACGCGCGAAAACACGCTGGTATAATGAAATAATGACGGTAGCCTAATACATATATAGTCCGCTTCGTTCCGTTGCTACCATAAGATAACAGACTATCTTGTGTCTACAGCTGCAGTTCCTCACTGCAATTTCTAACATTGAATATTCACAAAAGACGCAATTTATACTGTACTCTGCCAATGTCTAAATAAATAATACGCTACGGTACAGCTTTAAGAGGATGAATCATTACTTTTCTTTGACATGGATCCATTTGAAGACAATAACGGGTTCGTTTTTAAATCAGTCATTATGCTGAGAGAAATCGTATTCTCAATTTAATCTCTAAATTTATTCTAAGGTTAGGGTTGTAACTAGTTAGCTGTTTAGTAGGTGACTTAGTTAATGCACTCGTCTTAACTATTGCTTGTATTTTTGCATAGACTGCGTTGTTGCTGTTCTTGTTTGTGTTAGTGTTAACCAGTTTAACCTACAGGGTCCAAGTTGAACTATAAGGTTGTTCCATGCACTTGGAACGGTAGGCTACTGCCCTCTAGGGTTTTCGACACACTTGTTCCTGGTTATGGTTAAACATTTTGTTGTACGTCGCTCTGGATAAGAGCGTCTGCCAAATGCCTATAATGTAATATAATATTCCGTAGCAACAACATAAAAGTTTTTTTTAAATTATGCCATGTCATTCTACATTCAATATCTGGGACTAAACATTGAATAAATATACAATCTTACCACTGGTTTTACGCGTAGAGTTGTCCCTTCTGCGAATGAGTGGTCGTATATTGTCCTGGACAATCCGTTTGAGAAATATAGGCTACGCGCATTTGTCACGCCTGGGCTATCTTCAAAAATAGCTGTGCGTAATACCACACCTGTTGCTTACGGCGTTGTCGCCCTTTTTAGTGCAATTTGGCTTGACTGACAATTAATTTATTCAGTAGGTGAGAGTATAAGCTTTCTGACGATGTATAACATGTCTGTTTTTGCTTTTGGAATAGCGTTTTATAGTTCAGCGTAACCGAAAATTTTCTTATATGCCAGTGTCTACATAAATAAAACGGTAGGCTGCTCTGCGCGTAGGTCGCGACTTGATATCTCGTCTTTTGTTTCGTTTTTTCTTAATGTCGCATTTATTACTTGAAATGTGTATTTATGTGTTATTATTCTATCTGTCTCTGTGGCGCTCTGAAATGTGCATTCTCTGCTAAGCTGAGCAATGGATTGGAATATGTGTCTGACGTAGTGTTGCACGGTATTCCAAAACTTCAGCACTTTCTCGGTACTTAAAAAAAAAAAAAAGAGAAAGAAACGGTTTGGTATTAGAATATTCCGACGTTCGGTAGTTTTGAGTCAAATGTAAAAGCCAGGGAAAATCGTCTACCGCATTACTGAGGATGAAAAGTGTAATTTGTCAGAATCTTCGCTAGATGGCAGTAGCAACTAAGGTTGGCAAGTGAGGTGACCTGCGCTTGTGCATTTTTCGTGGTTGATACTGCGCAATCTTAGACTCAGTTCACTTCAGTAGCAATAGCTGTTCTAATTTGTAAATATTTTATTAAAGGAAGATGCTGTATTGTTATTGAAATATGCTGTTTTTAGATATATTTTAAAGTGAAAGACCTGTATAAAGATAATTTACTTTACAATTGTTTAATTTTTGAAATATATTTAATATAGTTTTCTATGGTTTAGTGTTGTAACACTATAGGCCTATGCTTATTGATATGCTGAACAGGCTTCAACTTAAAAGCTGTTAATAAATCAGGTTTTTTATAAACCGTGAATTCGAAAATGAGGTCAACCCTTGTGGACATTACCTTTCGGATCTATTAAGGTAATTTCAGTATCGTTAGGTACCGAGTATTGAATCAGTATTGTTTCAGTATCAATTATCATAATACTAAACCTGGTATCGGTATCAAAGTCAAAATTTTGGTATCGTGAGAACACTAGTGTGACACCCCTTTTTGGTCACAGCATGGAAGCGCTGCAGCTGTACATACACGCTGGGCCATCTAAGTGTTACGACATGCCATCTAAGTGTTACGACATAGTAAATGCATTCACGAGAAGCGGCCAGGACACATCCATGGCGACGCAACTAAGTCATCCGCCAGCGTCTCTTACCACAAAATTGGCCATAAGTCATCAATTTTTTATACAATAATCATGATATTCAGTAGATATGTTGGGTGAAGGTGTATGATCATGAGGACAAAGCCATTTTCAAATCGCTCCATAGGGGGTGCGATGGTGCCAATGCTTGGACCCCTCCCAACGCCGCTTGCGGCTTTAATACTCTGAATGTTTTTATTAAAATTACTGACTCCTGGTTCTCAAATTTGACATATTCAGTCTTGAATAAATGATCTTAGTGATGAAATAATATTGAACATACTGCATTTGAACTGACCAATAAATGACCTGCTGTTTGTAACATAAATCTGATGGTGCAGTATGTCCTTTATGCTAAACCAAGGCTTTGATTGTATTTTTCCAGGACAATATAAATGTGCTACTTGACTAAGGTTCTCTAACTCCTCTTATGTAAAAGTGTATAATCCTTTTTTATATCATGTCTAAAGTAGGCATAATTGTGCCTTTGCTCCAGTTGTGGTGTGTCGAACGTTTCACTAGAATTGCAGATTCTAGAAATGTTATGGAGATGTTATGTAATGCATAACACTGTTATCGTAGCGTGCTTCTGTAGGTCTGCAGACTCCTGGGGCAAACGCAGTGCATACGCACACAGGGAGCTGCTGCACAAGGGCTGTTTTCTGCAACCAGTCAGGCTGCATTTGATTGGGTGAAAAGAAAGTGGGGATGATGTCACAGTGGCGGCAGAGAAATATGACGGGAAATGAAATTATCATTGGTGCAGCGGAGTGTTTCTCGCTGGGAAACCGTTAGGGGCGGAGTCAAGGCCCCGTGAGGCTGCAGAGATCATGTCACCTGTAGAGCTCTGATATTCAGCACCTACAGTATCAACCCTTTAAGGTGCGCGGGATACCACCAATATGCAATTAGAATGGTCTTAACTGAACATTCTAATGCTGACGTAACAATCGCTGCTGGTAATAGAAAGTAATGGAGTTCTAGAACACTGAAAAATAAAACATTCCAAAAAACCTGATCTTCAAAGGGTTGAGGAGGTGTGAGTACCCATTTGGGTGGTGAGTTGCAGGAACACAAATTTTGGTCTTAATGTGTAATATTCAGGTTTCTGCATATAGGACAACAAGAACTTAAACAGAGAGAATATAAAATATGCATTAGATATGATTTATTAAAGTTGTTGACAATGACATTGTAGCTGTTTGCACACATTACTGGGGGAAAGTAGGTGTAAACATGCATGCACATGCTCAGAGCAGCTGTCATTGGTGCTGGGGGGCGGGGGGGGCTGTGGTGTGTTGGGGCCTATGGTCAGTGCACACTTGTATTGGGAAGGAGTGTTCTCAACTTATATGAATCTTTGGCTTCCCTGAGGAAGTGATAGGACAAATGCTTCAACTCCAAGGTCACGTAGTCACTGGCTTTTTCAGTGAGCTCAAGGATGACCTGAAGTACAAACTGATCCATACAGCCCAAAGAAAATATTTTATCCCCATTTCTTCCGATAAGACATTGCCTATTAAATGTGTGAGGAGCTGGTTATGACATAACACTTTTATTCTGGCACGCTATTGGTCAGATGTCTTCCCTTCTTTCAAAGTGAACAGGCAATCCCGTACGGTGGCAGTTTTTTTGTTTTGAGGTGGACGCTGTTGGATGAGGTGGAGTTGTTTCTAGCTTTGCTTAATTTTTTTTTCTGAGCCTTCATATTCTTTGGATCTTTTATTTTATGTGCCTGTAGTCTCATAAAAACTGTGCAGTTTAGCTTTTCATTTTGAATGACAAATTAGATTTCAGATTTTAATGTCAGTGGATTCCAGACGAGTTAACTAATGCTAGAAGAAGAAAGCGACTTCATGTCGAAGTTGCGCAGTCAGGATGAAGTGCACACTTGACACTACGTGAACCCGGCCCTCTAATTTTAGATCCGTCACATGGCTAATTAAACAGTAGCGACAGCGCCTTTAATTAAAGTGCATTCTGGGCCGGTGGAAGGAACGCGATGGCTTGTGCCTGGTTGCCAGGGCGACAGCCAGGTGAGAGTGATGACAGGAGGATCGCCCGTCTGTCTGTTAATGCTGAGGAGCTGGTCACGTCAGGCTGCTCTTATCTACACTTGTTCACGTTTCCGTGTCCCTTCTCTGTTTGCCAGCATGCGTCCCAAACTGGCTGCTGCTCACCCTCATGAATGATACGCAGATCCTCAGCGCCGACGCTTTTAGACTATATGATTAGTTGCTTAGTTTTGAAGCACGTCCGGATGTGAGACGCGTCCGGATGTGAGACGCGTCCGGATGTGAGACGCGTCCGGATGTGAGACGCGTCCGGATGTGAGACGCGTCCGGATGTGAGGCGCGTCCGGATGTGAGGCGCGTCCGGATGTGAGGCGCGTCCGGATGTGAGGCGCGTCCGGATGTGAGGCGCGTCTGGATGTGAGGCGTGTCCGGATGTGAGGCGCGTCTGGATGTGAGGCGCGTCTGGATGTGAGGCGCGTCCGGATGTGAGGCGCATCTGGATGTGAGACGTGTCCGGATGTGAGGCGTGTCCGTGTTTTATTTGTGTGTAGCCAACTGCGCCGTGACATCACAACTACATCGCACCTGACCTCCCTGGGCCCGTGCTGCAGAGCTCAGCACCGTTTACACGCATAGGGTCTGCACCGCACCGCGAGTGCGTTACCGGGGAGAGGCCGGTTTCACTGCCGCTGAAATTGGCAAACAGTGTTGTGGTGAATGAAGTCTGATTTATCACGCAGAGTGAGAAGCGAATGCACGCTGCGCGCAGACGTCCTACAGGCCGCGCTGAAATGAGGCGCACGCGGACGCAGCCGCGGTGGGAGGCTTATGTAGCGATGACCTGAGGAATCCTGACCCACAAACCCTCACCCCGCCATGCCGGGGTCAAGGGTCAATCCACTTACGCCTCGCTGCTGTGGGCTCCGGCTAATCGCGTGCGCCGGACACATAACTAATGATGTCGGGGGTGTCGGTGCTGGGCCTGGGCCCGGCGCACGGCTCAGGAAGCTGCAGTTTCTCTGCAGCGTGCGGCCGTGGGGCAGGGGGAATGGAAACTGGCCGACCGGCAGGGCTCTGTGGCGTTACTGTGCAGCGCTGCTTCAGAAATACCAGGACGTACTCCAGAAGGTTGTGGCACCCTGCCGACACTTTTACTCCCTTCTCACACGTTTCTGAAGAGTAACAAAGGGAACGTGAGGTGGTAAGTGCGAATGAGATAACTTATCTCTGACGACTCCACAGAGGATGTTTTTAAGGGAATGTAATTACTTCCTGAACTGCTCCGGTGTTATGTCCTCTCAGAGCTTATGAACAAAATTTCACACAAGGCCCGACTGAAAGCCGGATGTTTCTTTTGATTTCATTGTTAGACCCTCTGGCCTGCCTTACTCTCGATTCACCTTTCAATTAAAGAACCGTCCACAAAGGCTGTTTCTGCCCGACTTTTCTGTCGCTTAAAGATGAATTTGTCATTTTCATGGTCAAATGAATTCTTGTCTGGAATAACAGCGCTCTGCAGTCCTGATTACCTTCATGGGAAAAGTGCTTGTCAGGTACCATGAAGGCCAGGTGTATAAGACACCTTACCTTACACATGATTTATGTGTGATTAATGCACTGGATTTACGTCTGTTTTGTGTGATTAATACACTGGATTTATGTCTGTTTTATGTGATTAATACACCAGCATGAATCATGACTTCCACTTTTCTCCAGAACTTTGTTGCCCAGCAACCGCATCTCAGAACAAGGTGAAATCAGTTTGTGAAATATCCAGCTGAAACTTGCACCTGAATAGCCTGTCCAGTATCACTAAACAACCTGTCTTTCCAAGTCTGTAATTCTTGTTCTTTTTCATAATTTATTAATTGTAATTCCCATCTTACTATTTATCTCAGGAAATGTTTAGTCAGCGATTAGCATGCTGGCTAGACTGTGGTGACAGCACGCCATTCACCTGGTCACTGATTGGCTGGGCATGCCATTCACCTGGTCACTGATTGGCAGGATATGCCATTCACCATGTCACTGATTGGCTGGACATGCCTTTCACCAGGCCACTGATTGGCTGGACATGTTTCACACTTGTGCCGCACGTCAGTTGGTGGCCCATGTCAGGGTTTCCCACTGACATGACACACTCTTCCTCTTCCAGACATACCACACTCTTCCTCTTCCAGACATGGCCTTTTCTACCCCTTAACCCTTTTCTGCCCATAAGCTGTTTTAATATCTGGACCCAAATTAGAAATCTTGTGCCTTTCTGGGGTCCCGTAAATAGCCTAGTGAACTATAGACTCATTCTGGGACCCAAATCGGATCACGTCCACGATAACCATAATCATCTGTTGATTTTTTCATTATTTTATCTAAGTCGTAGCTATATTTCTGCCAATTGAACAAAAACGTTTGCTGAATGTGAACCTTCATTACATTTTTTCCACAATCAGCACCCTCTGCCGTCTGGGTAGTGTAGAGGTATAAGCACTCGCCTACCACTGCAGAGAACCGGGTTCAATCCCCGGCAGCGGTACTTCCGGCTTGGTATTATTTCCTAAGTTATTAAAATAGCTTTTTACTGTAAAATGAGACAGATACAGGTACATCATTGGCTAATAGATTCTCATTCATTTGAGTCTAGTAGGCCTCAGATGCTCTTCCTTTGACGGTATCCAAGAGGGCTGTACTTTATGAGATTCTCTGAGGTCTTTTCTGAATTATGAGCAGGTGTCTCAAGAACAAGGATTCTGTTTTCAGAGGAATTCATTTTTGTGATGGATGGGTGCAGTTAGATTCATCCTGATGAAAAAGCACATGTTGCCCGTCCAGCTGAGCCAAGGGCACCACTGCTGTTTACCTTCTGTGGGTCTGCTGGACTTTCTGTCGCGTGCTCTGGACCGGATCAGAACCAGAACCAGAGCAGAGCACAGTCCTAAAGGCTGAGAGGGTATATTCACTTTAATTACATGTTGTTTCAGTAATAACTGAGGATGATGAAGGATAGGTAAGATGATGCGTTAAAGACACAGTTCGGATGATGTGTTACGGACACTTTAACTCTCCAGTGTTTTTGTCCATAAGGTTTTAAAGCATTTTGCACACCCAGTGGTTAACGTTTTCAGAGCTAGAAAGCTATAGCATGCTATTTTGTTTCAGTTTATACGTTTAGCCAATGGTGAATAGCTGATATATTTGAGTGTGTGGTGATGTGAACAGGGATGCCTGCTTCCCTGAATTCTGTGTTGCTGTAAAAAGGGCAGCAGCAGTTAGTCTGGGGCATGCCCTGTTAGTGATGGACATGTGGGGACATTTTCAGTGTGTCTAATAGATCTGAAGTATTACACTACAGAGAAGTGTTTCCTGAACATCTTCAAATAGACATGCATGTATGTTCTAGGGCTGCAGTGTCGTTGAGAGCTGGATGCCTGTTCTTCTATAGACAACATTACAGTTTGCCTTTGAAGCACGGATAAATTGGTTTGCATTTTTGATCATGAAATGCATGCAGCTTTCATGATTTTAATATCTTGGTCAAATGACATTCTTAGCAGCAGCTTACTGTGTTAGCTGAATTTACCCTCTGTTAGAATGGCATGTGATGCTTCAGTTGCCCCACATGCTTACTAGAGAGCTGAGTCAGCAGTAAATTTGCGATATGCGCACTAAAACACAACCTCCCCAGCGTCTGTTTATGCCGTAGGCTGGCGTCTTTCATACAGTTACTGCTGAATTGGCAGTTTAGTTACTTTTGGCCTACAGGTTTGTCCATCACATATTCTATATCTTAACTCATAAAACTGTGAACATTTTGAGGCAGTGTCAGCTTTTTTTCGGGGGAAGTTTTACATTTTTGTAAACTTTTATACAGAAACCAGTTGTGGCCTTGGGGGGGGGGGTGTTGTGCAGGTGTTTTTATGTTATATAGTTTTAAAAATATACAGGGTTAAACATTGCAAAATGGCCTTTCCGTGAACAGCTACTTTAAGGGCAAGATAAAAAGATATTTCTGGGAATAACTTAAATAGTGGGGTGAGAAACTTCAGGCAGCTGACTGAAGGTGTGCTGGCACTGACTGCTCGTGCTGGGACTGAACTGGCTTCTTTCCCAAAATTACTGTTGCTTTCAGTGGACATCAGAGACCCAGCTCCCCCCATGTCCTTCATACGGCAGTCTCTGCCTCTGATACTAAACACAAATAATGACTAATGCCTGGCGTACTCTACAGGATTTTTAGTCAAGATTTTGTAGCTTTTAAAGCTCTTAAAATCCTAAGAAAATGCCCAGTCTGGTCAGAGAGGGAGGAGGGGCGTGGTCAGAGAGGGAGGATGGGCGTGGTTAGAGAGGGAGGAGGGGCGTGGCCAGAGAAGGAGGATGGGCGTGGTCAGAGAGGGAGGATGGGCGAGGTCAGAGAGGGAGGATGGGCGTGGTCAGAGAGGGAGGATGGGCGTGGCCAGAGAGGGAGGATGGGCGTGGTTAGAGAGGGAGGAGGGGTGTGGTCAGAGAGGGAGGATGGGTGTGGTTAGAGAGGGAGGATGGGCGTGGTCAGAGAGGGAGGAGGGGTGTGGTCAGAGAGGGAGGATGGGCGTGGTTAGAGAGGGAGAAGGGGTGTGGTCAGAGAGGGAGGATGGGCGTGGTTAGAGAGGGAGGATGGGCGTGGTCAGAGAGGGAGGAGGGGTGTGGTCAGAGAGGGAGGATGGGCGTGGTTAGAGAGGGAGAAGGGGTGTGGTCAGAGAGGGAGGATGGGCGTGGTTAGAGAGGGAGGATGGGCGTGGTCAGAGAGGGAGGATGGGCGTGGTCAGAGAGGGAGGATGGGCGAGGTCAGAGAGGGAGGAGGGGCATGGTCAGAGAGGGGAGTGAGAGGAGGAGAGTCGGACCATTGCGGTTTCAGTCAGAGGAGTGTTATGCATTGCTTGTGCAGCTGGCTTCTTCCTGTGGTTCCTGTGGTCCGGGTCTTCCCCTGTGACTCGGTGCAAAGGGGCCTCAGCACTTCCACATGTCAGACAGGAACAGGGCCCCACTGCCCCCACGCGTGTGGAGTGAGGATATTAAATTACCCCACGCATGTGTCCTTTACGCAGGACTCATCCGCAGGATCTGGAGTCGCTGCTGTGGCGTGCTGATGGACAGAAATTAGGGTGTGTGGTTTTTACTGAGGTCTGATTGCCCATAGTGAGGATACTCTGGACTGTCTGTGTGATGTTGGCTTGGGAGTGCCCCATTACGCACTGTGGCAAGTCGCTAGGCTTCGTTTGATCCCTTAAAGAACGCCCTGGACTGGGATTCGCTCTAAAATAAACAGCACATTCCTCCCAAAGCCTAATAGGGAATTAAGTGCCCGTGCGGGCAGACGAGACGAGCCTGAGAAACGTTTTCCTCTTTGATTTCTGCGCCCTGACTTCAGGGCTGGTACTTGAATTAATATCCTATTTCACAAAACCGGAAAACCCATTACAGTGGAAAATTGCAGGTGTACTTTTGAATTTGTAAAAATGCACCCGGCACCATTCTCTAGTGCACTGAATGTAGTGAAGCAGGCAAAAGATGAAGATGGCTCAGTTTTATAATGCTGTTTACTGCCATATGAAATCTCTGTTTTTTAAGACGTTTTCTCCAGAAGGTATGCAGTGAATGTCATTACAACAAATATTCTAATTTTCTGCACTTTCCAATGCTATTTGCTTTTTTCTAAGACTGCTGATACCTTAAATTCTAATTCTAATTTAAACAGCTGCTTGGAATCAGTCTTTTTAAATGATCTGAGAACTGTAAGAACAGTGCTGACATTTTATTACTCTGACTAGCTATGAGTATCTTGTGAACTTTGACCTCCGTTGTGATTTAATATTCTCTGCGACTTGTAATTGGTCAAAGAAATTAAACAAACACCAAAGCAGGGAAAAGTGGAAGGCTAACTGGCATTAAAGCACAAATGTGAAAGCTACACAAATAGTTTGTGCTAAAAGTAACATGAATTACAGGTATCCTCGTTGTCTTGTGTGTCTTGCGTAAACCCTACACTGCAAACTGACATTTTTAGAAAACCTAAGATCGCGTTTTCGAATAACAAGCAAACAGAAGGGACTGAGTCACCTCTTGCAGAAGAAGCGTATCTGCTTCTCAAAGAACAAAGCTTCTCAATTTAATAGTTGGCAGAAGTTGTGATGCAGAATGTCCTTGTGTAGCTGTTCTTGGCCAGTTCATTGACTCCTCTCTCTGGTTGTATTTGGCTGGCTTGACGTCTGTTGTGTTCTTTTGTGATGGAGCAGTGTTTGGAGTGGCTCAAGGGCCTGTTGTGGAGCTGAAGATGTTCAGGTTGATCTCAGGGGAAGTGGACTACGTTTGGAGGCGTGCTCAGTGTGTTCACTGGTCTCTGATAAGGGTTCTGGACAGATAACCGTGCTCTCTAGTGTTGAGGACAGAGACCCGTGCTCTCTAGTGTTCAGTCTGGGCAGTTCTTGAATGCTGTTCTTCCCAGAATGCTGTATTCAGTGGAAATATCTAGACTCAGTCCATTAGGGCTGGGAGGAGGGAACTTCAGCTTCAGTTGGTATCAGTGTACAGACCCAGAGATGCAGACTGGCTGCTCATCCAAATGGGGTATGAAATTGAAAGTAGCAATTTACCCCTTATCAGGTTCCTTGTTTTCAGATGCTAAAGTGGAGCATTAACTTAAATGAAAATGAGTTGCAATTTCCCTCCACTGAAACAAAATGTTGAATGGGGGTGCGGCTTGGGAACTGGGGGGGTGGGGGCTGTGCTGGATTTCGGTGATGCCATACGGAGTGTTATCTGGCCTCCTCCACATGTTCTATATCCCCGTTGGGGACAGCCTTCCGGAAGCTTCCGTACAGTCCATGCTGCACAGGATAATCCGCAGCATCGCGCTTTTCTCCACCGGAAAGCAAATGGTAAATGGACTGCATTTATATAGCGCTTTTATCCAAAGCGCTTTTATCCAATTGTTGCCTCTCATTCACACACACACACACTCACACACCAACGGTGAAAGGCTGCCATGCAAGGTATCAGTCAGCTCGTTGGGGGCAATTAGGGGTTAGGTGTCTTGCTCAGGGACACATCGACACGCCCCAGGGCGGGGAATCAAACCGGCAACCCTCCGACTGCCAGACAACCGCTCTTACCTCCTGAGCCATGTCGCCCCTGTGCCCAACTGTAGCCCAGTACGACATACTCAAGACAACACTCACTTTTTTTTTTTAATTGTGAGGGTAATTGTCGGTGTTATTCTGCCCTTTAAGGTTAATTTCTTAAGCTTTCATTTCCTTTATTCAGCTCATTTCTGAACCCCTTGACCTGTGTTCAGGCAAAACGGGCCAAACTTCATACCTTCAAAGATCTTCATGCCTTGAAAAGATCTTCATACAGCTGTGATTGCATTATTAGCAGTGATGTTCTATCTCTGGTTGTGTGTGTGTGTGAAAGAATGTGTGAGTGTGTGACTCACAGACACACACACACACACACACACACCCACACTCACACACACACACACACACACACAAACACACACACACACGCAAACACACACACACACACGTACGTGGAGCCTGTGGTTTCCACCACGTGGAGAATGTACATGGAATCACAGGACTCCTGGAATCTGCTAATTAGCAGGAATCTGGTGTATATGCTTGTTTCTTTGAAATGTGTTTAATTAGGTGGGACGCGCTGTGTGAAACTGTGCATGTGTTTTTCTGAAACACGAAATGTACTGAAGCACTCTCCAGGCATGCGCTAAGTACCCTCCACTGGTGACGATCTTCCTTCCTTCTCTCAATGATAAAGCATATCAATAGTCAAACCTCATTACTATAAAAGGGATCTAATGCAGTTTAGTGCAGACAAATCTATGGAGGATGATTAAGCAATTCTTATTGGGCTATTCTGAAAGGATTTAGACCACTGGACCATTTCTTTGCCTTTGTACCCTTAAAATAAATGAATAAAACAAAAACAAACAAATCTCTCTTTCTTTGCTCTATGTGTAAATATAGGCAATTTTGTGTTGTTTTTGTAATAGTTAAACAGAAGCAGCTTATTAAATATACATTGTGTACTGAGCTGAGTGTGCCAGTTATTCTAGGCCCTCCTAATCATTAGTGCAAGCTTGCATTAGGGGGTGTGTTACCATCTCAGGAGGGGGCGATTTCTGCTTTCTGCTGCTTAGCTATTTTTCTTATCTGCAGTTAAAAAGAACTTCTAAGAACATTTCTTTTTATCCGATGTGAAGAAACGCGTATCTGTGCAGCGTTCATTTCCAAAGCCAGCTGTCCGCTTTATTCAGTGTGCCTTTAAAATGAGAGCCTGGACAGGTATGTTTGAGCCGGGGTCCCAGGTGAGCTGGACCCGCGCTGTGAACACGGGACTCATTCATCACCTGAGCCAATCAGGGCGCGCGAGACTGAGAATCCACCGGGGCGCACCCCGAATACGAGCGTGGCCCGGTCCAGCTATCTGAGGTAACGGGTACTTCCTCTGAGTCTGAAGTGCTGCTCAGTAAAGAGCTGATGCTCGTGTGACTTGCGTGTGCCGTCTGTGTAGAGAACGAGTAAACGGGCTCGTCTTTGGACACTGCTTGGCGCCTGGCGTCGTGTTCTCAGTTGACACGTCATCGACCCACGTTTATTAGCACGAGAACGTGAGAGTGTTCTGTGTGTTTGGGTCTTATTTATTCCTGTGGTTTGAGCTCCTTTTAATTGATCCCAGATACCGCCAAAAAATCAAACTGCACCACAGGCTAAGGCTTGTGGGTGGTCCAAAAAGGGCCAGTAACCTTTACATGGATAAAGTACTGCACTGAAAATAAAATGAAATTCTCACATGAGGAAAAAAAAATCCTGCTAACACTGGTCTGCATTCAGCACAGGAGTTCCATCTCTTCCTTCTTCAGAGGGGAATACTTCAGAATCGGGTTCAGTCTGGGAGCAGAATCGGGTTCAGTCTGGGAGCAGAATCGGGTTCAGTCTGGGAGCAGATTCGGGTTCAGTCTGGGAGCAGAATCGGGTTCAGTCTGGGAGCAGAAGTGGGTTCAGTTTGGGTTAGGGTGCGATTCAGTACTCTCCTGTGTCTGTGTTTTGAACAGAAATAGGAGGTCTACATTTTGCACAGAGTATTGTAAATGTTACTCAATTAAATAGAAAAGAGAAAAACAAAGAATCCAACGTTATACTAATCAACAAGAGACAACAAAATGGTATGCTGAGAAGACCCTGAACAAGGGAAGATCCACCACTGTGGGAGTTCAGTGACAGAACAAGACCCTGCTCTTTTTCAGATCGGGAGAGGTGCTGTTACTGGAATATTACGTGTTCTTTATCCCTCTTCACTCAAACACGAATGACCAGGAAAGTCCCGGGACGTGAACAGCCTGTTACTCTGTGGTGATTAGATTTACAGGTGATCCTGAATGTGGCAGTTTCTGCATATGCCCCCACAGGACCTGTTTCCTGTCAGAAATAATGGGATTATTGCAGCTAAAAGGATGATGAAATGGCAGGAGCTGTCTATAGTGAGGTGACCCACCTTTAATTCACAAGTTTTATTTGATAGAAAGCAGCTGCCGTTGGCATGAAAATGGATTTTATTTTTATGTGTATTTATTTGTTTTTGATCTTGTATGAATGTTCAGGTATATGCAATGGTAAATGTGCTGTTCAGGTATGGTAAATATGCTGTTCAGGCATGGTAAATGTACTATATGGGCATGGTAAAGGTGCTGTTGGGGTATGTAATGGTAAATGTACTATATGGGCATGGTAAAGGTGCTGTTGGGGTATGGTAAATGTACTATATGGGCATGGTAAAGGTGCTGTTGGGGTATGTAATGGTAAATTTACTATATGGCCATGGTAAATGTACTATATGGGCATGGTAAAGGTGCTGTTGGGGTATGTAATGGTAAATGTACTATATGGCCATGGTAAATGTACTATATTGGCATGGTAAAGGTGCTGTTGGGGTATGTAATGGTAAATGTACTATATGGGCATGGTAAAGGTGCTGTTGGGGTATGTAATGGTAAATGTACGATATGGGCATGGTAAAGGTGCTGTTGGGGTATGGTAAATGTACTATATGGGCATGGTAAAGGTGCTGTTGGGGTATGTAATGGTAAATGTACTATATGGGCATGGTAAAGGTGCTGTTGGGGTATGGTAAATGTACTATATGGGCATGGTAAATGTACTGTATGGGCATGGTAAAGGTGCTGTTGGGGTATGTAATGGTAAATGTACTATATGGGCATGGTAAAGGTGCTGTTGGGGTATGGTAAATGTACTATATGGGCATGGTAAAGGTGCTGTTGGGGTATGTAATGGTAAATGTACTATATGGGCATGGTAAAGGTGCTGTTGGGGTATGTAATGGTAAATGTACTATATGGGCATGGTAAATGTACTATATGGGCATGGTAAAGGTGCTGTTGGGGTATGTAATGGTAAATGTACTATATGGGCATGGTAAATGTACTATATGGGCATGGTAAAGGTGCTGTTGGGGTATGTAATGGTAAATGTACTATATGGGCATGGTAAAGGTGCTGTTGGGGTATGGTAAATGTACTATATGGGCATGGTAAAGGTGCTGTTGGGGTATGTAATGGTAAATGTACTATATGGGCATGGTAAAGGTGCTGTTGGGGTATGGTAAATGTACTATATGGCCATGGTAAATGTACTATATGGGCATGGTAAAGGTGCTGTTGGGGTATGTAATGGTAAATGTACTATATGGGCATGGTAAATGTACTGTATGGGCATGGTAAAGGTGCTGTTGGGGTATGTAATGGTAAATGTACTATATGGGCATGGTAAAGGTGCTGTTGGGGTATGGTAAATGTACTATATGGGCATGGTAAAGGTGCTGTTGGGGTATGTAATGGTAAATGTACTATATGGGCATGGTAAAGGTGCTGTTGGGGTATGTAATGGTAAATGTACTATATGGGCATGGTAAATGTACTATATGGGCATGGTAAAGGTGCTGTTGGGGTATGTAATGGTAAATGTACTATATGGGCATGGTAAATGTACTATATGGGCATGGTAAAGGTGCTGTTGGGGTATGTAATGGTAAATGTACTATATGGGCATGGTAAAGGTGCTGTTGGGGTATGGTAAATGTACTATATGGGCATGGTAAAGGTGCTGTTGGGGTATGTAATGGTAAATGTACTATATGGGCATGGTAAAGGTGCTGTTGGGGTATGGTAAATGTACTATATGGCCATGGTAAATGTACTATATGGGCATGGTAAAGGTGCTGTTGGGGTATGTAATGGTAAATGTACTATATGGGCATGGTAAAGGTGCTGTTGGGGTATGTAATGGTAAATGTACTATATGGGCATGGTAAATGTACTATATGGGCATGGTAAAGGTGCTGTTGGGGTATGTAATGGTAAATGTACTATATGGGCATGGTAAAGGTGCTGTTGGGGTATGGTAAATGTACTATATGGCCATGGTAAATGTACTATATGGGCATGGTAAAGGTGCTGTTGGGGTATGTAATGGTAAATGTACTATATGGGCATGGTAAAGGTGCTGTTGGGGTATGTAATGGTAAATGTACTATATGGGCATGGTAAAGGTGCTGTTGGGGTATGTAATGGTAAATGAATGTGAAATGGGCCGTTTTCCTTGTTCACAGTGATTCCTGGCGGTTTAACCATGCAGATCACAGTAGCGAAGGTGCTCATCTGAATGGGGAATTGTTAAATCATCTGCTCATTCAGCTGTCGCCAATTCATTTGTTGCGATCGATCATTAAAGCGCAAAAAAAACAAATCCCAAAACTGAACAGAAAGATTCTGAATGCTGATGGAGGAACACTTTGTTTCTTTGTCCCCATGAAGAGCTTCTTAAGATGGACTCTGTGTCTGGCTACAAAAAAAAAAACTAATCTAAATGGAAAACACATTGTAGTCATTATTTGCAAGTGCTGAATGAACACAGTTGCCATGGTTACAGGCCTCAGAGACCGCGGGCTGGTTTTAGGCCAGAGAACGTGGCAGACGAACAGAGTAGCTCTCGGTCCGGATGGCGAAAATGACGAGTTATTGAAAGCAGAAGTGCCGCTCAGTCACGCTGTTAATGTCCAAACCCGTTAAATATCCAGATCAGCACCGTACAGCACCACCCCTTTTCAGGGGCGTTCAGTCTGCTAAACCGATCGCATAATAGGGGATGTTTCAGATTAAATTGTAGGTCCACATTTTGCAAACGCGTATACTATGTGTGTGTGTATGTGTGTGTGTGTGTGTCTGTGTATAAGATGTTCTGAAATGATCTGTAGAACACATTAACGAATTTAATTTCAGTAAATCGACCGAAATTCTGAAATGCGCCCGCTCTGCGTTCGGTAGCTTCCAGACATGCAGGTGTGGATGTGACTTTGACCGGGAAGAGAACACAAATCCCATGGCTGCCCCCGGGCAGGGCGGAGGATGACGTGCGTACGCTGGGGGACGGGGTGGAGTGGGTGGGGGGGAGGGGGTGAGCTAATCCAGAGCAGCACAGGTGGGGGAACAGTCTGTGTTTTAAAATGCATCTGTCTGAGTTCAGGTGCTAAACTACAGTAGTGTCTGGGGAATGATTTCTGTCAGATTAATTATAAATCTGAGAGATCTGCTGACGTGCCTGCTGTGTGTGCAGACTGGCTCCCGTAGCCCTGACCTCACATGTGGGGGACAGCAGGGTCTCACCCATCAGGGCTAAGTTCCTCAGCCTTCCCCGGAGTCCTGTTTGGGGTTTGGGTCCGTCCGGCCCAAACCCCAAACAGCGTTTCCTGCCGCCAGCGTACGGCCTGGTTTAGCCCCGCCTCCTCGCGCTCGGGGAATCGCTCTGTTTGAGCGGGCGGCGCGTTCTCTGACTCTGCGCTGAGGAAGAGGAGGAGGAGGAGGCTGCCGCACGAACAAGCTGAAGGCTAAAATGCCCCCAGTCACAGGCTGGCACGTTTAGCGGCTATTAGACCCCAGACCCTGAATATGGAGCGTCCGACCTGCAGTCCTGGGGGAGATGGGGGAGATGGGGGGGGGGGGGGGTGGATGAAGATCGTGATGGCCGCGAGCGTGTCTCAGTGGAAGGTTTCTCTCACTGGCAGAGCTTCTGTCTTATCTCCGTGTGTGACTGGCTGCTCGGTGCTGAGCTCTTTGTCCACCTAATCCGTCTGCTTCAGGTGCAGTCTCATAGACTCTCTCCCATAGTCGCACGTGCACACACATTTTATTTTATGAAGTTTATTTGACTGGGACAGCACACATTTAGCTGGCTGGCTAGTCCCGGGCCAGGTAACATCAGGGGCTCTCCTTGGTCTGTACCACTGTTTTTGGCTCCCAGATCTCCTCTTATTCACCCAAATAGGACACAGGTTTGCTCTGATGTATGAACAGGTTGAGTTCAGATCTTTGTCTGTTTGTTCGCAGTCACGGTACGTAACTGCGCCATCTAGAGGCGGAGCTGGGAACATGCGTGCGTGTCTCGGCTGGGCTGGAAAGTGAAACCAGTCTCTGGGTTCTGGGCCGACGGCCTCGGCAGGTGCAGTGGACCTGCTTTAATGAGCAGGGCCCTATGGCTGGGGCTGGGGCGAATCACTGGGGCAAATCGCTAGGGCAAATCGCTGGGGCAAATCGCTGGGGTAAATCGCTGGGGTAAATCACTGGGGCAAATCGCTGGGGCAAATCGCTGGGGTAAATCATTGGGGCAAATCGCTGGGGCAAATCGCTGGGGCAAATCATTGGGGTATTGGCTCGATTATGACGAGTCTGTTTCACCCTGCGGCCCCCTACTACACACTGCTTTGTGAAAATATCTTTGACGTGGCTAATTTATGAATGCCATGTCCTCCAATAAAGGGTTTTATCCTATTTTAGTGTCAGCAGTTAGAGAATGACATCAGTGTGGAAGTGTAATTATTTTCCTGAATGCTGGCCTGAAACACTTTAATGAACGTCTGGCTGCTTGATTTGATTTCTTTTTCGAAGCCAGTCTGGTGTGCCCCTCTAATCTTTTTTTTCCCCTTCTCAAGTTCTGCATGAACACAAACCCATCATCCTGTCTTTCTTGGGTCTTAACAAGCCGTCCAAACCCACATCCAAACCCACAGGGCAGATCCCACAAGTCAGGAACACTGGGGTCCCATCGCTGCCCTGCACCCGCAACGAAAAACCGTGACTGCACCCCCTGCCCAGCGTTTAGGCTGATTATTCTCTGAGTAAATAGAAACAAAAATCCCACCGTGCCTGAAGTGTTCTCGTCCCAGAATAGGTTGGGTGCAGTTAAGCTCTCGGCCTCAGGTCTCAGTCTTTCTATCTGGTAAGGAGGTGTGTCTCCGGCGGTGGTGGGATTGTCTCATAATCCTAAAGAATCCTGGGAAATGGTGTTTTGAACGCACCTGAGCACCCTCGGTTACCGTGGAGAGTTCTGGAGCTGTCGGAAGGGGGAGTGGTCTGTGCTTTGATTGACAGCTGGAGCCCATGGTACAGCAGCTGCGCGGAGCCTCACGCACCTCCTGTTGGGTGGTTTCCACAGCACCTGCTCCTCACACGCTCCTCCTCACGCTCTTCTTCATGCTTCTCACGCTCCTCCTGTGCCCCCTGTGGGGCGGTTTCCACAGCGCCTGCTCCTCACGCTCCTCCTGTGCCCCCTGTGGGGCGGTTTCCACAGCGCCTGCTCCTCACGTTCCTCCTGCGCCCCCTGTTGGGTGGTTTCCACCGTGCCCGCTCCTCATGCACTTCCTGCTCCTCACACTCCTTCTCACACTCCTAACACTCCTCATGCTCCTCCTCCTGTGGGGCGGTTTCCACAGCGCCTGCTCCTCACGCTCCTCTTGCGCCCCCTGCTGGGCGGTTTCCGTGGCGCTCACGGTGATAAATTCCAGCTCTGAGCAGCGAGAGGCTCGGCCTTCACTTCCCTTCCATTCCCCCCGACGCCCTTCTCCCCAAAACTACGGGGCGCTATAAATTACCCCAGGAGCGCGCTCTGTGGGATGCTTATTTGTCATTGGGTCTGGCCGTAAATCAGCTCTCTGAAGCACAAATTGATGACCTTGAGTGTGAGGCTTAACGCTGCTGCCTCCTGATACACCGTGCGTAGGACTTTTTTGTTTGTTTTTGTACTTGGCAGTAATTCTCTGAGGCTGGCAGGCGATCTCGTGAGTCATTGAGTTGTCAGTAATCTCTCGATTCATTGTTGGCTGTTGGGCCGGCCTCGTTGACACCGCTGCTGTGTTTGACACCGCTGTGCCACCTTATGTCCAGAGCCGTCTACTTCAAATTAAATCATGTCACAAGTAATGACACAGACTTTGTAAACGAACATGACCAATTTCCTGTTAATTTCCTATTTGTTTAATTCACTTCCTGGTGCAAGGCTTGGATAATGGTTATTACTGTGTGAAATAGTTTTGCCGGTCAAATACTGTGGAAAGGGTGTCTTTTGTTTGGGAGATTTGTGTGCTTTAAACTTGTAGTATATTTTGTTTCTCCTGCCCTGATGCATTTCAGCCAATGGGCTGGGTGCATTCCCCTGCCCTGATGCATTTCAGCCAATGAGTGGTGAGTTTTTGGGATATGGCACGTGAGAGTGAGACTGATACGTTGGCTGCAGGTCACATGCTCGCGGTCCTCAGGACGCTACGCTGCTCCATCCTGTCTGGCCTGATAGTGATCAGTACGCGCTTCCTCTCTCTGCCCTCCCCCCCAAACATCAAAGGGAATTCCTCAGGTTAATGAAACTCATATGAACAAATGTAGGGAGGGCTGGTACTCACCCTGACTGGGGGGTGTAACTCCTCTCTGGACAAGCAGCAGGCTGTTTTGGTAAATGGGGCCCAGCACGGCTTCACAGAGTGACCCTCTGTTATTCTGCAATGGAGGAGAATGGTGAAAAATTCTTAATATCGTGTCATTTTGACCTTGGCTGCAAGATCAAATTAATTCAGGTTTCACAATCAGCCTTTTAGAGAGTGCAGTGTGGTTTGATGGAATCGAGCCCTTGGTGAGCTTGGGTGGTAGATCTCCAGTGAGGGCGGGGACCTTACCTGAGTGTGATCGGGCAGACCTTACCTGAGTGTGATCTGGTAGACCTCACCTGAGCATGATCGGGTAGACCTCACTTGAGTGTGATCAGGTAGACCTCATCTGAGCATGATCGAGCAGACCTTACCTGAGTGTGATCAGGCAGACCTCACCTGAGTGTGATCAGGTAGACCTCACCTGAGTGTGATCGGGTAGACCTTACCTGAGTGTGATCGGGTAGACCTGGAGTCTGACTCCAGTGCTCTAGCATCGCTCTCAGAACACCTGCAGCTCTGAAAGGACTGGGTAGACTGGGAAGGACGGCCTCTCTTTTAATCCTCTCTCTCTCTCTCTCTCTCTCTCTCTCTCTCTCTCTCTCTCTCTCTCTCTCTCTCTCTCTCTCTCTCTGTCTCTCTCTCTCTCTCTCTCTCTCTCTCTGTCTTCCAGATTCCACTCCTTTAATGGCTTTCCGGTAGAAAAGGAGGAGAGACTGTCAACATGAGCTCTCTGCAGTCAATGGACCGGCACATTCAGCAGACCAACGACCGGCTGCTGTGCATCCGACAGGTGAGAGACCACGCCCGTCCCACTGTGCCTGTTCCACTGTGCCCATCCCACTGTGCCCGTCCCACTGTGCCCATCCCACTATGCCCGTACCACTGTGCCCGTCCCACTGTGCCCATCCCACTGTGCCCATCTCACTGTGCCCGTCCCACTGTGCCTGTCCCACTGTGCCCGTCTCACTGTGCCCATCCCACTGTGCCCGTCCCACTGTGCCCATCTCACTGTGCCTGTCCCACTGTGCCCGTTCCACTGTGCCCATCTCACTGTGCCCATCTCACTGTGCCCGTCCCACTGTGCCCATCCCACTGTGCCCGACCTGTGGACCTTTCCCTCTGAGTCCCTCTGAACGTCCCCGCACCAGAACCCGAAACGTGGTTTTCTGAAACGGAACCTCCGGTGTGGGATGGGTACTGTCCCATCAGAAACTGAAACAGTCATTCTCTGAAAATATGCCAAATACTGAATGAATAATCATTCCTGGAAATGGCAAGCTAAAAACTAGAAAAGCTTTAAATGAGTCAATCCCGTTGTAAATGAAGATTACCTCTCCTTTGGTTACTGGTTCAAAATTGCTCACTTTTTGTCATTTGCATTCAAAAAGCTGAGGTCTTTGTTGATAAATACAATGGAGCAATGCACCATGGGATTGCCGGCTTTCCAACGGTCTTAACAGTCACTGATTTTATTTGAATCCGAGGCATTCGGGTGAATGCAAATCCATTAACGCATATCAATGAACATGAAAACCACACTGCTGGGTACCAGGAGGAATCTGCGCTCCTTAAAAATAGGGAGACGTTGAAGCCAGGAGCCAGTATCCCATAATGCACTGCTCTGTTGTGTCTCTGTAAACAAAGGCCACAAAAAAGCAACTGTGGAATATAAACATAAAATTTTAAATTTCATATTCTCTGCATTTTGAGTTCATGTTTTTCAAGGGGAAGTTTTAAGTGCATTTTGAAATGCGTTGTTTGGCATGGCATAGACTGTGTGCAGCTGGCTGCCATATTGAATCTGTCTCTCAACTGTATTCTCGCAGCGTATTACTTTATCAATTTCAGAGCTTCCACTGACTGATTCTTAAAGTTTCTCTGAAACTTTATAGTCTGTATTTTATTCCCCTGAATTTAGTTAATGTAGAGCTGAGATTCTTACCTTTTCACAAAGACACTAGAAACCTGATTGTAAGTGAATGCTGACAGTGGGGATTTGAATGATTTAGCAAATATCCCCAACAATCGAGTGGTTGTCTTTGGGAACGTTGCTGTTTGTAAGGAATACTACTTGTGCTTCTGCCTATTGAAACGCTATAGAAATCCCAGGGGGATTCAGAATTAACTCTCATCTTCAACAGTGTAGAATATGAAAGAGATTAAAATAATTAAGGAAATATTACAGTCTGATCCAGCAGCTGGTTTTTATTGAAGATTGTCATGTCGAAATCTTAACCAAAATTACCCTTTCCATTCCAGAAGAATGGTTCCTCTGTTTTTAATATTCTCTAAAGACAGGACACTTCACTTCCATGGGCTGAATATGCATTCTGCGTACCTATAATGGGAACGTTTGTTTCTATAATAGGAATGCGGTCTACTTGAACAGATGAAATGACTGGCTGTCAAATTAGATTTCTTTGTCAGCTGACAAACGGGGATAAAGCAGAGCGGCAGATTTATGGCAGACGGACTTTCTGTGCAAATAATGTGTGCCAGAAACTTAAGACATGAAACAGCTCACAGAACAACGGTGTTAAAACACAGCGAGACATCGCTGGCCTCTCAGCTCTGTGTGTTAAACTACTTTTCATTCATCAGCTCTGAAAAAACACCTTCTGTGTATTATTCATTCATATCTGTATCGTCACTGAAGCAGCTTGGTTTAGGGGACGGCAGCATTGTCTCGTGTAGGATTTGAACCTGCAGCCCAGTCCAGGTCCATGTCTGCTGTGCCACACTACTGTCCTACTCTGTGTCCTGAGGCCGAGCGGCTGTATTAACGGCAGTGCTGTGTGGTGTTATCGGTGCTGTGCAGTGTTGTTATTGGTGCTGTATGGTGTTGTTATCGGTGCTGTATGGTGTTGTTATTGGTGCTGTGCGGTGTTATCGGTGCTGTACGGTGTTGTTATCGGTGCTGTGCGGTGTTATCGGTGCTGTACGGTGTTGTTATCGGTTCTGCGCTGTTGTCCTCGGTGCTGTACGGTGTTGTTAACGGTGCTGTGCTGTGCTGTTAATGGTGCTGTGCTGTGCGGTGTTATCGGTGCTGTACGGTGTTATCGGTGCTGTACGGTGTTGTTATCGGTGCTGTGCGGTGTTGTTATCGGTGCTGTACGGTGTTGTTATCGGTGCTGTGTGGTGTTGTTATTGGTGCTGTGCGGTGTTGTTATCGGTGCTGTATGGTGTTATCGGTGCTGTACGGTGTTGTTAACGGTGCTGTGCTGTGCTGTTAATGGTGCTGTGCTGTGCGGTGTTATCGGTGCTGTACGGTGTTATCGGTGCTGTACGGTGTTGTTAACGGTGCTGTATGGTGTTGTTATCAGTGCTGTGCAGTGTTGTTATTGGTGCTGTGCAGTGTTGTTATCGGTGCTGTGCAGTGTTGTTATTGGTGCTGTGCGGTGTTGTTATCGGTGCTGTACGGTGTTGTTATCGGTGCTGTACGGTGTTTATTGGTGCTGTGCGGTGTTGTTATCGGTGCTGTGCGGTGTTGTTATCGGTGCTGTACGGTGTTATTGGTGCTGTGCGGTGTTGTTATTGGTGCTGTGTAGTGGTGTTATCGGTGCTGTACGGTGGTGTTATCGGTGCTGTGCGGTGGTGTTATTGGTGCTGTACGGTGTTGTTATCGGTGCTGTGCGGTGTTGTTATTGGTGCTGTGCGGTGTTGTTATCGGTGCTGTGCAGTGTTGTTATTGGTGCTGTGCGGTGTTGTTATCGGTGCTGTGCAGTGTTGTTATTGGTGCTGTGCGGTGTTGTTATCGGTGCTGTGCGGTGTTGTTAACGGTGCTGTGCGGTGTTGTTATCGGTGCTGTACGGTGTTATTGGTGCTGTGCGGTGTTGTTATCGGTGCTGTGCGGTGTTATTGGTGCTGTACGGTGTTATTGGTGCTGTGCGGTGTTGTTATCGGTGCTGTGTGGTGTTGTTATCGGTGCTGTACGGTGTTATTGGTGCTGTGCGGTGTTGTTATTGGTGCTGTGTAGTGGTGTTATCGGTGCTGTACGGTGGTGTTATCGGTGCTGTGCGGTGGTGTTATCGGTGCTGTGCGGTGTTGTTATTGGTGCTGTACGGTGTTATTGGTGCTGTGCGGTGTTGTTATCGGTGCTGTGTGGTGTTGTTATCGGTGCTGTACGGTGTTATTGGTGCTGTGCGGTGTTGTTATTGGTGCTGTGTAGTGGTGTTATCGGTGCTGTACGGTGGTGTTATCGGTGCTGTGCGGTGGTGTTATCGGTGCTGTGCGGTGTTGTTATTGGTGCTGTACGGTGTTATTGGTGCTGTGCGGTGTTGTTATCGGTGCTGTACGGTGTTATTGGTGCTGTGCGGTGTTGTTATTGGTGCTGTGTAGTGGTGTTATCGGTGCTGTACGGTGGTGTTATCGGTGCTGTGCGGTGGTGTTATCGGTGCTGTGCGGTGTTGTTATTGGTGCTGTACGGTGTTATTGGTGCTGTGCGGTGTTGTTATCGGTGCTGTGTGGTGTTGTTATCGGTGCTGTACGGTGTTATTGGTGCTGTGCGGTGTTGTTATTGGTGCTGTGTAGTGGTGTTATCGGTGCTGTACGGTGGTGTTATCGGTGCTGTGCGGTGGTGTTATCGGTGCTGTGCGGTGTTGTTATTGGTGCTGTGCGGTGTTGTTATTGGTGCTGTACGGTGTTATTGGTGCTGTGCGGTGTTATCGGTGCTGTGCGGTGTTGTTATCGGTGCTGTGCGGTGTTGTTATCGGTGCTGTGCGGTGGTGTTATCGGTGCTGTGCGGTGTTATCGGTGCTGTGCGGTGTTATTGGTGCTGTACGGTGTTATTGGTGCTGTGCGGTGGTGTTATCGGTGCTGTGCGGTGTTGTTATTGGTGCTGTACGGTGTTGTTATCGGTGCTGTGCGGTGTTGTTATTGGTGCTGTCGCACTCTGGCAATCGGTTGTGAGGTGACAGAGTAAATTTATTCAGCGGGCCTCCTCGGGTCTGATTAGTAATGATAATTAATCACAACTTTATTTATTCTGCGCTTTTTTGCAGGTGTGCAAAAACAGACATTTCAAAATAATTTAAGATTATATCATGAACAAAACAAATATACGCTGTAGAAAAAACAAATTACTGATGAATAGAAGCTGATAATTATTATTTTCTCCTTTTTCATTTTCCTTGCCTATTGGCTGGTGGTCTGGTTTTGGGCACTGAATCAGGCACATCTGTGCTGTGGCAGCGCCAGCGTCTTCCTTGCCAGTCCCTGTCTGTCTCGCACATGCCTGGCACTCTGGAACTGGCACACATGGAAAGAGCAGGCAGGCTGGCAGTCTGTCTGTCTGTGTCTGTCAGTCTATCTGTCTCTCTGTCTGTCTGCCTGTCTGTTTGTCTGTCTGTCAGTCTTTATTGTCTGTCTGTCTGTTTTTCCATCAGTCAGTCAGTCAGTCAGTCAGTTTGTCTGTCTGTCTAAAAAAAAAAAAAAAAAAACAGTGTTTAGTGAATCTGCAAAACCACTCCTGTGGAATCTGTGGGTAGGAAATGCAAGAGGTTGCATTCAGATGAAGGGGATTAGGTGGCCAGGTGTATGACTGCCCCCTACTGGCCAACCGGCACCTCTTCCAGCAGCAGCAACCTAGTTTTGCCACGTCTTCCATCCAACTACTAACTAAGTCCAGCGCTGCTTAGATTCGGCTAGTAGTCATGAGAGAAGTACGGATCAGTGTGGTTGCTGGCTTTTACTCATGATCTACACAGTTATGATAAAATCCAATTCCACATCAGCCAATCAGAGAGGGGGACCAGGGGGCCAGGCAGCTGTATTAGAGGTTAAACACAGTGACGCGTTGTTGGGGCTGTCTGACGTCTCAGTAGCGATGGAGGGGAAACGTTACATCGCTGGGTTATGAGGAGTGGCACCTTACTGCCCCCGTATTATCTCCAGTTATTACCACAGTGCAGCTTATTCGTCTGTTTTTAATGTAATAGACTCTGACCAGCGCCTATTCCCATGCGTCCAGCTGAACTGGCTCTCTTCTAGCTCAGAGGGAGCACCGCTCTGACCTCTGACCTTTCTGTTTCACGCCCAGCTCCTTGCGTTTCTGTCTTTGCAGCACTTGCAGAATCCGGCAAATTTCCAGACGGCGGCGACGGAGCTGCTGGACTGGTGCGGCGACCCGCGGGCCTTCCAGCGGCCCTTCGAGCAGAGCCTGATGGGCTGCCTGACGGTGAGGAGGGCGGGGCCAGGGGCGGGGGCGGGCCGGGGGGCGGGGGCAGGGGCGGGGGGGTGGGGGGGCGACCCGCAGGCCTTCCAGCGGCCCTTCGAGCAGAGCCTGATGGGCTGCCTGACGGTGAGAAGGGCGGGGCCGGGGGTGGGGCTGGGGGCGGGGCCATGGGCGGGGCTGGGGCAGGGGGGGCGGGGACCTGTTTAATTACGCTGTCCTCTCTCTGATGCTTGTAGCAGACTTTATTGGGTGAGTGGTGAGTTGTACTCTGTTCTTAAAGTCTTTTTGAAAAGCAGCTTAAGCGTGTTTTCGTTTGCTCGTTTGCTCAGTGATCCTCTCCTGTCTGGTAAATAATCTTGTGGTTTTATTTGAGCGCTGGGCCGTGTTCTGGGCGGGCTCTGTCTCTGGTTGGCAGGGGTTTGCCCTGCTGGCTGAGGCCCTCAGCTTGGCACCATCAGTTACTGAAGTTGCAACAATCAAATAGCTGAAATATTTCCCTCCAAATGTAAAACTGATACAAAAAAATTGTTTTTTTTTCTTGCATCCTCCTGCATGCAGTTTTTCTTCATTTGAAATTTGCAAAGCCGTGCGCTATAATATGTCCAGTGTTAATTTAACTGAGAGAGTACGTGCTGTATGAGTCAAATAGTGACCAATGGTGCTCAGTAAGAGTTGCTTTAACACTAAACGTTTTACTGTGAGGTAGATTATTCAGTTCTTTCGTAAGTCTCAAAAAATGTAGTCAGTGCATTCCACTAAAACACAGCGATGGTGATGTTCAGTCCTCACTGCAGAGACACCGCAGGGCTGTGTTTTCCTGCGTTGGACAGAAAAATCTGTCAGTGGAGAAAGAGGTCACCACTGGAATGCATCGTGTGTTCAGTAGTTTCCCCTGAACACAGGCACGCTTAGCGCCAGTGCGGTGAGAGGGTTCTCCTGCAGATGATGGGGAAGGAAGGTCAGAGCTCTATCTGTCTCTTAATTATGATTTATTACTCCTCAGGGAGCTGTGAGGTTTCATTAGCGCCTCCTCTTCCCTCTTCACTCCGGCGAGCTCGTGGACTCGCTGCGTATGGATGTATACGGCAGTGTGATTGGTGTAGATATGGATGTATACGGCAGTGTGATTGGTGTAGATATGGATGTATACGGCAGTGTTATTGGTGTAGATATGGATGTATACGGCAGTGTGATTGCCGTAGATATGGATGTATACGGCAGTGTTATTGGTGTAGATATGGATGTATACGGCAGTGTTATTGGTGTAGATATGGATGTATACGGCAGTGTTATTGGTGTAGATATGAATGTATACGGCAGTGTTATTGGTGTAGATATGGATGTATACGGCAGTGTGATTGGTGGAGATATGGATGTATACGGCAGTGTTATTGGTGTAGATATGAATGTATACGGCAGTGTTATTGCCGTAGATATGAATGTATACGGCAGTGTTATTGCCGTAGATATGGATGTATACGGCAGTGTTATTGGTGTAGATATGGATGTATACGGCAGTGTTATTGCCGTAGATATGGATGTATACGGCAGTGTTATTGCCGTAGATATGGATGTATACGGCAGTGTGATTGGTGTAGATATGGATGTATACGGCAGTGTTATTGGTGTAGATATGGATGTATACGGCAGTGTTATTGGTGTAGATATGGATGTATACGGCAGTGTTATTGGTGTAGATATGAATGTATACGGCAGTGTGATTGGTGTAGATATGAATGTATACGGCAGTGTTATTGGTGTAGATATGGATGTATACGGCAGTGTTATTGCAGTAGATACTGCTATGAAACCAGTAACGTGTAATGGCGTTAGTGAGGACCTCACAGCGGCTACACGGAACCTTCCGGGCTCTCTGTGCTCTGGAGTGCAGGACCGTCCCGAGGCTGGTGTAAAAATAGCTCCATTATCTGCTTTTTGGGGTCTGTGCGGCGAGGCGTGAGATTCGGCCGTAAGCTCACTCTCTCACTCTCTGGCTCGCTCTCTCGCTGTGCTCCGGTTCGGCGGGGGGGGGGGGGGCAGAGTGCGGTAAGTGGGAGCTGGGGGGGGGTAAAGCTGGGGGGGTGTGTCTCGGAGTTCCTGTGTGAATTATTTACTTCTTAAGCATTTCTCATCTCCGTGGTGATCTGTAACCCAGGAGAAGGGGCGCCAGAATAGTGCAGCGGGGGATGATGGGTAATGAAACGTGTGCCGCCTGACTGGTGGGCAATCGCCTGCATCATAAAATGGCCTGGAAGAGAAGGAGGGATGAAAAGAGAGAGCAGGGGACAGAATGGAGGGCTGGAGTTTTCCGACAGGAGGCCGCTGGAGGAGGAGGAACCGTTTCATACATGTTTTATAAGGCCTTAAAATAGCCTGCTGCTCTGCCCCTGCCATGGCTGCTTACAGTCTGGAGCTCAGGGACGAGGCTTCCCTCAAGGGTGGCCATGAACCGTAGTGTGTGAGTGTGTGTGTGAGTGTGAGTGTGAGTGAGCGTGTGAGTGTGTGTGTGTGTGAGTGTGTGAGTGTGTGTGTGTGTGTGCGTGTGCGTGCGTGTATGTTTGTGTGTGAGTGTGTGAGTGTGTGAGTGTGTGCGTGTGTGAGTGTGTGTGTGCGTGTGTGCGTGTGTGAGTGTGTGAGTGTGTGAGTGTGTGTGTGTGTGTGTGAGTGTGTGAGTGTGTGTGTGTGTGTGTGTGAGTGTGTGTGTGTGTGTGTAGTGTTTGCTCATGTGCTGTACTCAGAGTTGAGTGTAGAGTGCATTGCTGCTGGATTACATCGGGCCTTTGTGTTGATTCTGTGTGCTCTCTCTGCAGGTGGTCAGCCGGGTTGCTGCCCAGCAGGGTTTCGACCTGGACCTGGGGTACCGGCTCCTGGCCGTCTGCGCTGCCAACCGGGACAAGTTCACGCCCAAATCCGCAGGTGAGCCTCATGGCTTTCCTCTGGTGCAGCTTCTGACTCAGACCCGTCCTGGGACTGAGCGGAGGTGACCTGTGCACCTCATACACCTCACCTGTCAAAGGTGTATTATGCTAATGCTTAAGATGCTAACGTTTGGCTGGAACCCCTGGTGTCAGATTTCTCCACTGAGCTGTTTGACTGTGTGCCGGTCAGCCGAGTTCAGTGGAGAATTTATGAACGCTTTAAAGTTTTATTTACTTACCCTCACGCTTGTCAGCTCATGTTTTTACGATTGAGAAATGCGTGAGCGCTTTACGACTGGACCAATGCCCTCTGCAGCTACCTGTGATTTAATGACCCTGACAGAGCACTGCAGCTGTGATGCTAATTTGATTACAAGGGGGTGTGTCCAGCAAAACTTTCTTTGAAGTAGTTTATGAAATATGAAAACATGAGTCATATTTGGAGTGCGTCATACATCAACGGGAAGGAACTATTTTGTTTGAAGTCATTTCTGATCATTTTTCCAACATTTAAAATAAGGTTTGTTTACCAAAGTTTAGCTATTTTGCATTAAACTAATAGCTTTTTCTCAAATATAATCTTGTTTATTATTTGAGTATATGTTAAACAGGGCATTGTACAGAAACTATAGGACTATACTACAAATAATCACTACTCGCACCATTCTTTAAAAGAGAATCCTGTCCTCTTCTCAAATGCATCCAACCACAATTAAACGTCCTGTAGTTTCCTGCCCTTGTAAATTTGTTAGTGTGAACTGTAGATTAATACCAAGAATCAATGTGTAACATAAATTTTATTCATGTATTTATTTTGAGAAGGTGCCTTGCATTATTTCAGTTCAGTTGTAAGTGGCTTGAGATTGAAGATAAATAGGCAGTGAAAGACTCAGCAGGTTTCTGTGTGCAGTGGATATAAGGACACGGACATCACCACTCCAGAACATTCTGAAGCTCTCTGAAAATAATCTCGTCTCGGTCCCGTTAGAAAGGTTAAATGGGCAGTTCACCTTACCTGGAAAAAAAAAATTCAGCAAAGGTTCTGCTTTAAAATATTGGAAACATTGGTATTGTGCTATCACATGCACATTGCGTTTTATGTTCTGAAACCAAACATTTTAGTGGCCATAAATTTTTTTTTTTTTTGGTGCCAGTGCCGAAGTTGTGTCTCTTGCTTGACAGGGAGTCGGAACTGAATTACATTTTACAAGATCAGAGTGCAGTCTGGCCCGAGCTCATTAAGTCTCTCATCTTCACTGCCGGGCCGTTCGGTGCCGTTGCTGTTTTTATGGGTGCATCTGAGATTGGCTGTTTCCTCGCTGTTTAAACCCTCTCCTGCCACAGTGACGTTTGGAGACGGACGGGCTCTGTCTCGCTGTCCGCGGCCGAGCTCGGCGCTGAACGACCTCCGCGCTCAGAAAACCGGGACCGGAGTACAGGGACGTGCCGGGGAAACGGTTACACGCGACTCTAAGCTTATTTCGTGCTGGTGAAAGTGCCACTGAAAGGGGATGGACAGGCAGAACGCGTTCAGAGAGCCCCGTCAGGAGGCTCATAAAAGGCACTCACACAAAATCGAAGGGCGAAGTTGCATTAAACACCCATCCTGCTGTTGCCAGGAAACCACAATGATTGATTGGCAGGACAGACTGATACCTGATATCTGATACCTCAGGGGCTGGGGGTGTGATTCTCTGAGACCACTGGAAGACTCGGGGTTTTAATGTGTATCTAGGTTTGTTAGGGGGTTACTGTAGAGGGGATTGAGCAGTGCTATGTACTTTTTGCCATATTTTTAATCCATTCTGTGTCTCCTTTTTTGAATGATTTTGGTGGAAAGAAAACAATCTGTTTACAGGGCATTGCAGGGGAGGTACAGGGGCGTGAGCCGATTTAAAGCTCCTGTATTAAGTTTCCTTATTTCTAAGTAAAAATAATGTATCATTGTGTTTATGGTGCTCTGAACAAAGGGAGGTTTTGCCAGCTAGCAGGGGCTGCGCAGTGTAAGCTGGGTAGCTTGCTGAGTGTAGCTAATCGGTTTTACCTTGGTGTAGATGTGTACGTTCACAGTTTGCTTTGAGAAACCACTACACAGTAACAACCAGTGGGCGTGTGGCAATTACACAGCACAGTAGGACCCGGCTGAAGTAACATCGTTCATTATAATGTTATTTTAAGTCCTAATAATTCATTCCAAAGCCTTTCTGATGATAATTATGAGCAGTCATGACTGAACAAGAATGTAATTGTAATATGTTAAAATGATCAATGCTAGCCAATATACACTGTGTATACTTTATAGTGTGTACATGACATGATTAGCCTGTGCATTTATGTTATACATTCACAAATGTATCTATACATTTGGATTATAGAGAATATTTGAAAGATAGAATATGTTTAATGTGTATAGAATATAGAACCTGAGGTTGCTGCTTGTTGGACGTGTTTTTCTAAGCAGGCGAGTGCTGATGGCATATTTTGGGTTCCTCCGTACTTCACAGTAAAAGTGCAGCCAGGAACCGCAGATCTTTAGGAGCCCGAGTATATCTCACACATTAATGTACTGGTTTTTAATTCTCAAAGAATGAGTTCACAAAATTTCACAAATATGGATCCAAATAATTAGTCATTTTAAGGATATGACCATTATTTCATAATGTTATAACAATCATGCTGTAAAAAATGTTTTTGAAAGAGTCTTATGAGAAGTTTATTCTTGCTTACAAGCTGCTACTGAGCTGTTACAGGTGGATTTAATGGCTGATTCTTTGCATTCGTCTGGCAGCAGACGCAGACGTGTTTGTTTGATAGGTTATTATTAACAGCTAAAAATACTCACGCCACTGTGCTGCACATCTTGGAACCAGCAACGCCGATGATTAACGTGTTCTCTTGGCTATATAAGCGTATGAATTTGTAATTATATTTTGCATTTTTATTTTTCTGATTCATTGTAGCAACAAGCTGCAAGGTGACTGTGGGGAGGGGAGGTTGTGGAAGTGAGACGCTCCCTCCTGGGCAGAGCTCCCTCCTGGGCAGAGCTCCCTCCTGGGCAGAGCTCCCTCCTGGGCAGAGCTTGCTCCTGGGCAGAGCTCCCTCCTGGGCAGAGCTCCCTCCTGGGCAGAGCTCGCTCCTGGGCAGACGCTCCCTCCTGGGCAGAGCTCGCTCCTGGGCAGAGCTCGCTCCTGGGCAGAGCTCCCTCCTGGGCAGAGCTTGCTCCTGGGCAGAGTCTGCTTCTTATTGTCTCTGCCATGATTCCTTCCCACGTTCCCCAGTTTCTCTCTCAGACCCTGCTGTGCCTGGAGTAGAAATGTCCTTCTGCTCCGATGGGGCAGTTTATTGGTGACGTCTCTGAAAATTCACCAAAAAACAGCAAGCTGAATTGTTATGATATATTATGATATGTAGTCCACTTGCAAGCTTGGGTCTGATGCGTGTGGTAATGGTCAGAGGTGGAGAGGTTTTTTCCTTTATCACTCAGATTCTGTGGCAGCGTTACTGCTGATTTGTTATGCCCGTAGCGTGCACTGGACTGGACTAATATGACAGGGAACAGACTGTGCAGGTTGTGAGGAGTTTAATGGCTCAAGTCATCATTCAGTCAGTCATTTTACCCATCTAGCGCATACAGTTTGGGTGAGTTGGGTTATTTGCTTTGAAAGGGAGGATGTTATTTGTCACTTTAGCTTGCCAAACATTTCGTAACGTGCATTAGAAAATCCTCGCATTTAACGCCTGCATTGAAGCGTCCGTAATGCTTAAATAAATAATTCATAAAAGCCATCCCCCACACCCCCACAACCCCAGGGCTCCAGACTGATCCAAATAAGCCTGTGGACCGGCTAGCTGCATGACGTTATGTACGTACTGCTCAGCTGCCAGACGGCTTTGTGACTGCAGATGCGTCTCCCGGCTCCACTTTGGCGAGTAGCTGCTGTCCGTGGTTCCGCGTCAGTGTTGTTCTGTGTTAATCTGCTCGGCCTCGAAACGATGCCAAGGGCCGTAATGTCGAAATCACAGAACGTCCCGTCCGCAGCGCTGGTGATGCTTCACCGGGAATTATGGGTAACGCACAAGTGGGCTGTTAAAGCATAAAACCATTGAATAAACTGAAGGACAGCGCTTTTCTCTGGAGATATTTATGAAATCGAGGGCAAAGGTAGGGACTGATGCGCTTCCGAGACTAGCTCCTCCATCAGAGTGAAAGAAGGTTGTATCAAGGGGAGGGGGAAAAAGAAAAAAGCATCTTGTTTGCTTCCGTTTTTCTGTGGGCAGGTGTCGGCGCACTGTGAGTGAAGAAGGAAAAAATAATTCCCCGCACAACACGAAGAAAGACGCGTTGCTTTTTGGGCTGTTAAGAGTGGGCGTGTCTACGCGACCCACGATTTTTCCAGGATTGTTAACAAATATCTACAAAGTGATTAAGTGGTAAATGTTGCATTTTGACGTTATTATCCGTGAATAATACGGGACAGACCAATTTACCACAAATAATTGATTTTATGTTGCAATTCCGCTTTAATGTGTAAATTTTGGATGATTAAAACAGAACAAAAAATAAAAACATATGGGCATCTCTGATCGCTAAGCGTCTCTCTGCGCTAATCATCTCAATTTAGCTCGGAGTGCTGGCGTGCGGTGTGGGGGCCCCGCAAAGCCATGGCAACAGCGGGAGCATGCTCAGACCGTAATCTTCTAAAGCAACGGACACAGAAACGGATGATTTACTGAGACAGGCGGAGACTATAACTCCCCAAGACACAGAGGTCCTTTTCTCAACTCAATGGCTATCCCCTAACTAAAGCCCAATGAAGGACAAGCAGACACTAAAATGCTGTTCCCTTGCTCCTGTCATTTACAGGAGTATGCATGGTTTCCCCCAAAACTGTCTACTTTACCCTAAAAACAATCAAAATTAATCTTCTTAGAAATTACATCAAGATTTCAGTGTGTAAATACAGCTTGCATATGTATGCATGGTTTGTACATTTTTTTTATTTTATGCCTTCTGTGCGCAACGTGGCGAATCTTCCAAATAAATATAATAACAACGCTCATATCCATAGTCATGTCCGTGATTGTGGTAATGCGGAAGAATGAAGTACTTCTCAATAAACCGAGGATTTCGCAGCTAAGGGAAACAACACTACCAGTTTAACATTTTATCCGGACGTTATTTAAAGTCCGACAAATGCGCAAGAAAAATTGAGTTTTTCGAAATTATTTTTCTGGAGGCGGTTTAAAGTGAAAATGCTGGATTAGGGCTTAATCTGCCTGGACGGAGAATCAGAAGTCAGTGTCAGAATCATCGTGGCATTAGCATTATTTGTCATTAAACTAATAAAAACTTCTGCTCTGTGACATATTGTACATCTTTCCGTTCCATGACACCCCCAGTGAACTGTTTAATTTGAACCCTACAGAAACCAGCAGCTGCAGGAGGTGTCAGAATGACGCAGGTACTCTTTCATGTTCTGGTGTTGTCGCGCTTGTACCGTGTGCGTCAGAGGGAAGCTGTGTGCGCCGCCATCGTCACCCCCCAGCCCCGCTGTGCATCCATCTCCCTTTCTGCATCTCGCTGAACTCCCCAGGGGCAGACCCGTACACAGCCGCCCGGCCTGTCTTCACTGCATTGCGCCTCTCCCGTCACTTTGATCCGCCGATTTGCCCGTGTTTCTGTGCCCCGCCAAACTCCAAACTTTGTGTAACTGTCTTCTGAACAAATTAATTTTAAAAATCAGCACAGATTTGTTACTCGGAGTTTCAAAGTTTATATCAAGCCGCAATGCAGTGACGCGATCCCAGGCCTCCGGTGGATTTTTAAGTCAAGGTGAGCGCAGGTGGGGAGGGACGCAGGGCGGTCATCATTCCTGCTCAATACCTGTTTGTAAGTCTCGCTAAAGCATGATTGTACAGATTCTTTGTTCATTTTTGTCACAGCATTATGTGGTCTGCCAGACAAACCCATCAAATGGCTTTATAATTGTTTGCTGCAATACCATTTGGCTGAAATATGTATGCAGTGTACCTCCATGACACTTGTATCTGTTTGTGTTCGTATGCACCTTTGCATCAGGGCTGAGCTTCTTGCATGGGTAATTGTAGATTTTTAATGTACTTTGTCAGTGAAGAATGTACACCATTACTTCGGAATTTGGTTTAGTCAAATATCTGACCATTCAACAAAAATCTACTGTTCCTGTGAAGATTGCGCCAGTGTTTGTGTAGTTACAGGAAATGTGTTTGGGTGTTTTGTACCGGCATTTATAGGACATTTGTGTGGGTTGTAGCTAACGTTTCTATGCCCAGTTTTTTATTATTAGCATGTAGTAATGTTGGCCATATTGAAAGTGCAGTATTATAAGCACAGTGAGACTGAACTGAAGATGAATTGGCCCCCAGTGTTGTGTGTGTAGCGCTGGAGTGGAGTTTAAATGGCTTTGAGGCCGTACGCAGAAACGGGAACATCTGACAGCAGGCCGCTCGGTCTGGCCGTCGGCTCGCTCGGTCTGGCCATCGGCTCGCTCGGTCTGGCCATCGGCTCGCTCCGTCTGGCCATCGGCTCGCTCGGTCTGGCCGTCGGCTCGCTCGGTCTGGCCGTCGGCTCGCTCAGTCTGGCCATCGGCTCGCTCGGTCTGGCCATCGGCTCGCTCGGTCTGGCCGTCGGCTCGCTCGGTCTGGCCGTCTGGCCATCGGCTCGCTCGGTCTGGCCATCGGCTCGCTCGGTCTGGCCATCGGCTCGCTCGGTCTGGCCGTCGGCTCGCTCGGTCTGGCCGTCTGGCCATCGGCTCGCTCGGTCTGGCCATCGGCTCTCTCGCTCTGGCCATCGGCTCGCTCGGTCTGGCCATCGGCTCGCTCGCTCTGGCCGTCGGCTCGCTCGGTCTGGCCGTCGGCTCGCTCGCTCTGGCCATCGGCTCGCTCGGTCTGGCCGTCGGCTCGCTCGGTCTGGCCGTCTGGCCATCGGCTCGCTCGGTCTGGCCATCGGCTCGCTCGGTCTGGCCATCGGCTCTCTCGCTCTGGCCATCGGCTCGCTCGGTCTGGCCATCGGCTCGCTCGGTCTGGCCATCGGCTCTCTCGCTCTGGCCATCGGCTCGCTCGCTCTGGCCGTCGGCTCGCTCGGTCTGGCCGTCGGCTCGCTCGGTCTGGCCGTCGGCTCGCTCGGTCACTGTGGCGACCGCGCAGCTAAACCGCTGCTCTTATCCTGAATCGGGCGGTGACTGAGGGATCGCGGGGAAGACTGGAAATGCACAGCAGACTGTATGAAAGCTAGGCTACATTCTCGCGTTCAGGATGTAGCTGCAGTGTAGCAGGCATGCTGAATCGGGGCAGTGCTAGCGTGGATCCAGCGGGTGCTGCGTACTCGCTCACGTATCGCCAGCGTATCCGCGGCTACCGAGACGGTGCGAAAAAGTGATACCCAGCGTGTCTTAGGCGGGGCGTCCACACTGGTGAATGAACAAAAGGACCCGTGGCTCAAAAATGCGAACTTACTTCCGGCTTTTAGGACTACAAACTGTGACACTCTATAAGAGGTCAGTACATCACAATGGCAGTGGAATCGGATATTGACCGAAGCAGCCTGTAGTTACAGCAGCCACAGTCGGCACTGACACAGTTCAGATTCTGTACCAGATGAAGAGGCCCCTCCATACACTAGTCTAGTGCCTTAACAGTGCCTCAGAAGTGAGTTTTAGGAGTTTGCAGCTGGGAGGAGCCAGTAAAAAGCAGTGTCCTGTAAACATCATAAACTGAGTTTTGATGTTTTCTGCACTCTGCACTTCTGTTGTTTCTGTGCATCATGTCCTGAAGTCAAACGTTTGCTCTAGTTTAACTGCTATTTTTCTATTTTTCAAGTTAGAAAATGCTGATACATCCATTTCCCTTGAATTCAGTGCTATAGAATAGCCTAGATAAATGCAATACCTTACATACATATAAGCAGCAATAGGAAAGTTTCTTGTCTGTCCAAGTTTCTGTTCAGTGACTGTCATCGGGACTAAATCACCCGCGCAGATTCGCTGGATCGCGTACGCTGTCTGGCTGTGTCACACACAACTGGCCATCTCAGTGACAGATTCCTCACATGGCTTTTAAGGTGATTGGAGTTGCCAGGGCGACGTGGTGTCCATGGAGACGTCAGCGGGAGGGCGGAGCATTTAGCCGCTCGGCCCCACACGAAGGAGCGGAGCGCAGAGCCTCGGCCTGTGGGTGGAGTCAGGGACGAGGGGGCGACCAATCAGAGGACCGCAACCACCTATAGGCTCCGCCCACCTCGCTTTTGCCCCTCCCCCATGGCTGAAATAAGCCCTCGAGGCACAATGACCACAGACCATGTTCTTAGTGCGGGTTGGTGTCCTGTTGTCCGTCCTGAGACAGTTTTAAATTTGAAAAGAATTAACATCTAAAATAACCTTTTCACCATTTTCACCGGAACGCCTTGCCATTAAATCACTACGGTGACTATGGGAGCGGACCACTTTGGTTTCTCAGGCAAGGCGCTTGCCTGGTGGTGTGGCAAGGCTTCTTAAAACACTTTCATGGTGGTTGATGAAGACTGAGGTCAGGAAGGGGGTTCTGGCAGTAACTCTTCTCAGGGATTTGGGGAGTCAGGCACAGCTGTGTGAGTTGTGTAGTTTGTCATGAATAACACAGAAAACCAGTTGAATATCACTTTAAAAAGTCTTCTGAATGAGTTAATGATGCCCGATGATCCTGACTGAACTTCGCTCCTCTGTGTGGCTGGCAGTGATTGGCTGAAGTGGCAGAAACAGATTTTTGGGCATCTGCCACACCTGCCGGCTCCTGGAATGAATCCAGTGATTTACCTGACCTGACATTTTTACCTGCATTATTTGAATGACGGATGGGTGCAGTTCTTGTAACCGGATATTACATTTTTGTACGGTGAGAGTATGCAGTCAGGCAGTAAAGTTTTCTCCCTTTATCTTCCTTTGCCTGTCATTTATACTGTCTGATATTTGCCCTGCCCCTTTGACCACGCCCACAGCCCAACTCACTGGGCAGATTGGGCCTGCAGTGCTCTGTTGTGAGAGGTGTGTGTGTTTGCATGTTCAGACCTGTGGTTCTGTACAGAAACCACATCCTGTGCCTTGAGGGTGATGTATGGAGAGCACTTGTGCATCTGAAATCCAAACTTCATTTCCCGCACCTTGCTTTGCCTTCAAGTAGTGCACCAGACCGCAATGGGCTGTGCTGTATGCAGACATTCTCCTCAGAACCGAAGAACTTATTGACGGGGCGACATAGCTCAGGAGGTAAGACCGATTGTCTGGCAGTCGGAGGGTTGCCGGTTCAAACCCCGCCCTGGGCGTGTCGAAGTGTCCTTGAGCAAGACACCTAACTCCTAACTGCTCTGGCGAATGAGAGGCATCAATTGTAAAGCGCTTTGGATAAAAGCGCTATATAAATGCAGTCCATTTACCATTTACCATTAAAATTCAGTGGGGATTTTACAGCTGGACTCTTCAGTCAGAAGGAAAAACACTCTTAGTTAAACGTGAAGGCAGTCAAATCCACACTGTTTTGATTTTCACTGACCACAGTGATTGCTGAAAGTATTTTTTACAGTGAAGCTGGGTGCACATGCAAATGTCTTCTCTTTATGTGCAATTTGTAAAACTCGGCTGGGTTGTAGAGTCCTCTCCGAGGGCCTAGAAAGCTCTATAGTGAATACATTCCTCAGAAACGCAGTAATGGTGGAGTTAGACGCTCTGACAGTGCTCTCCTGGACGGGAAAAAGCCGTTAGTACTGAGTGGAAAAACACGTCTCCGCTAGTGATTTGTGCCGTTCACATAATGCGCTGCTGAGGTCAAAAGGACACAAGCGTTCTCTGTTGTGGATAATGGGAGAGGTAGATCAAAGCTCTGTCTGTCACTTAATTATGATTTATTACACCTCCGGAGCTCGGTTAGGTTTCACTTAATGGCACCTCTTCCCTGTTCATTGGTGTGTTGTGACTTCTTATTTCTAAAACGTGTATCTAATTGTAGCTTGAGCTTAACTAATTAAGTGTTTGGTCAAACTAAGGTCAAACCAGTCATGAAGATTAACTAAAATCCATTTTCTATCAAGGGAAAGGGTTAAGTTGGGCTTCCCAAACCCACACCATTGCTGTGATTCAGTCGAAGTCTGTCCTTTTCAATTAAGAACAAATGTGAACAATCGTCTTTTTCCTGCAGTTCCTACTTGTGCTGAGGATATCATAACAGAAGCCTCAGTGACAGGAAGTCGCTCCAGTGATGTTGACAGGAAGTGGCTCCAGTAATGTTGACTGGAAGTTGCTTCACAGTAATGTTGACAGGAAGTGGCTGCACAGTTTTCTTGAGCATGGCAGTCTTGTTGCAGGTGCCATAAATATAGTTCCAACCGAAAATAAAATCAAAGATAATTTTTTGAAGAATAATCAGGGAGTATACAAACATACAACCCCTGGAGGCATCATACCTCACCAGCTGCTTTGGACTTCTCTGAAGTGCATATTCTTGCTTTAGATCATAATTCCTCCATACCAGCCAATGTAAAGCTGACAGGTCTTGAGAAACCTCTCTAAATATCTAAAATATCTTTCATTGTGTGCAAAGACTGTCTAGGCCAATTAAAATAGTTACACTAAAACTGAAAAAAAAAATATATACTATGCCTTTTTCAAATCAAAGCAATTCCTACAGCACTGTCATGGACATTAGGTGATATACAGTAGCAGCTGCGTGAGGTGACTCCCAGTGCAGGTGCAGTTACCTTGATGAAGGGAGCTGTCGTTAGCTCCCTGTCCCTCTGCAGGTCTGTCTCTGTCTCTGCTTAGCAGAGTGCCGCCAGGTAGCAGCGATCCGTCCGGCCTGTGAGGTTCAGATCGCTCACAAACAGCAGTGCCCTACAGCTTTGTCTTCATTTAATTTAATTTTGGTTAGTTTGTTTCTTGCTGCAGTAATAATAATCAATCACATCTTTAATGTGTTTGTGTATAATTATGTTTATAATTTAAACCCACTTTTGCGCACAAATGTTTAGCATGGCTGTTATTATACAATTTCTTGCAAACACTGCCGTTGATTGTCAACTGGAAACTAGAAGTCGTTCACAGCTAAGGCTTCCAGATTCCTGGTTTTAAACCGGAATGTCCAGTTTTCAGTGTAGCCTATTTGTACAGGTCCAGTTTGTGGTCCTGACCAGAAAATATAACGTCTAGTCTGAGTAACTGATTTACCATTAGTTTGTAATAATATTGCATCTCAACCACCCCCTGGTCTGTGATCCATTCCAAGTCTGCAGCCCCCCCTCCTCCCCCGGGTCTGACATCCGTCCTGACTGCTGTTCCCCTACCTAGTTGGGTTTTGACAAATTCTGAATCTGGCAACCCTAGTACTTGATTTTGAGACACAGTAACCAGGTTTTGAGGGTAGGCTTATTGTTTCGTTTTGCAAAATGATTTTGTTCTTTCGTAAGGGATTTTTGGGCTTGAGTGTTAACTGCTTTGAGAACACAGTATTTTAATTAAAGAAAGTTTTTAAAAAAACAACAACAAAACATTTCTAGTCGAGTTGAATACACACAGAGAAGCTGGCTGAGTGGAATTTCAGAGCTAGAGTGCATCCTTGTGGCAACAAGTAGAATTGCACCCAAATGTTCTACTCCAGAATGAGCAACACTTTTTAAATTAATGATGTGTTTCACTGTATGACCTGTAATGGATATATTTATTGCAAGTTTGACAGCTAATAGAAAGGGGTTATGTTTAAAGTTTGAATGAGGGAAAACATGAACTGCAGAGGAATGGTAAACTGAAATGCCGGTAAATGAATTGGTGCATTTAGTTAAAAAGTGTTTATTTAAGTCCTGCCACTTCATCATTTCAGCATGGATCGTCTTCCATTCCTCATCTGCTCTTTAACCACAGCTTTCAGCGCCTCAGTGATGATGAAATACACAGTCACAGCGCTTGTGTTTACTGCCCTGCGTTATTACAGCCAGGGACGGGGGGCGTGACTCAGTGCTGTGCAGCGGTGCTTTGTGCCGTGCGCTGGAGGATAGGGGGGGGAACTCTAACAGGAAGTGACGGGCGTGGCCGTTTCCTTGCAGCGCTCCTGTCGTCATGGTGCGAGGAGCTGGGCCGCCTCCTCCTCCTGCGGCACCAGAAGAGCCGGGCTGGCGAAGCCGCGGTGAAGAACCACCCGACACAGCCCGCCGGGTCAGTACCGCACGGGTCAGTACCGCACGGGTCAGTACCACACGGGTCAGTACCACACAGCCCGCCGGGTCAGTACCGCACGGGTCAGTACCACACGGGTCAGTACCACACAGCCCGCCGGGTCAGTACCACACGGGTCAGTACCACACAGCCCGCCGGGTCAGTACCACACGGGTCAGTACCACACAGCCCGCCGGGTCAGTACCGCACGGGTCAGTACCACAGCCCGCCGGGTCAGTACCGCACGGGTCAGTACCACACGGGTCAGTACCACACAGCCCGCCGGGTCAGTACCACACGGGTCAGTACCACACAGCCCGCCGGGTCAGTACCGCACGGGTCAGTACCACAGCCCGCCGGGTCAGTACCGCACGGGTCAGTACCACAGCCCGCCGGGTCAGTACTGCATGGGTCAGTACCACACAGGTCAGTACCACAGCCCGCCGGGTCAGTACCACACAGCCCACCGGGTCAGTACCGCACGGGTCAGTACCACAGCCCACTGGGTCAGTACCACACAGCCCGCCGGGTCAGTACCGCACGGGTCAGTACCGCACAGCCCACCGGGTCAGTACCACACAGCCCGCCGGGTCAGTACCGCACGGGTCAGTACCACACGGGTCAGTACCACAGCCCGCCGGGTCAGTACCACACAGCCCGCCGGGTCAGTACCGCACGGGTCAGTACCACACAGCCCACTGGGTCAGTACCACACGGCCCACTGGGTCAGTAACGCACGGGTCAGTACCACAGCCCACCGGGTCAGTACCACACAGCCCACTGGGTCAGTACCGCACAGGTCAGTACCACGCAGCCCACTGGGTCAGTACCACACGGGTCAGTACCGCACAGGTCAGTACCATGGCCCACCGGGGAAGTACCACGGTCTGTCTCTCTCTCACACACACAGTACCACTGTCTGTCTCTCACACGCAGGTCAGTAGTATTCTGTAGTCTTTCTCTCACAACTCGATAAAGAATAAAAATAAAGATAAAGAAAGCAGCCTGATCCCGTTTCTCCTGCAGTGATGGGTCCTTTCCTTACGACTCCGTTCCCTGGCAACAAAACACCAATCAGCCGCCAGGGTCCTTGTCTGTGGTGACTACAGTGTGGGGCGTGGCCAACACATCGCAGAGTCAGGTGAGACTCAAGGCCGTTCCCCATTGGCTAAGTGAATGATGGAGTAAATGAATGAATTAGTAAACTGATTTTGGTAAATTTATTTCATGTGGGCATATTTCTTTTTGGGCAGACAGTGTGAGGTCTGGATGGTTTGCACTCATAAAGTCCACTGAAAAGACTTGGAGAAAAGAAAATGGTTTATTTTACACTGTTTGGTTATTATGTAACTGCGTGGAACAGAGCCAGGTGATTGCGTCCGTGTACCCATGTTGCGTAAAAATGCTGAATCCCATCCAGAGGTGGGTAGAGTAGCCAAAACCTGTACTCAAGTAAAAGTATTGTTACTTTAAAATAATAATGACTCAAGTAGAAGTAAAAGTAGTCATCCAAATAATTACTTGAGTAAGAGTAAGAAAGTATCTCGTGAAAAGACTACTCAAGTACTGAGTTACTTCATATAATCTGATTTAATGTTGAAATAAGAAGAGCAAGATGAACGTAAAAATCTAAATGTCCAAAATATAAAATTGTAAATGCTTGTCCAATAGAAATAAACCAAATATAAAATAGCCATGTGCAAATTCAAATATGGCCTAAATCATATCCCTTAAAACAATAATACAATAAAACAATACACAGGAGGTTCGTCAGAAGAGGAGGATTTTCGCTTTCTGTTGGACTCTATTAAGTCTGTATACCCCGTCAGTTTGTTGGGGTGAACCCTCCGTTGACAGAAAAAATATCAATGAGGCTACAGGGATTTATCCATTAAAATAGACTCATCATCACAACAAAGAGGAGCCTGCTCAAATTCAAACAGAAACTTTATATGTGGGAAACATAATGCTTTGTAGCACCATTATTGTACCTTAGGAGGCACTTCTCCACGATATTCCAAAGTCCCATGATGCCTTGCGCGGAATATGTGCAGAACTTCCGGTTTAGCGTAAACAAACGTTATGTATGCTATGCAATGTTCCAGCGCTTACGTCTTGACTGTTGCATGCTTCACAAAAACTATTACACTACTAACTAATGCTTACATTACAGTGTGAAATATCCACATTCATACCAGTAACCTATTTAAACACACTCAATTAAAAAAATAACGTATATAACCGAAGTATTTTGAGCAATAATAACCTACTTACATAGCAATGATGAAATCTTGTGTGTTCAGTAGATGGAGACAGAGACCGTAAATCAACAATTCAGTTCAATCCGCTTGTTTTGCTCCAGAAAACGATGTCATCTTGGTCTATCAGCAAACATATGGCTTAGCTATGCCCAGAAGTCCTCAATAATAATAGTATTTCCCAAGAAATTACGAATAATCGTTGACTACGTTCCGTGCTGCGTCTTTTACTGCTACCAAATGCATAAGTGAATGCGACGATAAGAAAAAAATCGGTTACGCTGACCTAAAAAACGCTATTCCAAAAGCAAAATTAGACATGTTATACATCGTTAGAAAGCTTATACTCTCACCTACTGAATAAATGAATTGTCAATCAGGCCAGACTGTACTAAAAAGGGCGACAACGCCGTAAACAACGCGTGTGGTATTACCCACAGCTATTTTGGAAGATACCGAGGCATCACAAATGCCCGTATATTTCACAAACGGATTGTCCAAGACAATAAATGACCACTCAGTCAAATAGTTAGCTATCCACAGCCAAAACTAACCTAAACTTACCGCCACATATTTTCTCAAGTTCGAAGTTGATCTTGTAGGCTGAAATGTCCACATTTCTAGGCAGAAAAAGAAGGCAGCGCATAATGTAACTACTGTTTTTGGTAGTCTGTAAGCAAAACGTAGTTTGAACGTGAGGCCAGGGGTGTTCTGCCTGCTACGAATCACCCGCCCTTGTTTCAGCCATTGTTGTCGCCCACTCATCCTTCTGTGTGCTGTGACTGGCTACGTTTGATTGGTGAAACGGAGTCATGTGGGGCTATGACAGAGCCAAAGCAAAGACCAGCCAGCCTCTTTGGCTGAAGTCTCTCTGAGAGAATGAAACGAACAGAACGTGCATTGAATAAAAAATGGGTCAAAAATAAAAGTAACGAGCGGAATGTAGCCGAATATAACGGAGTAAAAGTAACATTTTTTCTTCACAAATATACTCGAGTAAAAGTGAAAAGTATGTTGCATTAAAACTACTCTTACAAGTACAATTTATTCAAAAAGTTACTTAAGTAAATGTAACGGAGTAAATATAACGTGTTACTACCCACCTCTGATCCCATCTGAGAAGCCTCGTATTTATTTTGTTTTGAAACAGGCGCTTGGCAACCCAATGGCCAACAGCAATCCCATGACCCCCGGGGGCACCCCCCTGGGGCCCGGCATGTCCGCCAGCAGCCCCGGGATGGGGTCCCCTCCCTTCCCCCCCAAAGGCTCCGGGCAGGCCTACCTGCAGCAGGGCGTGTACGGGCGCCATGGTTACCCAGGAGGGGGCTTCAGTGGAAGGTAAAGGGCTCAGGTGTACCTGCTGCAGGGTGTGTATGGTTGTCATGGTTACCCAGGAGGGGGAGGTAAGGAGTCTTATACAGACCACGCAAAGGGAACAGTCAGGCTTGGAGTTTCTTTATTACTTTATTGGCCATATCTGTTATTCAGGTTGAGATCTGCCCCTTAGGAAAGGGGGGTAAATGAATGAGGTTGAGTCTGGGACCCTAACGTGGGCCGTGTGCTCCCCAGTTACCCCGGAGGCCCGAACGGCCCGGCTGGCATGGGCATGCCGCCCCAAACCCAGCCCGCCGCTGCCGCCGCCGCTGCTGCTGTTGCTGCCGCCGCTGCCACGGCAACCGCCACCGCCACGGCCACCGTCGCCGCCCTGCAGGAGACGCACAACAAGGACATGAACCAGTACGGTCAGGTAAGACCCAGTACGGTCAGGTAAGACCCAGTACAGCCAGGTAAGACTCAGTATGGTCAGGTAAGACTCAGTACAGCCAGGTAAGACTCAGTATGGTCAGGTAAGACTCAGTACAGCCAGGTAAGACTCAGTATGGTCAGGTAAGACTCAGTACGGCCAGGTAAGACTCAGTACAGCCAGGGTAGGACTCAGTACGGCCAGGTAAGGTGGCTAGGTAAGACCCAGTGCGGCTCGGTAAGTACGTTGCCCTTGGAGACCTGCCGCGCTCTGATTGGTCCTGCTTTCTCCCCACAGATGTGTTCGCCCTTCCAGCTGGGCCCCTCCCAGCCCTACAGCGGTCAGTTCATGAACCAGCCAGGCCCCCGGGGGCCGCCCTCCGTCCAGGGGAGCATGAGCCCCGCGGGCATGGGGGCAGCGGGCATGAGCGGGCCCCCCCTGGGGATGGGCCAGCCCAGGGCCCAGGGCATGGGGCCCCTGGGGCCCCACACACAGAGGATGCCCCAGCACCAGCAGGGTTATATGGGCCCCAGGCCCCAGTCCCTCCCCATGCAGGGGATGAAGAGGCCGTACCCAGGGGAGGTGAGTGGATCTCACTGTCAGCTGTACAGCAGGACTGACCAACCCACTCTAACCCTAACAAAGCACACCTCATTCAGCAGCTAGAGCAGGGCCGAACAACCCTGCTCCTGGGGGTTTTCAGTCAAACCCTAATAAAACACACCTCATTCAACAGCTAGAGATCTCGTTGAGCTGCTAATTAGTAGAATAAGGTGTGCTAAATCAGTGTTGAAATGTAAACCTACAGCACTGTGGATCTCCAGGAACAGGGTTGGGCAGCTCTGCTCAATATGTTTAAGGTTTGTTTATATGCCACCTACACCACATTTCCACCAGAAACGCCCTGGTTCCCCTGGAGTGTGTAAATCTACTGCTGATGGTTTATTTGAGATTTCTCTCCTCTCTCACCGCAGGGTGGTTATGGTGGGCAGCAGTATGGACCGAGCAGCCCGTTCCCCTCCCAGCAGGGGCAGTACCCCACCCCCAGCCCCACCCGGCCCCCACCCTCGCCCGGGTACCCAGGGCAGAGGCCCACAGGCCCCCCCGGGGCAGGGCAGTACCCCCCTGCTGGGCTGGGGCAGTACTGCAAGGAGCCATTCAATGGCCAGGCCAGCTGTTTCTCAGGCAGCGGGTACCCCTACAACCCGGGCGGTGCGAACGGGGTATGCTCCAGCTCGGCCTCTCTCTGCACGCACAGCTTGTGTGCTTTGTGTATTGTGTAGTGTGTACCTGCTGTTCATACTGCATCATTTATTGCGTGTTCTTAACTAACAGGTCATATTGAATCGTTTTTTGTGTTGTGTGTAATAACAGGTCATATTAAACACTTTACTCCGTAGCATATACTTTACATTTTAGTGTGTATCGTATACTAAAGGGTGATGGTGTATATTTTAGTGTATATTGTGTACTAATGGGAGGTGGTGTATATATTAGTGTGTATTGTGTACTAATGGGAGGTGGTGTATATATTAGTGTGTATTGTGTACTAATGGGAGGTGGTGTATATTTTAGTGTGTATTGTGTACTAATGGGAGGTGGTGTATATATTAGTGTGTATTGTGTACTAATGGGAGGTAGTGTATATATTAGTGTGTATTGTACACTAAAGGGTGATGGTGTATATTTTAGTGTGTATTGTGTACTAACGGGGGGATGGTGTATATTTTAGTGTGTATTGTGTACTAACGGGGGGATGGTGTATATTTTAGTGTGTATTGTGTACTAATGGGAGGTGGTGTATATATTAGTGTGTATTGTGTACTAATGGGAGGTGGTGTATATATTAGTGTGTATTGTGTACTAAAGGGTCAGGGCGTATATTTTATTGTGTATTGTACACTAATGGGTTAGGGTGTATATTTTACTGTATATTGTGTACTGACAGGGATAGTATATATTTTATTGTGTGTTGTGTACTGGCAGGGATAGTATATATTTTATTGTGTGTTGTGTGTACTCCTCTCTCTCATTGGCAGCCCTCTCGGTCTGTCGGTAATTACCCACACTCCCCGGTACCTGGGAATCCCACGCCCCCGGTGACCCCAGGAAGCAGTATCCCGCCGTACCTGTCCCCCAGCCAGGACGTGAAGCCGCCGTTTCCGTTAGAGATGAAGCCGAATGTCATACCCGGTGGGTGTTCCCTAAGAAGTCCTGATCTCTCGGGTGCATGTTACATGGTTTTTCAGCCAATCAGATCGCACTACATATAAATAGATCCATGCCCAGGGCAGTAAACCGTAATAATGCGCATAGCAGTGCATCAGCTATGTTGTGCTTCAGGAAAGTTTCGCTACCAACATTTAATACTAGCTAATAAAAACATTTTAAAAAATCAAAATAATAAACTATAGTGAATTTCAATGCCGGTTTAATTCAAATTCATTTTGGTTTCATTTAATACAACACTCAGTGGTACAGAGACTGGAAAGTCATTGTGTTTCTTTCTCAAATTTTACCCCATTTTCTCCCAGTTTCTGTATACCCGGTCCTGTTTGTATGTTCATGCGCTCTGCTGTAAGGTTATCTGTCAGTTTGGGAGAGCTCCAGAGTTAAAGCCTGCACTCTCCTCCAAGACACTGACATGAGCTGGTACTTTTCCCTCCTCACACTCCACTGGTGTATGAATATCTAAAGAGGAGATGATTGTTCTACTACAGGCCAAAGAGAGGGATAATAAAACAAGCACGAGAGAGTCATGATGTCACCTTACCCTAGATAGCAGGGGAGCTCCTCCAATCACGCAGTACATTCATAACAACCAGCTGAACTCTGATTGGTGGATAATTTCTGGTGACTTCCTGGTGAATACCCACAGGGAGGCAGGCTGTACAGTAGCTGAGAGCTTTAACCCTGTAGTTTCTCATTGGCTCCTGCTTCCTGTCCCTCTGTGACGGCAGCCAATGGGAGCGAGGAGCTGCGGCTGACCTTCCCGGTGCGGGACGGGGTGGTGCTGGAGCCCTTTCGGCTGGAGCACAACCTGGCCGTCAGCAACCACGTCTTCCAGCTGCGCCCGTCCGTGCACCAGACGCTCACCTGGAGGTGAGGGCCCCCCCGCCGCTGCCCAGAGAGGGGGCTCTGAGCCCGGCCCTCCCCCAATCCTGCCCCCCCCCCCACCCAGAGAGAGGGCTCACTGAGCCCAGCCTGCCCCCTCTCCTGCCCCCCTGCCCCCTCTCCATCCCCCCCGCCGCCGCCGCCCAGAGAGGGGGCTCTGAGCCCAGCCCTCCCCCTCTCCTGCCCCCCCCCACCCAGAGAGGGGGCTCTGAGCCCGGCCCTCCCCCTCTCCACCCCCCTGCCCCCTCTCCACCCCCCCCCCCGCCCACAGAGGGGGCTCTGAGCCCGGCCCTCCCCCTCTCCTACCCCCCCCCCACCCAGAGAGGGGCTCTGAGCCCACCCTGCCCCCTCTCCTGCCCCCGCTGCCCCCTCTCCACCCTCCCCCCCCCCCCCGCCCACAGAGGGGGCTCTGAGCCCGGCCCTCCCCCTCTCCTGCCCCTCCAGCCCCCTCTCCATCCCCCCCCACCCAGAGAGAGGGCTCACTCAGCCCAGCCTGCCCCCTCTCCTGCCCCTCCAGCCCCCTCTCCATCCCCCCCCACCCAGAGAGAGGGCTCACTCAGCCCAGCCTGCCCCCTCTCCTGCCCCTCCAGCCCCCTCTCCATCCCCCCCCACCCAGAGAGAGGGCTCACTGAGCCCAGCCTGCCCCCTCTCCTGCCCCCGCTGCCCCCTCTCCACCCCCCCCCCCCCGCCCAGAGAGTGGGCTCTGAGCCCGGCCCTCCCCCTCTCCTGCCCCCCTGCCCCCTCTCCATCCCCCCCCCACCCAGAGAGGGGGCTCTGAGCCCGGCCCTCCCCCTCTCCTGCCCCCCTGCCCCCTCTCCACCCCCCCCCCCCCACCCAGAGAGGGGGCTCTGAGCCCGGCCCTCCCCCTCTCCTGCCCCTCCTGCCCCCGCTGCATAGAGAGGGCTCACAGTGCCCAGCCTGTCCCCTCTCCAGGGGGACCCTACAAACTGCACTGTACACAGTTACTCTAGGGGGCGCTAAAATGGTCTGGGGCTCTAAAATAAAAGCTCCACATGACTAGCAGACTCTGCCCAGCTCCTCTGGGCTCTAATACTGTAGCACTGTGTGCAGTGCGTAAAGCTTCCCTTACCCCACGCAGGTCAGACCTGGAGCTGCCCAGCTCCTCTGGGCTCTAATACTGTAGCACTGTGTGCAGTGCGTAAAGCTTCCCTTACCCCACGCAGGTCAGACCTGGAGCTGCCCAGCTGCTCTGGGCTCTAATACTGTAGCACTGTGTGCAGTGCGTAAAGCCTCCCTTACCCCACGCAGGTCAGACCTGGAGCTGCCCAGCTCCTCTGGGCTCTAATACTGTAGCACTGTGTGCAGTGCGTAAAGCTTCCCTTACCCCACGCAGGTCAGACCTGGAGCTGCCCAGCTCCTCTGGGCTCTAATACTGTAGCACTGTGTGCAGTGCGTAAAGCTTCCCTTACCCCACGCAGGTCAGACCTGGAGCTGCCCAGCTGCTCTGGGCTCTAATACTGTAGCACTGTGTGCAGTGCGTAAAGCCTCCCTTACCCCACGCAGGTCAGACCTGGAGCTGCCCAGCTCCTCTGGGCTCTAATACTGTAGCACTGTGTGCAGTGCGTAAAGCTTCCCTTACCCCACGCAGGTCAGACCTGGAGCTGCCCAGCTCCTCTGGGCTCTAATACTGTAGCACTGTGTGCAGTGCGTAAAGCCTCCCTTACCCCACGCAGGTCAGACCTGGAGCTGCCCAGCTCCTCTGGGCTCTAATACTGTAGCACTGTGTGCAGTGCGTAAAGCTTCCCTTACCCCACGCAGGTCAGACCTGGAGCTGCCCAGCTCCTCTGGGCTCTAATACTGTAGCACTGTGTGCAGTGCGTAAAGCTTCCCTTACCCCACGCAGGTCAGACCTGGAGCTGCCCAGCTCCTCTGGGCTCTAATACTGTAGCACTGTGTGCAGTGTGTAAAGCCTCCCTTACCCCACGCAGGTCAGACCTGGAGCTGCCCAGCTCCTCTGGGCTCTAATACTGTAGCACTGTGTGCAGTGTGTAAAGCCTCCCTTACCCCACGCAGGTCAGACCTGGAGCTGCCCAGCTCCTCTGGGCTCTAATACTGTAGCACTGTGTGCAGTGCGTAAAGCTTCCCTTACCCACGCAGGTCAGACCTGGAGCTGCCCAGCTCCTCTGGGCTCTAATACTGTAGCACTGTGTGCAGTGCGTAAAGCTTCCCTTACCCCACGCAGGTCAGACCTGGAGCTGCCCAGCTCCTCCGGGCTCTAATACTGTAGCACTGTGTGCAGTGCGTAAAGCTTCCCTTACCCCACGCAGGTCAGACCTGGAGCTGCCCAGCTCCTCCGGGCTCTAATACTGTAGCACTGTGTGCAGTGCGTAAAGCTTCCCTTACCCCACGCAGGTCAGACCTGGAGCTGCCCAGCTCCTCTGGGCTCTAATACTGTAGCACTGTGTGCAGTGCGTAAAGCTTCCCTTACCCCACGCAGGTCAGACCTGGAGCTGCCCAGCTCCTCTGGGCTCTAATACTGTAGCACTGTGTGCAGTGCGTAAAGCTTCCCTTACCCCACGCAGGTCAGACCTGGAGCTGCCCAGCTCCTCTGGGCTCTAATACTGTAGCACTGTGTGCAGTGCGTAAAGCTTCCCTTACCCCACGCAGGTCAGACCTGGAGCTGCCCAGCTCCTCTGGGCTCTAATACTGTAGCACTGTGTGCAGTGCGTAAAGCTTCCCTTACCCACGCAGGTCAGACCTGGAGCTGCCCAGCTCCTCTGGGCTCTAATACTGTAGCACTGTGTGCAGTGCGTAAAGCCTCCCTTACCCCACGCAGGTCAGACCTGGAGCTGCCCAGCTCCTCTGGGCTCTAATACTGTAGCACTGTGTACAGTGCGTAAAGCTTCCCTTACCCCACGCAGGTCAGACCTGGAGCTGCCCAGCTCCTCTGGGCTCTAATACTGTAGCACTGTGTGCAGTGCGTAAAGCTTCCCTTACCCCACGCAGGTCAGACCTGGAGCTGCCCAGCTCCTCTGGGCTCTAATACTGTAGCACTGTGTGCAGTGCGTAAAGCTTCCCTTACCCCACGCAGGTCAGACCTGGAGCTGCCCAGCTCCTCTGGGCTCTAATACTGTAGCACTGTGTGCAGTGCGTAAAGCTTCCCTTACCCACGCAGGTCAGACCTGGAGCTGCCCAGCTCCTCTGGGCTCTAATACTGTAGCACTGTGTGCAGTGCGTAAAGCCTCCCTTACCCCACGCAGGTCAGACCTGGAGCTGCCCAGCTCCTCTGGGCTCTAATACTGTAGCACTGTGTGCAGTGCGTAAAGCTTCCCTTACCCCACGCAGGTCAGACCTGGAGCTGCCCAGCTCCTCTGGGCTCTAATACTGTAGCACTGTGTGCAGTGCGTAAAGCTTCCCTTACCCCACGCAGGTCAGACCTGGAGCTGCCCAGCTCCTCTGGGCTCTAATACTGTAGCACTGTGTGCAGTGCGTAAAGCTTCCCTTACCCCACGCAGGTCAGACCTGGAGCTGCCCAGCTCCTTTGGGCTCTAATACTGTAGCACTGTGTGCAGTGCGTAAAGCTTCCCTTACCCCACGCAGGTCAGACCTGGAGCTGCCCAGCTCCTCTGGGCTCTAATACTGTAGCACTGTGTGCAGTGCGTAAAGCTTCCCTTACCCCACGCAGGTCAGACCTGGAGCTGCCCAGCTCCTCTGGGCTCTAATACTGTAGCACTGTGTGCAGTGCGTAAAGCTTCCCTTACCCCACGCAGGTCAGACCTGGAGCTGCCCAGCTCCTCTGGGCTCTAATACTGTAGCACTGTGTGCAGTGCGTAAAGCTTCCCTTACCCCACGCAGGTCAGACCTGGAGCTGCCCAGCTCCTCTGGGCTCTAATACTGTAGCACTGTGTGCAGTGCGTAAAGCTTCCCTTACCCCACGCAGGTCAGACCTGGAGCTGCCCAGCTCCTTTGGGCTCTAATACTGTAGCACTGTGTGCAGTGCGTAAAGCTTCCCTTACCCCACGCAGGTCAGACCTGGAGCTGCCCAGCTCCTCTGGGCTCTAATACTGTAGCACTGTGTGCAGTGCGTAAAGCTTCCCTTACCCCACGCAGGTCAGACCTGGAGCTGCAGTTTAAGTGCTATCATCATGAGGACCGGCAGATGAACACAAACTGGCCGGCGTCGGTGCAGGTCAGCGTCAACGCCACGCCCCTCACCATCGAGCGCGGCGACAACAAGACTTCCCACAAGCCCCTTCACCTGAAGCACGTGTGCCAGCCGGGGAGGAACACCATCCAGATCACCGTCACCGCCTGCTGCTGTGTGAGTCCCGCCCCCTCTCCCACACACAGCCAATCAGAGCACAGCTACAGCCTGCTGCTGTGTGAGTCCCGCCCCCTCTCCCACACACAGCCAATCAGAGCACAGCTACAGCCTGCTGCTGCATGAGTCCCACCCCCTCTCCCACACACAGCCAATCAGAGCACAGTTACTCACTCTCTCCCATGCTCCCCCCCCCTCCCTCCCTCTCTCTCCTGTGCTCTCTCTCTCCCCCCCCCCTCTCTCCCTCCCTCTCTCTCCCCCCCTCTCTCCCATGCTCTCTCTCTCCCTCTCTCTCCAGTCTCACCTGTTCGTGCTGCAGCTGGTCCATCGGCCGTCTGTCCGGTCTGTTCTGCAGGGTCTGCTGAAGAAGAGGCTCCTCCCGGCTGAGCACTGCATCACCAAGAGTACGGCTCCTTAACCCCCGTCACATGATCAGCACCCCAATCACATGATTAACACCTCATCACATGATCAGCACCCCTGTTACATTATCAACACCCCTGTCACATGATCAGCACCCCTATAACATTGCTGTTTAATGAGATAATTGGTCATGCCCTGTGAAAGGTGGGATCATTCTTTGCTCAGTCAATTACTAATTTACCCCAAATCAATTTCAAGCATTGATTTTGCTTCATACTCTCACCTTAAAGACCGACTTTAGTTCCCAGGTGCTGTTTGTGATGCTCATACTTGGATGCGTCGCTTTGAATGCAAAAAGACTCATTACAGGCAGCGCTCCATGACTCCTCTGTTTGTTTTCATTTATTAAAAACTGGAACCAGTGATTCACATGCGCTCCGGTGGTCCCTCATTCAGGCACTCACTGTGTTCTCCCCCCCCCCCCCCCCCCAGTCAAGCGGAACTTCAGCAGCTCTGTCTCCTCCTCGGGGGGTGCTGCGCTGAACGGGGAAGACGGGGTGGAGCAGACCGCCATCCGGGTGTGCCTAAAATGCCCCGTCACCTTCCGCAGGATAAAGCTCCCGTCCCGCGGTCACGACTGCAAGCATGTGCAGGCCAGTATACTCACATCCACTCACATCCACACACATCCGCACTGGGCTGTGCACGTGCAGGCCAGTATACTCACATCCACTCACATCCTCACACATCCACACACATCCGCACTGGGCTGTGCACGTGCAGGCCAGTATACTCACATCCACTCACATCCTCACACATCCGCACTGGGCTGAGCACGTGCAGGCCAGTATACTCACATCCACTCACATCCTCACACATCCACACACATCCGCACTGGGCTGTGCAGGCCAGTATACTCACATCCACTCACATCCTCACACATCCACACACATCCGCACTGGGCTGTGCAGGCCAGTATACTCACATCCACTCACATCCTCACACATCCACACATATCCGCACTGGGCTGTGCATGTGCAGGCCAGTATACTCACATCCACTCACATCCTCACACATCCACACACATCCGCACTGGGCTGTGCACGTGCAGGCCAGTATACTCACATCCACTCACATCCTCACACATCCACACACATCCGCACTGGGCTGTGCACGTGCAGGCCAGTATACTCACATCCACTCACATCCTCACACATCCGCACTGGGCTGAGCACGTGCAGGCCAGTATACTCACATCCACTCACATCCTCACACATCCGCACTGGGCTGAGCACGTGCAGGCCAGTATACTCACATCCACTCACATCCTCACACATCCACACACATCCGCACTGGGCTGTGCAGGCCAGTATACTCACATCCACTCACATCCTCACACATCCTCACTGGGCTGTGCACGCGCAGGCCAGTATACTCACATCCACACACATCCGCACTGGGCTGTGCACATGCAGGCCAGTATACTTACATCCACACACATCCTCACACATCCGCACTGGGCTGTGCATGTGCAGGCCAGTATACTCACATCCACACACATCCGCACTGGGCTGTGCACGTGCAGGCCAGTATACTCACATCCACTCACATCCTCACACATCCGCACTGGGCTGAGCACGTGCAGGCCAGTATACTCACATCCACTCACATCCTCACACATCCACACACATCCGCACTGGGCTGTGCACGTGCAGGCCAGTATACTCACATCCATACTGGGCTGAGCATGTGCAGGCCAGTATACTCACATCCACACTGGGCTGAGCATGTGCAGGCCAGTATACTCACATCCGCACTCTAATTTAGCACTGGGCTGTGCCGGCCAGTATTCACACATCTGCACTGGGCCATTTAAAACTAAAAATAACGCAGTGATTCTAAGTAATAACGCTGTTTTTTGCTCCCCTTACAGTGTTTCGACCTGGAAACGTACCTGCAGCTGAACTGCGAGCGGGGAACGTGGCGGTGTCCCGTGTGCCAGTACGTCCCAAACGCGCCTAACGGTTAACACACTAGCATGGGCAGCATGCAGGTGCCATGCTGTTTTGGCATCCTGTGGGTCCCGTGGGTCATGTGGGTCATGTGTGTTTCTCTGTCCCCAGTAAAACTGCGCTGCTCGAGGGCCTGGAGGTGGACCAGTACATGTGGGGCATCCTGAACGCGCTCCAGAAGTACGTCTTTTGCCTTCTGTTTCAGAAATCAGAAATTAGCATGAAAACTTCACATGATTAACATTCATTGTTCATGTTAGTTCATTTTAGTAAATGGAGCTTCATTAATAACCATGAACAAAGCCTTCATCATAACAATGCCTGTTAATATATTTATTAACAGTTTGGTTAAAATGAACAAGCATTTTTTATACTGTTGACACGTTCATAACTTATTTGTTCATATTATCCAAGGCTTTGGTTAACATCAAGGGAAATTTCTGGAAGTGTTTCTTTTGTCTTCGCTACACCATCAGCTTGTCATATTTATCAGCAGTTTTAGATCATTTTTTCACAACCTCAATAGCTGCTTCCAGCAGAGTAGTGTGAAAGGTAAACGTTCTCACTTCCTGCGTTGTCTCCCCAGCTCAGATTTCGAGGAGGTGACCATCGACCCGACGTGCAGCTGGAGGCCCGTCCCCATAAAATCTGAGCCGCACATCAAGGAGGACCCGGACGGCCCGCCAGCCAAGCGCTTCAGGACCACGAGCCCCAGCCAGATGGTCCTGCCCAACGTGACGGAGGTGATCGCCCAGCTGGGGCCTGGCCCCTCCCCCTACCCATCAGCCCCTCCTGCACACGGCGGGAACAACAGCGAATACAACAGCCAAGGTAGGCGTGGCCGACCGACGCACAGGTGTGAGCTTTTTCACCCTTAAAAAAGATCTGTAATGTAAAAACACCCACGTGTCCCCCGATTCTGATGCCGATGGTTGCTGACGTGTCACAGCTCTGAGGCTACGTGAAGTTGAGCTGAAGCACAGTCTGCACTGGGAGACTGATACTTCAGAAACTGACTTAGTACTGATGCTTTTACTCAGTGTATGTTCTCTGTTCCCCACCCTAAGAACCAATAGTCCTTCTGATCCAGCTGTGTGTGCCAGACTGCGTCTAATGTGGCCTTCAGGTTGTGTTTCGTGTTCCTGTGCCAGTTTGCAGTCCTGATCGTCCGTCTCTCGAGTTGCAGAGAGACGTTTGTGTTTCCAGATGATGTTCAGCGGGGAGCAGCGGTTGGCTGCCACGTCGTGTGACATCATCACTGTTTTGATTTTGTTTTGCGCGTCAGGCAACGGTTACCAAGGGCAGGGAGGGCTGGAGTTCCCCCGTGGGGGGGCGAGCAGGGCGCCCATGAGTGACTTCATCCCGGGACCCCACCCGCCAGATGGGCCCGCCAGCCTCGCCGTCCCGGACAAACCGACCAATCGCTGCGTGCCCGAACCGGTGAGCGTTAGCCTCGAATGTTAGCTTCAAAACCGCACAGCACTCAGAGCCTGCCCAGGGTAACAGCTGCACAATTTGTTTTTATTTTTCTCTGGACTGGTCTTTTCTTCCAACAAATTAAATTCTTACTTATGTCGTAATCCATTTAGAAGTTCAAATGTAAAAATTCTGTCATGGTGCATCAGTAAACTCACTTACCAGGTAGCACAACACTCGCTAAAACTAGCGGTAACCCTTTCCAGGCACTGGAGTATATGCCTGGAATGACTAGGGGTCTGTTGATAGCAGCTGTGATTGGTTGCTTTTGAGCTCCTTGGTGGCCAATCAGGCTGCATCCCTGACAGGGCCTCATAATCATCTCTCTCTCTCTCTCTCTCTCTCTCTCTCCCCCCCCTCCCCCCCCCCTCTCTCTCTCTCTCTCTCTCTCTCTCTCCCCTTCTCTCCCTCTCTCCACAGATGGCTCATCCAGGCTCTGATCAGGCCCACAGCTCAATGCCGCAGGGTCTGCATGCACCTCCTCGCCCCAGCAGCCAATCAGGGCAGCCGTTTCATCACGGCGGCCCTCCTATCCCAGCCTCCCGCCAGCACCCCCCCACACAGCCCGCTGTGAACAGCCACCCGCACGCCCAGATGACCTTTAACCCCCCCTCCACCCTGGAGGCTCACCCGGGGGGGCAGGGGGCACCAGAGATTCCGGAGCCTTCCTTGGACGTAAGTGTGCATCACGGTCCCACACAGTAAAGCCTCCGGTGTAACACAGCTCTGACAGAGCACACGTGAGTACGATATGGAGCATATATACTCTGTAAGTGTAGATTTAAGACATTTTACTGTGCAGCACTTTGATGGGACCCCACAACAGCAAAGCTGCATTACACTGCGTGTGGAGTTACATGTCAGGATTGCATCTTTTCAGCCTTAATACCAGAATCCACAGGAAATAAGTAACACGTTTATGGAAGCTTTACTTCTTTCATGACCTTCCCAGTGTTTTTTTTGCTTTGACTGGAGTGGTCTCCTGGGTTGTCGCTGTCTGTGTGGAGTAAAACGTGTGGTTCAAACGAGGCTCGTTTGAAACGGTCTCTCTGTCTTCTTCCGCAGCTCATCCCAGAGCTTGCAAATCCAGATGAGCTGCTGTCATACCTGGACCCCCCCGACCTCCCCAGCAGCAGCAACGATGACCTCCTCTCCCTCTTTGAAAACAACTGACTCCCTCCTCTCCTCACAACCTCCTGTTTGTGCTCAGCTGGCTTGGGTTAGCCTGGGTTAGCCTGGGACAGACTGGGTCAGCCTGGAACAGACTGGATCAGCCTGGGACAGATTGGGTGAGCCTGGGACAGATTGGGTGAGCCTGGGACAGACTTGATCAGCGTGGGACACCCTGGGACAGACTAGGTTAGCCTGGGACAGACTGGATCAGCCTGGGTCAGCCTGGTAGCCTGGGACAGACTGGGTGAGCCTGAGACAGACTGGGTCAGACTGGTTATCCTGGGTCAGATTGGGTCAGACTGGGTCACTCTGGGTTAGCCTGGGTCAGACTGGGTTAGCCTGGGTCAGACCCGGTCAGCCTGGATCAGACTGGGTTAGCCTGGGTCAGACCGGGTCAACCTGGGTCAGACTGTGTTAGCCTGGGTCAGACCGGGTCAACCTGGGTCAGACTGGGTTAGCCTGGATCAGACTGGGTTAGCCTGGGTCAGACTGGGTCACTCTGGGTCAGGCAGGACACCAGCCGTGCACTAAAGACTGGCTGCAGAGGACATGCACTCCACTGATCTTCTTCCTCTTAATAAATCTCCTCTCCAGCTCTCCGCTGTCTCTGATTCAGACTCTGCGCTCTCAGCTTGGTCTGCATGTGCTGAGGGGCCAAACATCTTAAACTGAAATGAAGATTTTGGTTTTAAAACATCTGGAACATTTTAAACAGTGCAGCTATTGATTTCTTTATATCTCAGACAGGACTCTGCGAACACTACAAATGTATTGTAGCATTTTAAAAAATTTGTTATTTTTCTTTTTCTGAGGAAAAAAAAGAGAAGAAAAGAACTCGTTGGTATTCTGGCCAGTGTCCTTCCTTAGTCCCTTTCCCCCCGTTCTTCCGACCGGTAAAAGCCCGGCTCCCCGGGACTGAGATGAAAACACTGAGTCTGTCCGTTCAGCACTGATGAGGAGCACCAAGGCCCTGGCGTGCTAACACGTGGAAAAGCAGACTTCTCAAAATGGCCACTTTTTATTACGTACTGTGAAAAAAGTATTTCAGAAATGCTCAAAAACCAGTTTCATCTCACAGAGTCTGGAAAATATTCTTTGGCGACAGTAAAATTTTTCTTTATGCCCCTTAAAAAAATGAAATTCAGAATTGTATTTTCCCCGCACGGTCTCTCCTCCTTACAGACAGTAAGTCCTGTAAGTGCACGTGCCAAATTAGCTCCGTGTAATGCTATTACAAACAGAAAAATTTAATGCTTTTTAAAAAAAAAATCTTTTTTAAACAATGTACTGCTTTTATTTAAATTTTTTTAAATAAACATTTTGGTTAGTGGAACAGCTTTCTGATATGCAAAAATGTCTTGTTCGATTTGATATTACTAATTTGTAATTTTATTTCATTTTTATTTATATGTTTGGGCACTTTTTTCCTGGACTGCAAAAATTAGGTTAATTTATAATTCTCTTCCACTGATTGAAGGTGCTGGATGCAGCCTGGCCTTCGGACGGCTTGTGAGTTCTTACAGGGTTGAGTCCGTACTGCTCGGCTCAGAGTGGAACTGAAAAACTGGCATCATGTTTTGAGGCTTTTTCAGTTCACAAATGAAGTGAATTTCCTCAGTTGATTGAACTGAAATGGAACTGCTGGCCGTCCTGCATTGTAGTACCAGGACTGGAGTACAGCGCGCACACGTGAACTGAGAGATAATATCTCACGACACCAAATTAGGAGAAAAGAGCATAACTTCACTGAGCTACATTAATTCAGCTAAAGCTATATGGCACAGCAAGCTCCCTAACTTGGGATAATACAGTAAGAATTAGTTGTATTTCTTTTACTAATCCTTGTTAAAATAGTGCAATGTGTAAATACACACCTACACACACACACAAACACATTTATAAATTCTTGTCTTCTCTCTCTCTCTCTCTATATATATATATATATATATATATAGAAAGAAATTTGATACAAAAACAATGTTAGAAGGTGAGTAGGATGTGTAATGTTTTGGTTATTCATTACTAACTGCGCTTTGCAGAAAATCAGTTTCATTGTCACAATTCATTAGTCCTGGAAGTTTGACAGATGTGAGAGATGTGACATCACCACATGCTTGCGGCGAGGGCTGGATTTGGCCGTGGGGCTGGAGTCCAGCGGCTGGTTTTTGAGGCGGACGGAAACACAAAGGCAGGTCCAGTCCTTGCACTGCAGGGGAACAGGGTGTTAAAGCTCTGGGGGGTAGGGTGGGCACACAGTTCACATTTAAACTGTCAAAAACCTACCCCTGCTATACAAGCATATGGTTGTTTATATGTAGATATTTTTTTCAACAAATATCTGGAATTATTGTTATGTCTAGTAGCATACTACAATTATGTTTTTATCTTTTTTGCCATAATTTTTCTATTCTGTTGCAGAAAAATGCCGTTGAAAAATGCAACTTTACGTTATTTTATTAAATATTGCTGTGAATATTTTAATTTGGACTGATTAATCAGTGTCATCATTTGTGCAAAACTTTGTGGATAACTTGTGTGTTTGTTTTTTCCAGTCAATCTTCGTCGAGCCAGCTTTAACACAAGGCTGAGTCTTTCTCGTTTGTGCCCCACAGTCCCATTACAGAATTAAATGGATTAGCTTAGTAAAAAATCTTTTCCCCTCCTAAACATCATGCTACTGTGGGTGAATATTCTCTGATTGTTTGGAAGAAGTGGTTGTCCTTTTGCGTAGTAATTGAGGTGTGGGCAAATCATATAATTTCCCTGTATAATTTATATTTTCCCAATTTTCAAAATGAAATAAATTTAGCGGCTTGCTAGCCTTCTCATGGAGTAAAATGGCACCACATGGATGGGCAGTTGTTATAGTGGCTTTTTATCCTGGAGAGTCATGACGATGGTTTTTGTTTAATGTCTTATTTTATGGCCTTATTTTGAATACTGTGCTACTCTTTATTATTGTCTATTGTAATTGAAAAATAATTTCATGAATTATAAAAAAAAACATATAAAATGTATACTTGTAAATACGTTTTGAAGGTTTTCCCAGTATTAAAATTCTTTTTCAAATGTTTAGTTAATTTTTATTATTATTCATATGCTGGCGATCACCTTATTTCTTTTATAAATTTTCTTTTACAGAAATGTATATGGAAATTAACACTTTAAAAAAAAACTGTGTTTCGTCCAGTTCACGAGAGAATGAATATGGAAAAATATACGAGCTGAAAACAACTTGTGAATATGATGGTATTTAATAAAACGCACTGCCACACTATTTCTGTTATTTTCTGTATAAAGGCGCACATTTTATACGTGGTATTATTTCAGTACACTTGCGGTGAGGTCCTGGTTACTGTCAGCCAGTGGACCGGCTGTGCCCTGTACTTAGCCGGACACTGAAAATGAGAGTCTTGTGAGGAAATTGATAATCACAGAAACATTCAAGCTTCCCCACTGAACTGTAGGACCCAAATGGGCTGCAGTGTGGGGTGACCCACGGGATGCCTGTACATAATGTAAATGAAAGAACTTGTATTGATTTCCTGATGGGAAGGTTTGCCACACCTGTCCCCTCCATCAAAAGCCATTTAATGTGTGAAATTAACATTGTTTACTTTCAGCAGTGGCATATCTGAGCATTTGTGCCCTTCATGTAAATAAATCTTTACTTCTTCGATGGTGACTACAAAGGCAACTTTGTATTACCATGAGTGTAATATTGAGCAAATGTGTTTTAGTCTTACCTGTGTATTTTTAAGGTGCTACATAAAATTTAAAAATGGATTCATGCCGGACCATTCTGGGGAATGCCTGTGAGATGGGGTAATGACATGGGACCAGATATGGTCCCAAAAGTACCAGATTCATAGTTTGTACTTCCTTTTTGATATGAAAAGAAAAAAAGACACGATCTTCCAGTGATTCACGCAGAAGTAGCCGCTGCTTGCTGTTAGTATTGTATGTACATGTTCATCTCATATTCTTAACTGGTCAGAAAAAAAGGAATTGTGATTATTAGTAAAACTTGTAAAACTATATGTAGTTACATGATGTGACAGCCTAATATTTATCTAATAAATATATGTTCTGATTAAACCTATACCATAGTATTAATGTGTTTTTTTAGGTGATTTTATAATTACATTTCAATTTGTAAATAGTTACGCCATGTGTGTATATTAATATAGTTTGAAATATTTTGTACAAACATTCTATATGTCAAAATAAGAAATGTAATGGATGCACAGTTCTCTCTTGTTCTTTTGTGTTTAACAGTTCAACATTAAATCCCTTTGATGTGAAGTGGTTACTGGGAGACCTTCCTATTCTTCTTTCATTCCTGAAAACCTCTTGAGGTACAGTTTATAAATCATTGCATTTTTTATGGTATTGAAATGTTCTTTAGATGGTAGACATTTCCCACAGAAATAAATGTGTCCACTACAAAGGATAAGCATACTGTAAAGCTTGGTCCACACCGCAGTAATGAGTGTCCTGCAGTGATGGTTCTGCAGTTATGTTAGTGTTCTGCATTGATCCAAGTGTTCTGCTACAATAGCCTGTCATTTGGCCCAGGATGCTTTTCTTATTTTTATATACAGCAGATAATGGCCTGTATTCAATCAAACATTTGGCCTTAACTTTGACCTAAAAGTGAAAACTAGTGCTAAATTTTTTATTCATACATTCAATTTGGCAAGTTAGTTTTAATCCTTGCTGAACTGGAAAAAATTATATTTAATATTTCATTGTAAGTGAAAGTTAATGACAAATTGAAGTAGCCTACTCCACCAGCTCAGAAGTATTACAGGTTAGTGTAAACCACTCTCAGTTCGATTTAAGTTAATACTAATTTTTATTTTTATTTTTGAATAGGTGTTGAAGATTAGCCTTTGGCTATAGAAATGTAATAATATAATTTTATGTATAAAGATGTGATGTCTGAGGGATGGAAGGTAAATCTACAGACTAGTTTCTCTGACACGCATAAGGGGCTTCCAATCCGCTGCGCTTTTATATCCCGTAAGAGATGACCACACATGTTTTTTTCCGTTCTGGATTAAGATGCTGCTTCTGTTAGGACAATTTGCCGTGACGTTCACTCACTGTACTAGCAGAGTGGAGTAACTACGATGTTGCAGATGAAGAATCGCATTAAATTCTGCTCGCTGGCAATTGCGGCGGCTAAACTGTTTTCCAGACCGGTACGGAATCCAATTGTCTACCTCGACATTGCAGCGGACAACGAACCTCTCGGGAGAATCACGATTGAGGTAAACTGCCCAATAAACGTGTAGAAAGTACCGCACAACAAAGGCCATTTTAGCAGCGTGGCTAGCTAGCTTCTTAGTTCTCATACACAGGACTGTCCTGAATAGTCCTGAATAGAAACTTATGTGGAACATTTGTCGTTGGAAAGGTAACGTTAACTCTCTTTAAAATACCGAAATTGTTAGCCAATGCACCGGTCTATCAGAACGCCTGACATGTTTACATTTCTTGTCCTCTTAACATAACTTCGTTAGCCGCCTAGCCATGATGACAGCTAATGGGTATGGCTACAGCTTATATGCAGCTAGTAATAGGATAAAAAAAGATCACAGACGTTACTGGCGTATCACTCTGGTAAATTTAATTTAGTTAACTACATAATGGATACATAGCTAACCTGTGACAACATTTTTTTAAAAATTCGTTTTACATCTTAGTAGTAAGTGGGCTATCAAAGCTAACCTGCTCGTAACGTTAGCGTTGGCTCCGCTTGCACGCAAAACCTTACGGATTGAAATCGAATGCAGCAATTTGTATCAGAGAGTCTGCTGTCTAGGGCTATGAACACTACTGTTAAAACAACTGCACAAGCATTATGTTACACTGTTAATCCTTCTCCTTTGAAATGGCTTCATTTCTAAATTTGTTGTATACAAAAAGTCATACTTTCTAAAATTAAGTCTTTATGACTTAAGCCTTTATTCCAAAGGGGAATTAATTGGATTATCAAGTCAAATGTGTTCTATAATTGTCGAATTTATGCTTAGGTAAAATACCTTTCTCTTTTGCAGTTGAATGCTGATGTTGTTCCCAAAACGGCAGGTGAGGTCAAAAACAGGTTTGGAATATAGTCAGAGTGTGGCACCAGGAAGGAGCTTCGCTCACTGGTTTTGCTCTGTCCTGTTTTCCAGAGAACTTCCGAGCTCTGTGCACTGGAGAGCATGGATTTGGGTATAAAGGCTCGGTATTCCACCGTGTTATTCCCGACTTTATGTGCCAGGTATTTGTGCTCACTTGCATTTGTCTTCGTCATGATCATGCGCACTACAGTATATGCAGAATTATAATACAGCAGTGTAAAATACAGTAATATGTGTGGTGGTCCAGTCACGCCAAAGAAACTATGATTTTTTTGTTTGTTTGTTTCCAATGGGGCTACAGGGAGGAGATTTTACCAATCACAATGGAACTGGAGGAAAGTCTATCTATGGACCCAAATTCCAAGATGAAAACTTCAAGCTAAAGCACACTGGGCCTGGTAGGACTCTTCATACCTCTGGTTCAGGGATCAGTGTCCAGCAAGCAGGCTATGAGCTGAGAAGTGTTTCAGGCAGTGTTAACGATGCCACAGAGCTGATTTTAATGCCATATTCCAACCGTTGAAATTCCCTTTCTGGGGTTCAAAGGTGTTAAAAATGTAATGTATGAAATTAAATATGGCAAAGTATTTGGCTATTTAGTTTTCAAGTGCAGTAACATTTTATAATAATTTCTGTAATATTGGGAATTAATCGTGTATATTTTAACAGAAAGTTCAGGCGGCTACATTTATTGCACCTGGAATTGTCTCTCTCTTCTGTATTGGACGCTGTGTGACATCACCACAGAAGAGGTAGACAGTTCTGTCACTAGATGGCGACCTCGTCATCAGTATTAGTGTTGAAGCCTTCCGGATACAGTGACCTACTTTTTAAATCAGCAGCTATCAGTTTCCTAATATAAATCAGTGACCTTTCCTCTGCTTTCCCTGCCCAACGACTGTACCATAATCTGTAATATAATTTGAAATAACAAATGAGAGTGTGGTTTACTTAATCATGACTTCATTTTTTGTAGGTGTTTTGTCAATGGCAAATTCTGGGCCCAACACCAATGGTTCCCAGTTCTTCATCTGCACAGTTAAAACTGAATGGTATGTCGTATGAATGCATAGGGGAAGTCTGACCGTGCTGATGTTTCTGCATAACTCATGAGCAACTAATGAACCCACTAAATATTTATAATTAAATTCAGGACAACAGTTTAAATGTAGTATTTATTTGGGCATATAATTCAGATAAACTGCATTAATTCAGCCCATGTCCATCTAACTCACAGAAATCGGTGTGTGTGTCCGTGTGCGTGTGTGCCTATATGCAGTGTATATGTATATATATATATATATATATATATATATATATATATATATATATATATATATATATATATATGTATGTATGTATGCTGTACAGTTGTTTCACATTTAGATAGCGTATGCGCTTACCGTTTTCCCCAGGCTAAACGGCAGACATGTGGCGTTCGGTCATGTGACGGACGGAATGGACGTCATCAGGAAGATGGAGTCGTTGGGCTCTCACGATGGGGGCACGACCAAGAGGATGGTCATCACAGACTGTGGCGAGCTCAAATAGCATTGAGCCACGTTAGCAACCCGATTACACCTGCTGCGAGAATCCACTGATCCACAGACTTAAATCACTGAAGGAGAATTCCTGTCTTGTCTAGACCCTCAGTTTATTTAGAATCATAAAATCCACTCGGTTTTTTTGTGCCACAAAGAGATACACAAATCCAGTTTGGGTCAGGGGTGAGATGGGTACATGGGCATTTAAAATTCACAAAAAAGGGCTTCTATGCAGACAAATTAGACCTTGGGAATCCAATGGCATGATTTTATGAAATCTCTCACCTTAAAGTCTTACAGAATATTTATTAATCCATTTTGGTTTTCAGATGAGGATATTCCTTCAGTTTCATTTTCCGATGATTTGATTTTTTACAGAAAGACATGGTGTTTTTAACTTATAAACAAGTTTATTGTAAATTGTACATTTTAATTGTAAAATGCCAATGATTTGCCACTGGTTAAAAACTGCAGTCCTTTAAAATGTTTTTGATGTATAGTATTTGACCTGTGAATGTTTAGAGGTGTCCCAATTCTTCAATGTTTAAAAGAGTTTTTTTATGTACAGAATTGAAGTGTATGGGGACCTTGAGTAATTAGCAGGCCCTATTATTTTGATACCTTCAGGAACTGAACCTTAGAAAAAGATTAAAAACGCTACTTTGTAAATTTCTTTCCTCTGGACATTTCGCTTTTTGAACATTTACTCATTTTGTTGCGGTAGTCAGTATTTCCAGCTTCACGGTGTGCACTGGTTAAGCTCAGAGCAAACGTAGTTCTGTGGTTGTTTTGTAGTACTGGAAATGGCTGCAGCCATTAATCTCTAAGTGGATGTTTGTCTGCAGTAGTCAGGATGAAGATGGGCATTCTGTGAAATAGGAGTTGTTGAAGACAGAGAGGTGGTGTATGAAGAGGCAGTGTGGTGTTGTGGTAATGTGAACAGATGGCGCTGCGTGTTTGAATCCCTGTTGATTGAAAATGGAAGCCAAAGCAGAGTGCTGTAGGAGTTCCTAACTCTGGAACCTGGAACAAAAGACACTGCCCACAGTCCGCGGGGAAAGGCAGCTCATAACAAGCGCTGATGAGACAATGGAAAAAGCATAGTGTGGGCTGGCTTGTGACTCATCCTGCTGTGGTTTACAGAGCTCTGGTGGCCCCACAGTTGACATCCTGCAGTTCTGAGGGTTCTCTGCTGCAGTTCTGAGGGTTCTCTCCTGCAGTTCTGAGGGTTCTATCCTGCAGTTCTGAGGGTTCTATCCTGCAGTTCTGAGGGTTCTATCCTGCAGTTCTGATGGTTCTCTCCTGCTCTGCCTCGAGCTGACAGGAAGCAGCAGCAATGTGATGATTATGAATGCGACTGGCTTTTCCAGATCGGGAGGAAAGGAGGGAAAAAATCTGCTGGGAGGAGATGAGCTGAAACACCTTGAATGTCCGTTATCAAAGCTGGACTGAGTAAACAGGCATTATGGTGGAATCTCTCCCCCCGCAGCAGTAAGACTACGTATGCAGCAGTGAATGACAGTGACACTCCTGCTGGTCTCTGTAGTTCAGCCTGTCTTACTGTAGTGAATGACAGTGACACTCCTGCTGGTCTCTGTAGTTCAGCCTGTCTTACTGTAGTGAATGACAGTGACACTCCTGCTGGTCTCTGTAGTTCAGCCTGTCTTACTGTAGTGAATGACAGTGACACTCCTGCTGGTCTCTGTAGTTCAGCCCAAGTGAGCTCCATCATCTTTTCGGTCTTTGTGTGGTTTGACGCTGGAATGAGAGTCAGTGGAGCGTTGTTTTTTAACAGCTCCCTGATAGCGAGCCAGTCTTTTTTTAGGTTGTCGCCTGACTTCCTCTCATCCTGAACAGGAAATGACATCATAGGCCTGACTTCCATTTATTCATGAAACTCGGCATGCGTAAATATGAGGACAGGACCGAGAAGAGCTTCACAGGGGCACACAGTAAACACGAACCAAAGCTAACATGGACGGCTGTTCAAATGATAACGTGTGATGTAGGGAGTCCTTTTGTCTTACCATGGCACTACAGAAATTTCAGACGGGTTTTTTTTGTTGTTGTACATACTGGAATTGCATCAGATTTGTGTGTGTGGGTACCTAATGTATGTGAGGCAAAGTGAGTGCTTTTTGTGTGTCAGTGTGCAATGCTGGGTGTGCCGATGGTGAAGGACACCTGAGGGAAAAGGGGTTATAACAGCAGTCAGGGCTTCCTGTTGAGGGGGACTGTACAGATTGTGTTCTAGTCTGATAACACTACTGTCTTATTCTCCAATACATCCTGTAAATCTGAGCACAGTAGTCCTGCCATTGCTGGTGTGAGCGAGGTGCAAAGTGTACCTGGAGGCAACCGTCTCTGCAGAAATCTGGGTGATTAATCTGGCACGTCTTGGCTAAAACAATGATGGACAGGTGAGCTTAAGCACCTGAATGAGATCTAATTTTCTGGTTGCTTCCTGATGCACAAAACTATTCAAGGAAAGCAAATATAACCTGCATGTATAAGTCCATTTTTAATTAGTTACCTGCTTGGATCAAAAACACTCTTTTGATGCCATGGAAATATAAAGCCAAAGTGATTGATTTGAAGCAGTAAACCTTTCCAGCTGAGTATTGTAGGGGCCATTTCGATCGTTGAGCGCTTGATTTCAAATACTTTTTTAAGATACCCATTTTGAAATGTACCTTTTTGTAAGATAACCTGTTAGTTTTCAGTTCCAAATAAATAAGCATTTCATACAAGCATTGTTTCATTCGAGTAAATGACTGATTATTACCCAGAGCTGTTTGGCTTTTGAACAGACGGTGTTAACTGTTCGGTTGAAAAGATTTGAATTCTAGGCAGAATAGTGCGCAAAAATCCATGCTTTCAATTGCATCATTTGGAAACGTGTATTGCACCGTTTCTTTATGTTGGCACGTAAATTTAAGAAACAGCCCTGTTCTGCTATGTTAATGGAAATGCGTTTTAAAATGCAATATAAAACAATCATTTTTTCCACCTGCTTGTTTGGAAACGAGATATTGGCGTTTCGATGCCAATATTTATTTTGTTTCCACGCATTGAATTTTACTGCATTGAGTTTATAACTTTGTACACTACGTTTCATTTAACTCATGGCGCAATCTTGGCGTTAAATCTGATCTATCCATCTTCCCAAATGTCCAAAGGCACAGAGATTTTTTTGGAAGGCGGTTCGTTTATCACGTTAATAACTTGTGAGCGTCGCCCTACATTGAAAAGCGACTGCATTGCTTAAACGAAGCCATATGCAGCCCGACTGTGTCATGTTTGTGTCGGCTCTCCGATTTCAGCGTTTCCACGGAAACCCTCTGCTTCACGCTCTGCTTAATCTTGCGTGTTATAATAAACTTGACGTGATTTGGGTTCCCTCCTTCTTCTGAAGTTTCAACTATGTTGAATATGTAGCCTGTTACAGTCACGGAAACCTGGCTCACCGTCTAATTCGCCAGCTCCAATGCCAACTTCTCTAAAATACAGTGCATTTGCCTAAAAATTAAATATGCAGTGGAAAAAACTCCCAGTTGTTTACAATACGCAGTTCTCCTAATTGGTTATTACATATGAACCATTTTGAACCAATGCTACGAAGTATATCGGTGAGCAAAAGCTGTAATCTAATGTAGATGTCTAGAAGTGTGGAAATGTATGTTAAGAGACGTTTGGCATAAATAGACTAGCCCCAATATAGACTGGCCACGTCATAGTCAGCTAGTATAGATTATAAAACCTTTTTTCAGTTTCCAAATGTAGCCGGGTTTTCACCCGAACGTCTAGATCTTGCTCCTAAACCTGTCCTCAGGTACCCGCAGCGGGATCCCGGTATTGGACGTATTCCAAACACACCTGATTCAGCTAATCAAGCGGTTGGCTAGTTGCATCAGGTGTGCTTGAGGCGGAACACACACTTGTATCTCGCTGGGGATACCGGAGGAGAGGTTTGGGAGCCACTGGCCTAAATGACATTTCATCTGCTTTTCACAACAAAAATGTTCATTGGGATATTTCCTGATTTGCTACTGAACGGAACAGTGTACTAGAACTAACAGCAGAAGCAGACTCTTGGACACCTCGCGAAGGCAATGAGTTCTCAAACTGGGGTCTATGCTCTTGTGCGTAATTTAAATCTTCACAAATGCTATTCACACAAGCAACAACTGAGCATCATAACTTGGTTTCCTTGTTTAAACAAACAGACATCAAAGACCAAACATACATACAATATACTGGTCTTCAGCTACAGTGTGCTTGGAAACCTTGGTCCACTTTCCATGTTTGTCTGAGAGTCTTCCCACAGTTCCCATAGAAACAGGACCTTCGGCCAAATGTCAGTCCCAACACAGTTACCTGTTTTCCAGTTAAGTGTGACGTGATGTTTCGGTCAAAACAACACAATTATATAAATGAATTAAAAAAACACACACAACAGCCCCCTTGAATACAGTTTTAATTCTGCAATAAAACCCTTGAAAGTACTAAAGCAAGCATCTTTTCCCCTAATCGGCAAATAAGGCACATTTCGGAATGCCGTTTTATGGACATAACACATCAGAGGCTACTTTCTGTGCACAATTCCCAGTTATACAATTTTCTCCCATCTCTCTGTCTTATGTCCATTTCCATGTTATAATTAAAGTAATTTTAGTAAAAGTAAGTATATTACATAAATTAAACCACTTATACATCGGTATCTAATATACCTCAAAAGCAGTGTATATTATTCAGTCTCATATTCAGTAAGGTACTGAACCTCAGTATGAAGATATATTAGATATACTAGTACATAATGTAGTAAGGCATACAGTTAGCAGTTTGGCATATTCTAAATATTTTAAAATAATATCTTGCCATCTAATGAGCTAAAATGGATATACATTACACAAAAATATATCCAATTTATGAACAAAATACATGCACATGCAAACTACCACAGTTTTATGTCGTCACACTCAGTTACCAGTGGCTATGCCCCCCCCCCCCCCCAAAAAAAAACTACGCATAAAATATAAAAATCCCACATTAGTTCCTTGACATTGTTGCTATAGTAGACATTGCATAGTAAAACTCACAGTTTGTTTTCTTTGAATACAGTGGTGAATGTAAATCTCTAAAACATTAGAAACATAGGTTCTGTGCCTTAACACAACAGTATTATTGCTTAAATTTCCACCTTCATTATATATTTTAACATCTTCAAGATCAGAATAATTCTGTTAGCTAATAATGTTCATAACTATTTTAATACTGGTCTTCAAAAAGATAACACTTCAAAATACACATATATGAATTCTGACACGCATACTAGTTAAAACACAAAAATTATAAAGGGTTATTCGATACTGATGATAATTCCAACTACAAAACATGAAAACAAATCAAAATGGCTTATAAGAGAGAAGGACATTTAATAATTATGTACCAACCTTCATACAATCTATGTAGACATCAATATTTCCTTCTTAGTGTAGTTTTGTTGCATATTTTATACAGAAAAAAGTTTTTAAAAAATTCCTTCCATAAATATCTTCTGTAGGATACATCCTCAGATTACTGTAAAACATTAAAAGAGAACTCCCAGCTTAATTTCTTTGTCAACAATAGGCCCTTTTCACACAAAACAACTTTAATATTGCAATATAGCATTTAAGAACTATTATACTTAATGGTGGGAATCTAAAATATACACAAATCATTGCAATGATCTCATTCAGGAAGAGCAGACTTCTGTCATTTTCCTTTGCGCCAAAATGTTGCGCTGATAAACTAGATAGTTTTCCAAAATACACAAATGGTACATAAAACATCCATACGCGAAAGGAACTGTAAGAGTCAAGTTTATGTGTCTGGAGCCTGTGTAGATCTCAAATGTGTACATTAACATATTACTTTTAAACATATTACTTTTTACTTTTTAAACATATTACTTTTAAACTCCCTTTGGCTCTGAAAACTTTCTCCCTCATATAAGCCAAAGGTTAAAGGCTTGCTGAAAAGCTGCGAATGTAGACCATATCAATGGATCACAGAGTGGGGTTTTCTGACCCACCACCACTTCATTCTATCCGTTTGAACAGGTTCGATAACTGAGAATCGTCACCAGTAATGGTGGATGTGATTCACAGGGGTGACATATCTGTTTGGCAAATGTAAACCATAAACTGCTGATTGTTGATAAAAATCTACCCATACCAGTAAAGAACTAAGTACTTAGAAAAATCCACATAAAAGAATCCACATACAAATGAGCAGTATAGTGAATGAAATAGACTAAGAACAGTATATAATGCTAATGTTAGATGGTGACATAAAGAACTCGAGACTGAAAGGCGGCCATCACTTCTCCCATCATGTGAAACTGTAAGTGGAGCTCTACTTGATCCCACCATGCTGTACGGCAAAAATAACATGGAAGCTTAAAAATCTCAAACGTTTCAAATGGCAAAAGAATTGAAGCAAGCTTGGTATCTACTGAACAATAATTTTTTTCCTGTATTCTACACTCATGTTGATTTAATTCCCAGTATTTCCGTTAAAGAATGACAGAAAACGTTGTGAGAAAACAGTAAGACTGCTTGTTTAGCTACAGGCTGATACTAACTGCTACAAGCAACTCACAGAACTTCATTTAATAATTTCACTGGCCCTCTCTCCTCACGACAATGCTGTCACAAGCGTGCTCTTCCTAACACCACCCAGCCTAATCACCCAAACACCTGTGAGTTCACAGTACATATACATGTTCAGTCACGGTACCAGAATAACTAATGCCAGAAAACTTCCTATATCAAAACAGCAGAAAACGTAACTTTGTGTGAGCCTTTAGCTGCAGTGTGTGAGTGAGCCTTTAGCTACAGTGTGTGAGTGAGCCTTTAGCTGCAGTGTGTGAGTGAGCCTTTAGCTGCAGTGTGTGAGTGTGTGAGTGAGTGAGCCTTTAGCTGCAGTGTGTGAGTGAGCCTTTAGCTGCAGTGTGTGAGTGAGCCTTTAGCTGCAGTGTGTGAGTGAGTGAGCCTTTAGCTGCAGTGTGTGAGTGTGTCTTTAGCTGCAGTGTGTGAGTGTGTCTTTAGCTGCAGTGTGTGAGTGAGCCTTTAGCTGCAGTGAGTGAGTGAGCCTTTAGCTGCAGTGTGTGAGTGTGTCTTTAGCTGCAGTGTGTGAGTGTGTCTTTAGCTGCAGTGTGTGAGTGTGTCTTTAGCTGCAGTGTGTGTGTGAGTGAGCCTTTAGCTGCAGTGTGTGTGTGTGTCTTTAGCTGCAGTGTGTGTGTGAGTGAGCCTTTAGCTGCAGTGTGTGAGTGAGCCTTTAGCTGCAGTGTGTGAGTGTGTGAGTGAGTGAGCCTTTAGCTGCAGTGTGTGAATGAGTGAGCCTTTAGCTGCAGTGTGTGAGTGTGTGAGTGAGTGAGCCTTTAGCTGCAGTGTGTGAGTGTGTCTTTAGCTGCAGTGTGTGTGTGAGTGAGCCTTTAGCTGCAGTGTGTGAGTGAGTGAGCCTTTAGCTGCAGTGTGTGAGTGAGCCTTTAGCTGCAGTGTGTGAGTGTGTGAGTGAGTGAGCCTTTAGCTGCAGTGTGTGAGTGTGTGAGTGAGCCTTTAGCTGCAGTGTGTGAGTGAGCCTTTAGCTGCAGTGTGTGTGTGTGTGTGTGAGTGAGTGAGCCTTTAGCTGCAGTGTGTGAGTGAGTGAGCCTTTAGCTGCAGTGTGTGAGTGAGCCTTTAGCTGCAGTGTGTGTGTGTGTGTGTGAGTGAGTGAGCCTTTAGCTGCAGTGTGTGAGTGAGTGAGCCTTTAGCTGCAGTGTGTGAGTGAGCCTTTAGCTGCAGTGTGTGTGTGAGCCTTTAGCTGCAGTGTGTGAGTGAGCCTTTAGCATAAGTGAGTGAGGGTTTGGGTAACTTTCCCTTGTTGACACCATGGCGACGGCCCTCCTGATTGTTTTTGCCAGGTGGTGACTTTTGTTCCTGCTCCCAAGTGAACTTTCGGGGTGCAGGGATCTGAGAGCCGCTTTGAAGCGCTCCGAGCTGTCGGGGTGACCCCACTGTCTCCTCAGCCCACAATGACAGGAATAACGGCCACTATTGTCAGAGACTTCCTGAACCTGTACCACGGCTGACTCTGAATGCAAAGTAGAGCCTGCACAATAGCTAACCACAGCTTCCCCCCCCCCCCCCCCCACTCCAGGCCAAACTCCAGCATATCCCAAACTCCAGACCCCCCCAGGCCGAACTCCAGCATATCCCAAACTCCACATGCCATTCCAAAACTATTCGCATCTACCTCAGATTCTTTGTCAAATGATTTCAAGTCATGCTTCCCCGAGAAGCACATATAAAATGGCTACAAATGATATCTTCAAAAGTATGTAAGTTTAGTAACCCATATTACACACATTTATAAAATAAAAGACTTAATATCTACAGCTATTGTGATAAATATGAGTACGGAATACAACAGGTGAATCTCTCCCACAATGAATTACGAGCCTTCTTGAGTCAGAATAAGGTGACAGCTTTCCAAAGTGGTTCACCTGTGAATGACCTTTGTCAAAGAGTGAAGCTATCTGACATTTTAAATAAGAAGCTCACCGACTCATGACTCTCAGCCAACCCATTTTTAAAAACCAGAACTCACTGAATTGATCCAAATCAATATTTTAGTTAACAAAATTGGCACTGGAATTTCATAAAAGTCATACAGTTATCAAAGTAATTTCTCTTCAGCAAAAATGGAAGATGAAACATGTACGAATCACAGAAAAAGTTTTTATCATTTTCACTAAAATGGTCTTATTCCTTTTATATTTTTGAGTGCATTCACAGGAAAAAGTAGAAGGAGGAGACGTGACTGTTTAGGTTAACCTATCCTGTAAACAGGAAAACACTCAACTGTAAACAGTGATTCTGTTTGTCCAAGAGATCTTTTAAAAATATCTCTCGAGGGCATTTGTCCTCCTTAAAATTCTTTCTGCTCAACGGTTCACATTATTTAGAACAACTTCCTGATCCATCGCCATACTTTCCAAATCTCCTTTTAAAATTTAAAAATACTTTTCTGTATCATCTCAAAACGAAACTTTGCTTGCAGCTTTCTCGTTTCAACCACAGACATTCATTAAAAACTTCCAGGTACGAGGCATCTTCCATTCTCAGTACTCCCTTTGCCTAACAGGCTCTGCTTAGCAACAGCAGGTTCCGGTTCTGATGTCCCACCCTGTGTCTTGTCTTCTTATCGGAAAGGGGGCGGTGTGGGTGCAGGTGTTTGTTTCAGCCCAACACTAAGACACCTGTTTCTACTATTTAACTAATCATGGTCTTCAATCAAGACCTTCATAATTAGAACAGGGTGCCTTACTGCTGGCCCAAAACAAAGAACTGCACCCACACCGGCCCTTTTCGGGTAAGACTGGACACCCCTGACATACAGGACATCGGTCTCAACCCAGCTCAGTTCCTCCCAACTTCCTGTTTCCCCTTCTTCCTCTCTCATCTCAAAAGATGAGAAACAGTTTTTGGATCAAAACCCTTGAATCTCTTTCCCAAGTCATAAAACAAAATGAGTCCAACCTCTCCATTCATTGATAAAGTTAATTGAGGAATTAGTCTTAAATGATATTGGACATATTGTATAGACGACTGCAGTCACCGAACACTGTATTATGACATTCATTTCTATTTACTGATTATTTGCCCTTACTACTACTGCACTACTGATCCATGTGCTAACCAGGACACTTTGAACTGTATATTAATTATTATAGCACAGGAAACAAATAATTAATAATCTGGATCAAGATCAATCTACACTCTTCAGTCACGTCACTTTGAAGGTTCAACACATGTAAATACAGAAATTAAACTAATATCATAAAATATGAGGACTACAGGAATTAATGTGCAGTATAAATTTGTACAGACCTGATCATTTCCTTTTTTAGCAGTGCGTTAGACCTGAGTTTATATGATCTTATAGGCTAAATACTCTTTTAAGGCATTGATTTATATCTGGATAATATTGGGGAGGTGGGAATATTTTTTCCACATAGAAAGATAAAATAGAGATGAGGCACAAAATCAGTAAGGCACACGCAAGTGGACTCACTGATCAATGGTGCTTTTGAGGGAGCCATTTTTGATTTCGAGGCAGCAAGTCTCTTTCAGCCAATCAAATCCACTCTAGCCCTTCACCAATTCTACTGTGCAACAGAAAGATACAGAAGCACATCTAATCTGCACTGATCTTAGAAATAATGATGGGGTTCACTGGAAGTTTATATTAACTGTCTGGTCATGTTATGGTATTGCACAGTAGCCTTTAACATGATTAAGATTTTCTGTGTGTGTGTGTGTGTGTGTGTGTGTGTGTGTTTACGTGTGTGTGTGTGTGTGTGTGTGTGTGTGTGTTTACGTGTGTGTGAGTACATATACATACACGCGTGCATATACACACATACACATATGAATGGATTATGCAATGTAAGTCAAGCTCTACTGGATACATAATAAAGATACATAAATGCTGAACATTATAACTTTTCTAACTTATGAGCAACAAATCATTCTACTTGAGGCAACAGCAGTTTCTAAAGACTCAGTTCCACAAGTTATTATGTGTAGAGTACATATGTCCCAGTTAAAAATTAATTACACGTTTCAAAGCCTAATACTAATCTGTAACCCAAATGTGTCAGCACTCCAGTAATAAATACTCACCAAAATAAAAGTGGGGATGAAGCCATTACCCCTCAATTAATTCACAGTTAATTCACAGTTGATTTAATATGCTGTTGACCCAATGACCACTGCAAGGACTTGGAGACCTTGTCAAATCGTCTATAAAAACGTAATAATACTTGGCACGTCCACATATTTCACTCGGCATGGACGAAAAAAGAACAAAAAACTGTGTAAACAAAGGACCAGCAGACCGTCGCTGTGGGACAGTGCGCTGCGATCGAGGCGGACGGACGCTGTCAGGATGAGGACGCTGTTAACCACGCTTTCGGACAGGTACATCGCTAAAGGTGTTAAAACAGCGTCTGTGTGCACTGGAATATTTACATACAGGATTCTGGCAGGTTCTGCTGGGTGAAGAGCACTTGGTGGATGGACTGGCGAGGGGTCACAGGACAGGGGGCAGCGGTTTGGGGCAGGGGGGCAGCTGGGGTGAAGATGCACTCTGGGGGGGGGGGGGAGCTGGGGCTGAAAATGCGCTCTGGGGAGGGGGGGGGAGGTTGGAAGCTGGGGCTGACTGAAGATGTGGTCTTTGGGGGGGGGGGGAGGTGTTGGGGGCTGAGGACTGAAGATGTGGTCTTTGGGGGGGGGGGGAGGTGTTGGGGGCTGAGGACTGAAGAACCTCTCCAGGGGTTACTGCACCCGGCGGCAGTAGTACCCCAGCACCTTGCACTTCTCACACAGGTGCTGCGGGTGCTCCTTGCTCTGGTCCGACACGTCCAGCCCGTCCGGCTTCTCCAGAGGCCGCTGGGAGAAGGAGAGACGGACAAAGAGAGAGAGAGAGAGAGAGAGAGACAGGGTCAATACGCTGGAGAGAGACGGACCAATGGTAGTATCATCCTGCTGTACGCATTTGCTTGCCTGTTTTGAGCCACTTTTCCAAGAATTTCAGAGAGCGAACAAACAGAACACTTTGGAAAATTCACCAGGACACTTAGACTCTTTCACTGCCAGCATTTTTGGATGCCTTTCATAACCACAAAACCCCCCCAACCCACCCCCCTTCTCTGTAATCAAAACCTTTTCCCAACCAGCTTCCACTGAGTTATTTTATTCAGTCTGTTATTGTTTCCAGGGTGTTTGAGATCAGTTTTATGAGCATCAAGATTACGGTGGAACAGTGGGAGGAGACAGTGTCTCCAGAACGGGACTGTTTCCTGTGAGTGTTCCACAGATCGTAGTGCACACACACAGGAATCCTCAAACACACTTTTTAAACATTTTCTCTAAAATACGTTCCACGGTTCGAAAAGCTTCATTAAAATTTATTAAGAATTGATGGCAACTGACAAGCCTCACAGGCCCTCTGGGAACACAGGTGAACACAGATGCTGTTAATTCCCCGCTTAACCCTCTGAGTTTCTGTGCCAAATCTCTTTAACTTAAAACTCTTCCTCCCAAAACAGGCACTCAGAGGTGCAGTTACAGCAGTTACGCTTCAAGTCCTCAAGCCTCCGGTCCCCTTGGATTCAAAGCTCGTACGACGTCATCCTGTGATGGACCAAAGGCAATGTGGAGCCCAGGTCAGGGCTGTTTTAAATGTTATATTTATTTCATGACAATGTTTTGTTTTAAGGGTTGTTTCTCTAAAGGGAAATTACTAATTCTAGAACTAATTTGATATTATTGTATTTTATTGATCTGTCTTGGAAGGTTAAAATCCTGTTTGTCTGAGGTCTGGGGTCTGCACATCTTCACTGTCCAGCGTCTGAAACATGTCTCTGACTCGGCTAGGCATCAGTGCCGCACTGACTCAGCCATCAAATAAAATTTTATGGTGAAGTTCCCCTTCAAAACCCCATGTAGCCTGAAACCTGAGCTGAACCACGACAGAATTCAACTGCTTTTTTTCCTAATTTTTTTGACCTCACACACATTCTGGTAGAGTAGGACAGGCCCCCCCTGCTCAGTCTGCTTCCTGAGGAAACTCCCCCTCCCAGGTTTACCCCTCCATGCCACCGGGGGAGCCGGTCCTCCTCAGTGTCACTGTAGGCTGGCGTTTGTGCTCGAGTCTGAGGCCGAGACGTGCGAGACGAACACAAGCTGAATCTCATTTTGATTTGGCCTTCCGGGCCGGCTCATGGCTGGGGCCCAGTTCACACACATCACACGGCCCCACAATGCAACGGGAGGCACGAGGCCAGATTGGGTCACTGCACACACACTTCCCTCACTGAGGTCACGAGTCAGGACTCCAGCCTGTGGCAGCCCCATGGTCATTCGGGGACTGATATAAACACACTGACCTGGCTACATCCTGGACATTTCCAAAAAACAACAGGCAGGGCCTTGCAGCTGTCTCTTCCATTGGCATAGAAATCAAAATCAAACTGCAATAAAAATGAGAACAGCGTACCCCTGGGGTGATACCGTTACAGGATGGAGCACTTCCCAATGGGGCCACAAATATACGTGGCAACCTTACGTGCTAGGCCCCAAACTTTCCCCAATAAACAGCAAGCAATGGCGCAGTATTTCTATCAGCTCTGAATAACCAAGACACACACCCTCCGGTGAGATTTCCCCTTTGGGGAAAGCCACACGCCCTTTGAAGAGATAGCTTAGCTAAAACCCAAAGTTTTGCTTGCAGATTTGGTAATATGCCTGGATACATTTCCCCCTTAGTCTATATAACAAAACCGCTATAATTTAGAAATATAGCAGTTGGAACCGATTCAGTTACATCATTTGTTTTAAGAAAATAGTTTGGCAACTGAGGGTTGTGTTTCTGAAAATTCATTTTATTTCAGAACCTTCTGAAATAATGTCACTATCAGAGATTTCACCAGCAGCTCTAAACAAACTGGAGCAGAAATCTGTTTCGTTTACTCACGTCAAATAAACAAGGCGGGAAAGCACCCTAACCGTAAAGCAGCTTGCAGCAGACACGGTTCTGACTCAGTTTTACCACTGTGCTCTCTCTGGCACAAACTACGCATTCCCTCATTCTTCACACGTATACACAATATAATTGCAAGCAGAATGTGCCACTATTGTCTCAAATGACTGTCAGGATAGATGAAGACCTGGAATTAATAACTTCAAACTAACTGGTGAAGAAAACCAGTTTTTTCAATGTATTTATTTTCCTTTCCATAATAGTTTTGGGGGTGTTTCTACAGAAGTCGTCAAAGACGATTGCTGCAGTGAGATCACGAGTGTGAATGAATAATTGAAACCTGTGTAAATTGGCTATAAAAGTTCTCATTAAATCTCCGACAGGTTGTTACTGATGATAGGAAAAACAGCTCAATGTCACTGTGACATATTCCATCACGTCAGGTGAAAAATGCAGAATACTTTCATGTTTATCACACATTTCCAGGAACTGTAATTGGGCTTATGTTCAGTTTGGGAAAACAAGGTTTATTTTGGAGCCTTTGGCCAAGGCTGGAATGTTCAGTTGAAAGTGGTGTTTGGAGTTTGGCGAGACTGTGCGCTCTGAAAGGCCTGCCTACCCCTAACCAGGCACAGAACCCGCAAACGCCGCCACGTCACGCATCTCTCTCTGGACCCGATTAGCTCTGCAAAGTCACTCCCGCGTTCAAAGCCGAAGAAAAAACAGTTTATCCCGTACACTCGATTTTTAACTCTGCTTTTATGTCGCTAAAAACAGAGCTATCTATTACAGCCATTCCAGCTAAAGCCCAGGATATACTGTATCATTCTTTAAGTCATGGTTTTAATTTGAGTTGGAACCAAAATACTCGGAACAGCCTGAAAGGATATTGAACTGAAGCCCTTTGAAAAACTAGGCACGGTCGAACGTGTACGCAATATGTACACAAGAACTATAATATAATTCTTTAGCACCTGCGCAGCACAAGATTGATGCGCTTGAACACATTATTTTCCTGTAAAGTCTCGTCAGAATGAGCTTTCAGTAAGCTTCTTAAAATGTTTTTATGTTTTTTTTGTGTGTGTTAAGTCAACATGACCTTGTTTTGGTTTTGGTCATGGTCTTGGCTACAAAATGGAATCATAATGCAGCAACAAAAATCAATCTCCGTGTTTGAGAACTTAAGTGTTATATTCAGGCTTTTTTTATTGCTGGCTGTCTCAAACATGCACACGATTATCCTTCAGGGAACCAAAAATTAGGCATTCAAGTTTCACGCAATTTCATCATATTTAAATTTGTGTTACAGCCAGAAACTTGAAACAGTCTGAAGCACAGTCTGAAGCACATGCTGAAGCACACGCTGAAGCACACACTGAAGCACAGTCTGAAGCACACACTGAAGCACAGTATGAAGCACACGCTGAAGCACACGCTGAAGCACAGTCTGAAGCACAGTATGAAGCACACACTGAAGCACAGTCTGAAGCACACACTGAAGCACACGCTGAAGCACAGCCTGAAGCACAGTCTGAAGCACAGCGGAGGCTCCTGGTAATGCAGTCAGTTCGCTTCTTTTCTCTTTTGGAAGAGTCAACAGTGCAAAACTGAGCAGCTGATCGGAAGCTCTGAGCTTCACCACTGACCTTATTTAGTTCAGTTTAGGGCCTGTGCTGCCTGTTTAGATCCAGGGTTCTCCTGCTACTGACATTTAACAACTGACATTTAACAATGTCAGTAGCGTTTTATTGGGGTTTCGTTGCTGAGATATGAAGATGATAATAATAATAATAATAATAATAATAATAATAATACTTACATTATGCTTTTTCGAGCAGCTTTAACCAGAACTCGTTCCGTGCCATGGCCTCTGAATCCCTGGCAGCAGAATCTCGCCCAGTTGCCCGTGATTGTGTGACTGCTTTTATTCCGAGCCGTGGGCACCTGCCAGCCCAAAGCGGGTCATTCACTGCCTAACGCTGAGCTGGACCGAGCTGCAGAAGCCCCGCCCGACGCACAGCGTTCCAGGCGGGGCAGGTGTCAGCTGTCCCACTCTCACTCTCACAGCACCAAATGAACAGGAAGTTTAGGCCCTGCACCCGTTCCACACCTGTACCAGTCAGAAAGCCCCAAACGCACGAGTGATAAACTGCTCCGTGTTACTCACATATGCTCTAGTTCAGCGCTGCCCAGCCCTGCTCCTGGAGGTCTACCGTCCTGTATGCTTTCATTTCAGCCCTAACAAAGCACACCTCATTCAACTGCTAGAGATCTCGCATCCTGTAGGCTTTCATTTCAACTCTAATTTGGCACCTGATTCAGCTAATTAGCAGCTCAACAAGATCTCTAGCCATTTTATGAGGTGTGCTTTGTTAGGGTTGGAGTGAAAACCCACAGGATGCCAGATCTCCAGGGTTGGGCAGCCCAGCACTAGCCCACAGAGGCCTACCTGCTTGTGTGGGTAAACGATGATGTGGCACTTGATGCCCTCCTGTGCCAGGTGCACAGATGCCTACCTGCTTGTGTGGGTAAACGTTGATGTGGCACTTGATGCACTCCTGCCCCATGTTGGCCCAGGAGTTCCCGCTCATCCACTTCCTCTTGCACTTGGGGCATTTGTACTCTCCGAAGCACCTCTTCTTGCCCTGGTACGGGGTCAGGCCTTCCCCCTTCGGCCGGGCCTGGACAGAGGAGAAGAGCCGCGGTTAGATCTGACCGTACGAGGACGCACCCCCCACCCCCCCAACATGCTCACTGAACCAGAGCTAGCAGGACCCAAGGCAAGGCACTGTAGCAAACCGCAGCAGAAGTTTTACTTCCTGATCACAGCCAAGCTGAACCGCACGGGCACTAGCCTGGAAGACAGGAAAACCGAGGGCCTACAGGTGTGCACTGATTTACACCGTCACATGACGAGGTGGGTTATAACCCTGTCGAGGGTTAAGGCCTCTCTGGGTGAAACTACACTGCATGGTCCATGAGGTGCATGGCTGCATTGAGACAGCAGTGGATGCTCCAGGAGAGCCTGCTGAGGCCACACACTGTAATACAATGGGCTGACTGTAGATGTGTCTGCGCAGAAGCTTACTGTAGATGTGTCTGCGCAGAAGCTTACTGTAGACGTGTCTGCGCAGAACTCGTGCTCCGCAGTAAGAGCATTTACTCTGTTCTAATTACAGGTCAGACGTCTCAGTGTCTCCTGTCAAAGAGAGCCGGGGAAGCTACTCCAAACACAAGGGCACGCTGGCCCACTTCGGCTGAAGGTTTGAGGATTCACTCCGAACACAAGGACACGCTGGTCCACTTCGGCTCAAGGTTCGAGGATTCACTCCGAACACAAGGACACGCTGGCCCACTTCGGCTGAAGGTTCGAGGATTCACTCCGAATACAAGGACACGCTGGCCCACATTGGCTCAAGGTTCGAGGATTCCTGTCCAAGGTAAGAGTGAGAGATGCTGTCTCCTTCGTTTCTGTCGCTTCAGTCTCTTTATCATAGTGGGAGGAGCTTCTTTAAGAGAATGTGTTTGTGCAGCTTACGACCCACTTCCGCATTCTTAATGATCACACACTTCCCCACTGCCATCGCCACCAGCACACAGCTGGCCAATCATTCCACTGTAAGAGGCGCTCAGGGGTCTGGTACAATAGGTCATTATATATTCTCATGGGGCTTACACTTTTTAGAGATTTCTTATGAGATATAATGATTGATGGCATTAATGCGTCATGTGCTAGTACACTCGATAATAGGGCTCGGGAATCAAACATGGGAATCAAACATGCAAACATGCGAAGGCACAATGTCACGCTAAAGTCAGATTAATGCCTACTGTGTTCTGCCAAAGCAAACAAAACTTCAGGAGTTTTTAAAGTTTACTGAGCCATGTCACCTTCAAGGCTAAACTCTATTGCTCAAACCATAATTCAAAACACACCAAAAATGAGTAATTTTAGGAGTGAAAATTGAAACAACTGCAAGAGCATGTTCTCTTAGTTCGGTTTCAACTTTCCTTTCTATGGTCCTGTCAGTCCGATGAGATCCAGAGAATCGCGGCAGTGTTTTTCCAAGCGACGGTTTTGTTTTTCTTGGCCCGCGGAGAGGAATGGGCCCGCTCTGGGTCCAGCGGTTTTGGGAGAATGCGGAGCGATGCCGTATGAGTACCGCGAGCCGCGAACATCTGCAGCTGCTCCCATTCCCCGCGCCCTCGCGCCGCGGCTCGCTAGCCCAGAGGGACCGGTCGTCCTCTCCAACGCGAATTAAAATCACTCGGTCACTGCCGGCACAGCATCGCCCTGGTTACGCACACAGAAACCTGGAAACGATTAAGCGTGGACTCTGGAGTAAGCAGCGATCCTCACACAGGAGAAGGTTTGCGTAACCCCCAACAGGGACAGACACGCCCCTTTGGGTACAGTGGTGGTGTGGAAGCAAGGAATCGATCAGACAGCTCAAGACTGAAAGGCATTCTGGAGAAACAGTCTGGATAAGACCAGAGCGATCTGATACATGTATTAATTATACTTTTTAAACTACGTGAAATTAAACTCCGAAGCGTGGTGTAAAAATATGGCAGATATCCCATAATGGTGTCCACCAACACAACCTAAAGCCAAAGAGAAAAGTGAGAGGACAGTCCTGCGTGTGAGGCAGGGTTGGGGGGTTGGGGGGATGGGGGTTGGGGGGAAACGGGACTCTCCTCCTGTGGAACAGCAGCTGAAGTGTACAGGTTCCATGATGTGAGACTTTTCCTGTTTCCTAATCAAAAAATTATTCTAAAAAATAAAATGAAATTAGAATAATAATGTGATGTATTATAAATCAGTACAATTCTTTCAATGCCATACTGATAGTTTTAAAAATAAAATTCCAGAAAACATATTCCCTAAAATTGGTAATTATATTAACCTCTGTGATCGTTAGCTGCTTTTTTCAGTGTTACTCAGTCTAATAAATTAAAAATCACATCAGTTATGATGTTTTTACTGATATCTGAAGCTGACAAAATGAGAATTGATCTTTTTCAGTTGGCCTGCTAGCTCTGATATCTATTTGTGATGTTCATTCAAGCGCACATCCATACAACTCCACTGAACTGTACATGCAGAATGTTAAAATGTACATACTCATTAAGAACACTTTATTTTTTTATGAGTTCTTTGGACAGATGATTTAGAATTTGATCTGTGTTATTTGTTGGGCTCATTTCAAGATTAGTACTTATTGATTGACATGGACAGAAAAACAGTCATCTACTGAAAGCTGTAGGACTGTTAGACAGCACATTATAGGGAGAACACATTGATTTTGATATCAGTTGACTATTTGAAGATACTTTTGGAAGACACTTTGTTGTCTATACTGCCCTGTGGTGACCACAGTATGTTTATTGTATATTAATGTATGTTACCCAGCATGCTCTGCAATGACAGCATTCCCACTGCTTAGCTTGTAGTGTGGCTTGTGCACAACTAATCAACATGGCTGACAGAGTCTTCCTAGGCATGAAAAGGCTGTATTATTGCAGCCATACATCCGTCTAAGTCACTGTCCACAACTGAACACAACATTCCATTTGCAACCGGGAAGCTTATTTTTAGAAAATAATTTAATGTAGACTTTTGGCCAACTGAGACTGATGGCATGGCCTGCAAAAGTCACATGGTACTGAGAACAGGGAAGCCCTTTGATGTGACTACGGGCTGCATGGTTCATGTAAGGAGACTCCATCTAACTTCATCAATTTTAGCAACCCGTTGTATGAGCTGTATCATTTATGACCTGGAAATGGCAAAACTGTATCAGATCTTGAGCTAAATATAAGCGGATGACCAAGGGCCAGAGTAATTTGAGAATTTCCAGTGACCTGTAAGATCTGCAGAGCTCCAGATCACAGCCAATCAAATCCATTAACATGACCAATGAAAAGACAGGCCAACGGCTGTTGGATACCAAGCCGAGAGCAGCTGAGTGACACCTCCTGCTAAAGCTCTCATTGCGCAGTGCAGTGGTGCATTCTGGGATCTGGTACAAAATCCTTGCTGTGCCAGTGTAACGAGTCCATAGGCCTGCTGCGGGTCTTCAGCGACGGCAAAGCAAACTCCTCAACACTGCCCCAGAGGTGCAACAGAAGGCCAGCGCTGTAGTCAAGCTCATACATCACACAAAAACTACAGATTCTATGTACATATGTCATATATGTTAGCAACGCCCCACAGTCTCATTCAGTCACACTTTTCACATGTATGCATTGGAGAAAGAAACACTGGAAATGTGTGAATCTGTGTGCTGGTCATGGCTGTAGGCTCCTAGCCAGTCCCAACCACAGCCAAAATGGCCTCAAAACAAGGCCTGTGTAGCATTATGAAGCCCTGCTTGACCCAGCCTGTGTAGCATTATGAAGCCCTGCTTGACCCAGCCTGTGTAGCACTATGAAGCCCTGCTTGACCCAGCCTGTGTAGCATTATGAAGCCCTGCTTGACCCAGCCTGTGTAGCACTATGAAGCCCTGCTTGACCCAGCCTGTGTAGCATTATGAAGCACTGCCTGACCCAGCCTGTGTAGCATTATGAAGCTCTGCCTGACCCAGCCTGTGTAGTATTATGAAGCATTGCCGGACCCAGCCTGTGTAGCATTATGAAGCTCTGCTTGACCCAGCCTGTGTAGCATTATGAAGCTCTGCCTGACCCAGCCTGTGTAGCATTATGAAGCTCTGCTTGACCCAGCCTGTGTAGCATTATGAAGCTCTGCTTGACCCAGCCTGTGTAGCATTATGAAGCCCTGCCTAACCCAGCCTGTGTAGCATTATGAAGCCCTGCCTAACCCAGCCTGTGTAGCATTATGAAGCTCTGCCTGACCCAGGCTGTGTAGCATTATGAAGCTCTGCCTGACCCAGCCTGTGTAGCATTATGAAGCCCTGCCTGACCTTGGCCCACTTAGTCAGTGTTTCCGGCGTCAGGAATGTATGAAGTCATTTTTGTTGCTCTTAGTTACAAGCCCCCCCCCAAATTATGGATGTCAGGGTGTGTCTGAAACCTCAAATCTCAGATTTTAGTGACATTTAGAAGCTGTCCTTAGCCAGGGGACTTACAGGACACAACCATTATAATACCACAGGGGACAAAACCTAATAATTAATTAATCTTAGCAAATAAATTCAATATTACATTTCACTTTGTAATATGCGGTTAAAATTCAATAACATTTAATCAACAGGACAAATTCAAACAGGAGAGATGCAGAGGTGCAGTGTTCAGGGAACGAGGGATAAAAAAAACCTAATTCTTAACGTTCCCAAGTGCTTTGGCCCCCTTACAAACAGCATGTTTAATGTTTAATGGCATGCGCACATTTTTGGCGCTATCTTTGCATTGTATTGTATTTATTTCTTAATGTCAAGTGGCCCATCCCACATGGGGCTGGAGACGCCCTTACAAACAGCACAAAAGAGAGCCAACTGCTGTGGGCTTCTAACAGGGAAAGCCCCGCTGAGCTCTCAGCCGCACACAAAAACAAACTGGGACACAGATATGTGACGTAAGGCCCTTCTGTTTAGCGTTGGATCCAGACCTTTCTCATGTGACCCACCAGTCCAATCCATTACAGGACAAACTGTGCAAATACATTAATTCCTAGAACGCAGGCATCAATAACGGTCCTGCGTGAGCGGACACCGACGTGCGCCAAGCTCTTTCGCGGAAAGGACGCGATCCAGGCTTTGCGGAATCCTTCTCTTTTTTTCCCCTTTTTTTTTTTTTTTTGCGCTGGCAGACCAGCCCCCCCAGAGGCGGACAGACGCCCTCGCCAGGGAAACGGCGGATCATCACGGCTGTTGTTTGGCCGGTTGGACGCGGAGCTGAAAAACAAGCCTTCAGAATTCCTCTCTCTCCTCCTTCAGACACGGCGGACAGAAGGACGGGTGTTAGCCGAGGAGGCGGGAAGCTCAAATCTCCCGGATGTGTTCGACATCAACAAGCCAGAGCTCACGGCTCGACTGGGACACCATGCAAAATTTAACAAAAATGCAAACTGTCCTGAAAACACATCCTTCCCTGATCCACTGTGATTTTACCACACTTAGAGACATTTAGCTTCAGGACAATTTTAACAAGCATGTTTTGTTCCTCAATGTTCTAGGATTGCACAACTCAACTGACATACAATACAGCGTGACCTGAACTCTGATTGGTCACGTAGCCTGCTTTGAGCTACAGCAGACACTACTAAAGTGAGTAAGTGCTGTTTCTGAGTAAAGCACTGCGATTTGACGGCAGATATGGAGACGCAGGTCAGGGAGCGAGCTTTAAGGGGAAATAAGCTCACTGAGATCTACTGGACATCACAGAGGCCCCATTCCACAAGACAGAAAACGCATTTGTTCTAAAAATCTGGCTGCTTAAAGAGTAGTTACAAATAGGAAAAAAATCATTAAATCTTGCAGTTAAATTAATTTCCAAAAATAAATGTCCTGTTATTGTACTCTAAAAAGAGTTTATTGTAGTTGTGATAAACACAATTCTAAATTAGTACCCATTATATGCTGAAATACTTTTAAGACAACGAACCCATTTGGGTTCAAATAAGCCAAGCAGCGCACAAGATGGAGCTGGACAGCGTTTTTGCGCAGACACTTAAAGTTTGGCTGACTGCAGAGTCGGTTTATTTCTGTATCGTACCCGTCCTGCATGACGCTGGTTTGTTTTACAAGACCACAAGCCGGTTCCAGGGAAAGGAGATTCCCTGCATGTTTTCCAGCCATTCATCAACAATGATATGGACCATTCCTGCTCCAGCTGAACACAACACCGTTATTCCCGTCCAATGAGGCCTGTGACCGACATGGACCATTCCTCTTTCGCGTCCAATGAGGCCTGCCATGTGTGAGGAAAGCCTGTTTATTTACTGTATTTAAAAAAAAAAAACTTTCACATTTTATTCACGGGGATTTCGGGTGGCTTCACACTCAAGGAGTAACAGTTTCCAGAAACCGCAGCACTTACGCGGAACTACAGGAGAGGACAGAGCCGTTCAGAGCCACTCGGAGGGCTAAGAGGCCGGACGCATCTTGCGATTGTAAATCTAGCGTTTAAAGAGAAGAAGGTGGGGAGAGGGGGTGGTGGGGAGGGAGTTTGGGGGGGGGGGAATGGCCCTCCACCCTCCAGCTGTTTTCCCTAAAGGCTGTCAGGGAGGCCCGTCCCGTACCGATCCACCAATGAGCAGAACGTCCCACCAAACGCAGGAATACCACAGCGGCTCGGTCATCCGCCCCAGCTGGAGCGGGCCTCCAATCAGGCGGCACTGCCCCGGGGGGAGAGCAGGGGGGTGGGGTGGGGGGGACAGGGAGGAAATTAGAACCAGATTAACTCCATACCACTATAACATAAGAAAACCCAAAACCCCTCATAAAATCATCGGTCTGCTTTGAATTCAGTTATAGGTTAGCAAAAAATAACAGTAAAAAAATGAATGAATAAATAAATAAATAAATAATAATAATGATAGTTCAAACCAACATGTTAATTCTACCAGCTCAATACACTCCATTACACAATGCTGAGGTTATTAGCATCAAAAATAAAATATGCAACGATAGTAATGGAGTTTGTGATAAGGACATAAATTTATTCTGGAGCTACACATCTCCCCAGCCCCAGTTACATGAAATTCAAATTTAGGTTTTACATTACATTAGGTTTCAGTGTTAAGTGATACCCAGCAGTCATCTAGGGCATCCCAAATGTCTTCCATTTCATTCAATGAAATCTGAGCAATACTACTGTGATTGTAAAAAATAAAATAAAAAAATAAATAAATTAAAAATTCACAGAACAACATGTCCTATGTTATTTTATCTGTTTAACAGAACCGGTTAAACAATGCAACCTGCATAGATCAGATTCATACACTATCACTCAGCACGGCTCAGACCGTGCTGAAGCGTGTCAGACTGCGGACCCCAGTCATTATAGCAGGGGGTCCCACCAACTGAGTCGCAAAGCTCTGCAGCTTCACTTCATTTAATCCCTGACCTCTCTGTGACCTCGGCTTGCCCCCCCCCGCACCGTGGGACCCTGAGTGGCCCCCCCGGACCCCCCCAGACACACACTTCCTTCCTGTCACCATCCTGTCACTCGCAGGGGTGATCTCACTGGGATAGAACTCCTCCCCATATCACCTAAGTGTCTTTTGAGTTTCAGAATACTACTCACAGTGACAAATCCGTTGTTTTCTCCATGTTTCGGACGTCACAATAAGACATGAAATAACATGCAGCTTCCAGTAAAGCTCTCTTCCATTCTGTACGATGGAACAGCAAGGGAATGAGAGTTAATGACTTAATTACCATTGCAAACATCCCTGATGAAATGAACACAGATGACCGTCTACAATCCACAATATTTCAACCTGAAATAACAGAACTTCCCACGGCCGTTGCAGAAGATAATGTCCTAAAGACGTCCAGGAGGCGAGAGAATGTACACGCCAGGAACGTTTATGCAACCTTTCCTAATGTTCTGGGATTGTTCCGCAAAACCAGAAACTTGCTGGGAACGCAGCACATATGTCTTCAGATCAGCTTGGAGAGCCCACTACAGGGTGTGGCTCCAGCGTATCACCAAGGCCCAGAGTCATACTAAAACGATTAAAATAAAGAACAGAATTCTGGCCACCATTTCCACCCAGCTGCCCAATTATTTCCCCTTATTGGTCTGAACAGGAATATTTCATCCCCTGTGGAATACCTCAGCATCAAATTTCGGTCTCAGAGCCGAATCAGAGCAGAATCAGAGCAGACTCAGTCGAATCAGAGCAGAATCAGTGGAATCAGAGCTAAATCAGAGCAGACTCAGTGGAATCAGAGCAGAATCAGAGCAGACTCAGTGGAATCAGAGCTGTCTCAGTGGAATCAGAGCAGACTCAGAGCAGAATCAGAGCAGTCTGGGAGCAGAATCAGAGCAGAATCAGAGCAGTCACAAACTGGGCACAGTCTGGAATAGTTGACTTCAAGATTTACAAAACATTACTGACAGAGAACATCATGGGTTGAAGCCCTAAATGAACATTCCTTCATGTATTACTGCTACTTCACCTGGAATCTGCTGACTGATAATACACTGCTCTCCTCTAAACTGTGTCACAACATCAGTTTAAATGGTGTGTTTAGTTTGTAGGCAGGTGTCAGGTTTTTGTGCTTGTATGTGTGCTTCATGGAAGCTCAGGATCTGCACATTCAGTTTGATTGTGCCTGTGTGACTCCTCCAGTCGGGGTCCCCGCGGGTTAGCATGTTGTGGAAGCACATGATCCTCAGAAGCAGCTTTCTTTTCTTTTCGCCTTGGGCTCCGTAATGAATCATGAATGCTCATGGTACCAGTCTTTTTTTAAACAGCGAGTTTCTCTGCAGTCTGTTTGAATCTGCTCCAAGTGGCCATAGAGTAAAGAAAGTATAAGATCTTATACAAGCCTGAGCATTCGCCTGGCATCTCAACTGTCTCTTCTTCACTCTGCTGCTTCTCGTGGAAAACAGACGCCAGAATGTTACATTTTTCAACATTTGCTTTCCATTGTTTAGTAGCAGTGATTGGCGTGAGCCTGGCTTGTGGAACCACACACTGAACAAGATCTGAAGCTTGTAAGCACTCGAGATAATAAAATTCCCACTTTAAGCAAAGTTAGATTTCAACGTTTACGCAGCAGCTTTTAAAAATAATCAGCACTCATTGCAAAGATGCGTAAATCAAGACGTTTGCAAATCTACAGCTCTTAGTGAAACCATGAAGATGACCATGTGACACTCAAGGCTTTTCACTGCAAACTTCCATTTTAGAGTACAGTACTAAAAAAACTAAAGTTGTCTGCAGTTAACAAGCCCAAATCATATTTCATCAAAACATCTTTTTTATTCTATTGTTCCTCCTCAGGCAGTGATCACAGGACGGGCAAAGCCCGGAGGATGTTCTGCAGATTCTGATTCTCCTCATCCTCAGTAAACATTTCGGGCTCTCGGGAGGGCCTCGCATCGACGCCCAGACGCCGGCCCGTTCGCCGTTCTCCCTCGCTGAGGAGAGGCGCTCACATCACGATGTGAACAATCCTGTTTATGGTGAGAAGAGCGGGACGGCCGGTGAGGAGGCAGCAGATGGCTTCGCTTCAGCCGGGAGCACAAGAACGCCACTGTGGCGGCTCAGCTGCGCCCGCGCCGGGAGAACAAGCCCCTTTTTCACCCGCTCGTTTCCGCAGGCCGCCGCTGAAGGCCCGGTCTGTGCGAGAATTCCAGTCAGGCACTGAAACGGCCGCTCTGTTCTCCAGCGCATTCACTCCAGCACAGCAGAGCTAAATGGGGCCAGTGTCCCAAGGCCCTCCGGGTCCTTTACCACTGCAGCTGTCTCTTTTTGTGCCTGCAAAGAAAAGAGGCCGGCGAAAGAGGCAGACAGGGGAAACAGGTGTGCTGCTAAACGATAAATTTGGCTCCATGCAATGCGCCTGTGTCTTTAAACACAACGCGCTCACAGCGGCAGGAGGGGCTGAGAGACTGCAGAGACGCTAAAGCAGAACGCCCGGCTGCGCAGAACGCCCGGCTGCGCAGAACACCCGGCTGCGCAGAACGCCCGGCTGCGCAGAACACCCGGCTGCGTTACAGCTGGGAGGATGAGGGAAGGAAAGATAAAAAAGCTTGTTGGGCTGCGCATTTATTCTGGCCTGAGACTCTGTGATTGCGATCATGAAATGTCCTTCATCTCCCTGTTTAACAGGCCCATGACTCAGAAGCAAGAAAATAAAATAGCTCATCATATAAAAAGGAATCATATCATCACGTATCATGATCATTTCAGGCTTTGACATTTTAAGAAGTAGACACTGCCAGTCCTACACGTTTTACAATCCCAACACGATACATGCTTGTGTTTAATCTGAAGCCGTTAATGACCAAGATACCATTTTTGCTTTTTTTTCTAAGTGAAGTTTCACTGATTTAAATGAATAAATACACAAAAATCACACACAGCTTTGCGAAGAGCTGCAGCTTCAAGGCTGCATGCTTCCCAGAGCGTTCCTGCTTCCCAGAGCGTTCCTGCTTCCCAGAGCGTTCCTGCTCCACACAACTTCACACTTTCAGATGAAACTACATCTGCAGCAGCCATTTTTCTTGCAAAACCCAGGACTTCAGCTGCCAAGTGGAGGTTTTATAATCAGTCTTGGCTCAGAGCTCTCTCTCTCCCTCTGGGTTATGACAGAGCATGGCTGTGCCGTCCAAGCGCTCCAGATAGCGCAGGGCTGCTTCCTGGTCCCAGGCCAAGGCCGCGGGAGGCTGGCCGCTGCCTCCGCCAGCATCTGGAACCCATCAGCGTACACAATGGAGTCCAGCGAGCGGGAGCCCCTTCCCGCAGCTCCCACAGCTCCCCGCGAAGACGAGCCCCGCTGGATACCGCTGGCGCAATCGCACCCTCGCACCCTCGCACCCTTGCACCCACGAACCGGCAGACCCTCGCACCCTCGCACCCTCGCACCCTCACACCCGCGGACCCTCGCACCCTCACACCCTCGCACCCTCGCACCCTCGCACCCGCGAACCGGCAGACCCTCGCACCCTTGCACCCACGAACCGGCAGACCCTCGCACCCTCGGACCCTCGCACCCTCGCACCCGCGAACCGGCAGACCCTCGCACCCTCACACCCTCGGACCCTCGCACCCACGAACCTGCAGACCCTCGCACCCTCGGACCCTCGCACCCTCGCACCCGCGAACCGGCAGACCCTCGCACCCTTGCACCCACGAACCGGCAGACCCTCGCACCCACGAACCGGCAGACCCTCGCACCCTCGCACCCACGCACCGGCAGACCCTCGCACCCTCGCACCCTCGCACCCGCGAACCGGCAGACCCTCGCACCCTCGGACCCTCGCACCCTCGCACCCACGAACCGGCAGACCCTCGCACCCGCGGACCCGTGAACCGGCAGACCCTCACACCCTCGCACCCTCGCACCCGCAGACCCTCACACCCTCGCACCCTCGCACCCGCGGACCCTCGCACCCTCGCACCCTCGCACCCGCGAACCGGCAGACCCTCGCACCCTCACACCCTCGCACCCTCGCACCCACGAACCGGCAGACCCTCGCACCCTCGCACCCGCGAACCGGCAGACCCTCGCACCCTCGCACCCTCGCACACTCGCACTCTCGCACTCTCGCACTCTCGCACCTGCGGACCGACAGACTTCCTTTCACAGCACTCGCTGAGTTTGGCCTTGCGGCCTAGCTTCACGGTGAAGGCAGTCTCTTTCAATGAAAGGGAAATGATGAGGAAACCGATGTAGAAGGACGGACAGTGGACACCAGACTTAACCCATTATGGTGTGACATCACAAAAATGTTCTAGCTGAACATTCTAATGCTGATGTCACAATCACTACTGGTCGATGAAAGCAAAGAAGTTCTAGATCACTGACTTAGAACTTTGAGAATAAATCACTATTGCGGGTAAATCACATACTGTAGCAAGTAAAGCATGTACTATAGCGGGCAAAGAACGTACTATAGTGTGTAAATCACATACTATAGTGAGGAAAGCACGTACTATAGTGGGTAAAGAACGTACTATAGCGGGTAAATCACATACTATAGCAAGTAAAGCACTTATTATTGTGGCAAAGGGCACACCATGGCCGTGACAACTTACAGCTCAGATTAACAGGGGGGCAGTTTTGGACGTGTGAGTATTTAACACAGGCCTCCAGCTATTCAGCTGGTTCTCTGTGTCTCACAGTTTGTTCAAATCGGGGTGAATCACAGCCTTGCCTGGTTCGGAGCTGCTGGTTGGGTCCCACAAAGCGGGCGAGTTTTCCGTTCTGAATCCCCCCGTCTCACCGGACCTGCCACACACGTGAGGTACGGCATGTGAGGCTATGCGAGCGCTAACGTGCTACAACAAGCGCTAACGTGCTGCGCATGAGCAGGGGTTCCTCTCGGGTTCAGTACTCAGGGGTTCCTCTCGGGTTCAGTACTCAGGGGTTCCTCTCAGGTTCAGTACTCAGGGGTTCCTCTCGGGTTCAGTACTCAGGGGTTCCTCTCAGGTTCAGTACTCAGGGGTTCCTCTCGGGTTCAGTACTCAGGGGTTTCTGTCGGATTCAGTACTCTGAGGTTCCTGTCGGGTTCAGTACTCAGGGGTTCCTCTCGGGTTCAGTACTCAGGGGTTCCTCTCGGGTTCAGTACTCAGGGGTTCCTCTCAGGTTCAGTACTCAGGGGTTCCTCTCGGGTTCAGTACTCAGGGGTTCCTCTCGGGTTCAGTACTCAGGGGTTTCTGTCGGATTCAGTACTCTGAGGTTCCTGTCGGGTTCAGTACTCAGGGGTTCCTCTCGGGTTCAGTACTCAGGGGTTGCTGTCGGGTTCAGTACCCAGGGGTTCCTGTCAGGTTCAGTACTCAGGGGTTCCTGTCGGGTTCAGAACTCAGGGGTTCCTGTCGGGTTCAGTACTCAGGGGTTCCTGTCCTTCAGGGGTTCCTGTCGGGTTCAGAACTCAGGGGTTCCTGTTGGGTTCAGTATTCAGGGGTTCCTGTCGGGTTCAGTACTAAGGGGTTCCTGTCCCTCAGGGGTTCCTGTCGGGTTCAGAACTCAGGGGTTCCTGACGCACTGAAGCATGCTGGGTATGGGCTGGGCAAGCTGAGGCTGGAGAGGCCAACCAACTACTGTATACGCAGCAGAAGCCAAGGTAAACAAAACTCAGCAGCTGCTGCTAAATATACACTGCAGCATTACACAATGAGCATTAAAGGGGAAGTGGACCAAAAATGATTATTTGGTATGTACCCTCACAGTACGTGGTGTGACCTGTAATTTCTGCATCAAAATTAAGTCTTCATCTGAAAAAAATTGTTTGAATGGTGGTGATGTCACTGAGATAACTCCTCTTCTTCTTCTTTAAGTTAAGTAAACGGAGGCATCGTCTGAATTGATTGATACTGTGTAGTGGCAAATCTATTGTTTTCCCTACATTTCTGAAGTTACAATCACTGCATTTAAGACATATTTGAAGGTTTGGAGTTTTGTTTTAATTTGAACTAATCTGCAGGCATCCAGAAAAGTTTCTGAAGCCTGTTGTGTGGAGTGGAGGGGGGGTGAGTTTGTACATTTTCTTTATTGGGGGCTGAAGTATTTTATGTGACACATTTATTCTTAATGTGAGGGCCACTTATTAAGCTGGGAATGTGCAATAATATCAGAGAACAATATCAGAGACATAGCGGTACTGTCTGATCAAATTTTATTATTTGGGCCTGATCTTAAGATTATGACCAACGAGGCTCTATATATGTGCACTGGAGAAGCCATGAATTTGAGATGCAGGGTGATGTCAGCATCACAAGCAAAATTAAGGTTTGCATGGTTAATAATGAAGATACATCCCCCCCTCCCCCCACATTTCTATTTAAAAAATAGTTTCTTGAGCTGCAGGGAAACATCCTCCATGCTGTCCGTGACACACTTTCTCTCTCTTTCAGCTGTCTTTCTCTCTCTGTCTCTTTCAGCATCTCTGTCTCCCTCTTTCTCTCTTTCAGTGTCTCTCTCTCTTTCAGTGTCTCTCTCTCTCTCTCTCTCTCCCTCCCTCTGTCTCTCTCTGCCTCTCTCTCTCTCTCTCTCTCTCTCTCTCTGTGTGGCAGTTGGTAGGAAAACTTGGAACAGCTGTGCTGCAGGGAGACTTGAAGACGGAACAACAGAGGTTCTGTAATGAGGTTTCCATCGCTCTTCCTGCTCGAGAGTTATGGAACCGGAGAGACGTATTTTTCTCAGCGACAGTTTGGTCATCAGGAGCGATGCGTGAGGTTAGCGAGAGGAAGCGAGAGAGCTCAGAAGTGAAGAATAGGTGCTGAGAGCGGAATGTTGGGCTCATGTTGACGTTTCGGGGGGGGGGGGGGCGGGGGGGGCGGGGGGGGGCGGGGACACTGTTGGTCATCACGTAGATTCCTGCTTGTGGGCCAAATGGATCACAGTCATACGTTATTCACTGCAGTAGAACCTCAGAGATATGAACCCTGAGTGATGGACTGACCAACTGACCAATCAACTGACCGCGTGTATGAAACTGGGAGGGGCATATCCAAATACGTCTTATCGGAGCTCTTTTTATCACAAAAAAGCAAAAAAATAGTCACTCGCAAAATTAGACAAATGGGCATGTCTTTGTGCTCCTGCAGTAGAATATCAATCAATCGATCAAACTTTATTTATAAAGCACATTTCTGACAGTGGGTGCAACTCAATGTGCTGTACATAAAAAGACAGAAACAAACAGGGTGACTGCAGGATATTTAAAAAAAAAAAACATTTAAGACCTAAGGACAAATCTAAAATCAAGATAAAAATTATGGTAAGCGGGAGCAGGAGTGAAAGTGGCGCAACAACAAGTGTGGAAATCAACCTGGCTTAAAAGAATGAGTCAAACATTCCTTTATAGAGACAGAAACTCAGGCAGAGAATCAGGCCACAGACTGAGGGTCACTGAAACAGGACGCGCTGCTCGGAAAGCCAAACAGAGACAAAGCAGGCGGCTCTGAACGATGGAAAAAGATAATATTTACTCAAATCCCAATTATAACCAGTAGGGTTCTTTTAAAAAATTTTAAAGTTTATAGTGACGACACAAGAGTGCACTGTTTAAAAGCACGGCTATGGTAATGTAAATCATTCTCAAATTCTTAAAGTTAGTGTTTTGACGCAATTCTCAAAGTTATGAAGAAAATTTAGATGTTTGAATGAGGTGTGTCCCTGGGGTTCCGCCGTGTCTCTGGGGTTCCGCCGTGTCTCTGGGGTTCCGCCGTGTCCCTGGGGTTCCGCCGTGTCTCTGGGGTTCCGCCGTGTCTCTGGGGTTCCGCCGTGTCTCTGGGGTTCCGCCGTGTCCCTGGGGTTCCGCTCTGTCTCTGGGGTTCCGCCGTGTCTCTGGGGTTCCGCCGTGTCCCTGGGGTTCCGCTCTGTCTCTGGGGTTCCGCCGTGTCTCTGGGGTTCCGCCGTGTCTCTGGGGTTCCGCCGTGTCTCTGAGGTTCCGCCGTGTCTCAGAGGTTCCGCCGTGTCTCTGGGGTTCCGCCGTGTCTCTGGGGTTCCGCCGTGTCTCAGAGGTTCCGCCGTGTCTCTGGGGTTCCGCCGTGTCTCTGGGGTTCCGCCGTGTCTCAGAGGTTCCGCTCTGTCTCAGAGATTCCGCTCTGTCCCTGGGGTTCTGCCGTGTCTCTGGGGTTCCGCCGTGTCTCAGAGGTTCCGCCGTGTCTCAGAGGTTCCGCCGTGTCTCTGGGGTTCCGCTCTGTCTCTGGGGTTCCGCCGTGTCTCTGGGGTTCCGCCGTGTCTCTGGGGTTCCGCCGTGTCTCTGGGGTTCTGCCGTGTCTCAGACGTTCTGCCGTGTCTCTGGGGTTCTGCCGTGTCTGACGGACAGAGGGCCGAATTTCCCGCCCTAGCGCTCTTCCTTAACGTGGCGACGTCGCCCGCGGTCTGGAACTGAGCTCAGATGACAGCGGTTGGCTGTCAACGGTGTTGCCATAGGAAGGGGGGGGCTTTAGTTGGCCGGGGAAGGGGAGGGCCTTCTTTGGCAGGGGAAGGGGAGGGTTTTAGTTGGCAGGGATTACTGACCAACAGCAGCTCTCATTGGACAAGACGCCTGTGATCGGCCTGCACCAATCACGCAACAGCTGAGTAGGCACAAGCCAGCCTGTGCTCTCCCTAACTGACAGAACCTACTGGAGCAGACAAATTAGGAGAAAATGTAAAAAAAATCGGCAAAATGTATTGTTGTTAATCCCAAACAGACCTATGAGCTGAGAGGAAGCGCAGGGCTAGGTCAAAGGTTAACTTGCTTTATTATGTCCATAACACGACACATATTTACTGCTTCCGAAACCATCCTAACTCTATCCAGACCAAAGGGATGGGCTGTGTAATTATCCACAAACGTGCAGTCATGCAGCCGGAATGACTGTAATAAACCACAGTCATACCATAAACCCACACGGCATGCTCCACACACACGAGCAACAGTAACGACACAAGAGCGCATGAAACAGGGTGTGTGATAGAAGCACAATCACTCTGCTATGCCTCTGTATATTTCCACTGGTAAATGTAGGCCTAGATGCTACTAAGAAATGGCTGAGTTTGATCTTTAGTAGTAGTGGTAATAATAATAATAATAATAATAATAGCAGCAACCTCTACTGCGAGTCCAGAGTAACTCTAATACTCCGTTCTAGGCTACACCGTGTGATGGATGATACTGGGGGGCTGGGGGCTCTGCTGTGCTGTACTAGAGAGAATACCCACTCAGTCAGAGGCGTTAGATGTAAATTGCAAACCTGATTTGCTGACCTGCAAAAACATGCCCACAAAGCAAAAACAAATAACACCGTGTCCCCAACATCAACAGCACAGATTTCAGTTCCTCCGCATGACGAGGGTGTTTTTGCACAACAGAAACTATCAGCTTACTGAGAACACATCCTGCCTGCGTGGTAATACAGAGATACCCAGTGACATAGAACCAGACTAGTCATGTAGCTAAACTAATTCCTAGGAGTCCCTGCTTGTCCTTGATGTTTGGCAGATTGCTGGAGTGATATCCTTACATCATCTCTTCAGGAAACCTGCAATCTTAGCTTCGTCTGGTTTCACTTAACTACTACCTACCAGCTGCAGCTGTAGTGGCTCAGTGATTTAAAACAAAGGGGAAATAACTGTCTTACTGCTGCTATGTCAGCCGTAGTCATAGCTACGGTTATAGTCAGCGTTAGCATGTGGTAACTAATCACAAATTTCCTCCCAAAAATCTCAGATTTTATTGGAGTTGGAAGATCTAAATCACACAAAATCACGCCGAAAGAATATGTAAAATGAAAACAGAGCAGGACCTATAACTGCAGTCGATCGTATAGGAACATTATACAAAATATAGGTTTGGATCAATGGTATCCAAATTCAAAGGCTCTGCAAAGATTCTGCGTTGAACTCCCTTAATCTACACACACAGGACGTCACAAAAAGCAGGTCACTCATATCTGAGCAGGCAAAATTCTGGGCTCAGAGCTCATGACCAGACGGCCTCACAGTAACATCTGTCTCAGTCAGCGCAATCGCCCGGCGGGATATCTGCGATCCTGATACTGAGCTTCCCGCCAAACGCTGGAGCTGTCCTCCTCAGAGACTAGGCCCCGCCCCGTGCGTTAGCCCCGCCCACATTCAGAATCCCACCGAGCCTCGCGGCCAGGCTGACGAGCTGCACAGCTGCGCTGCAGGATCGAGTTTCAGCTGCGATGAGTGACACCCCCAGGTGGGCCGGCTCACTGGGGGGGGGGGGGGGGGGGGGGGTGAGGAGTAGGGTGGGGGTGGGGAAATCCGAAATTCCCAGCTCGTTCTGGAGGACAGAACTTGTATTCAAGAGGGAGGGATTTCACCAGTATCCCAAATTCCGCAGTCAGTTGGTGTGTGTGTGTGTGTGTGTGTGTGTGTGTATGTGTGTGTGTGTGTGTGTGTGTGTGTGTGTGTGTGTATGTGTATGTGTATGTGTATGTGTATGTGTATGTGTATGTGTATGTGTGTGTGTGTGTGTGTGTGTGTATGTGCGTGTGTCTGTGCGTGTGTGTGAGAGAGAGAGGGGGGAACAGTGTGCTCCAAAGGCCCTCTGACTAGGAAGCAAGCTCATATTCTGAAAGGCAAACACAAGGACAAGCCTTGTGTGAGAGCACAGCCATGGTGAATAAGAGTAGCCTATTTACATTACTGAGCAGAGCCTTCTCTCTTCTCTGAAAGGAACCGTCCTTTCCCTTGCTGGTGGGGGCCATGGCCAGGGCCCGGTAACCCAAGTGTCTGATTCGCCAGTGAGGCCCTCCATCAGACAGGAAAGGAGGTGATTGGCTGAGCTGCAGAAACAGTTGCACAGACCCCTCCCCCTCATCCCACCCTTGTGTCTATTATGACTCATCAGATCATCCAGGCTCACCCATCAGGAGCAGAAAGAGCCGACCCCAGAGAGTCAGACCGTCTGAACGTCTGAGTATACCTCCCCACGCTGGAAACGCCAGGCTGTGGTTGGCACTGGGAAACTTGGTCGTCTGTGTCATGAGCAGAATCTCAATGAACACCTGCACCCTTAGCACAGGGCTCTGTCTGATTCTGAGGCAGACTGGTCTCTGTTTAGGTAAGCGGGAGCGTGCTGGGTCTGCAGTCTCAGCACACACACAGAGGATCTTAAGTGGGGGGGGCGGGGGGGGGAATCCAGGGAATCATTCAGACTGTAAACCACACAGACAGCCTGTGGTCCTTGCACGGCAGATTTATTAGTATCTGGCATGTCCAGCCAGAACTTCCCTGAATTCGATTTACTGTCTAAATGGACCACCCATCTTTAAATTCAAATTTCACTATTCCTTTTTTCACAAATGTTAGGCAATGAAAGGAGATGGAACAAAAATGATCTTCACATCAAAAGAAGGCCAGTGTACCCCCGCACCCCCGCACACCCAAACACCCGCACCCCCGCACACCCAACCACCCATACACCCGCACCCCCGCACACCCAACCACCCATACACCCACACCCCCGCACACCCAACCACCCATACACCCGCACACCCAACCACCCATACACCCACACCCCCGCACACCCAACCACCCATACACCCGCACACCCAAACACCCGCACCCCCACACCCCCGCACACCCAACCACCCATACACCCGCACCCCCGCACCCCCAACCACCCATACACCCGCACCCCCAACCACCCATACACCCGCACCCCCGCACACCCAACCACCCATACACCCGCACCCCCGCACACCCAAACACCCATACACCCGCACCCCCGCACACCCAACCACCCATACACCCGCACACCCAACCACCCATACACCCGCACCCCCGCACACCCAAACACCCATACACCCGCACCCCCGCACACCCAACCACCCATACACCCGCACCCCCGCACACCCAAACACCCATACACCCGCACCCCCGCACACCCAACCACCCATACACCCGCACACCCAACCACCCATACACCCGCACACCCAACCACCCATACACCCGCACCCCCGCACCCCCGCACACCCAACCACCCATACACCCGCACCCCCGCACACCCAAACACCCAACCACCCATACACCCGCACCCCCGCACCCCCAACCACCCATACACCCGCACCCCCGCACACCCAACCACCCATACACCCGCACCCCCGCACACCCAAACACCCATACACCCGCACCCCCGCACACCCAACCACCCATACACCCGCACACCCAACCACCCATACACCCGCACCCCCGCACCCCCGCACACCCAACCACCCATACACCCGCACCCCCGCACACCCAAACACCCATACACCCGCACCCCCGCACACCCAACCACCCATACACCCGCACACCCAACCACCCATACACCCGCACCCCCGCACACCCAAACACCCAACCACCCATACACCCGCACCCCCGCACACCCAACCACCCATACACCCGCACCCCCGCACACCCAACCACCCATACACCCGCACCCCCGCACACCCAACCACCCATACACCCGCACCCCCGCACACCCAAACACCCATACACCCGCACCCCCGCACCCCCGCACACCCAACCACCCATACACCCGCACCCCCACACCCCCGCATCCCTTTACATCCATGCACATAGATCTTGAGGGGGGGCGGGAGCAGCAAACAGACAGTATTGGCAAATACAACAAGATAAAAATGGGGGGTGGGGCTTTTGATGTTTTCTCACAGGTGTACTACGGGCACTGCTGGCATGATCGAGGATCCACTGCTGGCATGATCGAGGATCCACTGCTGGCATGATCGTGGATGAACACAGACCGCAGCTCATGTCAGCGTCCAGAGACCCAGCCTGTCCAGGTGATGGTTTACTGTGATGCCCAGGTGATGAGTCACTGTGATGTCCAGGTGATGGTTTACTGTGATGCCCAGGTGATGGGTCACTGTGATGCCCAGGTGATGGTTTACTGTGATGCCCAGGTGATGGGGCCACTGCTGGCATCCATCCACTGTTGGCATGATCGAGGATCCACTGCTGGCATGATCGAGGATGAACACAGACCGCAGCTCATGTCAGCGTCCAGAGACCCAGCCTGTCCAGGTGATGGTTTACTGTGATGCCCAGGTGATGGGTCACTGTGATGCCCAGGTGATGGTTTACTGTGATGCCCAGGTGATGGGGTCACTGTGATGCCCAGGTGATGGTTCACTGTGATGCCCAGGTGATGGTTTACTGTGATGCCCAGGTGATGGGGTCACTGTGATGCCCAGGTGATGGGTCACTGTGATGCCCAGGTGATGGGGTCACTGTGATGCCCAGGTGATGGGTCACTGTGATGCCCAGGTGATGGGGTCACTGCGATGCCTAGGTGATGGGGTCACCGTGATGCCCAGGTGATGGTTCACTGTGATGCCCAGGTGATGGGTCACTGTGATGCCCAGGTGATGGTTCACTGTGATGCCCAGGTGATGGGTCACTGTGATGCCCAGGTGATGGGGTCACTGTGATGCCCAGGTGATGGGTCACTGTGATGCCCAGGTGATGGGGTCACTGCGATGCCTAGGTGATGGGGTCACCGTGATGCCCAGGTGATGGTTCACTGTGATGCCCAGGTACCACGCAGGTGTGCACAGAATGCAGTGTGTGAATGAGTGATAGCAATGAGGCTAAAGTTCATCCATCCACTGAACCTGACTGCTAATTAAATTCACTGTGGCTGCTGCCTGACAGTGAAACTGCCAGCGTACTGTACAGCCCTGCTCATGCCTCATGTGAATAGCTGTAGCCTGTAGGACAGAAGCTTCACAGAAAGCAGGAAGCAAGCAGGGTGCGGGGGCACACGTGTGGAGGAGGAGGAGGCACACGCGGGGAGGAGGAGGAGGCACACGCCAGGAGGAGGAGGAGGCACACGCCAGGAGGAGGAGGAGGCACACGCCAGGAGGAGGCACATGCGGGGAGGAGGAGGAGGCACACGCCAGGAGGAGGAGGAGGTACACGCCAGGAGGAGGCACACGCGGGGAGGAGGAGGAGGCATGGCCAGCGCTCTCTCCCATGCAGGGTCACGCAGAGGCACACAGGTAGGTCACCGTGGTCGCCCCATACCATGTGGCAGAAACACGCAGCGCTGCCCCCCAGAGGCAGGATGACCTGCCGCTGCTTGTTTTCTCTCATCGTTTCTTCCCCCCCCTCGATGAGATTTCTCCCGTAACAAAGCGACCCCGAGACCCCTGGAGTTTCCTGCACAAACACGAGCTGATGGAAAAATAATTGCCGAGGGTTAATAAATAATATCTCCCGCAGATCTGCCAGCGGGGCAGCGGGGAGGTAACGTGGCCCTGGGGAACAGAACTGCTCTCTCCTTCTCCCCAAAGCCGAAAAGCCAAACACCCCCCCGCCACACGTCCCTGGCTCTGAACAAAAGGCGGCCTGTTCGTCCGACGCCAGAGCGTTCGGACGGCATATTTACAGCCCTTTTCTACGACTGTAGGATCCTTTGTGACAAACATTCCTCCCCGTTTGTGGCTGTGACTCTCTGGCTTTCTCAGGCATAATCTATAGTCTGATCAAATCTGACCACCATCTCTGTGATGGCAGCAGCAACCACTATTCTAGGGATGGTGGGATGACATCACTAGTGTGCAAAAGGGGGGGGGGCACATCAATCTTCTCCAAGTTGCCTTCATGGGTGGATCCCTGGGCAACACATCCTTGAGACGTCTTTGTTTACTAATGTTTTGAAATATATTTAATCAGTTACTTCGAACAAAATTCTGTTTCCCACCAAAAAGGGACAATAACTTGCAGCCGACTCTGCCGCTTCACAGAGAAGAAGAAGCAGAGGGTTTGTTGCAGAAACAAAGGGGAAGTGTCGGGTCTGTAGTATCAGCAGACAGAAAGGAAGAGCGGTATTCCTGTGCTGAACGCAGAACAGCTGGCAGGAAACCCTCTTCTGCCGTCACTGGACTCTGATTTCCTCTTTCAGGAAGTGCCCCAGTCCCGTCCATCTCTCTCACCCTGCACTATCAGCCGCTAGCCAGGCCCGATCCTGCCAGACCAGCCCAAAGCCGCGTTAACCACGGCAATCACGAGGCTTCATTAATACCAACAAACCCACACAAGCACATCAACATTCAGCCTCTCCTCGTGGGTCTCCCACATGAGCTAGATGTTCTCAACATGTTAATCGCCTCTCACGTCCCAAACCCCTCGATCCATTTCGTGATTATTTTTGACCTGCCAGAGCCAAGTCACCAGCCAGTTACTGAGCAACGTTTTACTAAAGTGATCAACTCCTCAACGACTGCAAAATTCCTCACGTTCTCTCCCAGATCAAACTTCCCACGGGAAGTCTAATCACACCACAAATCCGGACCATGCCTACTGCAGCAGGTCTTGCTCTGAATAAATAAATGGAATCTGCCCGGCTTCATCACCCAGCGAATCCCATCTGCTCCAGCTCTGAGGAAACACTGAAGCACAACTGAGCCAAACCCCCAAAACATCAGACCACACGGCACCACCACTGCTCCACAAACCATGAACTTCACCCTGGTAAAGAAAGTGCTTCTCCTTTGGCCAGCTTAGTAAACTGCTGACTAAGTGGCAGGGTCAGGGTGATTTCCAGGGGAAGTGCTTCACCAGCTACGCTCACAGACTTCTAAAATGTGGTACGCCTGTCCCAACCCCAAAGTATAACGGCAGGTCACAGAACTTTCACCTCTCACAGCTAGATCCCAAACAGCAGCACAAGCTAATGGACATGTGCCATTCCAATACTGGCCAATCCAACACTAGATCCACACTAACTGACCAGAATCGTGAGTCTATGGATCCAAAATTAATTCTCCAGATCCCCCGTAGGACCCCCGAATGCGTGGCTGAACCTGTGCAGAATGGGACACGCAATACTGCGTCTGGGCATTACTGAGCCCTCATTAAGAACGGCCATGTCCTAAACCTGATGGTCGTATACATGTGGTGTAAACCTCTGAAATTAAAGGGCTGTGTCAAAATTTAGCAACTGGCACCTAAAATTAACGAGTTGATGAGTTGCAGAGTGAAATTTATGAGCACTTCAGACACACGTAAGGAGTCACCCATCCAGAGTCCTCGCACTCCTTACAGAATTCCATGCCCCTGGAGCTATTTTATTTTACGACTGCGCGATTTGGCCTTCCTTAGACCCCCGGAACTCTTTACAGGCAGAAGCACCGGCACTTCAGGGCCATTCAGCTGCTCGGCTTGATGACACGGTCATCTACAGCTCAGCCTGGGAGGACCACCTGGACCATCATGCAGTTCTGCCCATAATCTATTACACCAGTAAACAACAGAAACCTACTATAGTCTGTAGGGGGGTCTGCAAGGTGCTGTGTGCAAGCTTGTTCGCGAATAGCGTAACTCAGAAACAGGGATCTGCTGATGGATTGATGCTGCAGATTGCTTTGCCCTCTTTTTTGTCATTTCCTCCTCTGTCTGTGGTCAGCACATTTCTGGCAAAAGATGCAGAAAGTTCACCTCCGACAAACTCAACACAAAGCAAGTTGGCACTTTAACCCAGGGCTGCATGACCACCGAGGCCGCTGTCACAGTCAGCCTAAACGCACTCCGTTTCCCCTCCGCGACTCTGTGGTGTTCGTTGCCGTGGGAACACAACAGAGTATTTCCGAGACGGGAAAGAGAAGTCTGCACTATGCTTCATGAATAAAATAGAATGTGCTTCAGTCAAGCTTGGGATGAAGTGTGGAGGAAGTGAAGGATCCACAGCTCAGCTGCAAAGGGAAGTGATCTGACTGTTTATCAGAATGCCTTCACAACGATGAAGAGCTCTGCACAAACTAAAAAACTGCATGCACTGCAAAGGCAAATGCTTTTTGCTAGATGTCACGGATGGGCAGTATATGAAATACATGTTGACTGTAGCTTACAGATGCATTTTTAGGAGGTGTTTTGCATTCTGTAAAATAAAATAAAAAACAGTTCACTCCTTAAACCATCTAGAAACGGGTTTACGATTCAAGGTCATGTTCACATGCACATTATTTATTGGGTAGTACATTATTATTTACGTACTTATTGAAGGCTTCCTTATCCAGCATGTCTTGCTATGCTAGTAGCTTTAAAAGATGAGAAGTGCAAATTCAAGCCTGAGCCACAACCACTCTAAAGTGTGAAAAGCTGTTGATCCTAAAATGACACACAAACCAGATTAAACTGTGCAACACAAATTCCATTTTAAAAAGTTTTATTAGAGCGTTATTTTTACATGATGTCATTATGTAACTACCCAGCGTCCTCTGCCTCACAGACGCCGCTTTCATCCAGCTGGGCTTGTTTATACGGCTCTGGAGCTGAACTCCACGCGACCACCTCAGTCAGCGCAACCCACAGCCCTCTGGTACGCTGCGCTAAGCACCATATAGCGTAACGGTTTGAGAACCAGGCTTGCAACTCTAAGCCTGTAGGTTCAATTCCCAGCTGGGGAACTGGCATTGCACCCGCAAGGGTAAGACAGCTTTAGCTATGTACAGTCCACATCCAACAGTATGAACTGATTGTGTGTAAAGATCGTAAGCTATGTAGATGTCTCGGTAAACAGCATCTGCTAAATGCCTAAACTGTGATGTATATGTGCTCCACCTCAATAAATAGGCGCATTTCAGAGGGAGGCTACGTAGCATCAAGTCGAAGTTGACCGCGCATTGTTTCACGAGCACAACACTGTACGTGCTTGTGTGAGCTGCATTTGAGTCCGTGCCGTCAGAATTATTACACCAAACCAGGAAACAGGGTGTGCCTTGATCACAGAAGCTAATTGTTTTCAGGCCACATAGTACAGAAACATCGGTGATGTAATACACTGGAGGGAGTGGCTGCAAGACCTGTTCTGTTGCCTGGGGTCCGACCGCTACAAAATCTGCAATATTAAAATGAATAATAAATAATCCCCACAAATCACGCGATACAATCACGTCTACAAACATCCCGACTGCGCTCCTCGGCATTAATCAGATCCGTACACGCCACCGTTTTCTCTTCGCTGGTGTTGCACAAAAGACGCTGAAGCGGTCTGTGTCCTGGGCGCGTGCGCACGAACGCACCCATCCCACCCAAACACAGCACGCGTGGCGCGCTCAGTAAATCCGTTTCTCCGCCCTGGAATTATTTCCCCTCCAAAGTAATGGCGTCATGTGAACAGCGATCCTGTGAAACAATGCAGCACAAACAGCCGGACGCGCTGCCAAGCTCAGAGACGCTCGGCGCTGCTCCACCGGGGAGTGTTCCTGGCTTTATTCGCGCAATTAGCCGTCTTTTCACAGCATTACAAGGTTAGAGGGCCAAAAAAAAAAAAAAAAACACAAGTAACATGCTAATAAATAATATTTTAAATTGTGTTACTTAAGGGAGACTAATGAGAGTGCTTCCTGGCTTCTTGCTAGAGGTTGTTATGGTTATGCTTTGCTGTGGTTGGGGTAACTCGTGGATGCCATTTGGCACGACCCCCTCGGGGTACAGGATAACACCATCACACTTTCCACTGGATTTAGGGCCATAAATCAGGGCATCCACGAGGCCTTCGTCACCTGAAAGGAAGTGGGCTGGAACAGCATATGGCTGAGCTCAGCTACGCATGCAGTTCCTTTAGCAGCAACCCCCCAGTGAACGGGGCTAAGGATCATGCAGACTGTCCTGTGTAGAATATGCTACCATATACCACCACACTGATTCTATGGTACTGCACCATCTTAGCGATGAAGCAGATGCATACTCGTTCTATGGTACTGCCACATCTTAGCGATGAAGCAGATGCAGACTCATTCTATGGTACTGCAACATCTTAGTGATGAAGCAGATGTAGACTGATTCTATGGCTCTGCAACATCTTAGTGATGAAGCAGATGCAGACTCGTTCTATGGTACTGCAACATATTAGTGATGAAGCAAATGCACACTCATTCTATGGGACTGTAACATCTTAGTGATGAAACAGATGCAGAACAAATGTCTCGGGGGCATCTTCACATGAAACCAAGTTAGAAAAAAGGACCAAGTAAGAATCAGCTTGCAGCAGAAACTGTCCTCTGAAAAATCAACAAAGGCTTATTAAAACCTCTGTTCTGAAGCCTGTTGGGACCAGAACTGTGACACCAATGCAACTGCTCTTTTTAGTTTCAGTTTTTAAATAGATAGAAAAGAGAAAAGTGATAATCTATGCTGAATTGCTCTGAGTTTGACGGGTGTCAAGTATGTCAATCTGTTGCCAGGAAACAGTCAGAGTGACAAGTCGACAAACATCGCAATGCTTTTATAAGGGAAGCCCCATTAAAGCCGCAAAACTGAGTTTAGTTTCATTTTATTTATAGAATTCCAAGGATTAAAGGTAAGGACACAGTTCCATCACAGTTCATATTACATCTTTAATCTGTATGAAGATTTAGTTTAGGTAAAATTGTACGGTTACGTTAAAAAAAACAGTTAAAAGGCTACAGAAAGCTGATGAGGACTGGCCAACAGGAACAGGAAGTATGTCACTCAGCACGAATGAGGCCTGGGCCTCACACAACTGTCTATCACAGGAGGGAAAACATTTGGTGTGACCAGGTGTCAATGAGGCTTCAATGAACTCTTTCATAACAGGGCTGCCCTGCTCAGGCCTATAGAACTCTTTCCTAACAGGGCTTCACTGCTCAGGCCTATAGAACTCTTTCCTAACAGGGCTGCACTGCTCAGGCCTATAGAACTCTTTCCTAACAGGGCTGCCCTGCTCAGGCCTATAGAACTCTTTCCTAACAGGGCTGCACTGCTCAGGCCTATAGAACTCTTTCCTAACAGGAACAGGGCTGCACTGCTCAGGCCTATAGAACTCTTTCCTAACAGGGCTGCACTGCTCAGGCCTATAGAACTCTTTCCTAACAGGGCTGCCCTGCTCAGGCCTATAGAACTCTTTCCTAACAGGAACAGGGCTGCACTGCTCAGGCCTATAGAACTCTTTCCTAACAGGGCTGCACTGCTCAGGCCTATAGAACTCTTTCCTAACAGGGCTGCACTGCTCAGGCCTATAGAACTCTTTCCTAACAGGGCTTCACTGCTCAGGCCTATAGAACTCTTTCCTAACAGGGCTGCACTGCTCAGGACTATAGAACTCTTTCCTAACAGGGCTGCACTGCTCAGGCCTATAGAACTCTTTCCTAACAGGAACAGGGCTGCACTGCTCAGGCCTATAGAACTCTTTCCTAACAGGGCTGCACTGCTCAGGCCTATAGAACTCTTTCCTAACAGGGCTGCCCTGCTCAGCCCTATAGAACTCTTTCCTAACAGGGCTGCCCTGCTCAGGCCTATAGAACTCTTTCCTAACAGGGCTGCCCTGCTCAGGCCTATAGAACTCTTTCCTAACAGGCCCAAGGTTGCACTGCTGCAGATGTGACTCGCAGGTCACACTTAAAATGAAACACATTAAACAGCATCAGTTCAATATGGAAAAGTAAGCTGGACAAGTAAGGTGCCCTGAACTCAACTTACAACACTGTCAGTGCAGCAAAATTACTGCTTCATGTCTTACTATTAAATACTGATTAGACATTATTTATTTATCTGGAATTACTTCAAACAATTTTAAGCCTCCTGGACCAGCTGAGTGCTTTTAGGACGAGAGGCTCCATGAATTTACTCACACATAACATTGACACATTAAAATTTAAGAGTTGGCCTGGAAGGCGAGCCATAAATGCTAGCGACTCTACATCCCACCACACACTTTAGAGCACTGCCATTTTTTTTTTCCAGAGGCAAACCCCGAATGCCCTTTAAATGCCAGTCTAAATGGAAGTTATTTCCATGAAAGCTTGTTTAGATCAGGGGCATAGTGGCACTGGCCCCGGGCCAAAGTTTGGCATTAGAAGTTCTTTTAATAGCCTGCCCTCTCCATCTAAAACACCCCTCTCTGAAGAGCATGCTGGCAGCCTGTTCGCTGCCTCACCAGGAGCGCTGGTGCCACTACCCAGCATGCCCTGGGACTGTTCCAGCCACTACCCAGCATGCCCCGGGACCGCTCCAGCCACTACCCAGCATGCCCCGGGACCGTTCCAGCCACTACCCAGCATGCCCCGGGACCGCTCCAGCCACTACCCAGCATGCCCTGGGACCGCTCCAGCCACTACCCAGCATGCCCCGGGACCGCTCCAGCCACTACCCAGCATGCCCTGGGACCGCTCCAGCCACTACCCAGCATGCCCCGGGACCGCTCCAGCCACTACCCAGCATGCCCTGCGACCGCTCCAGCCACTACCCAGCATGCCCTGCGACCGCTCCAGCCACTACCCAGCATGCCCTGGGACCGTTCCAGCCACTACCCAGCATGCACCGGGACCGCTCCAGCGGCACGGCGACCGCCTGTTTTTGGTCTCCCCCCTGTGCAGCCGCTATCCCGCCGCGGTGAGCCGTGACATTTACCGATTCTTGTCAGACCCCCCGCTCCACCGAGCAGTGCGCCGGGCAAAGCCCGCCAGATAAGGCCCGTAAGACTCTCACTGGACCCGCCTCGTCCGGCCCGCAGGGAACCCAAACAAAGCTGCCCCCCCCACCCCATGCCGACCCCCCCAGGACATTATTAAATTTCACAATAAAATAATCTGTCGTGTCTTTTGCTCGGGGAGATTTATCTCTGCTATATCTGATAAAGTATATTTGTCCAAAGGGAAAAATGAATTTGTGTGGAGTAAAGGAATACAGATGGAACTCGGGACGGGTGTAAATAATTAAAACGGGTGCAGGAGACCCCATCTCTGCCACGGCCCTTCTATTTCTGCTTTACTGGCCATTTCAAGAAGAGCTGGAAGTGCCAAGACCCCTCAGTATGTGAGATTTACTCTACACTCGCACATTCTGGCTCTTCTGCCGCTTGATTCATTTCATGCAGTTCCCCTCTTTTCCAGGGTTTTGTGTCTTTGTGAAATACAGGTCTGTAAAACACTGATGTCCCCTGAGGTCAGAGGAGTCTGCATCTGTCTCATTATTTGGAAGTGAGACAAGCAATGACACAGGTGGGGGGCACAGAAAAATCATCTGATTACTATATTTAGCGTAACAGCATAAAAGGTGGTGGCAGTAGTAGAAGCAGCTGTAGCAGAGGTAATGGTTCTCAGAGTAGTGGTGTTAGTAGGAATAATGGTGGCAGTTGTAGCAGTTGTGTTGTTATATCTTTTCAGTGTCACAAGTCCTCTTACTCAAAGTGCCTTGTGCTATTTGACTTGTGCACTGAAGCCTCTGAAAGCATTTACTGTACCTCACCAGGGGTGCGTGTGGCTGTGCATGCCTAACCCATAAAGCCTGAGTTTCATAGTAAGACTGTACTTCATAGACATGCCTCATGCCTGACATATACAGCACCTGAGTCACAAGGAATTAAGTGCGGTTGCCACAGTCAAATGCTTCAGAAGGGGAAAGTCATGAAAACAGTCTGATTCTGATAAACGCAGAGCAGCCATGCCCAAATCCCCGGGTTCCCCGCCCGGCGCTTCCTGGAACGGGCCTTCGGTGTAACGAAATAAAAGCAGCAAACATGAGGCATTTAACCACAACGTTTGTTTGGAGATGAAATGTCTGCAATTTGGCAAGCCTGCAAACAGCAACATGCCCTTTCTGAGTAAGCTCCCATTAATGAACACATCACTGCAACAGACTGTGGCAACGTGTTATTTTCACAAATAGCTACTTAGCTACTAATTTGGCTAATCAGCTGGAAAAACTGTTACATCTAACACCAGAGGACTCTTTCTGCTATATGCACAAGATTTCTAGTCGTGTCAGCTTTTTCTATAAGTTTGCCAAGTACATACCCACATTTGAGTGTCTGATTAATGCACAAGCAGGAATTAGGTGAACTTGCAAACTCAAAGTCAAACTGCCACAAGCCTTTTTAAGCCTTTTTAACTTTGCCGATTTTGTTTTTTAGTATCCAAACCAAAGGACTGAATTTCAGTGATGGAGTCTCCTTTCCGTCAAGAGCGCCAAGTAGCACCAAGACGATCGCTGTGCCCCGGTTTCAGATGACAGGCTGGTGATGCCATTACCCCCCCCCCATTACCCCTAACCCTAACCCTAACCCCCCCTCCCCCCATTACTCTGATCTGATCAATGCTACTTCCTGGGGTTGCTATGAGAGGCAAGCACCTCAACCTGAGCCCCAAATGACCTGGACCGCCGTACGGTAAGAAACACACTTCTCAGTTCGACATGCAGATCATTTTCAGCAGGGGAACCCCGTTTATCTTTCACGCGGGGGGGGCTTATCATTCTAACCCACCGGCTGGTTTTTATTACGACACACTGATCTGAGATGGGATGCTGGGTAAAATCTCACGCCGCTTTTCAGTCAGAAGGAAAACACAGTGACCCCTGGCCATGAAATGTACGCAGCTGTGAAACTGAATTCCCCCCCCCCCCCCCCCACCACATAAGACATAAAAAAGCACAAAGGCCCTTCCGTTTCAGAACATACATCCAAACAGCTTCAAACATAAACCTTTACAAGTACCCTGTAAGAGGAGCACCTCAGACATCGCTTAATGTGTACATCAAATTGGAGCTTGAAATACAGTGTTCTGGAATGTTCTGGAGTTAAAAAGTGAAAAAAAAAACTAAAACTGAAAGGCGAATTGCGAAACCATTGTGCTGCTTGCCCTGAGCGTGCAGTTCAGACGCTCGTCCAAGGCAGATTTGTGCGTGCTTAGCATGTCCAAACAAGCATTTTCCCAGGGTTTCGATTTCTCCTGTTTCCCACTGCGGGGGCCACTGTGGAGTCTTTTCCCACCGAACGGTTCAAATCATGCACAGAGCTAAAAACATGATTTAAAATATATTTGAAAAAGGGAAAAAAACAGACACTTTTTAGGTTCTGCTGGGTGGCTCATCCTGCTAAGGCCCTGTTCTACTGCATGGATGGGCCCCTCTGTCTGCTTTCAAATGCGTTAACTTGGACTGTATTCACTGCTATGAATGTGATGTTGGACATTCCAGATTTGGTAAAAATGGAAAGGCATTGAAAAAGAAAATAATAATTTCAATTGTTTTCCTTGAAAACATTGAAAACATTGAGTCATTGAGTTATCTGTCACTACAAAGCCTTCACAGAATATGTAGCTGTAATACATTGAGACATTTGATAAAATGTGTAACTGTAAAATAAATAATCATAATTCATAAGTACTGTGATGCAAAACCACTGTAATTAAAGATCAAATCACTTTGTTTGTTTAAGGCACTTGCGTACTCTATCACTAATACAGCTGAGAGCTTGCGTCTCATTAAGCCCTAAAGGCCCGTGTTTCAATGGCTGAGTTTCACGGCCTACAATCTTATCAGTTCTGGTAGATGCGTTTTTTTCCTATGTCATCCTATAGCGAGCCGGGCCTGAGAGAGTGATTTGCTGTAAAACCCTGCAGTTTGTTTTCTCCACGCGGAGCGCAAGGTTACGTAAGGTTTCCGCCGCTGTTCTGTCCGCGCGGCTCATCCCAATTAACTCGATATGCGTGACGAAGCACGAAGCCTGCCTGCGGGAAAAGTGGGTCAGAGGTCGCGCTGGCCTACTGTACGCCTCTGCGACCGGCCCAGGAGCACCGGGGAAGAGTCTGAGGAACCGCGGGGCTTACCTGCGGGCAGTCTTTGATGTAGTGTCCCTTGTTGAAGCACAGGTGGCACAGGTAGTTGGGCGGCGGCCTCTTGCTGGGTTTCCGCGGCTCGGAGGAGAGGGACAGGTCGGAGAAGTGGTCGGTCAGCGAGCTCAGGCCGTCCACGATGTTGTTGAGGGAGCCATACGGCGAGCCGCTCTTGTAGAGGCCGTTATTTAAGGCCTGCAACGATCAGAGAGGCACCGTGAGCATGGCCGCCGCTGGCCACAGCAAACGCACAGGAACACAAACGACCGTTAGGTCGCCATAGTAACGATACAGTGGACACACACACGTGCGGTAGATCTGCCAGCTCTGTCAGCAGCACACATGGCAGTGATTTTGGGATTCCTGAACCTCTACGGGAGAATATGCTCCCCAAACGACAGAGAAATGAAGGGCTGTCTCAGTGAGCTGATTCGTGTGACCCTGCTGTGTAAGGAGAGGGGTGCAGGGTTCAGTAATTGAGGGGCGCTCAAACTCGGTCGTGGGGGTCCCCCTGTGCGTGCTGGTTTTATTAAAGCCAATCTCATGCTCAATTAAGGTAGTTACAAACATGTGCTTAGGTTCCAGTGTCTTTCTCCCCTTAAACGTTTTAGCACAGCGGATGTTTGGCTCACTGCCATTTACTCAGTCTCTGAAACCTTCATTTCCACAAATGGCTTAATTCCAGGGTCCAGGTGCCCATGCTTTTGGTGATTAGGAGCCCATTGCTTTCCCCCGTAAGTCTGTAAACTCATCAGTTACAGTACGGCGTTTAAGGCCTTTTTTTTAACAGAAGCTTCTTCTGCCATGTAGCACACTGCAGAAAGTGTTGGTTGATCTGACTGGTTGCCAGCCCTGGGACATGACTAAGGGACAGTTACTCCACACGGCATGCACAGATATTTCTGATATAATGAGACCTTAAGAGAGTAAATAATCCCTCAACAGACCTCAGAAGTGTATAATTAAGAGCGGCTATCAGCTTGTTACAATTCAAGGGGATGCAACTATGGCTGGAACAAAAAGCAAGGAGCCCCAAAACCAGGTCTGAGAACCCCTGAATACCTCCACAGAACAGAGTACAGGAGGGCACACAATGAGGGAGATTTGTGGGGTCACCCAGGAAGGGAGAGAGCGACTGAAAACCAGCGGAATGGAAAAGGAAGTCACTTCCAGCTCCTGGCAGTGAAATGCAGTCAGCGGTCAGGGCCAGGTTTGGGAGCAGCGGTCACGGCCTCTGTGTTAAGGCTCTCTGTGTTCAGGTTCTCTGTGTTTAGGCTCTCTGTGTTCAGGCTCTCTCTGTGTTGAGGCTCTCTGTCTTTAGGCTCTCTCTGTGTGTTAAGGCTCTCTGTGTTCAGGCTCTCTGTGTTTAGGCTCTCTGTGTTCAGGCTCTCTGTCTTTAGGCTCCCTCTGTGTTCGGGCTCTCTGTGTTCAGGCTCTCTGTCTTTAGGCTCTCTCAGTGTTTAGGCTCTCTGTCTTTAGGCTCTCTCTGTGTTCGGGCTCTCTGTCTTTAGGCTCTCTCAGTGTTTAGGCTCTCTGTCTTTAGGCTCTCTCTGTGTTCGGGCTCTCTGTCTTTAGGCTCTCTGTGTTCAGGCTCTCTGTGTTTAGGCTCTCTGTCTTTAGGCTCTCTCTGTGTTCGGGCTCTCTGTCTTTAGGCTCTCTGTGTTCAGGCTCTCTGTGTTTAGGCTCTCTGTGTTCAGGCTCTCTGTGTTTAGGCTCTCTGTGTTCAGGCTCTCTGTGTTTAGGCTCTCTGTCTTTAGGCTCTCTCTGTGTTCGGGCTCTCTGTCTTTAGGCTCTCTGTGTTCAGGCTCTCTGTGTTCAGGCTCTCTCTGTTCAGGCTCTCTGTGTTTAGGCTCTCCGTGTTCAGGCTCTCTGTCTTTAGGCTCTCTCTGTGTTCGGGCTCTCTGTGTTTAGGCTCTCTGTCTTTAGGCTCTCTGTGTTCAGGCTCTCTGTGTTCAGGCTCTCTGTCTTTAGGCTCTCTGTGTTCAGGCTCTCTGTGTTTAGGCTCTCTGTGTTCAGGCTCTCTGTGTTCAGGCTCTCTCTGTTCAGGCTCTCTGTGTTTAGGCTCTCCGTGTTCAGGCTCTCTGTCTTTAGGCTCTCTCTGTGTTCGGGCTCTCTGTCTTTAGGCTCTCTGTCTTTAGGCTCTCTGTGTTCAGGCTCTCTGTGTTCAGGCTCTCTGTCTTTAGGCTCTCTGTGTTCAGGCTCTCTGTGTTTAGGCTCTCTGTGTTCAGGCTCTCTGTGTTCAGGCTCTCTGTGTTTAGGCTCTCTTTGTGGCGCTGAACACCGCAAACACAGAACAGCGCTTATTAGGTTTGGGCAGATACGGCCTGAATGGCAATCGTGCCAGAGAACAGGGCGCCTTTTACTCGTCCTGTTCCCATTGTTCCACACAACCCACACTTCTCTACCAGCGGGGGGGGGGGAGCATCAGTGAAAAAGCGGTTGACAACGACCCTGATTCTACCAGCATTTGTCCTGAACTCTGACCTCCAAATAAAAGCAAATTATCTTTTTCAGTGAACGACAAACTAATGAACTGTCCAAACTCTTAGTGAGGTAAAAACAAACGCATTTAAGTTTTGACTTAAAGATAAGGAGGTTTCACAGAAGAATAGATCTGACTCTGCCTGAGCAAAATGCTGAACAGGAAACTGTCTATAGTGCTGCCCCAGCAGGAACTGCATTAAACAGCTGCGTTACAGCGTTGTCACGGTTTAGAGAACGCTACTGCCCAACTCAGACTGCATAGCCTATGCGCTAGAGGAAACAAAGTCAACCAACATCGTCGTCTAGAAACGAAATGCAGGGGGCTGTCGGGTAGAGTACGGGGCTGTCGGGTGGAGCACTCGGCTGTCGGGTGGAGTACGCGGCTGTCGGGTGGAGTACGCGGCTGTTGGGTGGCTGTTGGGTGGAGTACGCGGCTGTCGGGTGGAGTACGCGGCTGTTGGGTGGCTGTTGGGTGGAGTACGGGGCTGTCGGGTGGAGTATGGGGCTGTCGGGTGGAGCACTCGGCTGTCGGGTGGAGCACTCGGCTGTCGGGTGGAGTACGCGGCTGTCGGGTGGAGTACGCGGCTGTTGGGTGGCTGTTGGGTGGAGTACGCGGCTGTCGGGTGGAGTACGCGGCTGTTGGGTGGCTGTTGGGTGGAGTACGCGGCTGTCGGGTGGAGTACGGGGCTGTCGGGTGGCTGTTGGGTGGAGTACGCGGCTGTCGGGTGGAGTACGCGGCTGTTGGGTGGCTGTTGGGTGGAGTATGCGGCTGTCGGGTGGAGTACGGGGCTGTCGGGTGGAGTACGGGGCTGTCGGGTGGAGTACGCGGCTGTCGGGTGGAGTACGCGGCTGTTGGGTGGCTGTTGGGTGGAGTACGCGGCTGTCGGGTGGAGTACGGGGCTGTCGGGTGGAGTACGGGGCTGTCGGGTGGAGTACGCGGCTGTTGGGTGGCTGTTGGGTGGAGTACGCGGCTGTCGGGTGGAGTACGCGGCTGTTGGGTGGCTGTTGGGTGGAGTATGCGGCTGTCGGGTGGAGTACGGGGCTGTCGGGTGGAGTACGCGGCTGTTGGGTGGCTGTTGGGTGGAGTACGCGGCTGTTGGGTGGCTGTTGGGTGGAGTACGCGGCTGTCGGGTGGAGTATGGGGCTGTTGGGTGGCTGTTGGGTGGAGTACGCGGCTGTCGGGTGGAGTACGGGGCTGTCGGGTGGAGTACGCGGCTGTTGGGTGGCTGTTGGGTGGAGTACGCGGCTGTCGGGTGGAGTACGCGGCTGTTGGGTGGCTGTTGGGTGGAGTATGCGGCTGTCGGGTGGAGTACGGGGCTGTCGGGTGGAGTACGCGGCTGTTGGGTGGCTGTTGGGTGGAGTACGCGGCTGTTGGGTGGCTGTTGGGTGGAGTACGCGGCTGTCGGGTGGAGTATGGGGCTGTCGGGTGGCTGTTGGGTGGAGTACGGGGCTGTCGGGTGGAGTACGTGGCTGTTGGATAGAGTATGGGGCTGTTGGGTGGAGTGCGCGGCTCTAGCGGCTGACGCAGTGATGCAGTCGGTGACGCTGACTGCGCTGGACCGGCGCTGAGCTCCGCGGGGGGGGGGGGCGTGTAATCGCCCGTAGCGAGGCCCGTGGCCTCGGTCGGCTGCGCCTCACTGCGCACCAGTGGATCCTCCGCTGGACCGGCGCCAGACCCAGCCGAGGCCGCTGTGTGGTCCTCCGGCGCCATTCGCCATGAATGAGCCGCATCGCCAACGTGCTAACGTGCTAATGTGAGCTACATAGCAATTGCCTGGAAACACTGTATTAAGGCGGGGGGGGGGGGAGTTAGGAGGATTCCAAGGGCCCTGACTTACAGGGGCCCTCAAAAAAATAATTGAACATATGATTCTCTGGGGTGGTGGGGCCCAATGTGAGATCTTTTCATGGGGCCCAAAATCCCCGGCGGCGCCCATTACACATAATCCTTCCCAGGTTTTACGGAGTGAAGTGTGGCTACAGCGAAAGGCCATGCAGACAGTTGTGGTATTGTGTCTCCACAAATCACGGTGATGAAGCCACTTTCATGTTAAAGGCTACAACCAGGAAGCTCAGCTGATGGACTGCTGAGGGTAGAATACGCTGCGGCCGGCCAGCAATGATTTATCACGACATCATTTGGGGAGGAACCCACAGGCCTACACCAGCAGCACATCACTCATAAAATTAATATATCCACCGTAAATATCCCCCACGGAAAGAACCACATCTGCACCGCGTAATTTAGAGAGCCAAGAACAAAAGCATAATCTAGAGATGACACACACTTGGCAGCGTGTCGCCAAAACAGCCTCTTTGACAAAGAAACGGACCCCTGGAAGCATCTGCTCACCATTTACATCTGTCCTGCAGCATATGTGTGACTGTCCAACAAAAACACAGTGACCGCATATTGCTTTCAGCTGGGAATTGAAAATGGCGAGTATCAGTTTCACATTATGGTGGAACACGCATGGCCATTAATCAGCTGCAACTGTTACATCAGTCGTAGCAGAGCAGGTAGCATACACTGTAAAACTAAATGCCAATCTTACTAAATGAACTGAGAACTCTCAACTTTAAAAAGGAGTATGTCATTATTATAACTCAATTCAAAAGAGTGAGAACAAGTTTAATTTAAAAGATAAAGGCCAGTGAATACTTTGAACTGTTAAAGGTGGACTATGCATTATTGCCCAAGGTAATCTGTTTCCTCCAGCCGTTTCAGTAAATTTAAAATGAAAAGTGCCAAACTCTCAGCGCTGTATAGGTATGGGGCATGCCGCCTGCTGGCACACCTGCCACCCCACATTTTCGTCCAAATACACCGTAAAACCCAAGCGAGCCTTAAACGAGTGAGAAAACAATGAATTTAATGCTTTCTGTACCTGAAACTTTTATTTTTTCCATGCCTGCTTTTCTATTGGCTGTGAGCGGACTGGGCGGAGCCTCTGGCCCGCCGTGTGACTGTTTCATTCTTCCTCAGTGGACAGGAGCTGGACCGAGGCGAACCGCTCTATTCAGGTTATAAAACCCAGCGGGAGACCTTTTCAGCCTGGCAGGCCCCCTCCGCTACGCGCGACACCGAATCACCGTGCTAACACACGGGCACTAAACCGCGACACAAGGAAGGCTTATTAACCCCCCCCCCCCCTCGCACCGGCACTCCCGCTGTCCGCCCAGCCCGCCTCTTTCTATTCGCTGACCGGTTTCTCATGGACGGATAAAGCTGCGTCGGAGGGGGCGGAGGAAGCGCGCTGGTGTTTTTTTAATGACCGAGTTTGCAGCTGCACTTTCTCTGGCGACGCTTAACCCACCCGCTCCCGTGACAACCACCGGGGAGCAGAGCCTGAGGAAATGAGACGTAGCCCAGCAGGAGCAGATCAGACTGGAGGAGTTAGGCTAGGCTATACACAATATTCAGCTATTTTGGTACTGACACGTATTGAAATTTTTCCTATCACCACACCATAGGATAGCTGAATCAAATTAAAATATATTGGTAACACACATGTAGTCTATATATAGTTGAATTATACACCAGGTGTGTTGGCAAAGACACAACAAACGATATGTTGGCTCACATATCTTTAAACAGACTTTGATCATGTTCCATTCACGTTCAGATTCAATTCAAGAATATAAATGACACCATTGAAAGCAACTGCTGTTTGGTCAGTTCAGATAGCACTACAATCTGTCCAAAGCCTCTTTGTATTTAAGGAATCTCCAATGCTATAATATAGTTAAATACAGTGAAATGCAAAAGAACTTCAATTTGAGGGTATTTACAGCTGTCTCGGGTGATCTGTGTGAGATCTGTGCCTTTTTATGCAGTCCTGTCCCATCCCCAGTGGGCAGTCCTGCCCCCCCCCCCCGCTTTAGGGGAGCAAAATAATTGGACAATTTGCTGCTCAGCTGCTTCTTTGCCAGCTGTGTGTCTTGGTGTCATTAGCAGAAAAAGCTAACAAACTGTCTAGAGTTGACTCTAGACGTGGAATAAGCATTAGGAGTCTGTTCAATATCAGGAACAAATACGTTTGAATGCCAGTAAAGCTGACCATCATGAAGCTGAAAATGATAATAAATCTAATATATAACCATAACACTGGGTGTGTCAAAATCAATGGTTTGATTACATTGTTAGGAAGCAAGAATGCACTGGTAAACTCAACAACAACCTGGTAGACCACAGAAGACCACTGTAGTATATGACTTAAGAATACTGTCAATTGTGAATAAAAATCCCTTTTCAACTGTTGAACAGATCAAGAACACTCTCCAGGATGTGAGTACAGATGTGACAAAGACTACCATAAACCTCAGCGGGTTCACCACAAGATGCAAACCACTGATAAGACTCAAGAACAGTATAGCTAGGTTAGAGTTTGCAGAAAAAATCATTGTAAAAAACTGCAAAAAAAACTATAGAATTGTTGAACAATGTCTTATGGACAAATGAGATGAGTGTTAACCCAGGCCAAATTGACGAAAAGAGGAAAGTGTGGAGAAAGAAAGGAACTGCTCATGATCCAAAGCTTCTCCTCATCTGTGAAATGTAGTGTTATGGCTTGGGCATGTACGACTGCCTCTGGAACTGGCTCACTTGTCCTCACTGATGATGTGACTGCTCATGGCAGCAGCAGGATGAATTCTGAAGTGTACAGAAACATTTTATCTGCTCAGATCCAAACAAATGCCTCAAAACTCATTGGACAGTGCTTCAGCTTGCAACATGACAATGACCCAAAACACTCCGCTAAAGCAACCAAGGAGTTTTTCAGGGCCAAAAAGTTGACTGTTCTTGATTATTTCAGATTGTTAATTTGTCCAATTACTTTTGCTCCCCTAAAATGGGGGACCTATGTATGAAAAGGGCTGTAATTCCGACAGGGATCACCTGATACAGATGTAAATACCTTCAACGTAAAGCTCACATCCAATGTGCTGGAGCACAGAGCCAAAAAAAACTCTGTCCAAATATTCATGAACTGCACTATAGATGTCTCAGCTCAAATTTGAAGAAAAAAAAAGAACTAGGGTAGTCAGCTCCACCATTACCCCCCCCCCCCCCCCCACTGTGATGCGCCAGACCAAAGCCTGGCTCCTGTGCTGAGCAGTACTGGCTGGGGGTTGGGGAGCTGGGGGGTTGGGGGGTATTACAGGCGACTGGATGAGCATCTGTCTCAGGACAATGTTTGTACAAGCCTAAGTGGGGGGGGGGTGGGAAGGGGGGGGTCAGTGACTGCTGTGTTTAGGTCATGCGCCTCTCTTATCTCACTGCAACCCCATCCTCTTCATCTCATTAAACTCACGGAGCTACCTCACACACGCGGCGCGGCTGTTTACACACATAAGGGGAACGTTTCCAACACTCAGGCCGCCACTGTTTCCTCTTTTAAGGCTTTAATAGGCCTGCTGTTTATGAAGTAAAACTGAAGCATTCTTTCCATTACATTCGTTTCAAAGTCTGTGTTTTAAAGCCCTAGTTTTGACTCATCAAGCCGTGATCCAATATAATACTTTTACACAATTACTGTGTGTGACTAACTATTGGTTGTCACTGTTTTTATTGTTGCGAGTATTGTGTATTGCATCATATTTTTCATATTTCTGTTGTACATGGAAGTTTAAAATGCAACAGTGTACATAACAGTGCAAGTAAAATATGTATACCTTGTTTGTGTAAAGCAGAATATCAGATATGCAAGCTGTACAGTTTTGGCAGTTCTGATATGTTATTCTGGGAATATTCATTGCATACAGATAATCTGACAAATTTAACATTATCAACAAGACTGAAGCCCTGCTTGCATCAGTAGGCCATTATGAAGCAATGCTAGACATAGCGCACTAACACAGTCCAACTCTGGACATTTTACTGTTAATTGCAACGATGACTTTTTAAAAAAAGTATCTGCAATACTAACAAAATGTCTGACGCTATATTACCAATAATACTTCATCTGGTGGTTCCTCTCCAATGCATTTGCATGACAGCTCTCCGATCTGTTTTTATCAGACCAAATTCATCCTGTTAAAGCTCATTTGCATGCAGACCACGTGCCCAGACGCTTCTACGTGCGGTACATTCTTCAGCGACCGCCACCGCATGTGCGCGTTCATTAACAAATGAATCCCTGTACAATTCAACAGGAATCGATAGAAAAGACACTCCTACATGGATACTCAAAAATGCCTCACCGGAACTGACAAATTTGGTTGGTGACTGAAATACAGTACCTGGCTTAACGCTACACCACTGGGTCACTTTCTAAGAACCATGAATCTAAATGTCACTGGTCCCAAGTGCATATAAACCATGAAAGTGTGTTATTAAATTGCATGTCGATCAGTGAATCCATCTGTGGGGTTTTTTTTTTTTTTTTTAAATCTCAAAATTTTCTAAAATATATACATTTCTTTTTTCTCTCCATAGTTCACTTCTGCGACACTTAGCGTGCGACAACAGCACTGTTGTTCCTTGTCGCTTGTATTATTTATCAAAGAGACATTTGTAAATAATACGAAAAGCTACGATACGAACAGTCAATTTTTAAAACACATTTATGGTAAAATTTGGAATGACAAAACGGTTTCATAATCTGACAATCAACTATTAGCTAAAACTAATAGGGTCTAGAAATAGTGGACTGTGCAAAAATAAACGCCGCCCTATTACAGCTAGTTTCTAAGTTCTGTGTAACCGGGCAATTGCTGCAAGAACCCGTTAGATTTACTATAGCCTTGGCGAAGTTTTGCGATTCATACCGAGGATATCATGGCGGTCCTGTCATTTGCACAAATCCGCGAAGGTTTACTTCAAACATTAACCCAACCGAATTATTTGTAGAGGTATGAGAGTAAACACAGTTCAGCTAACGTGGCATTTAGCCCACATTTCTTCCGTCATGAAACCAGTAGGCTACGCCAAGCCGAAGCAGAGCAGATTACAGAAAGCAAGAAAACACAACTCTCTAACCTCGTTCCTTTGCAGCTGAAAGAAGTTGTTGAGATAGTTGGAATTTATAGAGGAGCTCAGGTCGGCAGCGGGAGGCTTGGTATAGTTCAGATCCGGATGGGAAGAATTAGTCTCTGGTCTGAACGCCTCAAAGGCACTGGTCTGGTGGGTGTCTTGTAAAGAAAGATATACCCAGTTTAAGAGCTGTGCAGGCTGGTACACAGAGGCACTGGTGTCTATGGCAGACAGCAAGCTCATCTTTGAAAGGCTACTCGCTTCTCCACCGTTACTTCTAGGTAAATCACAACTTCGGAATCTTGCTGTAAGTCACTTGGATTTGCCTTCCCGTTACTCGCTTCCCCCTCCCCGAAAGTCTTGCCCTTCCTTTTCTTCCCGATCTCAGCCGCGTGCAGGGATCCTGATCCCTAGTCTATGGTTACGCAAAAGCCATAGCTGTAACATGACAGTATAAAAAGTTTTTAGCCACAGCCTAGTGTCTGCTATCTCCCTTTATTTGCGCTGCAACATCAAGGGGCTCATTGCATATTCTGGAGAGTGTGGAGTGCGTCATAGCCCGAGAAAGCAAATGAGAGAGCGAGTTTCATCTTATTTGCATAGTGATGTATTCATCTTTAACGTAACTGGACACCCACCATTATTTTAATAACCATACTGTCCACCCTTTAACCTAGGAAACCATTGGCTCAGCTGGTGAATATTAATGAGAACAGCTGATCGGAGCATCACTGGAACTTCTGCATTCCAAGAGCGGAAAGCTGTCAAGTCAACGGCGGAGGTAGAATTATGTACAGTTTTGTGTACGGTAATATGTATTTAGAATATGTTGAAAAATATTTCGCAAAAAAATTATTTGGTTAGCTATCAGATCCAACAAATAGAATATGTAAATTGTTGTGACTATGAACTTTCAGGTGAGTTATTACTAGTTTGGCCAGTTAGAATATAGAAATTGTGGTAATGTAGTGATATAGTAATATAGTAATTGTGCTCTCACCTATTGTGCAACAATTACAGCTAGTTAAATGTTGGTGTTATACTGTAATTAAACGTGCATGAACCCAGTTGATTTACTTCTCTTTTTCAAACGCAGTGAAGCATAATAAAGGCTCTTGAAAGCATTGTAAAATAGTATTAGTAGAGTAGTAAAAAGTATTAACAAATGTCTTTTTTATAGGCAACAGCCTGGAATGTAAGCTGCCATGTTTCACAGATTTCATTGAATGGGGTAAACAAATGGTTTTGTTTGTTCAAGGACAGAGGTGAGATTCCCAGGACCCCCCCACCCTCACCCTGCACCCCCAGCTCACACCCCTACCCTAACCCCACACACACACCCAGGAGAGTCCCCTCTCTCCTCTCCTCAGCCACAGCCTGAATGCGAGCGCTCCTTTATTTGGGCTGTAGGGGGCTCTGATGGAGGCCAGTGAAGCTCTCACCTTTGACGTCTGCGCGTCTCAGATCAACCGCAACAGCAGCTTTCTCACGTCTCCATTTCCCTCTCCTGGGTTAATTTCATATTCTAAAAATAAATTCCATGTTAAAACAAACTTGTAGCAAATAACAGATTTATATATTGCAAACTTGTAGCTTCCATTTTATAGCAGAGTATTAGCCCCAAGGCTCAGTTGGTTAAATAGCGCGCTAAATATTGCATTTATGGTCCTAGGGGACTACATATATATAAAAAAAATGTAACCATTAATGTACTGTAAATTGCTTTGTATAAAAGCATCTGCTAAGAAATGTGAGTGCGTGAGTGAGCATGTGCGTGCGCGCATGCATGCTTGCGTGCGTGCATATGTGTGTGTGCGCGCGCATGCGTGTGTTTGTGGGTGTGTGTGTGTGTGGGGGGGCGACATAGCTCAGGAGGTAAGAGCGGCTGTCTGGCAGTCGGAAGGTTGCCGGTTCGATCCCCGCCCTGGGTGTGTCGAAGTGTCCTTGAACAAGACACCTAACCCCTAACTGCTCTGGTGAATGAGAGGCATCAATTGTAAAGTGCTTTGGATAAAAGCGCTATATAAATGCAGTCCATTTACCATTTGTGTGTGTGTGTGTGTGTGTGTGTGTGTGTATGACCCAGAGCACCGGTAAGACAGACCTGGGCCTAAGGAGTAAAATGTGTTCACATGGCTGGATGACTTCTGCTTGGGCTCCAGTAAGTGGATACGCAGCCGCTGGTCTGAACATAAATTAAATAACCGCACCTAGAATAAGAAACAGAGGGTGGAAGGAATGCTGGAGTTGACTATCTGGTTTATATATAGGAAACTGATGCTTTTATTGAGTGTGAGTACAAGCATTAACATTTCGCATTTTGGACATTTAGCAAATCCAAAGTGACTTGCGTAGCTAACGTTTTTCTGTGGTATCCATTTATACAGCTGGATATTTACTAAAGCAATTAAGGATGGGTGCCTTGCTTGAGTGTACAACAGCTGTGCCCTGGCTTGGGTCTGAACCTGCAACCTCTGGATTATGAAAGGTATTTCTATTGCTATCATACCTAATAATAATGTAATGTAGTGTAATAACAAAAAATTCTATTACTCGATTCATATTATACCTTTAAAAATGGTGTGAGAAGGTATCCCAAAATGTATATATTCCAGGCATGTGGAGACAGGGAAATGACCTGTCAGGAAAAGCTTAAGTAATGTATAAGTCGCTCTGGATAAGAGTGTCTGCCAAATGCCTGTAATGTAATGTAATGTAATAAGTAACATAACATGCTGTTCAAATGGCATAAAATACTATACAAACTTCTCTGATATTCTGTTTGTGTTTGATTCTGAGCATTAAAAAGAATGTAGCATTCATAGACCAAATCTCATGCAGCGTATGAACTGCTAACTTAATAAGTGTACTGAATTCAGACCTTGTGGTCAGTGTGGGCTGAAAACCTTGCTGGCTGATTTGGGGAACGCCGGTGAATCTGCTTGTTCACGGAATAGATGGGCCAAGAGTGCAGGCTTGTGGCTCAGAGAACAGATGACTGAAGCACTTCCAAAGCCTGAAATTAACTGTGGAAAAGCAAAAAACATTGGCCTGCTCTAGCTCCAGATCTATCCACAGATCTATCCACAGATCTACCACAGATCTACCCACAGATTTATCCACAGATTCTATCCACAGATCTACCACAGATTTATCCACAGATCTATCCACAAATCTACCCACAGATTTATCCACAGATTCTATCCACAGATCTACCACAGATTTATCCACAGATTCTATCCACAGATCTACCCACAGATCTACCACAGATCTATCCACAGATCTACCCACAGATTTAACCACAGATTTATCCACAGATTTAACCACAGATCTGTCCGCATTACTGCTGAAAGCCAGTGCTGGGATGAAACAGGTCTGCGGGGCTGAAGCCATGTTCAGGACCCTCATGTAATCACATCATTCTGCCGCCAACATGGTTAAAGTCAGGTTTATACGGGTCTGGCTGTCACTGATCCTAAATATGGAGAGGTGTTGTAAATTTGGCAATGTGCGTTTGAGGAAGGCTTTATATATGAGTTGAGTCTCCAGTTGAAGGCTAAAGGGGGGGGGGGGGGGGCGTGGGGGGAAAGAGGGGTTCAGAGTCAAAAGAGGAGGCTGCAGCTGCTCTCATGGAAATAGACATTCTGTTTTAGACCTGTCCTGTACATCAGTGTCTGAGGTAATATAAGCGCAGCCTCAGGAGTAAATGCAGCTCGTAAAACGAAGAATGACAAGTCACCCTTATAGGGCATCCAGAGTGGGTCTATCAGAAAATAAAGTCCAGGGAATGACTAGGGTTGGGTGTGACGTTTATAAATGTATTTTAGGGAACCAGCTGAACATTTTCCTTGGGGTTCATTTTCACATACCTTATTCCCTGAAATTCGATAGAAATAGAAACCCTAAAATTTCAAACTTGAATTATATATACATATTAAGAGATAACTGAGAGGTAATTACTGGTTATTCTTTCTGAGAACAGGCCAAGCTGTCCTTTTGACTTGTTATATAAAACCACAAAAGGGCACATTTCAGCCGGTGTAATTGCATGTCGCAATTAACAAAACAACATAGAAAATATGGTGACTCTATACTGCTAGTCTGTCAGTCATCTTTCAGAAAAAGCCTGTAAAAAACAATGTTTGTGGGACTAAAAACACTGAGTTACACCGAGTCATGTGTTAGTCAGAGCCAGACAAATTTATTAATCAAACTTCAAGTTACACACACAATTCTTAACATGTATGCATTACACTGTAGATATATTCCAATATTGTATTCTGAATTTGCTTGGTATTATATTTTGGCCATTTTAAGGTGTCTGTTTAAGGGTGTCTGTCATGTGGCAGTAATAATACACTGACTTTCTCCCAGTGATTCACTTCTCCTTTTGACTTGACTCTTCCTCTCCCTCTGTTTCTCTTCTCTTTCTGTCATGGTCTTCACTTTGGAAACACAGCAAGGACGCGCAGTGTTTTAGGGGGCAGCAGTAGGAGGTGCAGTGTTTTAGGAGCAGCAGTAGGAGGTGCAGTGTTTTAGGGGGCAGCAGTAGGAGGTGCTGTGTTTTAGGGGGCAGCAGTAGGAGGTGCAGTGTTTTAGGGGGCAGCAGTAGGAGGTGCAGTGTTTTAGGGGGCAGCAGTAGGAGGTGCAGTGTTTTAGGGGGCAACAGTAGGAGGTGCAGTGTTTTAGGGGGCAGCAGTAGGAGATGCAGTGTTTTAGGGGGAAGCAGTAGGAGGTGCAGTGTTTTAGGGGGCAGCAGTAGGAGGTGCAGTGTTTTAGGAGCAGCAGTAGGAGGTGCAGTGTTTTAGGGGGCAGCAGTAGGAGGTGCAGTGTTTTAGGGGGCAGCAGTAGGAGGTGCAGTGTTTTAGGGGGCAGCAGTAGGAGATGCAGTGTTTTAGGGGGCAGCAGTAGGAGGTGCAGTGTTTTAGGGGGCAGCAGTAGGAGGTGCAGTGTTTTAGGGGGCAGCAGTAGGAGGTGCCGTGTTTTAGGGGGCAGTAGTAGGAGGTGCAGTGTTTTAGGGGGCAGCAGTAGGAGATGCAGTGTTTTAGGGGGCAGCAGTAGGAGATGCAGTGTTTTAGGGGGCAGCAGTAGGAGGTGCAGTGTTTTAGGGGGCAGCAGTAGGAGGTGCAGTGTTGTAGGGGGCAGCAGTAGGAGGTGCAGTGTTTTAGGGGGCAGCAGTAGGAGGTGCAGTGTTTTAGGGGGCAGCAGTAGGAGATGCAGTGTTTTAGGGGGCAGCAGTAGGAGGTGCCGTGTTTTAGGGGGCAGCAGTAGGAGGTGCAGTGTTTTAGGGGGCAGCAGTAGGAGGTGCAGTGGTTTAGGGGGCAGCAGTAGGAGATGCAGTGTTTTAGGGGGCAGCAGTAGGAGGTACAGTGTTTTAGGGGGCAGCAGTAGGAGATGCAGTGTTTTAGGGGGCAGCAGTAGGAGGTGCCGTGTTTTAGGGGGCAGCAGTAGGAGGTGCAGTGTTTTAGGGGGCAGCAGTAGGAGGTGCAGTGTTTTAGGGGGCAGCAGTAGGAGATGCAGTGTTTTAGGGGGCAGCAGTAGGAGGTGCAGTGTTTTAGGGGGCAGCAGTAGGAGATGCAGTGTTTTAGGGGGCAGCAGTAGGAGGTGCAGTGTTTTAGGGGGCAGCAGTAGGAGGTGCAGTGTTTTAGGGGGCAGCAGTAGGAGGTGCAGTGTTTTAGGGGGCAGCAGTAGGAGGTGCCGTGTTTTAGGGGGCAGCAGTAGGAGATGCAGTGTTTTAGGGGGCAGCAGTAGGAGATGCAGTGTTTTAGGGGGCAGCAGTAGGAGGTGCAGTGTTTTAGGGGGCAGCAGTAGGAGATGCAGTGTTTTAGGGGGCAGCAGTAGGAGGTGCAGTGTTTTAGGGGGCAGCAGTAGGAGATGCAGTGTTTTAGGGGGCAGCAGTAGGAGGTGCAGTGTTTTAGGGGGCAGCAGTAGGAGATGCAGTGTTTTAGGGGGCAGCAGTAGGAGGTGCAGTGTTTTAGGGGGCAGCAGTAGGAGGTGCAGTGTTTTAGGGGGCAGCAGTAGGAGGTGCAGTGTTTTAGGGGGCAGCAGTAGGAGATGCAGTGTTTTAGGGGGCAGCAGTAGGAGATGCAGTGTTTTAGGGGGCAGCAGTAGGAGATGCAGTGTTTTAGGGGGCAGCAGTAGGAGATGCAGTGTTTTAGGGGGCAGTAGTGTTTATGCACTTTATTCTCCTTCAGATCTCAAATCATGTGCAGTTTTAGGAGAGGTCCACAGTGGAGTTTTGCACAACTGGTTGAACACATTTAGCATTCAGATGGATGTTGTAAACCTGTTCATTAGTTATATCTGCAGAGTATGATGTCATTCTTATTTTCCTCTTTTACACTTTCCACATTTCAGCCCAAGATGTTGTTAACTTAGCTTAAAATTTAAATGTGAACATTTTGTTAACTTAAACATAAAATATAAATGCAACATCAGAACCTGAACTTTATCTCATTTGTAGGCAAACCCTGTCGCCATAATCATGATTTGAACATTGTTTGGGGACAAAATCTTTCAGGGGACCTTTACGTGTCCCCATAAAAGTTTTGGATTGTGAGAACTAATTTTATGTAACTGAGGAGGTTTCATTATAAAGAAAAAATTTCAAGCAAATGTTTGTATTATTATTCAAGACATGAATGTCTGCATTATTGTTTGCTATTGGTCATGTGGGAGTGTTTCATTTAAACTGAGAGTAAATGTGGTTTGCCATGATAGAGCCCTTTATAGCTGAACTGCATGATAGCCCGTTTGTCAAAGCTGTAGCTACTTATTTAGTTTTTCTTTAATAATCTAATAATCGTTATACCTTTTAGGAAACTATAGAAAATGATTTAGTGAAGTCGGAAGCATGGAGCATTGAACTTGGGTTGAATTAAAGTTGCAATTACATATGTTTGCCGGGTGAGGGCAGAATTGCACAATTATATTCAGTGCTGCGCAACCCTGCTCCTGGAGATCTACCGTCCTGCCTAACAAGGCACTCCTCATTCAGCAGTTAGAGATCTCATTAGATGCTAATTAGTAGAATCAGGTGTGCCAGATTCGGGTTGAAATGAAAACCTACAGGACGGTAGATCTCCAGGAACAGGATTATATTTGTTCTGGTTTGAGTTGAGTGCTGTATGGGAACAACAGTTAAACAAAAAAATAAATAAATTAAAATTGATATTTTTACATTTACGTTGATTGTATATTTATTACATTTGTACTTCATAGATTGAAGTTTGTAGAAGGGATGCTATACATTAAGCAGTGATATTTTTATTTCGGGTGACCTTAGTCCAAATAAGTAGCAACGTATCAATGAGATAATGTGTTTGCTTAAATAAAAATATTAAATTACACAATTATGTTGTGCTTTTGCAACAAGACATAACTGGACCATGTTTTCCAGAACCCTGCACTCAAAGGCCATGGTTGTTTGGGTTGTTTTCTGACCCAGTTGCAGTCAGTGTGGCATGCGGCTGAGTGAGCGTGGAGGACGAGCTGTCATCAACGCAATCCAGTGTTTTAACCTCACGAGTGAAAGGCTGTCTGTGAGCTCCGTAAACACATCTTAGCGTGATTCCGAAGCGCGTCAGGAACTCAGACTGCTCATCCGCCAGCACGCCAGAGAATCACGCCAGGATAACGCAGGGGTTGCGGGGAAAAATGCAAGCTCATCGATCCCTTGTCTAAGAAGATCCGCATCAGCGGTTCCGCGGAATGCGCGAGACGCACTTCGCCAGTCTGTGTCCTGTTGCCGCGGTCTCGCGACGGTACAGTGCAGGAATGGAGACGTCCAAGACGAGACGGGTCACAGCAGCTGCTGTTACAAAGCCTTTCGTTCCAAAACACAGACAGTCCCAGGTTAGGGGACGGCTATTCATAAAAATACACACATTGTTTAAAAATAGCCGAACACAGATATCTAAACACAGCTGTAATTTCACCACTGTATTTATGGAAAACCTAAACATTTTGTGTGGAAATTACAGAAAGACACACGAGATTAATTGTAACATGTTGAAGTAAGTATAGTAATACACACGGGCCTGACTAAGCAACACAAGAGAGTAGTCGGACAAGACAGAACAAAATTCTAAATTATGGAAATGCTGCCCCAAAATGGCATGTTTATTATTGAAATAAACATTTATTTTAAATGTGTTATTGCCTAGCACTCATGTTTCACCTTGCATCCGTACGCTGTAGCTGCAATCATCTCATATAGGCAAATCAAAGTCATTGGCAGAAATGTAAGCAGTCTTTGTTAGTCTTTGAGTTTTGACTACTCTTGGACATCACAGTGATGAATCATTCCCCACTGGGGGCTCGTCACATAATTCATTGATGATATATCGATACCTGACAAAGTCCTGTCTCCTTCTCTCCTTCCCTCACATAAGGATAATACCTGTCTCCTGTACGGAAATATACAGCCCCAACCTGAGAGATTTTCTCACATACTAAATGCTCTGTATGATAGCATATGTAGCATGCAGTATGCTATTTCAGACACAGCCATATCTATCCTGTGTGACTATCCAGTGTGATGGCAGAACAACCAAGACTTTTGAAGGTGGGAAGAACTTCGTACTGATCGAACTCACATTGAGGCAATCAGTGCTGATTGGTCAGAGGAGTACAAGTAGGCTGACCAAACATCCTCTTTTTCCAGTCATTTCTTCTTCTTGGGACCAAAAATATCCATCCAGGTAGGATTTCTAAATTTGTAAAATAGTCCAGTTAGGTTTTTCTCAGTCTGTAGAGCGCATATAAAGAAACAGAACACCTGACAACCCTTGTTCTCTTTTTAAAAAAATCCAATATATGGTCACCCTAATGTAAGGTACCAGCATGCAAGAAACTCTTGAGTGTTGTGGAGCTATAGCTACCTAAGCCCTGGAAGAAGCCACACCCCACATTGTAATCAGATACTTATGATAAGAGATATTGTCTAACGGGTTGGGAATGGGCTGTCTAATGAGCTGGGAATAGGCTGGGGATGGAATGGGAATAGGCTGGGAATGCCCTGGGAATGCCCTGGGACTCTCTTCACTCCAGCTCTCCTGACTGAAGGTTCTGAATAGGCCTGAGGTCCTGACCCTGGTTCCAATGAGAGAGCTGGGACCAGCAGGGCTTTGCTGGGGAGAAGCCCAGAAGGAAGCAGCAGCTTAAGACCCTTCACCAGAGTCCATCAGCGTCAGCACGTGGCTGACAAATGCCGTCCAACCACGTGACCAACGTTCATCCAATCACGTGACCAGATGTCTCTCTCAGGACATAGGCCACCACCTCAGCAGCTGAAGAGTTGGCCCCCAGCAGCCTTCAGCAAGCTGCCAGACAGATGTAGTTCAATCGCCTTCAATCATAAAACTTGAGAGCGTTAGATAACGAGTGTGTTTGAATGAACACACAGTATCTTTTTCTAATAATTCTTCTGTTATTTGTAAGTGACTTGGGAATGAATGTTGTATGTCACAAAATGTGTTGTCTTTAAGTACTCTTCCAATTAAAATGAACTCGGCTGCTATTGGTAGCTTCCTCCTGAGTTTATATAAATTGATAATGTTAATACATTAACTAGGTCCCCCATTGTTAGAGGAAGTCCATAACCAACATCTGAGGCAGATAAGTCAGAAGAGCAGATTCATATTTAAATGCCTAATACCTCCTTTTAAGAAGGTTTTCTCTTCAGTTTACTCTAATGGCAATACTACCAGGCACATGTTTACTGACGGATATAGTTGCCAGGTTCCCAGGTGCAAACAAACTCCCCCACAGGATGTACATGCAACGGGCGATCCCAGTAAATGTGAAAACACAACTGAAGTCAAATTAGTGCGCTTGCATCCTACATCAACAGCATGAGTTAGCATGTGGATGATGACTGTGTAGTGCGATTATTCCATTGACTGGGTCTCTGGCTTTGTGGGCTGATGGTATATCTCATTCAGAGTGGCTGGCTAGGGCTGTGGTTCTGAACCCACAGCAGCCCTATCCACATTATATCGACTACAACCAGTAGATGCAAAAATAGTGCTTGTCAGTGTGTTCCTCACATTTTGGGACAAATTCATGTGTGGAATGGACAGATTAATACATGGATTCATTATACAAGGTTAAAGTAACCTGGTCCATGCATTGGTATTGTACCCACAATTCCATTTGCCTTTTGACAAACGCATCTTTCTACCCCACCTTTGAGCTCAGGGGTCAGGTGCCTTAATTTGGCCCTTTGTATCTCACTTTAGCCTTAGCTCTGGGGCACAGTGGCACTGAAAATGCACTCCAGGCGTGAGAAGCAAACCCACCCGAGGCACTTATGCTCACACCTCTGATTTTATGGGTAGCTGTGATCTACTTGTGATCTACCTGCAATCCACCTGCATCAGTGGCGTGCAGCGTGAGCACTGGCCGAGGAGCCAGGCTGTAGGCCGCAGGGTGAGGAGACTGGTGCATGCTGGTCTGTGTCCTCCTGAATTGCCAGAGAAGAGTGCAGTGCAGTGATGGGACTGAGCTAAGGTTGTGATTGCCCATTGTCAACTGGCAGAAAACAAATGGGGAACATAAAGAATTGTCAAAAGTATTATAAGCTGTGTGTATGAATTCCTCTCACTAGTCTAGTGCAGCACATTCTTGGTGTAGTCAGTCAGACAGTGTACAGAAAACCCTTTTTTAATGTGTTCTCCAACCAGGGAGAATGGGTGGGTAGGGAGCAGGGGAGGGACTTGTCATGGCAACGTACTTGCATGACTCACAAGCAGTTAACCCTGAAAAAGCATTCCAAAAAAACTGCAATTCAGTGAGTTAATGGGATCCTGTAGTGGTGGTTCTGCATGCTCCACATTCTCTTTTAACTGTCTGACCAGATAAAGCTTGTAGCAGTAGCCCGTGTGCGCTGCCTGACCAGATAAAGCTTGTAGCAGTAGCCCGTGTGCGCTACCTGACCAGATGAAGCTTGTAGCAGTAGCCCGGGTGCGCTACCTGACCAGATAAAGCTTGTAGCAGTAGCCCGGGTGCGCTACCTGACCAGATAAAGCTTGTAGCAGTAGCCCGGGTACGCTACCTGACCAGATAAAGCTTGTAGCAGTAGCCCGGGTGCGCTACCTGACCAGATAAAGCTTGTAGCAGTAGCCCGGGTACGCTACCTGACCAGATAATGCTTGTAGCAGTAGCCCGTGTGCGCTACCTGACCAGATAAAGCTTGTAGCAGTAGCCCGTGTGCGCTTCCTGACCAGATGAAGCTTGTAGCAGTAGCCCGGGTGCGCTACCTGACCAGATAAAGCTTGTAGCAGTAGCCCGTGTGCGCTGCCTGACTGGTACAAGTCTTGCTGCAATTGCGTAATCCTCCAATCTTCATGACGTGGGCAGACTGTATTTTATTACATTTCACAAATAGGTACTGTTACATTACATTACATTACAGGCATTTAGCAGACGCTCTTATCCAGAGCGACTTACACAACTTTTTACATAGCATTTTACATTTTATCCATTTATACAGCTGGATATATACTGAAGCAATGCAGGTTAAGTACCTTGCTCAAGGGTACAACGGCAGTGTCCTTACCCGGGAATCGAACCTGCGACCTTTCGGTTACAAGCCCAGTTCCTTACCCACTGTGCTACACTCCGTCCTACAGGACTCCGTCCTCCGTCCTGTTCATGCTGCTATGTTCAGTCCTTAATTTTCCATACTTTCTTCATGTTTTATTACTGTTGACATTCTCTGTGCTGTATCATCTGGCCTGGAGCTTTCACATTTTCAGTTAATAGTAAACATCTATCTTAGCAACAGGTGCATATATAGCTGCCTCCTTTTAATAATTTATTCTCTTTGTATTTGAAATTGTGTGATGCTGTTTGTGCACTTTCATGGAAGAGAACAGAGACTGGAGCAGGGCAGCTCACTCGGCCCATTTCAGACTTTAATATAAACATTCAGGAAATGAATACGCCTACCACTGTAGGATCCTACCAGAGAATGTCACACAACCTGTGGTATTCATGTGATAGGGCTTCCCCAATGGGGTGTGGCCATCCATGTCAACAAGAATGAGTCACCAAGCTGCTGGCTAATACAATGACTGCTACTTTCCATTGCATAGATTTCTGAAAGTTTCTGCTATGTTGCGCAACACTACACAGATATTAAACATTATGCGCACACAGATACATATGCTGCCGCTACCAGTCTGTCACCTGTCTAACAAGATGTCCTCTTCACTCAGAATATGGTTTCTCTTCTTATTCCAAAGCCCATAGCTTATTTCTTACGTAATTTAGGCAATTTGCATGCTTTATGATTTTATATGGATAAAAACTATATGAAGCTATTATTTATGGTTCTAGGTTGCTATAAATAAATGTACATACAGTACTTGCTGGTCTGGGAATGTAGCTAGGCTCAGTACTGTAACAACTCTGGTGGGTTGCATTTATGTTCTCTTTAATTGTAAAGTGACTTGGATAAACGCGTCCGCTAAATTATTGTTATGTAATATAGGGCTACTCTGTATTATGGTCTATTTATTGCACATATTGTGCTGATAAATGCAACAGTTTCTGTGTGGTCATGTGTCTTTGTATTTCAGTTGTAGACCTAAACTAATTGGACAGAGTGCATAATGAACTTGTTCTGAACTCGAATCTGTTTGAAGAAGCTAAATGGTAAAATAGCTCTAAGCCTACTTCTGCATTTTATTTTTTCACCCAGATGACGCGGCTGAACATTCCGTATATGTCCAAACTTTCTTTTTGTTTGCGTTTACTCAGGTTTTCCTTTTCACGAGGTCATAGTGAATCACACAGTGAATTATAATTACATTCTGTGTGCAACGTCAATATGTTGCTGTCCTGACAGGGGTGTGTCCTATATGGAAACTATGCGACCCACCCACTTTAGCAAATACATATTAGCTTACAGGCTAGCTATTAGCACTTCCTGAGAACAGTATTCTACTGCAGCTTCGAGGAAACACCTTTTCCTGTGGTCGTTTACTCCATAGCCAAAGTAAGTTGAAACCTTCGAAAAGTAGCCTAAGTGACGTTAAGTCCGAGGTTATGACAGTGGGTAGGGGAAATAGATCGTTTCTATAACTTTAAAGTTAACGGATAGCTCATAATAGCCTACGGTTTGCAGACGAACTAGCTATCTTACAGAACTAGTTGGCTAAAATGGGACGTGATTTCGGCCTCCGATTTATTTTTTACGCTGAATAACATAGCTAGACAAGTCAACTGGCTAAAGTTAACAAGGGGCCTACTGCTGTGATATATTGGCTATATTCATTATAAAGCTAGCTTTGTGTGATTGATGATATTAGCCAGTGTATTTAGTGCTAGATGGCTAGTAGTGTTTCCATTTTGTTCGTATGCGAGATAGTCTATCGTATATTAGCATGCTCTGTGTGGTGCATTGCAGGGTCCAGTAGTAGCTGTGCTGTTCTGTACTGGAACATGGGTTAAATTACGCACGGTTATGTCACAGCTAGCAGGGCAATCACAGCGTGCGAACGCACTAGAGCGAAGTAAAAGTGGCTAAGTGGCTTGTGGCCTGTTTATTTTACATTTTTAGGTAGGGTTAACTAATGGTTAGTTACATTACTCTGTTATTGTATTAGTAATATGATTAATTTCTAACTAGTGATGTAGTATCCAGCTCAAACATTTGCACAGCTAGTTTCCGTGTAATTTGAGAAGCCAACTATCACTGATATAAAAATAAAATACATTTATCGGTTGTCCTGCCTAGATATAACTAGCCAATTGCCATGTAGCAATGACAAGATTTATTGTAGTTTATCCGCAGGTAACCCCGAGCTAACAGTGGTGTGTTGGGCCTATCCTCGATCTGTCTTCGTTGTCGATATAGCTAATCTGTTTAGCCTAAATTAACTTTAGTTATTACACGGCTTTGTTGAATGCTGGATTCTGGTTGGCCACTTCAGGCATTCGACCTCTAGACTAATTCGCGTCAGAGGTTCTTCGCCTACTCGGCGGTCATTATTTCCCAATAGTTGACCGCGTCGTCAGGAATCATCCCGTACCTATTCTGTTTGTTTTATTCCTTAATATTTAAGTCAGCGATGCTGTAACTATCATACTCCGGACTGCGGTACCTCGTACTCTAGTGCTGTGTATTCGTGCTGTGGTAATTTTATAGTTGAATTGCTTTTTGTTAAGAAACTGATGTTGAGAAACTTTCAAAAAGTATTTAATTATGTCTGTGGCTAGAACAATTTGTCCATTTCATATTTGAGTAGTTAATATCCTAGTAATTTTGCTAACGGTGCATTTTATATAGTTGTCTCCTGAATATCCTTTGAATATTGTTTCTGATTAGGGGAAATTATTTGCATGGGGAAGTGAAATCGACGTTTCGTTTCAGTGGCAGTAGAGCTGCAACTACTGGCATTAATACCTCATTCCCAGGCATAGCATATAACTATAATAATAATAACAACAGCAACTTAATTTAGGTTTTACAGTAACCTAACACGAAGCAAAAGAAAAGTGAAGCATAGGCGCTGCAGACAGCAACTTTAGTGTGTTTATATTTCGGTATCCAAAAAACTCACAGCTATAACTGGGTCATTTGATAACCCCGCCCTCAGCGCCGCTGTCTGCTCACAGCTCGCGGCTGAGAATAGAGTTTAAACCCACTTGACCACACAAAATACCGGAAATGGCAGGTGAGCTGTAACCACGGAATTGCAGCATGGTTGCCTTTTCATAATCCCAGGCCATAAATACACTGCCTCGCTAGGACTGCCGAAACCAGGCTAGCATTCGCCGGCAATGGCAATACCTGATAAGATAAGCAAAATTCTCAAACGAACGCTCTCTTGTCATTTTTTGACAAGGACTGGTATGCAAATTGCCATGCGAGTTTTAAAGTTGAACATTAATAGGAGCGAAGCACAACGCGGGCCACATGGAACCATAAGATGTAACACTTAAAATCAATTTTTTTACTGTAAGTATTAGATTGTCTCTGAAGGCCTTTCAGGTCATTGGACTGTCAGGCTGTCATTGCAATAATGAATTGGATGTTTGAGGTGAAAATGATCCATATACTTTTAGTTTTGTAGCCTTCTTCCTGTGCTGAATATGCTCAGTTAGATACACATTTGTTAAACTTGTTTTCTGATAAATAACATTTTCATATTCATTGGGAGAATGGCAGTTTTCCCCTTGTGCATACAGAAGTTTTGCTAAACTACCTGCTCAGTACTACTCAATTTCACCAAGATTGTTGTAATAACTTAGATGGGAATAGCTAAAATCATAACTCATCTAATATATTCACTGAAACTCTCATAACATCACAAAGCAAACGACATTACAAAAAAGTCAAAGGGTGCGACATTACTAAATATTTTCTTGCTGGGTGAGTTAAGTAAAGGAATACTGATTGAGGTGACGAACAGTGCCTGGTGGAGCTACAGGTTACAGTTCTGTCCCAAGCTGTCAATGTATAGTTTTGCACTTTGACAGAAAAGGGAACGTGTACATTACCTTATGCTCACTTAGCCTGGGTGATGCTCTTATCCAGGAAGAAACTTACAAAAGTAGAGACCATCGGTGTTACCCTCACAAGTCAGAGCAGGTATTAGAAACGTGTATTATTACCTGTTATCCAGGTGATTGCGGTGGGAGCAGATCAGAAACAGACTTAAAATAAATAAAAGGAATAATGAAAGGAATGTTTATTTTCTCAGTTTTTGAACATATCTAATCTGGGAGAATAATGTGCATATCTGCAGATCTTCATCCTTGTGCAGTGTTTTCATGTATAAAACATGTCTGGATGCAAACTGCAGAATTACGCCTTCAGCCTGTGCCCTCGGCGTGAAGTGGCTTTCTGTGTGCTCGTGGTTTTCCTGGGCCCTGTCCTAAATGGATTATGGGAAACGCTGTCTACTCCTCTGTGAAATAGTGCACATATTGTTCCCATTTTTATTGAGGTCCCGTTGTTTTTAAAATGAGAACGGTGTGTCTGCTGATGTCTTAATGAATGCGATGGACGTGACTCTGCGTGGTGTCAGTTTCAGGTCCCGTCCCGTCCCGTCCCGTCCTGACGATGAGCTACCCTGGGTATCCCTCTCAGCCTGGCGGCTACCCCCCCCAGCCTGGAGCCTACCCCCCCCAGCCGGGAGCTTACCCTCCCCAGGCCGGAGGTTACCCTCCTCAGGCAGGGGGCTATCCCCCTCAGGCAGGGGGCTATCCTCCTCAGGCTGGAGGCTACCCCCCCCAGGCTGGAGGTTACCCTCCTCAAGCAGGGGGCTACCCTCCCCAGGCAGGTGGATACCCATCCATGCCCCCTGCAGGTAAGTCATTTGGGCTTTTGTGCATCTCTGTAAGCTAAAATGCTTTTCAGTTGTCATTATAGTATCTTGCTGTTGGCTGTGTTCTGGGTAGAACTTGCACTGTCCAGGTCAAGTCATTGCTGGCACACGGTGGGTCCCATAGAAAACCGGAGGAGTGTGGTTCAGCCCAGTCTGAGGACACACGTGTGTGTGTGTGTTAAAGTAATGAACACGCGTGTGTTAAAGTAATGAACGTGTGTGTGTTAAAGTAATGAACACGTGTGTGTGTGTTAAAGTAATGAACGTGTGTGTGTGTGTGTGTGTGTGTGTGTGTGTGTGTGTGTGTGTGAAAGTAATGAACGTGTGTGTGTGTGTGTGTGAGAAAGTAATGAACATGTGTGTGTTAAAGTAATGAACGTGTGTGTGTTAAAGTAATGAACACGTGTGTGTGTGTTAAAGTAATGAACACGCGTGTGTGTGTGTGTGTGTGTGTGTGTGTGAAAGTAATGAACATGTGTGTGTGTGTGTGTGTTAAAGTAATGAACACGTGTGTGTGTGTTAAAGTAATGAACACGCATGTGTGTGTGTGTGTGTGTGTGTGTGTTAAAGTAATGAACATGTGTGTGTGTGTGTGTGTGTGTGTGTGTGTGTGTGTGTGTGTGTGAAAGTAATGAACATGTGTGTGTGTGTGTGTGTGTTAAAGTAATGAACATGTGTGTGTGTGTGTGTTAAAGTAATAAACACGTGTGTGTGTGTTAAAGTAATGAACATGCATGTGTGTGTGTGTGTGTGTGTGTTAAAGTAATGAACATGTGTGTGTGTGTGTGTGTGTGTGTGTGTGTGTTAAAGTAATGAACGTGTGTGTGTGTGTGTGTGTGTTAAAGTAATGAACATGTGTGTGTGTGTGTGTTAAAGTAATGAACACACGTGTGTTAGCGCAATGAACGCGCGCGCGCGCGCGCGTGTGTCTGTATTGTTCTTGTGGGCGCCCATGTCCCCTCTGAGCCACACGTGCATGGCGGTGCAGAACTGGTAAAAACCTGTGCTGCAGAACGTGCGGGCTGCACTGGGAGAACGGCACACTGTCCCTTAAAAAACAAAACAGAACAAAGGGTGAGGGGCATCTAACATGTTCTCTCACAGTCATCATTGCTAGGCTCCTTTTATTGACCCAAGAGCACACTTTAGCATGACAAAACCTTTCAGGCATCGACTTGAACGTTTGTCATGACCTGCATTCCAAACTTTGCATAACATGTCTGCTTCTTTTACACAGTGTGATCCTGTTCTCTTACACAGTGTGATCCTGTTCTCTTACACAGTGTGTGATCCTGTTCTCTTACACAGTGTGTGATCCTGTTCTCTTACACAGTGTGATCCTGTTCTCTTACAGTGTGATCCTGTTCTCTTACAGTGTGATCCTGTTCTCTTACACAGTGTGATCCTGTTCTTACAGTGTGTGATCCTGTTCTCTTACACAGTGTGATCCTGTTCTCTTACACAGTGTGATCCTGTTCTCTTACACAGTGTGTGATCCTGTTCTCTTACACAGTGTGTGATCCTGTTCTCTTACACAGTGTGTGATCCTGTTCTCTTACACAGTGTGTGATCCTGTTCTCTTACACAGTGTGTGATCCTGTTCTCTTACACAGTGTGTGATCCTGTTCTCTTACAGTGTGATCCTGTTCTCTTACACAGTGTGATCCTGTTCTTACAGTGTGTGATCCTGTTCTCTTACACAGTGTGATCCTGTTCTCTTACAGTGTGTGATCCTGTTCTCACACAGTGTGATCCTGTTCTCTTACACAGTGTGATCCTGTTCTCTTACACAGTGTGATCCTGTTGTCTTACACAGTGTGATCCTGTTGTCTTACACAGTGTGATCCTGTTCTCTTACACAGTGTGATCCTGTTCTCTTACACAGTGTGATCCTGTTCTTACACAGTGTGATCCTGTTCTCTTACAGTGTGATCCTGATCTCTTACACAGTGTGATCCTGTTCTCTTACACAGTGTGATCCTGTTCTTACACAGTGTGATCCTGTTCTTACACAGTGTGATCCTGTTCTCTTACACAGTGTGTGATCCTGTTGTCTTGCACAGTGTGATCCTGTTCTCTTACACAGTGTGATCCTGTTCTCTTACACAGTGTGATCCTGTTCTTTTATCTGTTTCATACCTGTGTGTGTGACACAGGTTCATTTACTCATTCATTTCATTATCAGGAGTTTTACAGCGTTTAGACTGCTCAGTTGGACCTGTGTTTGGTAGTTGTTCCAGTGACCTTCGATATGAGCTCACTGTACGTCGCTTTCAATACAAGCGTCTGCCAAATAAATGTAATGTTATGTGATGTCTTAGTGAGTGTGTGTAATTTAACTCTGTGTGTTTGTGAGCATATATGGTTGCTCTTTATTTTTTGATCTCATTGGAGATAAAATATATGTAAACGGTTAATCTTGTCAAAGACATGTCAGCGCAGCAGTGAGTCTGAAGTTTAAATTGGCGTTCTGTGTTTCAGGTGGTTGGGGCGGTAGTCCTGGCTTTCCCTCCATCGGTCTGGACAACCTGAGCAATCCTGCGTTCAATGCTGCCAATATGAACGCGATGGTAAGCCTGACCTTAACAGTACAAAACTCAACCGTGTGCAGAAAATCATTCCTGGATAATTCACTGTAATTTACGGGGCTGAGTTATGGTATCAAGGCTTTGAATGTACGTTTTAATCGCTCTAAAAATCAGAAACAATGAGCCGGCCTCCTATCTGGCGTCTGGACTCTCTCTTCTGCTTCAGCGTCAGTGTGAAGCTAATGGCCAAACGCCTCATTAATTTGCTAGCTCAGTTTCTGTAAAAACTTCCTACTTGCGATTGCGCCTATCAGTTTCCTGTTCCTGAGTGTTGTAGTCCTTAACCGTACGTTAGCAGTCCCTTTGACTGTCCGTGCTCTACCCCGCCCCGCCCCGCCCGTGTCTGTTCTGTTTGCATGTGCTCTTTTTATCCTATGCACTGTCTCTTGCCACCGCAGGCCGGCCAGATCTCAGCTGCCATGGGAGGGTTTACCCAAAATCCGTCCATGTTCTCTCAAGCACCCGGTGGGTACCCCACCCCCCAGCCAGGCGGGTTCGGTGCTCCCCCCCCTAACCAACAGCCTTATGGCATGTACCCCCAGTCAGGAGGAGGCATGCCCCAGGCTCAGGGCTTTCCCACGGCCCCCTCAGGTCAGCCTATGCCCAGTTACCCAGCAGCCCCTGCGGCCTCGTCGGGATTCGGAGGAGGTGCTCCGGTGGCTCCGCCCGTTAACGTAAGGAACTCTGAAAACAGCGCCGTAGCAAAAACACCAGACCACACCTTTCACCATAAACCCCCCCTCCCCCCTCCTCCCCTCCCCCCTCCCTGAGGATAGCCCCCTGGTGAGAGGAAGTGCTCCCATGGTCCCCTCCTGTACAGCACCCTGGGAGGGTTTCTTTGGGGTTTTAGGCTATGGTATAGCATAGAGACATATGGTTTGTGTGGTATAGCATAGAGACATACGGTTTGTTTGGTATAGCATAGAGACATACGGTTTGTGTGGTATAGCATAGAGGCATACGGTTTGTGTGGTATAGCATAGAGACATACGGCTTGTGTGGTATAGCATAGAGGCATACGGTTTGTTTGGTATAGCATAGAGACATACGGTTTGTGTGGTATAGCATAGAGACCTACGGTTTGTGTGGTATAGCATAGAGGCATACGGTTTGTTTGGTATAGCATAGAGACATACGGTTTGTGTGGTATAGCATAGAGACATGCGGTTTGTGTGGTATAGCATAGAGACATACGGTTTGTTTGGTATAGCATAGAGACATACGGTTTGTGTGGTATAGCATAGAGACCTACGGTTTGTGTGGTATAGCATAGAGACATACGGTTTGTGTGGTATAGCATAGAGACCTACGGTTTGTGTGGTATAGCATAGAGGCCTACGGTTTGTGTGGTATAGCATAGAGACCTACGGTTTGTGTGGTATAGCATGGAGACCTATGGTTTTATGGTATAGCATAGAGACCTACGGTTTTATGGTATAGCATAGAGACATACGGTTTGTGTGGTATAGCATAGAGACATACGGTTTGTATGGTATAGCATAGAGACCTACGGTTTGTATGGTATAGCATAGAGACCTACGGTTTGTGTGGTATAGCATAGAGACCTACGGTTTGTGTGGTATATCATAGAGACCTACAGTTATAAATTAAAAAAGGTATTTTCATAATTAGGGTACATTACATTAACAGATGCTGTGGATAACATTGTAAGCAAATGCAAGGCAGTTATCCACAGACTGGGCTGAGTGCAGCATAATGATAGAAATATTCAGTAGGACATGTCGAGCTGTATTTGCTGTAGTTTTGGTGTGTTTTACTGCCCAAGTGTCCACTGCTCTCGTTTCCCTCCCTCTGGTCCAAATTAATTTGTGGTGATTTTGGGTGTTGTTTCCTCAGAGGGGATACAGAGGCTCCATTCAGGACTTCCCGGGGGCAGACCCACTGAAGGATGTGGAGGTGCTCCGGAAGGCGATGAAGGGCTTTGGTGAGTGCTAGCCTGTAGCATCCCCGCCGTGTAGCCCCCTGGCCCTGTAGCGTCCCCGCCGTGTAGCCCCCTGGCCCTGTAGCATCCCCGCCGTGTAGCCCCCTGGCCCTGTAGCCTCCCCGCCGTGTAGCCCCCTGGCCCTGTAGCGTCCCCGCCGTGTAGCCCCCTGGCCCTGTAGCCTCCCCGCCGTGTAGCCCCCTGGCCCTGTAGCGTCCCCGCCGTGTAGCCCCCTGGCCCTGTAGCGTCCCCGCCGTGTAGCCCCCTGGCCCTGTAGCGTCCCCGCCGTGTAGCCCCCTGGCCCTGTAGCGTCCCCGCCGTGTAGCCCCCTGGCCCTGTAGCCTCCCCGCCGTGTAGCCCCCTGGCCCTGTAGCCTCCCCGCCGTGTAGCCCCCTGGCCCTGTAGCGTCCCCGCCGTGTAGCCCCCTGGCCCTGTAGCGTTCCCGCCGTGTAGCCCCCTGGCCCTGTAGCGTCCCCGCCGTGTAGCCCCCTGGCTCGGTGGCCACTCCCGTGTCTGACTGGGCTGTTTCCTTGCAGGTTAAAAATAACACACCTTTGCCCTTTACAGTGGAGTAACGGGATCATTTACAGTGGAGCCCATCGTACCGCACGCTAAATTTGTTGGTGTAGCAGCTGGAGCTGGTCGTAGCAGTTTGTACTGAGTTTGCCTTTCCTTCTCACGGTTTACTGAAAAGGCCTGAACTCTCCAAAGCTGACTGTGGGATGGGTTTAGTCCTGGGCTTAGTCCTGGGCTTAGTCCTGGGCTTAGTCCTGGGCTTAGTCCTGGGGTGAGTCCTGGGGTGAGTCCTGGGGTTAGTCTTTACGCATGTTAAAGTAAGTGAGCGTAATGGCGGCTGACACTCTGTACTCTCCACAGGCACCGATGAGCAGGCCATCATCGATCTGTTAGGAAGCCGCACCAACAAGCAGCGTGTGCCACTGCTGATCACCTTCAAAACCGCCTACGGAAAGGTATCGGCCAATCAGACGTCCTGCTCCTTCATTCGCTGCTGTACAACCTCCAGATGCAAACTGCCCAACCGAACACCGGGGCAAAAAGGCTAAAGATCTAGAATTAATAAGATCCGAAATATGATGCTTTTATTTTTGATGGAAATTTTTCTTCAGAATAAAATAGTTTTTTTAAATGTCATTTTTGAAAGTAAAAAAAAATTCAGTGGGGAGTCCACAGAATATTTATGTTGCTTTAAAACCGTTGCCAGAAAACCCAATAGAAATGATGCATGATTCGCAGTGCACCCACTGTGGGCGAAATGTGCATGTAGACTAGAGTCCAGCCTGTGGACCAGGCAGTGCTCTGTGGTGGAGCTGGTGCAATTTGGGGGAGGGACTTGTCCCTTTGTCAAGAAGAGGGTGTGGACTCCTGCCGTGTGACTGTATTCACGGTGACGTGCAGTCATTGGTCAGACTGTGTCCACAGCGAATCATGCGGCTGAAGAATTGGGGCTAATCTGGGAGCCCCGGCCAATGTAAAGCCACCCTTTCCCTAACAGGAAGAGGCCGCTGCCCTGATTATATAACTGAGGCTGAGTTCTCCATTGTCTGATGATCTGTCCATGGCTTTCCACTGAGACAGGAGGAAGAGAGGAATCTAAATGTAGTCGGCAGAAGAATTTTGTGAATTGTGTGTAATGCTTGATAATTCACTGAATCATTTTTTTTATTTATTGTTTTTCAAATTAGGATTTGATAAAAGACTTGAAGTCGGAGCTTTCAGGGAACTTTGAGAAGCTGGTGCTGGCGATGCTGAAGACCCCAGCGCAGCTGGATGCCCACGAGCTCTACGAGGCCATCAAGGTCAGCAGAACTGCGTGTGCGTGTGTGTGTGTGTGTGTGTGTGTGTGTGAGCATGCGAGCGTGTGTGTGTGTGTGTGTGTGTGTGTGTGTGTGTGTGTGTGTGTGCGCGCGCGCGCGCGCGCACGCACGCGTGCATGCATGTGAGCAAGCATCAGATGCTTTCTTACACCGTTGTGCTCTTGTGCCCTCAGGGTGCTGGGACTGATGAAGCTTGCCTGATAGAGATCCTGGCTTCCCGCTCAAATGCAGAAATCCGAGAAATCAATGAAGTCTACAAAAGAGGTGGGTATGGCCACCGTCGTTAATATTCAGTAGATAAGTCAGTCTGGAGCCCAGCCCAGCGGAGTCTGCAGTCTGGAGCCCGGCGCAGCAGAGCCTGCAGTCTGGAGCCCGGCCCAGCAGAGCCTGCAGTCTGGAGCCCGGCCCAGCAGAGCCTGCAGTCTGGAGCCTGGCCCAGCAGAGCCTGCAGTCTGGAGCCCGGCCCAGCAGAGCCTGCAGTCTGGGGCCCGGCCCAGCAGAGCCTGCAGTCTGGAGCCCGGCCCAGCAGAGCCTGCAGTCTGGAGCCCGGCCCAGCAGAGCCTGCAGTCTGGGGCCCGGCCCAGCAGAGCCTGCAGTCTGGAGCCCGGCCCAGCAGAGCCTGCAGTCTGGAGCCCGGCCCAGCAGAGCCTGCAGTCTGGAGCCTGGCCCAGCAGAGCCTGCAGTCTGGGGCCCGGCCCAGCAGAGCCTGCAGTCTGGAGCCCGGCCCAGCAGAGCCTGCAGTCTGGAGCCCGGCCCAGCAGAGCCTGCAGTCTGGAGCCCGGCCCGGCAGAGCCTGCAGTCTGGAGCCCGGCCCAGCCCCCTTCGCTATCATGTTCACTGGAATGCGGCCCCCTCCCCCCCAGTCAGACTGCAGCTGCTGAGTCGCTCTCAGAAGCACAGCCCTGTGCGTGCTGCTCTGTGCTGATAACTCAGTGGTTAGCGTGTGGTCTTCAGCTCCAGGAAGCGAGCGTGCTGGCTGGCGTCCCGTCCCCCAGGGGGAGCGGGAAGGGGTGACGGGGTTTGGGCTGACCTGAACAGACCTGCCCTGGGTATTTCTCCAGCGTCTCTCTTCTGAGAGCTGGGCAGTGCCACAGAAGGTTGAGGACTGATCGTACCGCACCGCAGAGAACGTAACCTCACAACATCCTTCCTGTTGCACTCTGAAAGCACTTTATTTCTGCAGGAAGTGGAATCGGTGGTCAGCGCAGTTGTAGAGCCTGGAGCAGTGGGCAGAACAGACAGAGCTCTTAAATTCTCTGTAAACATATTAATTGCCGTTCTCAAGTGCTTATTGTGTATTAATCACACCTGCAGTTCAGCTCCTAGCACGTACGTATGTGCGTCATGTTTGTGGTAGTGTTTGTGATGCAGGGTTTGGTCCCAGGGTGATGAAGCTCTCTGTCACTGTGTGCCCCCCCCCCCTCTGTGCACCCCCCCCCCCCCCCCCCCCCCCCCCCCCCCCCGCCTTTATTTCAGAGTACAAGAAGAAGCTGGAGGACGCAATCAGCAGCGACACGTCCGGACACTTCCGCAGGCTTTTAGTATCACTGGCTCAGGTAAAACTGCAGAGAGGAAATAATGTGACTTCAGACAGGAAGACAAAGATTCTTTACTACCAAACTTGACACACCACAACAATACAGAGGCTGAACTCTGACCGGGGAAGTCAGTTTCTGTTCTTCTCCCAGCTCGCTCTGTGGTGTGAGGTGAACCTCAAACCTCTGTGTGACAGGAAAGCTAACGAGCTACGTGCTAAAGCAGTGGTACCGGGTAATTAATGCCAAATATACATTTACATTTTTTATGAATTGAAAATAAAATATTCAGTTATTCATGATCTTTTTGATATTTGTGTTTGATGAATCTTTAAAGTGTTTCCTGTGGGAAAAGTATAGCTGTGATCTGGACTCCTTTACAGCAGAGACTGGCTGGTTGGTAATTGATTGGCTGGGACTATCTGGGAGGCTTTAAGTTACTGGTCCAGTTCTCTGGCCATTAAGCTAGACATTTTCAGGCTCGTCTGGCTCGTTCTATAATGGGCGCATCGTTTCCTGCGATGTGTCCCCGGACACTGACAGAGACCGCAGCCTCACCCGCACATGGAAAGTAAACGCGCTGGTTACAGGCATTAGCAAAGCGAACGAGCTGCTGACCGCCTGTCTCCCTGTCCTCAGGGTAACCGTGACGAGAGGCCGGAGGTGGACATCGGCCTGGCCAAACAGGACGCCCAGGTAAAGCACACTGCAAAACTGTGTAAAATTGATGTTAGGTCCCTCCTATATTCATGAGTATTACATGTGTGAGTGAGTGTATGTATGTGTATTTATCTTTAATATGTAACAGAAAAAAGACAGGCAGTGTTTACACATTTGGTGAAGTTTACATTTGCCAGGGGTATGAAGTAGGACTGGAGAGAAAAGAGGCCGTACTCACACCCTGCACAAAGGCTGCATTTTTGGGCATCACTTTCAAAGTTATTTCAAACTGTCTTAAACCTTTCGGAATTGTGAACTACCACCATCCCGCTTTTGCACATTGGAGGTTCCACCGTACTGAACGGTGTCTTAGCTGTGAGTGATTAGCCGTTAGCCGCGCTGGCTGAACCTGCCAGTACCGTACTGAACAGTGAGTGATTAGCCGTTAGCTGCGCTGGCTGAACCTGCCAGTGCCGTACTGAACAGTGAGTGATTAGCCGTTAGCTGCGCTGGCTGTAACCCTGCCTGTGCTGTACTGAACAGTGAGTGATTAGCCGTTAGCCATGCTGGCTGTAACCCTGCCTGTGCTGTACTGAACAGTGAGTGATTAGCCGTTAGCCGCGCTGGCTGAACCTGCCAGTGCCGTACTGAACAGTGAGTGATTAGCCGTTAGCTGCGCTGGCTGTAACCCTGCCTGTGCTGTACTGAACAGTGAGTGATTAGCCGTTAGCCATGCTGGCTGTAACCCTGCCTGTGCTGTACTGAACAGTGAGTGATTAGCCGTTAGCCGCGCTGGCTGAACCTGCCTGTGCCGTACTGAACAGTGAGTGATTAGCCGTTAGCCGCGCTGCGGCTGTAACCCTGCCTGTGCCGTACTGAACAGTGAGTGATTAGCCGTTAGCCACGCTGCGGCTGTAACCCTGCCGGTGCTGGTACTGAATGGGGAGTGATTAGCTGTAACCCTGCCAGTGCTGGTACTGAATGGTGAGTGATTAGCCGTTAGCCGTGCTGCGGCTGTAACCCTGCCTGTGCTGGTACTGAATGGGAAGTGATTAGCCGTTAGCCGCGCTGGCTGTAACCCTGCCTGTGCCGTACTGAACAGTGAGTGATTAGCCGTTAGCCGCGCTGCGGCTGTAACCCTGCCTGTGCTGGTACTGAACAGTGAGTGATTAGCCGTTAGCTGCGCTGGCTGTAACCCTGCCTGTGCTGGTACTGAATGGGGAGTGATTAGCTGTAACCCTGCCTGTGCTGGTACTGAATGGTGAGTGATTAGCCGTTAGCCACGCTGGCTGTAACCCTGCCTGTGCTTTACTGAACAGTGAGTGATTAGCCGTTAGCCGCGCTGCGGCTGTAACCCTGTCTGTGCTGGTACTGAATGGTGAGTGATTAGCCGTTAGCCGCGCTGGCTGTAACCCTGCCTGTGCTGGTACTGAACAGTGAGTGATTAGCTGTTAGCTGCACTGGCTGTAACCCTGCCTGTGCTGGTACTGAACAGTGAGTGATTAGCCGTTAGCCGCGCTGCGGCTGTAACCCTGTCTGTGCTGGTACTGAATGGTGAGTGATTAGCCGTTAGCCGCGCTGGCTGTAACCCTGCCTGTGCTGGTACTGAACAGTGAGTGATTAGCTGTTAGCCGCACTGGCTGTAACCCTGTCTGTGCTGGTACTGAATGGTGAGTGATTAGCTGTTAGCCGCACTGGCTGTAACCCTGCCTGTGCTGGTACTGAATGGTGAGTGATTAGCTGTTAGCCGCGCTGCGGCTGTAACCCTGCCTGTGCTGGTACTGAATGGTGAGTGATTAGCTGTTAGCCGCGCTGGCTGTAACCCTGCCTGTGCTGGTACTGAACAGTGAGTGATTAGCTGTTAGCCGCGCTGGCTGTAACCCTGCCTGTGCTGGTACTGAATGGTGAGTGATTAGCTGTTAGCCGCGCTGGCTGTAACCCTGCCTGTGCTGGTACTGAATGGTGAGTGATTAGCTGTTAGCCGCGCTGGCTGTAACCCTGTCTGTGCCGTACTGTGGAACAGGCGCTCTACGCAGCGGGGGAAAATAAGCTGGGGACCGATGAGTCCAAGTTCAACGCCATCCTGTGCGCCCGGAGCAAGCCTCACCTGAGAGCAGGTAAGCACTCTCACCCCCCAGCTCTGCTCCTCTCTCTCTCACTGCTGCTTTTCAGCCTGCTAGCACTGAAGCAGTCACAGGACCTGTGATTGGCCACAATATTGGTTCTGCACCAACCATCAGGTGTGTTTGCTTTGCATCGTGCTGAAAGGTTTTGCATGTGCTGAAGGTCTTAGTGCATCGGGCCCTTGACTGGTGTAAATCCTGTATGTAAATATTAGATGTGTTACACATTATAATTTTACATGTTTATATTTAGTGTGTGTACAGTATGAAGGGTGAGGTGAGTCTGAGCACTGTTTTGCTTCCCAGTGGAGTTCAGTTATTAGTACCAAACACAGGACCTGTTTTGAACCGTAAAGGTATTTAATTCTGTTCATTGAGCAGGCGTGTCAGGTCAGAGTGATGTCATTGTGATGTCATCTGTGTGCAGTGTTCCATGAGTACCAGCAGATGTGTGGGCGTGACATCGAGAAGAGCATCTGCAGGGAGATGTCTGGAGACCTGGAGAGCGGCATGGTGGCTGTCGGTAAGAACACACACCCACGCTACACGCACACTAGCACACACACACACACAATCGCACGCACGCACACGCACGCACACACACACACACACACACACACACACACACTCATGAGCACAAATACGTGCACACACAAAGGTAGTTTTTTTCTTTTAAAAATAAGATTAGAAGCTTATCTTTCTTTGGCAGTACTTCTGTGGGTTAGTGGAGTCACTGCTGTGTTAGCGCCCCCTAGGGGCTGATAGGGCACTTACAGATTGTGCTCAGTGACGGGCACTGTTCCACAGCACTGGCTATCCCGCGGTACACAGTGTGGCTCACGCTGTTAAATTTGCACCCGGTTAGTGGTGTTTGCCCAGAAACTACCAGGAACCAGTTTATTTGCCCTTCTTTGTACTTTCTCATAGTCTGGTACCCAGAACTGCACACAGTACTGACTGTGGTCTGATAAAGGCCTTGTGCTACACATGGCCTCCTTAGATTCATCCCCCTTACTGCAAACACAGCCTGCGTTTCTCTGTTAAATACGACAGTCGTGTGGATGAGTGCTGTAGGATGTTTGTTGTATCTGGAACGTTTCCTGATGCAGCTTTTGTTTAAATGTGGTGTGGATCAGTGCTACAGGATACTTGTTTCCTTGTTTGACTGAATGTTTTCTTTTTCCCTGCTATGCTGTCAGTGTTCAGGTTGATGGTAATGTTAATGTGTCTGTGCGAGAGCGTCACGTCTGAGTGTGTACAGGTGTCTGTGTGCGCGTGTGTGTGCGTGTGTGTACAGGTGTCTGCGTGTGTGGTGTGTGTGTGTGTGTGTGTATGCATGTGTGTGTGCGCGCAGGAGGCCCATGCTACGCGCTCTGTGTACTCTCTTCATTGTTCTGTGTTTGCTGTGCCACGCGTCACACCCCGTCTCTCCCACTGTGTGGCTCCCGGACGCCGTTCGGACGCAGGGTTTGCGCAGTCATGCGTGTGTGAGGGTTAAACGTGTTACCTGTCCCAGTTATCACGCTCAACACACTGTGTGTAACAGCCATTACTTTTATTTTTATTTACATTATTATTAATAAATCATTAATAATAATTAATGATCAGAGCCCACGGCCTGTCCCGCTGTGTGGCACGGCTGTCCGTGCGTGTTCTGGGTCTCTGGTCTGGGTGCTGTGCTGTTTCACTGAAAGACTTTAGGCTGGAAAGGGTGTACAGCAGGGCTGCCCATCCCTGTTCCTGGAGATTACTGTCCCATTGGTTTTCACTTCAACACTATTTAGCACGCCTGATTCTACTAATTAGCATCTCAGTGAGATCTCTAGCTGCTGAATACGGTGTGTTTTGTTAGGGTTGGAGTGAAACCCTACAGGAGGATAGGTCTCCAGTTAGGGTTGGAGTGAAAGCCTACAGGAGGGTAGATCTCCAGTTAGGGTTGGAGTGAAAGCCTACAGGAGGATAGGTCTCCAGTTAGGGTTGGAGTGAAAGCCTACAGGAGGGTAGATCTCCAGGAGCAGGGTTGGGCAGCTCTGGTGTGCAGTCACAGTCCCAGCTGCAGACAGTGATCCTCTGTGTTGTGCTTTACAGTGAAATGCATCAAGAACACGCCGGCCTACTTCGCTGAGAGGCTGTACAAAGCCATGAAGGTAAGACCCGCATGCCCCGCCCACTCTGAGTATGATTACTGTTGTCATCATCATCATCGTCTTCTGACTGGTAACCCACCTCTTCAGACTCCACCTAAACCCCACCCCTAACACTTTTACCTGTTCCTAACACCTGATTTGGGATAGCTTCAGTTTCTGTTTGCAGAACCTGTGGGTCCATTAGAGTTTAACAATAGAGTAGTTTTGTTTGTGTAACTGTGTTTCATGTTCACTAGGGTAATTGAAGTTGTAAATAGGGTCTGCGTTCCTGGCACTTCCTGTCTCTCTTGGGGCAGTGAATTACTGCACTTTGGTCCCTGATCGTTGCCGTGGATACGAGCGCTTGCGAAACGGCAGGCGGACGCTCTCTCACTGGGCCGTTGGGACGTGTGACATCACAAGAGCAGAGGCCTGTGTGCACAACAGGAAGTGTCAGATTGCGTAACGGCGAAGTGCAGTTCCGCAGTTACGCAAGCGTGGACTTCTCCTGTAGTAACGCTGTGATTGGCTGGCTGCTGCGTGTTCACAGGGGGCAGGAACCAAAGACCGCACCCTCATTCGCATCATGGTGTCGCGCTCCGAGGTGGACATGCTGGACATCCGCCAGGAGTACGTGAAGAGCTACCAGAAGTCTCTGTACACGCACATCACCGTAAGCCCCTCCCCCTTTTACACACACATCACCATAAGCCCCTCCCCCTTTTCACATCTCTCTGCCTTCTGGAAATTTCTAAAGGATATTTTTCAACTTTGGTTATTATTGCAAAATACTTAAATTAAAATATTCAAACTATTTTTAAAATATTCAGATTCAAATAAACGTACTGGGGCAAATGTGGGATGGGGGAAATAGAGAGGTTAAATGAAACAGGTTAACGTGATTATTAATGTTTGGCTTTTCTGATTTACTCTCTCGGGTGACACCTGAAGCTCAGGAGGCTGATGAGCGTGTGTTTTTCTTTCTTTCTGGCGACAGGGCGATACCTCGGGCGATTACAGGAAGCTGCTGTTGAAGCTGTGTGGCGGGAACGACTAGAAGCTTCCGCTGATGCCTCAGGGACAATAAAACAGCGAAAAGACCGTCGATACGTCGCCTTGCTGGTACAGACCAGAGAGGAGCTCGACCAATCGTATAGTCTGTTGGTAATAAACCAGTACAACAAGACCAGCAATCATAGGTGAACACTTTTCTGGTAATGCTTCTGGGCTCCTTGCCAGGAAGTTTGCTAGAAATATCCACCATTCACGGTCAGCGTTGTTGCATTGTTGGTTACCAGCGTAATCCCTGATTGGTGGAGCTTCTTTCTTGACTGTTGTGTCCCTGTTTTATATACCTGCATACACTCTGTCCCTGCAATGTCTATCACAGCTCTTCTTCTGCTTACAGTACATACTTGTTTACTGATTTTTAAACGACACTGTAATATTGCATGTTTTTTGGCTAATTGCACTATAAATGCCATATCTTTTTGCAGTTTTTATAGTCATGTGAGTTTTCATTAGAAAGTATATTATTTGTTTATACATACAGTATGTGTCAGATATATGCTGGATATCATAATGGATAATGTGTTGGAAAGAATGTGCATCGAAATTTAAGAGGTATATATTTTATAAACTACATTATGTTGCATTCATGTATTTCCTGGTGCCAATGTTACAAATATGGATTTTGTACTAAATTCTTTTACAATTGATTACAAAATGTATTTAGATTTTCTATTGTTTAATATAAACAATGTAACTGATTTGTTTAGTGACTTTACGCAAAGACAATTACTGAATTAGATTTAAATCGTATAACTTTCTTTGAATACGTCCAGCAAAATAAATTATTTCTTATCTTTTGCTTAACAAAAATCACATTTCTGCTGAAATATGTATTTCAATGCAAATAAAATGCAGGAGACCTATTTAAAGTGAGTGCTGTCTGTTGAGCTCCCCATTCTGTGTTCTTTGTTTAATATGACTGTGACACACACGGCTGACTTCAGGTAGGAGGTGCTCTTCTCTTACAAGCGCTGTTCTGATTGGCTGGCATCACAGAATTCGCTCTGCTAAGGTGGCCTATCCTGAGGCAATATCAGATGGGTCCTTATTTTTCAAGGCAAACCCTTATGATGGTCAGAACCATCTAATTATAGCTAACAGTTATAACACTGACTTGGAATTTTGGGGGGGGGGGGGACATTCCAAAAAACCTACTTCTCAGAAACTTTTAAATGAGTACACAATGCCACACAGTTATGGTTATACCTTTGTGGTTATGGTTATGACATGGTCAGTCATGCCCCTGCTAACATTAAAACACACAAGGTCATAAAATTAGGTTCAAATGTATTCTGAAGGTGTGCTGGTGATTGAAGGTGTTGGCTGGACTGTGAATCTGAATAAGGAGGACACGTCTGACCTCTTTAAACGTCTGCAGCTCTCAAATTCAAATTCAAATTCAAAATGCTTTATTGGCATGAAATACATTTACTTATTGTCAAAGCATACACACAGAAACAGGAATAGGAATACAAACAACATGAAATACAAACAACATTGTAGTAACGACAACAATGCAATTAAGTGTGGTAATGGCCACAGCGAGTAGGCTATATAATAATAATAATAATAATAATAATAATGTAGAAAAAGCTCTCTCTCTCAGCCATATTTTACAGGACCTGTTACTTTGATGTCCGCCTTTAATGGCAGAATCCTTGGAAGTGCTCGTTTCACATTGTACAACACAAAGTTTGGAAGCATTTCTGCTCTTTTGAAAGAATCACAGCATCTTGTTTTGTTAGGTCATTTATTGAATATTGATAATGGCAATTCTTCAAAATTTGAGCGTTCAATTGATTTTCATCTCACATTATACGTGTGTGTGTGTGTGTCTGCATGCATGCATGTGGTTTGATGTACAGAATATATAGAGCAGAAGAAGGCTTATTGAGCACAATTGCCAAAGGCTAGAAATGCTAGCAGGATATATTTCACAGTGCTTCAAATCTTACAGCAGATTTATAATGGATGCAAAATGTTCAATACATTAATACTGCATTACATGTGACCACAAAGATCGAAATGGTTTTTGATGTATGCTGAAAAGTAACGTAGCCTAAATTTTAATTGAGTGCATTTTAATGTGAATGTGATCCAAATGGCTGAAAGGATAATGGATTGCTAATGTAAATATTTTGATGGACCAGCAAGGAGTAATGTCATCTGGTTTTAATTTCATGGAGAGAATCAAGAAATAATGTCAAGAATTGTTGAAGCCCAAGATGCTTTGTATTTCTGGCAGGGATTGAGCCCTTGTAGCCTCTGCTGCGCAGGTGTGCTGTATTCCGTGTGTCTGCCGCTCTCAGGTAGGATATGGTCCTCGGGGCGTCCCTGAACTCTGGGAGGCTGACCTCAGCACCAGGTCGGGCCTATGAGAGGCTGGAGGCGGGGCTGAGGAAGACCCTGTCTGACCGGCGATGAAGAGGCATGAGGTGGTCACTCAGCAGAGTAACAGTCCTGTTAGGGGCTCACCTGCACGCTCACCAGGTGAGTAGTGTTTATGTTAGCGGTTCGACAGCTAGCCCTTACCACTAAATGATATTCTCATTACATTACATTACATTACATTACATTACAGGCATTTAGCAGACGCTCTTATCCAGAGCGATGTACAACAAGTGCATCAGTTCAAGGTGCAGAGGTGCAGAAAAACACACTAGAGTGAAGTAAAGATCGTAGTGCCAGAAGTGACCACATAGATCAGGACTCCAACCCTGTAGGGTAACCTGTTCAGAAACAAACAAACAATCCTGCCAAGTACAAACTAGCACTGAAATCACATTTGCCTAATCAGAATCAGACAAAAACAATCCTGCCAAATAAAAACTAACGTGATCGCATTAGCCTAACTAGGTACATTGAGCTAAACTATAGGCTAGGGAGGGGTGGGGAGAGGTGCAGCCTGAAGAGATGAGTCTTTAGTCTGCGTTTGAAGGTAGTCAGATTCTCTGCTGTTCTGACTGCCACAGGGAGGTCATTCCACCAGCGAGAGGCCAGGACAGACAGCAGACGAGAGCGGGAAGTACAGACACAAAGAGGGGGAGGTGCCAAGCGTCAAGAGGTTGCAGAATGGAGAGGTCTGGCTGGTGTGTAGGGTCTGATGATCCTCTGGATGTATCCTGGTGCTGACCCCTTAGCTGCCTGGTATGCAAGCACCAAAGTCTTAAATTTGATGCGAGCCATAACAGGCAGCCAGTGGAGGTCAGTGAGCAGGGGGGTGACATGGGAATGTCTGGGGAGGTTGTAGACCAATCATTAGCGGCCCACTAGCAACCCATAATAACTGTGTTTGGGGCTTGCCAGTAGGCCTTTACTCATAGGCCTTTACCAGTAGGCCTTAACCTGTAGATATTTCCCAGTAAGCCTTAACCTGTAGGTCTTTCCCAGTAGGCCTTTACCAGTAGGCCTTAACCTGTAGGCCTTTACCTGTAGGCCTTTACCTGTATGTCTTTACCTGTAGGTCTTTACCTGCAGGCCTTTACCAGTAGGCCTTAGCCTGAGTAATGCTTCCATTAGTGGCTCACCAGCAACAGCACAGAACACTGGCTCATTTGTGAATCCCAACGGCGAGGGAAAACCACGTCTCACAACTGTGCCTGCGTTCTGCGACTTACTGGAAATGAACAGTGTTTTGCCATTGACACTCATTAAAACCATTTGTGGTTAGTCATGAGCTGCAGTTTGTATTGCTTTTTGTATTGCATATTCATGTTTTTTTTTCTTCATTTGTAGAGGGAAGGGGGTCCTGGTTTGTTATGATCTCAGAGAACTGTTCTAAATTTGTATTTTAAACAAGGGTACACAGTGTCATTGCTGAGAAGCCACCACCCTTATGTAGTGCTTTGGCTGCTATTGGCTCCCCCTTGTGGAGAATATTCAGCCTGCAAAGCGTAAGTGAGTGAGTGTGCGAGTGTGCGAGTGTGCGAGTGAGTGTGAGTATGAGTTTAGTAACAAGGCAGGTCCATAAGGTGCTTTGCATATAAAAAAGCATTAGTATTAATCTGTTCCCGATTTGTCAGAACAGAATTTGTACCTGCTGCCTCGGCTCAGTCAGGTCCAGAACACGCCGCTGCAGCCTGGTTCTGCCGCTGCCTTCCTTAAGCCAAGCCTCTAATTAGACTGATTAAAGCGCACAACAAGCCACTATGGACTGCACTGCTTCTGTCCAGTAAATTCAAGACATGCATAGTCCCATACTGCCACTAGAGGTCACCGTGACAATGTTTTGTACATTGAAGCCTTGCTGGTTCACTTGAAGAATATTAACTACTTCACGTAACACCTAGTTAATGTATTATTGGAGTTTCATATTCATGACCACATTCATATTTTAAAGATTTTTCAGTCCTTTCTATGTCCCTAAGCAATAAACCTGGATCACATAAGACAGGCCTACTTGCTAGTGAGTCTCAGGGCAGGTTATAACCTCTCTCAGGTGGAAACACTGATCCACATTAGTGCTGGAGGAGGTTATAACCTCTCTCAGATGGAAACACTGATCCACATTAGTGCTGGGGCAGGTTATAACCTCTTTCAGGTGGAAACACTGATCCACATTAGTGCTAGGGCAGGTTATAACCTCTCTCAGGTGGAAACACTGATCCACATTAGTGCTGGGGCAGGTTATAACCTCTCTCAGGTAGAAACACTGATCCACATTAGTGCTGGGGCAGGTTATAACCTCTCTCAGGTGGAAACACTGATCCACATTAGTGCTGGGGGAGGTTATAACCTCTCTCAGGTGGAAACACTGATCCACATTAGAGCTGGAGGAGGTTATAACCTCTCAGTTGGAAACACTGATCCACATTAGTGCTGGGGGAGGTTATAACCTCTCTCAGGTGGAAACACTGATCCACATTAGTGCTGGGGCAGGTTATAACCTCTCTCAGGTGGAAACACTGATCCACAGTAGTGCTGGGGGAGGTTATAAACTCTCTCAGGTGGAAACACTGATCCACAGTAGTGCTGGGGGAGGTTATAACCTCTCTCAGTTGAAAACACTGATCCACATTAGTGCTGGGGCAGGTTATAACCTCTCTCAGTTGAAAACACTGATCCACATTAGTGCTCAGGCAGGTTATAACCTCTCTCAGTTGGAAACACTGATCCACATTAGTGCTGGGGCAGGTTATAACCTCTCTCAGTTGGAAACACTGATCTACATTAGAGCTGGCTGAGGAGGCAGCGAGAGCGTGGAAGTGGGTGGGGCACGGGGGGCGGGGAGAGTGAGTGTGAAGGTGGGCGGGGCTGAGGAGGCATGGCACCTGAACAAAGAGGTGGGTGGAGCTGAGCAGGTGGGCGGGGCTGAGGAGGCGTGGCTACCAGGTGCAGAGGTGGGTGTGGCTGAATGCAGAGGTGGGTGGGGCTGAGTGCAGAGGTGGACGGGGCTGAATGCAGAGGTGGGTGGAGCTGAATGCAGAGGTGGGTGGGGCTGAGTGCAGAGGTGGGTGGAGCTGAACGCAGAGGTGGGTGGGGCTGAGTGCAGAGGTGGGTGGGGCTGAGTGCAGAGGTGGGCGGGACTGAGTGCAGAGGTGGGTGTGGCTGAGTGCAGAGGTGGGTGGAGCTGAATGCAGAGGTGGGCGGGACTGAGTGTAGAGTGTACCCCTAGCTGCAGGGGGCACTGTGGGAGGCAGAGCAGCACGGAGGTCGGGGTTTTCCTACTGAGGGCCAAAACGCTGGCCGAAAGTGAGGCCATACGGTTACCGTGGCAACAGAGGTGTTGCCTCCAACCGCCCTTACCCAATCTTATCTTCCTCACAGCTGGGGGGGGGGGGGGGGGTCACTGGATTCAGTTCAATTCAATCTCAGTACAACTTCGTACATATAGCGCTTTTATATACAGAGTCGCTATCAGGACGACACCGTCAGGAACACAGGCCTGAGCCCGCGGAAAGCAAGCCACTGAGGTAAAAACAAAAACTGGGGTAGAGCAGGGGTCTCTCAGCCCAGGCCTGGAGGGCCGCAGTCTCCTCTGAGTTTTGTGATTTCCTTTCAATCAGCAGCTAATTTAGGCCTTTGAAGTAAGAAGCGCAGCCTCTACAATTTAGCCCATCAGTGACTTCGAGTTTGAGCTCTGTGATTTAGCGGCTGATTGAATTATAAACCACCTTCTGCTACACAACGCAGTAACCATAAGGCTGGCATACTCCCCGCACACCAGTCCCATGCAGCACCTTCCCTCAACAGTATTCAGTTCAAATGATATTCATTCATTTTTAATGAAAGACAATTAAGAACATAAATGCTTTTTTTGCAAGAATTCACTTGAAATGGTCATGATGGAATTATAATGACATACTAATGACATCATAATGACAAACACATTTTCCGCTGGTGATGAATAATGTATCTATTCATGTATAACTTGTTAGTAATTTAAAAAATAAGGGAAAATAGATCATAATTTCTCAGTTAACAGTATTTTCAGTGGTTTAGTAAGAGGGTGTGTATGCAGCTCAAGGTCACACGCGCCGCTGTGCTGTTTGACTGCGTTTGGCTGCGTTTGGCTGCGTTTGACTGCGCTTTCACTGCGTTTGGCTGCGCTTTGGTGTTCAGCGGTGTGTGTCGCAGCTCTTCCTGTGGTGAGAGTGTGATGTGTTCAGGACAGGATGCAGAGAGAGCCTGCAGAGAGAGATAGAGAGAGCGAGGGAGGGAGGGAGGGAAGGAGAGGGAGAGAGAGCAAGAGAAGGAGATGGGGAGAGAGAGAGAGAGAAAGAGAGAGAGAGCAAGAGAAGGAGAGAGAGAGAGAGGGAGAGGGAGAGAGCAAGAAAGAGAAAGGGAGAGACAGGGAGTGGGAGAGAGAGAGGGGGAGAGAAAGAAGGAGAGAGGGAGAGAAAGTGAGTGTGAGAGATAAAGAAGGAGAGAGAGAAGGAAGGACAGAGTGGGAGAGAGAGACAGGGTGAGCGGTGAGTGATCTGGTGGACGGGAGGAAGCTCTGACGCTGTGGGGGGGGGGGGGGGGGGGGGGTGAGGGAGTGGGTTGCCATGGCGCTCTCACCCCCGGTGACGAGCTGCGGCGTTCTGGCAGCACCTGTGAGCTGTTTGCATTACACTGTAATCTGACCCCCAGCACTGCGGGCTGCAGGGCTTCAGCACCGCCCAGCCTTGTGAATGTGTTGACCTTGACTGTTTCCTCATTGGCTGAATGGGCTGCCACACTGACGCCTAGAGGCTCAGCTGGGTATAGCAGTTATTGTGGGACTTCCATATGTATCGTCTGTCTGAGAAGTCCTTCAAGCGCAGAATGTGATTGTAAATGTGAAACGTGACATTCAGGCTCAGAGAAAGCTTGAAGATGATGACTGAGCTTTGTGTTTCTTTCTTTCCTCTCCTGAACAGTTTTCAGGGAAATGATGGGTAACCCCTGAATCCCAGCCAGGGCCTTTCTGTATGGAGCTTGCATATTCTCCCCCTATGTCTTCCTGCATCTCCAAAGTCATGCAGGTTGGGCTAACTGGAGACTCTAAATTGCCCGTGGGCAAGTGTGTGTGAGTGAATGGAGTGTGTGTCTACCAACGCTTAACAGGTCAGTGAATGATGAATTCATTGTGCCTGGCAAGAAGGTGCTGGTTTGAAAGCACTTGGATTTGACCTTAGGATTTGACTTGGCCAAGTGGGCGAACGACCCACATTTTCAGGAGGATTGTGGGATATTCGTAACCAGGGTGGACAGAGGCAGCTTTGCAGATGGAAAACAGTAGCGGTTGGCCGTGCGTATCAAACCGCTTTTTTTCACAAGGCGAACGACTGACTGCTGAAGATGAACGACCTGGACCTGACTCACAAAGACACGAATCGGGTCATCGGAGACGTGCTTAATGGAGGGAGAGCGATCAGCGATACGGTTTGCAGGAAGAGGCCGCCGATTGAAGGGCTCCTTGCCGCCGCGCACATAAATCTCACAGGACACAAAGGTCAGGCGTGTTACTGCGGCAGCTCGTACAAAACGTGTTTTCTCCTGGTTTTTTAAATCGCACAAATGCCGCACTGTCACTCGTGTAACGATTCATTATTTCAAATCACGACACATGCTCACGATTCCTCTCCAAACCCCTGTGACCAAATGTGTGTGATTGGGAGCTTACTGTGATCAGACCAGCAAGCCAGAGTGGTGACGTTCGTATATAACTGACTGTCTGGTGAAAAGACGTAACCTATAATATTTAGAGTTTACACTGATAGGCAAACGCAGAACTCAGAATGCGCCTCTGAATTCTGACTGTTTACAGATTCAACAGCAACAGTGTTGTATAACGGGTAAGGAACTGGGCTCGTAACCTAAAGATTGCAAGTAGCCTACTATATCCAGACAGTCCACTGCCCTCAATGTACCCTTGAACAAGGTACCAACCTAACCTAACCAAAAGTACTGCAGTATATATCCAGCTGTAAAAATAAATAAATAAATAATAATGATAATAAATGGATAAATGTGTCCATGATCTGATCAGATAATTGTTTCCAGTTCTGCTTCGTCCGCAGAGATTGCTCGCAGAGATTGCGGCATCGGCCTGGAATACGGCATCTCCATGGCAGCAGTCAGCCTGGCTGCCCAGAAAGGTTCGCTTACCGTCTGAGACAGACGTACCGCGATAAATCTCGAGCCAGCTACATGACCCGGCTACAAATTAGCATCTGGAATTCAGTATTTGATTAGATTTAGTGTTTAATTAACGTTTAAATCCTGACCTTATACCTCTGTCCTCATCCTCCAACTCTAGCAGAAAACCCCGAACGTGACCCTTTTCTCTAATGTGCGCTGCTTAGTAACGGGGCTGTTTCCTGTCTGTCACTGCGTTGGAGGGGGCGGTCTGAGGTTTAAGCTGGCTGAAGCGCCGGTTGACCTCTGCGCTTTAAGGATGTGCAGTGTAATGACAGATGGCGTCTCTGTTCATGTGAAATATATGCCCATATTTGGTAGCATTATTGCTCTTATGATCTACATCTGTCTGTCCATCCATCTATCCATTTAAAAATATCACTTAATTATTCTGAATTTATCTCTTAAATGTGGGTGTAAGTTTTGGGATGAAATGAAGGCTTAGGTCTGTTTAAAAAATAGAAATGGCATGCATACATTAAATAGATACTCATATAAAACGTACAAGGGGTAACAAATGATGAGATAAAAATGTGAAGTTGGAGAGTAGTATAATATTGCATACGGATCAAAGATGCCTGATGAGGGCATTTGGAGTGTAAATAATTGTTCGTACACCCATTGCCATGGCAACACTGTTGGAGTAAATCTTACTTTTGGTTGTCGCATGGCTCCTTTTCCCGGATATAACGTATATATTATAATAATCTAAAACATGCCCGAGAGACGGGATTATCTGCGCACGGCGAATGATCTGCTCGCAGAAATTCCAGCTCGCATACATTAGTCCTTTGTGCCCGCCTCCGGCTTCATAATGCTTTTCCAGCATATTTTCATGCTAACAGCACTGAAAGCCCCTCACAGTTTTTGTCCTATGAAGTGTTGACCCAATTCTTCTCTCCAGATCAACGGAATTGCGTCAGATAACAAATCACTCGCGGACTGAGGCTTTGCTACGCAACCGCCGCGCGTTCGCCGGCCTTTCATAACCGAAGGTGACTTTGAGCGCGCTCTTTCATGTGTTAAGATTCCGATTTGGTGTATAACGCTGAACGCGCATTTTGCGGCTCTGGGATGAAACCGCGAGTCGCTCAGCAGTTGCAGTCACGCGCTAAATTGGGTACAGTTATCAGGATGTCATTGTGTGCAGATTGCTGCTGTTGCTGTATGTTGTTTTGGTTAATCCAAACCCAGCCGTTGTGACTTAAATCCTGACCACATTTTTTAATTCTGTATGTATAGAAATGTATAGTGTGTACAGAAATTTGCACTGTCTGTTTGTGGGTGATGGCTTAGCATTTCTTGGCAGTGATATAGAACCATTTTCTTGCATTGGGGTCATTGTGTGCCTGTTTCTCTCAGGGTTCTCTTGAAACGCAGGGTGTGCGCAGAGTTCCACGTACAGAACAGCGGAAATTTGAGCCGCAACGGCTCGTCCCAAACGCTTTCAGCCCGAACGGAGCAGCTCACAATAACGGTGGGATCCCTTTTCGCAGTAAAAACTACATTTCCCAGGAGCACGCACTTCTCCTGCCTGATCTCCAAACCCACCTCAGATCTCTTCTGTTTCCAGAGGTTTGAATAAAGTTGCTGCAGGACTGGAGCCAAAAATGAGGCTGCTGACCCCATGGCAGCCGGAGCCTCAGCGCGGGGTCTGGAGGATCAGTGGTGCCAAAATCTGTGCCTGTTCAAAAAAGCAGGGGGCTCCTCAACCCCCAGTCCAGCACTCCGGGGTACTTGAACCCCGAAATGAAGGCTACCTGCTTATCCATGAGTGTTAATCAGCTTTTTATGGAATTATGGATTCTCCTGCAGTATGTGACACATTTTACAGAGACCTCACCCTGGAGTCAATCAACATGATAGCATTAAGCTTGCTATATAATACATGCTTGCAAATATGTCATTCCAATACCTGTATTTGAAATACCTGTTCCTAGAACATTGCACACATACTGTACACACACACACAGACATACACACACACTGAGTCAACAGACTGAATGTTTCCTCCTTTATACATTGTTTTCAAACCCCTTCTTTCACTCTGCACTGAGCAGAACATCAACACATTTTCTGCGTAATTTTTCAGTATTGGTAGTTACTGTACCAGTCAGTACATGCAGAATGTCACTGCTGGGATTTTTTAATGCATTTTATGGTAGGATGGTTGGAGATTAAGGACATCAAAGTTTATTGACTATTAACAATAGAAATTAAATCCTGACTAGCCTAAAGAGGCATGCTAATAGGAGTATGGAGATTAGCTGAGTTTGCTAACATGGCTGAGCTTGCTGATAGGTCAGAGCAGGTCTTATGGTGAGTCATCCTGGGCTGAGTTTGCAGATAGGAGCAGAGGTGCTCTTGTGATGAGTCATCCTGGGGTGCAAAATGGCAGTCCCCAAAATGCTCTCACGGTTACCACGGTTACAGCATGAGCTACAGCAACACCTGCAGTGCTGAAGCTCTGCTGAAGATTCCCCTTTGGAGTTTGAGTCATTTATAATGTACTTCCTATGGGGGTTTCATCTTAAACACAGAAAAATGTTTTTTTGTTTTTAAAGAAGAGACAAGCGTCTATATATCAGCTTTGTAAATGATCACCTAATTGTGCAGTTTCTAACCCTGCCCAGAGTTAAGATTTGTTATTGAGAAATAAAATCCAAAGGAACTTGAATCTGTCTGCAATGATGAAGTAACAACAGTTGGGTGAATGAACTGGACTGGGCAGGATTTTTGGAGAAGAACTAGAAACAATGGTTTGGATGTTTATTTTCATTTAGTGTCGTGTACGCATCGCTGTAACACAAAAAATAAATACTTTATGCTGCCTTGGGGGGGGGGGGGGGGGGGGGGGGGGGGGGGGGCTCTATACCTGTGAATGAATACCCACAATGCAAAGGAATTTTGAACCTGATCTGGAAGGCATGTACACTGCAGAAAACTCATCTGGGAGAAAAAATGGACTCTTCTGCAGTGGAGGAGCTGACAGGCTGAATATTCATGCCAGAATATTTAGACAGCAGAGGTTAATTAAGGAGTAATTATGCACAGCTACTTAAGAGAGTGTGACGGGATGCCTGATGAGATGATGTTGCTCCCGAAAACCAAGCTGGATAAAAGACACTTGGTGCCAAAAATGCATCATTTATTACCCCAAAAGCAGGTTCAGTTTCGTGCAGACCTGCAGACAAAGCACTGTAAAACCAAAGAGTGAAAGCCGAAATACCTTAACCAAAGAGGGAAATAAATGTATGTACAAGCAATACGTTCAGTAAATCCAGTTTCCAAAAAATAGCTTTCTATACTGAGACTATACTACACACTTCTAACAGCATTACCCACCAGCAACAACCTGAAACTGGTATTGGCGAGGGTCTGAACGGCTGGACTGTGGAACATACCACATAGTAAATGAACATGAATTAACTAAACGATTGTTTTTTAACCCTCTCCAAATCCGCAGTTAGCACTGCCCTTATGGCGGCAAATCAGATAAATGCCGGGGCGGAAGCGGCCGCTGCTGCTTAGGCCTGCGCACTGGAATGACTGACGGACAAACGGCAATGAAGACGGACAGATACGGAGCACTCACGCGGTAATTTCAAAACACAGAATCTCGTCTAACATTTGTTTTTATTTTGTCAAACCAGACGCGCAATCATGTACACAGGTAGTCACGCCACGTACACATCGCGTCTCGATTAGTGGTAGGCTATATTATAGCTACATTTCGTGTTTTTGTGTTCTATCCGTGACTCGACGGCTTGTCCAATCCCGGGACTGTACGTTTGTTTTAAATCTTAGCGTCAGAATGTTTTAATTATTTTAAATGCAGCTATTCTAATAAATTTAAAACCATAGGTTTTAAATTCTTGACCCGTAATTGCATTTTGGGCAGAAATACACCATGGTTCCTCCATTTTACCGATATTTTGCTCTTCATGTGATATCTCCCGTTTTGTGCATTGTTGTTTTTTGATAGCCAATATCTTGCCTGATTGAGGTGTTTGAAAATGCGTTTCAATTCTAAAACAATTTGTACCATCACTTATTCCGCACTCTTCCAGTGGTTACCATCCCAGGGATTTCAGCTGTCGGTCTGTAATTCAGTCGATTCAGAAACTTCAGCAACGCAGGAATCGTTTTTCAAACTGCACACGACAGAACATTAAGGCATTAGTTGATCTGATTAAAAGTCCTTGGATGTGAATGTCCATTTTTAAAATATGTATTTTTGACACAACGTGACCTTAAGAGGGTAAATGATCCTTCAGCAAACATGGTCTAATTCTAATTAAGGGAAATTAATGGCTCGTTATTCAGAGGTTGAACCTGAATGGGAGTCTGTAGAGCTGTGAGGTATGGCAGCCTGTCCTGTGCAAGTCCCCCTTAGGCTGCTGTAAATCTGCCCCCCCCCCCCCATGAAGAAGCGCTCTCCCTCCCTGGCATCAAGGTCAACCCAGCCTGGAGCTTGACCACAGGCCCCAGACTGACTGACTGACTCAGTCACCACGGCAACACACGCCACAAACAGCCAACCCCCAGCCCTTCACCACTCCTCTGGGTTAGTGTGCTGCAGAAGGGCTTTTTCTGTGTGTCTGTGTTTGTGTGTGAGAGTGTGTGTGTGTGCGCGTGCGCGCGAGTGTGTGTATGTGAGTGTGTTTGTGTGTGAGTGTGTGTGTGCGAGTGTGCGAGTGTGTATGTGAGAGTGCGTTAGTAAGTGTGTGTGTATGTGAGTACGTGTGTACTACCAGCTGATTTTTAACCGATGAAATACACCAGTGATCTTCATTCCTCAACTTGAAGAGCTACAGGGTCTGCTGGTTTTTATTTTTGCCTTAATATTGGTGACTAATTCAGACCCAAGAGACCAGGTGAGGTGAGTTAACTGTGTAATCGACTGCTTTATTTGATTAGTTAAGTGCCGAGTGAAAACAAAAACCAGCAGACCCTCCGTCTCCCCCAGGACAGAGATGAAGATCACTGCATTGCAGCCTTAAAGTGTCACTTGTGTTTTGTGATCTCCGCTTGACACAGGCTGTTTATTTGCAATTCCAGCCCTGGCACGCCTTCAATTGGGTTACAGCCTGCAAACCGTCACACTTTATCAGCGACAAGCTATTCATCCGGCCCCTGACCAGATGTCACACTCTTGAAACTTTGTTGAGTTTTATGAGATTCTATTTTCTGGAGAGTAAACATCGGTGAAGGGCTAAATGCACCGGAGACCTGTGTGCAGGCGTTTGTGTTAGCGCAGTGAATTTATTTACAGGTGGATGGACGTGTTCCGATTCAATTTCTTTTTTCACTCCCGGTCTGTGAGATTGTAAAACAGGAGTGGAGGTGGCATACTTGGTTACGGTAAAGCCTGTCGGAATGGTGGCTCGGAATGTCCAGCATCCTGTCAGTCATTCCTGTGTCTTCAAAGGCGCTTCTGGAGGGGGATTCCATGTCAGGCTAGACTCTGTTTCTACCTGATCATTTTACTGGTTGTTATTTATTAGCAGGCTTGTAAGTAAGAGACTACAGTATTCATATCTTCTGCAAGTCCTGGGCTCTCATCTCAAAAATCAGTTTTAAAAACGACTAGACTGCCCTTTAACGTTCCTCAGTTTTGAGTCTAAAGCAGAGAAATGTGTAGTTCTGTACAGATGCGTATTTTGGATAATGTTTTTTTGATCTTTTGTGTGTCAAAGATGAAATGAAATGTGTTCATTTTAAACGGTGCTTGAACAATATTCTATTGGCTGACTCTGTTAAAGTGCTCCAGTTCAGCAGCCTGTAGATTATCCAGTAACATGGGCACGGCAGGATCAGTCACAGTCCTGTCCAGGCCAGTGTCCTGCTTCACAGAGCAGGATTACTGAGTTAGCTGGATAACTACTGTGTAAAATCCAGAACCCTCCGAAATCTGGAACATGGACTGAAGTAAAAAGAGCTGTTCTGGATTTTACTCAGCGCGGTTATCCAGCTAACTCAGTAATCCTGCTTTGTGAAATACCCCCCCTGGATGCTGTGGTATTGTGTTTATATGTCCACTTCCCTAAGCTTTATTCTACAAGCCACCATCCCCCCGTCCCCCCAGAAAAAAAAACCTTTAGAAAACTTTAATAACTGCCTTGGAGAGGATTATTTCCTGGGGGAGGCATAATGTCATATTTTATTAAGGGGGGGGGAGGGGGCTGCTAATTGGGACCCACTGTTTCCCTTAAGGCTGGTGCGGTGGTGTTGGAATAGGACTGAGCAGCTCTGGGGTCTGGGTGACTGGAGCTCCAGACTGCGGTCACACACAGGACAGTGCTTGCAGGCGTTTGTTGCTTTAGCATTTTGTTTCTCAGACCTCTTGCAGATGAATTTGTGAATTCAGTGTTGGTAACACTGCCAGCACACAGCTGTCATAAACGGCAGTGTAGGCGGCAGTGTAGTATAATGGCTAAGGAGTTGGTCTTGTAACCTAAAGGTTGTAGGTTCGATTCCCCGGTAGGACACTGCCATTGTACCCTTGAGCAAGGTACTTTACCTGCATTGCTCCAGTATATATCCAGCTGTATAACTGGATACAATGTAAGTCGCTCTGGATAAGAGCGTCTGCTAAATGCCTGCAGTGTATTGTAATGTAAGAAACGTGACCCAATGCCTGTTGTAGCCAGACAGCTTATGACGTTATAACACTGTCCTAAGGTGTGTTTACTATTTTGCAAAACAGATTAGTTACTCACAATTAAAAAATTTTTTTTGGCATCCATCACATGCTGCAGTTCTTGTAATGACAGTTTGCATGCTTATGATGCCTCATGGCTTATAGTTCAACTTGAGGAAAGTGTCACGACAGAAACAGGCCTGTTGTGCTGCAGTTATGCGAGCACAACGAAGATAGTGTTAAGAAAGCAGTCAGTCAATAAAGGGGAGGGGTGCTTTATAAAATAGAGTTTATGTTGGGGGAGGGGGGGGAGCGGCAGAGTTTTGTATTGGAGAAGGAGGTTGGGAATGGACCTGGTGAAGGGGATTTACTCAGCGCTTCAGTGGGACTCAGGAGGCAAATGAAGCGCGTGTATCTCTGTGTGAACCCCACCCGAGAGGGGGGGGGTCTGTCAGCCTGGCGCGGGTGGCGGTTTCTTTGGCACGCCGCGGGCTGGCGCGAGGCTGCGGCCGCTGGGCCCGCGGGAGCGGTGGCGCATTAGGGCTGAATCCACGGCGACGACCCCGGGGCCGCAAACAACGGAGGAGCCAGAGGGCTGGCGGCGCTCGAGCGGCAGAAGACAGCCGCTCGTGCCGGTTAACCGGTTAACGGATTAATAATACGTGGCGGTGGAGGGGTACGCGGTCCTGGGGCGACTCGGAGGGAGGGGCACGCGACTCGTACGCCCCGCCGCGTTTCTCCTCCTCCAATCGGGCGACAGAGCGGGCCGCACTCCGCCGTCTCCTAAAGGCTCCTGAGCGGGCGTGGCTCGTCTCTTGTATCCCGCGGAAACGCATCCGCCCTGATCGCTCTGCATTGTTCGCTGGCCTTTTGCCTGTCGCCAGAGGAACCGCTTTTTTCATGTCTATTGTGTTCCGGCTGGGCTCGTCTTACATCAGATTATGCTACTGCTTAACACGTGCCGTTTAGCTCATGGTTATGTAAACCTAAATTATGGAAGCTAATGGTAATATCACTGCACTGTGCAGAATGCCTCCCTGTAATTGTCCTGTCAGACTTCAAGTAAATTGTGCCCACAACCTCATTTTTGCTGTGTGTCAACTGTCCCTAGTTATGTAGACATCATTTTGAGGAGGCCTTGTCAGGTAATTGGATATTGTGCACTGCACTATCCATTGTACAAGTGGAGTGTGTGTGAATAGAGGCTATGATATATAATGGGGTTAAGATCATTTTATGAGCTTAGTACTAAGACCAACCAATGGGTGTCTTACTGGTGGTTGTGCTGTTAAATAAAACTAAACCTACCATCAGGGTGGCATGGAAAACCCTTAGTTAGGCTGGCCCATATCACCCACCCTACAATCCTGATATAATTATTCACTTCTGGGAAAAAAATGGCTTCTGAATCCTCCTGAGGCAGATATTTCTGTGCTGTGATATATGGCTTCCGTTTAAAGCTTGGGTTTTTTCCACTGAGAACCAATTCAATTCCTCTGGATTAATGACTTCAATTCAAATATGTTCCCATTCAATTTTTCTCCTATAATTTAGTGGCGATTATTTTCAATTTCATGTAAACTAATCCTCCTCCACCTATTCCACTCTAATTATCAAACCGTCCCAGTGTGGCAACAGCAACTCAATTTTATATTGCCAATTTTCTTTTTTTCGAGGACTAATAATTCCAGGCACTTAATATTTTCAGATTTAGTTGCCCTGCCCCAAGCGTGCAGTTGTCTTTCATGACTCATTTAAATTGCACCTGATTAAATAATTTGGAGAGGAATCGATATATATATATATATATATATATGAACCATTCATACTGAAATGTCTCATTTCTTTTCTTTATTGTAATGTAGTACAATTTTATAATTACATTTTTTCACAACCTTTATTTTTTAATCAGGTAGTTTTATAATCCCTGCTGAAGAAATTAATGTTTTTTCACTAATGAAATCTGAACTTGGTTAACAGACTGACAATGTAATAACAGAATCTGCTTTGGTGTCATAAGGTTCTCGTACAGTTATTTGCATATAGATAACAATCATGGTCCAGCTTCTTCAGACAATCATTCAAATGTAACTTCATTTCTCCCCAAGGACTGTGACTACTGTTCTTACTGTTTCCAAATATTTTTCTCAAGTTTTGAAGGTGTGTAAATGATTAATGTGACGGATGATGTGTAAATATGCGTGAGGTTCCTGGAGACCCGTGCTGGTTTTCATTCCAGTCATAACTGGAACCTCTGAATTATAATGAGCCATTCAATTAGACTTCAGTAATAGGTGTCTAATATCTATCAAAGGATCATTTACCCTCATAAGGTCAAGTTACATAAGCGATGTCTGCTCCCTCTGACTTTACATCAGTCAAACTAATTATTTCATCATCTGTAATGTGCTATATGGGAAATTATTTATTTATCAAGCGCATACATTTTTAAAGTATACTGTAGACTGGTGGATGGAAATTGGAAGTCCTAAGTGCTGAAAGAGTGCCTGAGATCCCTGCCATGTCCTGCTCAATGTTTCTCTCTGCCCCTGAAAAAAATCAGCTTATTTCTCACTCAGATGTCCTATAAGGATTAACCTACAATCGTTTGGCCAGATGCATATTTATAGGAGCCTAAACAGAGGATGTCTATAGAGAAGGACTTCCTGCATTAAAGGAAGTATACTACTGAACGGCAGGATGTGGTCAATGAGAGAGCCCAGCTGGAGTTTTTGTATCCATGTGAGCCTCGTCTCTATGCAGATGAATGAGGGTTCTGGTATGAATGGGAATCAGTGCGATTTTTATCCCTGATTTTGCAGCCAAAATAAGTGAGTCACATTTTTTGAATAGCTGATGAGTAATGGCAAGGTGGTCAAGAAAATCCTCCCAGTCATGCAAATAAGTAGATTTTGTGCAGAATGTTTTTGTATGGCACTACCTACCCTTAGTCTACACAGTGCCGTCCTTGGCATATTCAGAAAGTGGATATGGCATTTGCTTGGGAAGTTGGTAACAAAATTACCATGGATTTAATGACAATGAATTGTTCAAGCGGGCACATTTTCTTGCACGACTATCAGCCTCAGCCTAGCTAGCTTAGCCTTCAGACTAGCTAGCTTAGCCTTCAGCCTTGCTATCAGCCTCAGCCTAGCTAGCTTAGCCTTCAGCCTAGTTAGCTTAGCCTATCAGCCTAGCTATCAGCCTCAGCCTAGCTAGCTTAGCCTTTAGACTAGCTAGCTTAGCCTTCAGCCTTGCTATCAGCCTCAGCCTAGCTAGCTTAGCCTTCAGCTTAGTTAGCTTAGCCTTCAGACTAGCTAGCTTAGCCTTCAGCCTTGCTATCAGCCTCAGCCTAGCTAGCTTAGCCTTCAGCCTAGCTAACTTAGCCTTCAGACTAGCTATCAGCCTCAGCCTAGCTAGCTTAGCCTTCAGACTAGCTAGCCTAGCCTTCAGCCTAGCTAACTTAGCCTTCAGACTAGCTAGCTAAGCCTTCAGACTAGCTAACGTAGCCTTCAGCCTAGCTAACTTAGCCTTCAGACTAGCTAGCTTAGCCTTCAGCCTTGCTATCAGCCTCAGCCTAGCTAGCTTAGCCTTCAGACTAGCTAGCTTAGCCTTCAGCCTAGCTAACTTAGCCTTCAGCCTAGCTATCAGCCTCAGCCTAGCTAGCTTAGCCTTCAGACTAGCTAGCTTAGCCTTCAGCCTTGCTATCAGCCTCAGCCTAGCTAGCTTAGCCTTCAGCCTAGTTAGCTTAGCCTATCAGCCTAGCTATCAGCCTCAGCCTAGCTAGCTTAGCCTTTAGACTAGCTAGCTTAGCCTTCAGCCTTGCTATCAGCCTCAGCCTAGCTAGCTTAGCCTTCAGCTTAGTTAGCTTAGCCTTCAGACTAGCTAGCTTAGCCTTCAGCCTTGCTATCAGCCTCAGCCTAGCTAGCTTAGCCTTCAGCCTAGCTAACTTAGCCTTCAGACTAGCTATCAGCCTCAGCCTAGCTAGCTTAGCCTTCAGACTAGCTAGCCTAGCCTTCAGCCTAGCTAACTTAGCCTTCAGACTAGCTAGCTAAGCCTTCAGACTAGCTAACGTAGCCTTCAGCCTAGCTAACTTAGCCTTCAGACTAGCTAGCTTAGCCTTCAGCCTTGCTATCAGCCTCAGCCTAGCTAGCTTAGCCTTCAGACTAGCTAGCTTAGCCTTCAGCCTAGCTAACTTAGCCTTCAGACTAGCTGGCCCAACGACTGGCCGGGTTTTCTGATTAACTGCGGATCCCACTGCCCTCAATAAATAACACGATGGAGACTTCCTGCTCTGCAGCAGAGTTCCCATCTTTACCTGCAGCCTCTAATGCAGGAGTCTTCACTTCTAGGCTGTGTGAGCTGGTTTCTCTTATAGCCAGTCTGTTCATCAGTGGGGTGTTGAAAATGTACATTTAAGTTCTTTAACAGTTTAAAATTTATTTGAACAATTCCAGTTTGGCTGCTCTCCTTTTGGTTTGTGCTAAAACTCTTTGCTTTTTCTTTGGTTTAGTTTCAGTGACCCGGTGTCCTCTTCAGCAGTTACCGCCTCACAGATCTATTCAGTCCCTGGTTTTAATTGTTAAATTGTTTGCCTTATAATACATCCCAAAAATGAAAGCATGGTTGATCTTACTGATGTAAAAATCCAGATTATAAAACATGTATTCTTCATGGCCTCTGGGACTCAGTGTTTTAATAGGGCAAATACGCACAACAGCCATTTAAATCATCTATTTAAAAAATAATTAACTGCTCATTAAAATTCAGATTTCACATTTGACAGGATGTGAGTGTGGGTCATTAGTTTAGTCTAACGGGAAGGCGGTTTCAGAGATGGGATGAGCTTTCAGTCACGATTGGGTTTTCCAATTTGGGAGGAAAATTTGGACATTAAAACTTGCACACATTTTAAGGACAACGGTGTCCAATTAAAACTACCTACAAGAATATTACTATTTTTCTGCTGATCAGTTTAATGCCACAAATGATTTTGAGGGAAATGATGCAAAACTGTGTCAAAGGAAGAAAAGGAAACAGAATTCTTGACATTTGAAAAACTTATGAATATTTTCAGAGAACAATAATCACTCACGCGGTTGTGATAATTCAAATTACTGCAAAAAAAAAAAAAAAAAGGAGAGACCGCCGGGGGTACCCTAATGACATTTCACAGTGTGATTGGGCAGACGAAAGTCAACTGAGACTGTCATACCGACGAAATCCAGCAGGGGGAGTTACAGCATTCTTTCTGTGAGTTGCGCATTATTTAGACCTAGTTTGAAATTTCTACTTAAATGTAAAGTTTTGATTTAAATGTAAGAGATGTGACAGATATATTTCAATGTCAGGCTAATTCTACATAATCTGTGAAGTGTAAGATTGTATCCCTGAACGCTGAATAACAAGAGCAGTGCGGAGACGGACTCCTGTTGTGTATTAATCTGGTCTAGTTGGAATTGGCATATTTGTTTTCCTATAATGTCCACTGTCGATGTCCAACACAGCCACGAGATTCCGATATGAAAATGGTTCATGTTGGATTTGCCATTAAACCTCACTTAAATTCACATTCTAACACAGATATTTCATCTTCTGCTGGTTTAGTCTCCATGTTGTAGACTATGCCTATCCTCTAGAAGAAAATGTTTCAACAGCTTTTTCCGCTGCATCTTAAATTTCTGTTTTTCCACAGACTATAAATCTGGAATATAAACTAGACGACAGCATGCAGGATATTATCATCTCAATGTATCGTAACAACATCTCTACTTTTTTATGAAGCAGTTACCTGATCTTTTACGTGGCATATTTAAACAACCGTGCGGAGGCTAAGTACGCAAAACGGCTCTGCTGCATAAACATGACATTGCATAACATTAAATGCCCCTGTGGACAGTGCTTATTTTCTCTTATTTTTCACTGCTATTTGTTTACAAAGATATACTTATGTAGCGTAGCTTTAAAGTGTACGCTACAGCCTACCTGTCTTCTCCGTGGCTGTACGAACTGCATGCATTTGCGGAATATTTTACATCCATTGTAGGCTACGACATTAATAAGGTCTGGTTACATTTGAGAAATGGGAAGGTGGGTAGCTTTTAAATTACTACTGTAGCACAACAGGTTCCAACTGTAGACTACTGGGCTTCATCTCTCAGCATTGGAAATATGTTTTCTGCCCGCAGATAAATAAACATAAGCGCGCATGAGGATATTGGAGAAGGAAGCGCCATTATATATTTAAATAAACAGCAACGGGTAGGCCGGTGAATAAAGAAACGCACATTTAAATGAGCGACTGTATTTCAATATACTTAAAATGAATTTAAGATGGAAACAGGCGGCCGTAAGTGGGGCGCGTGGCCACTAGCCACATCATTATACTTCGATGACAGATCGCCCAGAGAACCGCTGGAAGCCAGGTTGGTAAATATAGAAATCGCGAATATGCTTGACAGAAAAGTGGCGTCGTATTCTGCGTCATTTCAGCAAAAACAATTATGCAAGAAAACGCTACGCATGCACATCGGGGCTTGGAATAAACGTCCATGTCGTAGGCGATCTTAGCTGTCTGCCTATCATTGTGCAGCCTAGCTCCGCCTTCCTACCTGTAAAGCTCACTTGCTATCTTTCCAGCAGATCTGACAGCCCCTATCAGCTGGCCGCTGTGTAGAGCCTGAGGCACAGTGAATGGGGACGGCCAAATAGCTGGCGCTGGCCGCGGAATAAAACCGCACAACCGCAATTAAAATTACAATTTCATCAGAGAATGGCGATCGAAAGATTCCTTCTTCCATCTGAAAGCCTATAAGATTATTGACAAGGTAGCGTTTGAGAGAGGGGGGAAATCGATGACCAACCGTTAAGCGACTGGGGTCCCTAACTCGAAGAAAGCTGGGTCGCATTCTCGCTGATTGAGGTCTATTTTGTGCTCGCAGTAAAGATCTATAAGCTACACCAACCAAAGCCGAGACGACAGTTGTGAACTGAATATATCTGCAAGATGGAATTGTCCAGGAAGGTCTGGGAAAATCCGTCAAAATGAGAGCGCACCGCCGTCACTAACACGGATTTAAATGCGTTTTGCAGAGGGACACAGACTCGCTGTTTGAGCTTCGAAGCCCAGCTCGCCTGCTTGGCTGGCTCATGATTGGAAATCGTCCTGTGTTGAAGGAAACTGGGGTAAAATAACAACTGAAGGGAGAGGGATATTTGAACCAATATGGCTGATGCGTGGAGCCGGGAACGCGGGCTGGAGCTCTCCAAGGCTTTTGGATGCTAGCTGTGGCAGATGGCAACGGTTCGTATGGCGTCCGCAGCAGTATAATGAGTGCTAATATCAATAGGCCTAATATAAATCCGGACTCTGTATACATTTCCAAGATGGATGTGATCATCCCGTTCTCACCAGACGTGCCATGTGATAGCAATGGCCAGCGCATGTGGTGGGCATTTCTCGCCTCATCCATGGTAACATTCTTTGGGGGTCTGTTCATCATTCTCCTCTGGAGGACCCTCAAATACCTGTGGACGGTGTGCTGCCACTGCAACGTCAAAAACAAGGTAATTCCTCCGCCTCTCACACTCCTGTTCTGTCCTGGCAGTTATGGCGGAATTGTGCGGCGCTTGCTTTTTGGCAGTTGTTTTTATACCCGCGGCGAAATGTAAATCCCTTAATATGTACCGTGTTTTAAGGAGAGAGGTAATAAAAATATAATAAAAACATTTGTTGCCTTTGGCTTTAAAAACATCCTAGCTGAGTAATTATGTTCCAGCGGAGAGACACATGTTCGCAAAGCATAGGGAAAAACACTCAAATATATTACGGTTATTGTGTGTTATTTTAAGTATTTTCAGCCGGAAGGGCCGTACAGTAAAATCTGTACAGATCGCAAACCCATGCGAATTGTTTCCTCAAAAAACAGTGCCATTCGTTCAAACAGCAGGCCGTTTGCATATAAAATAACTGGGTAATTTTGTGTTAGCCAGGCGTATTTCTACAGTTTTATATTTTACACCTCAATTTAAGTTCTTTTTATGGGCTCCATGACGAATGTATGCTAGTACACGGCTATCCTCATGGGACACGGTGGTGATTATTTGATTGAAGCCGACAATCCAAGATCCGCGGTCATGCGCTGATTGCATTTCCCCGTACACGTCAGAAGCCAGTGTCCTCTGCTCGTGTTATTCTCTGGAATCTTAAAGGTGATCCTTAAACCGACGCACATTTCTGATAAAAATGCTAATTATAATCGTGCGTGATAAACTTGATCACATTTAATTAAATATTCTGCCGCAGAATTAGTCTGTGGAAGTGTCCTGGTGCATGGATAAGGGTTAAATAAAACGATGTAAGTGATGTTCACGTTTTATTTTGCTAATTTACCGAGGTTTCTTAAATTTAATGCAAACAGCTTTTCCCATGTTCCTGTGGTCTTACGGGATCAGCTTCATGGGCGCGCGTTATGCGCAGTCTTACGCGCGTGAATGGGTTTGGGTCCCCCTATGTATTATGAAAATCTAGTATGAAACTTCAGTTCTGCTGAGAAATTGTGTGTATCTGAACTAAAAATTCTAACTTCCATTCAAACTCCTGGACGCTTTGATTTAGTGTGAAAGATTTCATATTTTGAATTATATTTAGTTGTTGCTCTTTGAAACGCGGGGACCTGAAGCCTGCTGAATTAATGTTCTTAGGATTTGTGTTTTGGGACTGCTGTCCAAATCTGCCTCAGTAGGGTTGTACCCTGGCAAGATATTTGGGCAATTTTACCTTCTTCCTTTCACCGGCATTAAATCAATTAAAATATATGCACTGTACTCTAGGGGTATGTTCTGTAAAAGTTCAATGGCATTCAATGAAAAATGTGTTACTATAATTTCTCACCTACTGTGGATATACTGCTACTTATCAGACAGGCAGCCCTACATGGTAATTATTTGCATGACTTCGGATCCAGGGCAGGGGCTGGCCAATCAGGTTCATGGAAGGTTACCTGCCCCCTAGAAGGCATCTCAGCTGCCTTTAAATGAGCAACAGTCTCAACCCAATTAAGCCAGTAATTAATTTCATTAATCATGTGCGCTCTGTGATGGAAGGAGAGCCCGTTCGTGCCTGAAGCCCTGAGCTCTGGGAGCTCTCGCTCCTGTGATGCCTGTTTACTTCAGACTGATTCAGTTTCAGGTCCCGGCATCAGTTTCACACTTGCAAAATATTTTGACTGAAATGAACTTACTGTCAATGTCAGCCAGTTGCCACAGTGACGGTGATGGCTAGAAAAATCTCTCCCTGTTCTGCTTCCTCAAGCCGGGTGAAAGCTGTAAAGGAAAAGAGTGGTTTGTGTAGTCAAGTGTATAACGGTATGAAATTTATGGTGCAACCTTCAGCTACGGTTTACAGTGAATTAAATGCAAACAAAAGGGTGTTTACAGTATGTGATTCAGATTCGGGTTTAATTCGGCTCTGCCGGGCTCGTCCCCCCCAGAGCGCGTGTGGCCGCTCGGTCTTATTCGGCGCTCTCTCCGGCCGGTTCCGTCTGGTTATTTATTTAAAACTGGGCTCGTTAATCAGGCCCCTGAAGCCTCGTTTTCTTCGTTACCTTTTAATTTCCCGCGTGAAGGAGGTGCGCACAGAAGCCCCCCCCCCCCCCCCCCCCCGGACACGCCCACGGTGAGCGTGTGAGGGGCGTCTCTGGGCTCACGTCCTCCAGGTCGTGTGCTGGTGTCATTACCCCCCCCAGCGCATCACACCTCGCTGGCTTGTTTGAGCTCCCCGCTGTGGAGGTTGTGGGGTCCTGGTGGAAAGTCTGAAGGAGCTCCTTCTCTAAGATCACGCGCCCAGGCCCCTGAGAGGGGGGGGGCCTGGGCTGTGCGGGACGGGCCGGGTCGGGGCGCTGGGGATCGACCCGTTAGAGGGTCTGAAACCGGACCCTGGGGCAGCTGGGCACTGAGGTGAGCCCCACTGGCATGGTGTGAGTAACAGGACCCCTCCCACAAAGCCCTGGAGCTGAGCTGGGGGCGGGACGGGGTGCGTGTGTGTGCGTGCACACACCTCAATACACCACTGCACACACACTCGTACACACACACATGAACATGAGGCAGAAATACAGGGAGATGTGCTGAGAGTGAGTTAGGCGTTTGGGCTGGTTTTTGGTTGCTGGGATACGTGTACTTAAAGAATTGATGTGATTGCAGAGGCGAACGTGCCATAAAGTAACGGGAGTGTTATTTCTCTTATTGCACGTTACACTGTGCTCCTGTTCCAGCGTCTGTCTGTCCTGCTGGTCCTCATCGTGCAGAGGGATGTGCGTTTGGCGCTTTGCTGATTTGTGGTTCCCCAGTCCCCCCCAGCGAGGTATTTGTTTTACTTAATGAGATTTTGATGGGCTGGAAGTGTTCCTGCTGTTTCTCCCCATGTTGGGCCACCCTTTGGATGAGGCGTACATCACAGATCACACAGATTCAGGCTTTAATCTCTGCTGGTTTTGAGTCAGCCTTCTACTTTCCTGATTTTGGTCTTTTTGGTCTTGTATTTACTGAAATGCACGGGAGGGACACCGACGCAGAGGGGCACAGGGACACCGACGCAGAGGGGCACAGATGCCCATTGGGGGGTTTGTTGTGCTGCTGTGTTTCCCCTCGTGCTTGGCAACGGTCCTGAGTGGATCTCAGTCCTGAGTGAGGCTGGCAGGCCCCCCCGGTCAGCTGTCCACCCCCTCCCAGAGGAAACCGCGCTGAACACTGGCTGCCCATCCTGGTCGTGCTTGCTGTGAGCGTCTCTTCCCCTGCTCTCCAGGTGTGACTGGGTCCGCTCCGCCGCACCTGAAGCTCGTTACGTTGGGGGGGGGGCTCCTTCGTTTTGGTGCTTTGTCTGCACGCCGGTTCGTTTCCTTCTACGGGACGGCGGTGTCCGCGAGCTCAGCCAATGGGCGCGCGGCGGGCCACGTGCCACAGGAAATGAAAACGGAGACGGCGGCCGTTGCCGTGCCGACCCTTAGCTTGTCATGGCGCTATAAAAAGCAGCACAATATCCCCGCAGAAGCCTTTGTGTCAGAGTTCAGTGGGGAAAGTGTGTCCGGGGGGGGGCGGGGGGCGAGGGGGGGCTCTGGAGCGGCCTGTCCTGCAGTGGGGCCGGTGCCGCTGTGCCCCACGGCGTCGCCAGCGATGGGGGGGTCTGGGATGGGGCCTCCCTCTGTAGCTTTATCTGCCTTCAGCTGTTGTTTTCTTTAAAGCACGGGGTGGGGGTGGGGGGGGTGGGGCTTAGGGGGGTCACAGGGTGGCAGTGAGGCTGGGGGTCAGAGGGGGTGGGGTAAATGGGGGTGGGGGTGGGGTAAATGCCGACACTCTTCTGTAAAGGTGATGAAGGGCCGTATGCTGATAAATGTAAATGTCAGTTGGACGGATGTCATTATTTTGTGTATTCTGTGTTTATGTTTGTGTCGTAGTGCTAAGCTGGCCATTACTGGCATCGGTGCAGGGGTGGGGTATAACAGGGAAAGGGGCGGAGCTAAGGGGGTATAACAGGATCCGTCCCTGATTGGTGCTGTGCAGTCATGGCACATGCACTGCTCCCCCAGTCTAGTGTGTGAGAGCTGTTAGCCAGGTCTAGCTGGAGTAGATACTTCCTGTCTGGTCTCTAAGTCACCTTCAGGGCATCTGCTAAATGACTGTATGTATCACATGTATATTTGCATATGTGGGTAAGTCCTATGCTACATGTGTTAATGTGATGTTATTTAAACAGCGCTGTTTAATATTTCTGCACTGAAATCCGTGGGCGTTCTGAGCGAAACTCGTGGGGAATCGCTGGGTGTGATCAGCGCACTGGTAGAGAGGAAGGCTGGTTCTTATCTTCCTGCTAAAGGCTCCTGCAGGTATATTAGAACTGAGAACTCAAAATTAGGATTTTTCACCCATTGGTTTCACAAGATTGGTTAAATAAAATACATGTGACTGACAACCAGAAAATGTGGTTAAGCTTATGTTAGATTTTTACTGGAAGGTGTAATTAAATTGGCTTTGTTGGTGATGAGCTCTAGACCTTGTAGTTATCATGACATGGGGGAGTGGGGGCAGTCGGGGGGGAGTTGCGAGAGCATCAGGAGTGGTACTCCCTTTCTCTCAGGGGGGTGGGAATGATCCCCGCAGAAGCTCTCATCTGATTGGCCGGTGACTCGTCCGCGCGGCTCAGGGCTCCTCTGGTCTGCTGGCTCGTGTTCCGTTCGGCTCAATCGGTGAAGCGAGCGCCGCGAACCGTCGTTTTTTAACGTCTGGGGAAACTCCCCCCCCCCCCCCGTGGAGCAGCCTCGCATTGGGGGGGTTGGGGGGTTAGGGCCCTTGCCCGGGCGCGCATGCGCGTGCGAAACGTCGCCGTACGCGCCGCGCTGCTGAAGGTCACCCCTGCGGGGCCCTTACAGGAAGCCCCAGCCGTCGCAGAGAAGCGGGACGCTCTCGCCCGCAGAGCTGGGAAACGCGGAGGGGAAAATGGCGGCCGGCTCTGTGGGGGACGCTGGCGTGACCTTCAGGGGCCCCAGGCGCTGGCGGCACTGGCTGCGTCTGCTTCCTGTCCGCTGATGAGCGCTGTGACCCGCCCTGCTCACCACTCAGTACGCCCGCCGTGCAAATACACACCCGCCCTGCTCTCTGTTAAATACGCACCCGCCCTGCTCTCCGTTAAATACGCACCTGCCCTGCTCTCCGTTAAATACGCACTCGCCCTGCTCTCTGTTAAATACGCACTCGCCCTGCTCTCCGTTAAATACGCACCCCCCCTGCTCTCCGTTAAATACGCACCCCCCCTGCTCTCCGTTAAATACGCACCCGCCCTGCTCTCCGTTAAATACGCACTCGCCCTGCTCTCTGTTAAATACACACCCGCCCTGCTCTCTGTTAAATACGCACTCGCCCTGCTCTCTGTTAAATACGCACCTGCCCTGCTCTCTGTTAAATACGCACCCCCCCGCTCTCTGTTAAATACGCACCCGCCCTGCTCTCTGTTAAATACGCACCCGCCCTGCTCTCTGTTAAATACGCACTCGCCCTGCTCTCCGTTAAATACGCACCCCCCCTGCTCTCTGTTAAATACGCACGCGCCCTGCTCTCCGTTAAATACGCACTCGCCCTGCTCTCTGTTAAATACGCGCCCGCCCTGCTCTCCCTTAAATACGCACGCGCCCTGCTCTCCGTTAAATACGCACTCGCCCTGCTCTCTGTTAAATACGCACCCACCCTGCTCTCCATTAAATACGCACCCACCCTGCTCTCTGTTAAATACGCACCCCCCCGCTCTCTGTTAAATACGCACCCCCCCGCTCTCTGTTAAATACGCACCCCCCCGCTCTCTGTTAAATACGCACCCGCCCTGCTCTCTGTTAAATACGCACTCGCCCTGCTCTCTGTTAAATACGCACCCGCCCTGCTCTCCATTAAATACGCACCCGCCCTGCTCTCCCTTAAATACGCACCCCCCCGCTCTCTGTTAAATACGCACCCCCCCGCTCTCTGTTAAATACGCACCCCCCCGCTCTCTGTTAAATACGCACCCCCCCGCTCTCCGTTAAATACGCACCCCCCCTGCTCTCTGTTAAATACGCACGCGCCCTGCTCTCCGTTAAATACGCACTCGCCCTGCTCTCTGTTAAATACGCACCTACCCTGCTCTCCGTTAAATACGCACCCGCCCTGCTCTCCGTTAAATACGCACCCGCCCTGCTCTCTGTTAAATACGCACCCCCCCTGCTCTCCGTTAAATACGCACCCGCCCTGCTCTCTGTTAAATACGCACCCCCCCGCTCTCTGTTAAATACGCACCCGCCCTGACCTCTGTTAAATACGCACCCGCCCTGCTCTCTGTTAAATACGCACCCGCCCTGCTCTCTGTTAAATACGCACCCGCCCTGCTCTCCGTTAAATATGCACCCGCCCTGCTCTCTGTTAAATACGCACCTACCGCATGGATAGCTCTGTATCTACAAAAGGTGCAATTTTGACAGTGCACACCTGAAAGAACACACACCTGAGAAACAGAGCTGGAGACAGAGCATGCAGAGGCCACTTCACCAGACAGGCATTGTAGTGTGATGTAGTGAGAGGAACGTGTGTGTGAAGAGGGTTCTGTTAGGACACTGTTCAGCTGTGTTGATGGGCCCCACATTCTGGTGTCTGTTAAGGCTCTTCTCCAGTGTGTGGATGGGCCCCACGGTCTGGTGTCTGTTAAGACTCTGCTCCAGTGTGTGGATGGACCCCATGGTCTGGTATCTGTTAAGGCTCTGTTCCTGTGTGTGGATGGGCCCCATGGTCTGGTATCTGTTAAGGCTCTGTTCCAGTGTGTGGATGGGCCCCATAGTTTGGTATCTGTTAAGGCTCTGCTCCAGTGTGTGGATGGGCCCCATGGTTTTGTATCTGTTAAGGCTCTGTTCTAGTGTGTGGATGGGCCCCATGGTCTGGTATCTGTAAGGTGGGATGGGTGCAGCTGGTGCTGATGTAGGGTGGGGTGGGTGCAGCTGGCGCTGATTTAGGGTGGGATGGGTGCAGCTGCCGCTGATGTAGGGTGGGATGGGTGCAGCTGGCGCTGATGTAGGGTGGGATGGGTGCAGCTGGCGCTGATGTAGGGTGGGATGGGTGCAGCTGGCGCTGATGTAGGGTGGGATGGGTGCAGCTGGCTCTGATGTAGGGTGGGATGGGTGCAGCTGGCGCTGATGTAGGGTGGGATGGGTGCAGCTGGCGCTGATGTAGGGTGGGATGGGTGCCGCTGGCTCTGATGTAGGGTGGGATGGGTGCAGCTGGCGCTGATGTAGGGTGGGATGGGTGCAGCTGGCGCTGATGTAGGGTGGGATGGGTTGGCAGGGTTGTTGCGGCCTCACGGTGCTCCAGTGACAGGGGGAGTGCATGACGTGCCCTCTGAGGCAGTGACTGCAGAGTGAGCGGGACAGTCCGGCAGTGAGCGCTTCAGGGTGTGTGTGTGTGTGTGTCTGTGTGTGTGCGTGTGCGTGTGCGTGTGCGTGTGCGTGTGTGCGTGTGCGTGTGTTCTCCCAAACTAGTGGAAGGGACTGCAGCAAAGCCACCGGTCAAAAAAGACAATGCAGCCTTTCCAAATTCAGAAAGGATGAAAAATCCGGCCTGACAGAATGGTCAAAATGCCCCGGTGTATACCTGACCTGGATTAACCCTGTAAGGTGTCACACCTTACATATTTTCCCTTAACTCGTTCTTAGAATTACATGGTTAGAATTACATGGACAGTTTTCAGGTCTTCAAGATCACAGCAAGGTGAGTCAGTTATGGCGATCGCTGAAATGGTTTTAGTGATGGGGGAAGACTAACAGTCATTTAGTTCTGAGTCAAAGTTGAAGACAAGTCTTAAAAAATGCTGAGTGAATACAGTTATTTTTGCATTCAGTAAATAACCCACTTAATATTTTTCTGTTCCTCATTTCAGTGTGGACGTAGCCTGCAGAAACCCACACGGTCTGATGTGGAGGCTGATGAATGAGATTTGGCAAACTGAAGGAATCTCGCACTCAAGCTTTTTTTAATTTGTCACCGTAGATCTCGTTTCCAGAAGCAGAGCTGTCCTGCCTGTTCCATTGAGCTGCAGTTTTCAGTTAAGCACAGAGAGCCAAACAGAATGACTCCTAACTGCCGTCGTTTGTGTGGGCTGCTTTAGAATCCTTTTTTTTTTTTCCTGTTTTTAATTTTCCGTGATGTGTTCCCGTGGCTGTCCTCTCAGTGCGGAGCTCTCTAGATGAAGCTTACGTAAGGGCAGGGAATACGCAGTGCATACCCAGTGCATACGCTGTGCATACGCTGTGCATACCCAGTGCATACGCAGTGCATACCCAGTGCATACGCAGTGCATACGCAGTGCATACCCAGTGCATACGCTGTGCATACCCAGTGCATACGCTGTGCATACCCAGTGCATACGCTGTGCATACCCAGTGCATACGCTGTGCATACCCAGTGCCTGTGGGTTTGTCTTGTGTTCTCCACCCGGCAACATCCAGTGTCACTGTCGCTTGGCAGAGCCCACCATTTGACCTTTGACCCTCAGGACCCCTCCCCCGTGAGACTTGCATTTGGTGCTGATCTCTCACTGCGTGGAGCTCTGGGCCTGGTCTCACTCCTGCTGAGGCTGATCTCACACTGCATGGAGCTCTGGGCCTGGTCTCACTCCTGCTGAGGCTGATCTCTCACTGCATGGAGCTCTGGGCCTGGTCTCACTCCTGCTGAGGCTGATCTCTCACTGCGTGGAGCTCTGGGCCTGGTCTCGCTCCTGCTGAGGCTGATCTCACACTGTGTGGAGCTCTGGGCCTGGTATCGCTCCTGCTGAGGCTGATCTCTCACTGCATGGAGCTCTGGGCCTGGTCTCGCTCCTGCTGAGGCTGATCTCTCACTGCGTGGAGCTCTGGGCCTGGTATCGCTCCTGCTGAGGCTGATCTCTCACTGCATGGAGCTCTGGGCCTGGTCTCACTCCTGCTGAGGCTGATCTCACACTGCGTGGAGCTCTGGGCCTGGTGTCGCTCCTGCTGAGGCTGATCTCTCACTGTGTGGAGCTCTGGGCCTGGTCTCGCTCCTGCTGAGGCTGATCTCTCACTGCGTGGAGCTCTGGGCCTGGTCTCGCTCCTGCTGAGGCTGATCTCTCACTGCGTGGAGCTCTGGGCCTGGTGTCGCTCCTGCTGAGCTGTGGTGTGGCCTTTTATTTGCATAATGAATTAGTAGTTGCAATGGTTTAATTATTAAGGTTTGTCGATAGTTTCAGTGATGGCCAAAGTTGCTGTGTAGGAATGAAAAGAAGACTGCTTTTGCTGGAATGTATTGTTCACTGTGGAAACACACAATGACAGTGTTCCCCATTCTGCTTGTTATTTGGCTTATTTTGACTCTGTATTCAGACTGGGACGTGAACCCAAGCTTGCCCTATACGTCCCTGTTCGGATGGTTCAGTAGTCTGCTCTTACAGTGGGGGGAGACACAGGGAAAGTGCTGGTTTACCAGCTCCAGTGTACTGCTTCTGATTTCAGCACCACGGAGAGCTCTGCGATAGGTGTGCTGCATTCACCAGCATCACACATGCAAACAGCCCCAAACCCCTACCAGTACCCCCTACCCCCTACCCCTAACCCTAACCCTAACCCCTAGTCCTAACCCCTAACATGCCTCCCATCGTAGCTGTGACACACTGGGACTCCCTGTCAGCCAACAGCAGTGTGCTGTGCTGCTAAGTTATATGTGCTTTTTCTTTGCTGAGGTAACACCGGGGTCGCTAAAAGCTAGTGTAAGAAATGTGAAGATGTTAAATAACTCGGTTTATAATTCAGTTAAGAACGCCACAGGTGAAGAGACGTTTTGAGGACATTAGGTCCGGAGCTGGTTCAGCTCGGTGTTTAAGTCCCACTCCCTCCTGGCATTTTTACTGAGTATTAGTGTTTAAAAGAAAAATCTAAGCAGTTGTCAAACATTACATTACATAAGAGATTGCTATTTTTTATGTATGATGTACAGAAGGACATTGTTTTGAAACCGGCTGGTATGTAATTATATAGCTCCCCTCTAAAGTAATTTGGGTGTTTTTGCCATTGATTCACTGTGCAGTATCCACTGTTCTGATTGGACAACATAAAACTGGCCATAGCCCTGTCCAGGGAGGCAGGGTTTCTGTTGGTCGCCCGTTTCTCCTCTTGTGCCATAACTCCTCCTCCTGTCAATCAAGGGCCTGTGCCAGGCTGTGTGTAGACAGGAAGTGGCAGTGTGCAGCACTAACCTATGATGTCACAATGGCACCCTCCCCCTTCTATTGCTGATTTGAACGCACGCAGCCTCATTGGACAAACAGGCTGAGCCACATGTTGGGGGTGTCGCAGTGGGCTGGCCATCTTTTGGGGGGGGGGGGTGCAATAAGGGGTTTAAAGAAAGGGGGAATGCGTGGCGTGCTGTGTGTCTTACCCGGATGAGAAGCTGAACTGGGGTGTAAAGTTGGGTTGAGATTACTCTCCTCCTCCCGCTGGTAAGACACAGAAGCGTGCGACTGGGTGTTTGAGTCTCGGTCGCACCATCGCCAGGTTTGGCTGGAGGTCCGCATCGGCATGGCAACACCCGGTCCAGGAAGGATCTTCGCATTCCTGGGGCTCAAAGGCAGCCCAAAATAAACGCCTCTCCTGCCCCCCCTCCAGCGGCATCTTCACACGCACACCTTCAAAACTCCTTCAAGGCTGTGACCCAGAACGGTGTGGAGACAACACAAGCCTGAGGATATTGGGTTCCCACCCCCATAGGGGGGCGGGGGGGGGGGGGGGGGGTGGTTTCTCTTTTAGGAGCCGCCTGTCGGTGGTCCAGAAATGGAAATCACAGAAACGGACCGAAGGGCGTCGGGGCAAGGCTCCCTGTGGAGCGGGGTCGGAGGTCAAAGCTGTTACAGGTCACCGGAATTAGCACAGCGCTCTGCAGTGGCTGCGTTCAGGAGGAGTTAGCGCAGTGCTCTGCAGCCGCTGCGTTCAGGAGGAGTTAGCGCAGAGCTCTGCAGCCGCTGCGTTCAGGAGGAGTTAGCACAGCGCTCTGCAGCGGCTGCGTTCAGGAGGAGTTAGCGCAGCGCTCTGCAGCGGCTGCGTTCAGGAGGAGTTAGCGCAGTGCTCTGCAGCGGCTGCGTTCAGGAGGAGTTAGCGCAGCGCTCTGCAGCGGCTGCGTTCAGGAGGAGTTAGCGCAGCGCTCTGCAGCGGCTGCGTTCAGGAGGAATTAGCGCAGCGCTCTGCAGCGGCTGCGTTCAGGAGGAATTAGCGCAGAGCTCTGCAGCGGCTGCGTTCAGGAGGAGTTAGCGCAGCGCTCTGCAGCGGCTGCGTTCAGGAGGAGTTAGCGCAGCGCTCTGCAGCGGCTGCGTTCAGGAGGAGTTAGCGCAGCGCTCTGCAGCGGCTGCGTTCAGGAGGAAGTAGCGCAGCGCTCTGCAGCGGCTGCGTTCAGGAGGAATTAGCGCAGAGCTCTGCAGCGGCTGCGTTCAGGAGGAGTTAGCGCAGTGCTCTGCAGCGGCTGCGTTCAGGAGGAGTTAGCGCAGCGCTCTGCAGCGGCTGCGTTCAGGAGGAGTTAGCGCAGCGCTCTGCAGCGGCTGCGTTCAGGAGGAGTTAGCGCAGCGCTCTGCAGCGGCTGCGTTCAGGAGGAGTTAGCGCAGTGCTCTGCAGCGGCTGCGTTCAGGAGGAGTTAGCGCAGCGCTCTGCAGCGGCTGCGTTCAGGAGGAGTTAGCGCAGTGCTCTGCAGCGGCTGCGTTGGGACAGCGTTTTACCCGTGACCCGAGCCAGGCAGAGGGAAGCTGTTAAATCTGCGCAGGAAGTGATGACGAACTGGTAACATGGCCAGCGGATTGTTAGTTTAAGATGAACCCGAATATAAATGAGTGCAAGAGCGATTCGGTGGAACATGGCCTTACTTTTTTGGTGATTTTGAAGTGTGAAACATTAATTTTGTATGAACCCTAATTTGTTCATACATTTATCTTGTGGGTGGTTTTCTCTGTACTTGGATATGTGGGAGGTGGAGGCTTAAGTATACTTTATAGCCCCTGAAAAGGACTGCAAATCTCATGTGAGAAATAATCTTTGGAGATGTGTGATTGAACAGCTGAATGACAGAATGTCAGCTGTTCAGTTGGCAGAATGTCTCTTGGAGACGTGATTGAGGATTGAATAGAGAGATTCTATCTACAGGAGAAAATGCTACTCTACCCTGCTGCCTCTGACTGACACCTTTACAAGAGATTACTGATGTTCACCTGGTGACCTTGCCCTAGGTCTCCAGTGTATGGGACTAATAGATTTTGACCAGCTGGTTACACCATTTGTGTGCGGTGTGTTGTCATGCTCTAACAGACTGAGACAGGAGGAGTTGCTCTTATTCAGTGAGATTATTCAGGGCCCTGGGGGGGCCTTGGGGGACCCTGACCCCTTCCCAGCACTCTGACGTAGTGTCCTCACTCTGTTTGTAGGCCCCTGGCCCTTGACTTTGAGTTTTTAAGCAAGAATTTAAGCTTTCCCCCTCATTATTAGTCACATCATTATTAGTGCAGCTGTCATGCTAATGATCAAAAGTATTGAAAACAGTGAACACTGTTGCAACTAAGACTTTTATACTCCGTAGTGCCATTATTGATTATTTGTAAAATGCTAAATAATGAAGTAAAGGTAATTATATGAAAGCCAGACATGGTTGAAAGATTCAGCTCTTGTTTGTTATTTGAAGGTTTGCTTGTTATTTGATGGTGAAATGCGGGCCTGCTGTGGAGAGCAGCCTGTTTTACTCAGACTGCCTGCGGTGACCCGTTGGAAACGAGCGGATCTTTCTGACGGCTCTCAGGTTCCCCTCCCTGCACAGACGCGAATGGTGACACACACCTGTGGGGGCGGGGCTTGAGTATCAGACTCTGCTCTGCTGCCTGGCCATGCATGCCCGTTATCCAGGCCTATGCAGGCTAACACGGCTTGGCACCGGGGGTGGAGGGTGCCTGGCGTGGAAGTGTACTTTATAGCGTGCCAGTTCTGCCCCGACTCTGCCCTGCCACTGCCCAAACTCTGCCCCAACTTTTCCCTGGTTCTGCCCCACCACTGCCCCGGTTCTGCCCCGCCACTGCCCCGGTTCTGCCCCACCACTGCCCCGGTTCTGCCCTGGTTATGCCCCTTCTCTGCCCCGGTTCTGCCCCGGCTGTCAGGCACAGTAAGTCCGGTGGCTCACTTACGGTGATTTTTCAGGGGTTTCTCTCCTGCCTCACAGCCAGTACTGCTGTACCAAACACTTGCTGAATGAGGGAAAGTACATCTGTAAACATTAAACAGCCTCACGTACGCTTATGTCTGTAAGGAGGGCCAAAATCAAAGCGGTCAGGACCGCTGAAATAACAAACATCATTATAAATGGTTTGCTGGGTGATTTGCCGTGTTCCAGCAGGCTTGATTGTTTTGGGAAAACTATGATTAGATATTTGTGTTTGTTGGTAATTTCGCCGGCGTTCGGTTCATGTTGTCGAGGCAGTTGCCCCCAGCCATCTCTGATTGTTCCACGGAGGAGGAAAAAACCAGTCAAGTGCATCGGTTCAAGCCGCCTGGGCCGTGTAATTTTCCAGCCTGAAAATCAGTGCTGTCAGCTGAAAGGGTTCGAGGGGTAGGGTAGATATTGTTTAGATCAGCTAGTGGCTCAGGGGCCTAATTTGTCCCAAAATGATTTGCAATTTTAGGCTTTTGGTAGGCTTTCTTTTCCAGAGCCTGAAGGAGCTTTTATTATCAATAAAGATTCTTTGATTATTAGCTAATATACAGTACATGCGTTGTCTTATCTCTTTAAAAAATATATATATTTTTTTACAATTGCTTCCATTATCTCCTTAATTGTCTTTTTTCTTGAATTGTTAATTTTTTTCTATTAACTGGAAAATGGCTGAAAATTCAGCCCAGCTCAAATGTAACCCTCGACCTTGGCCTTTGACCCCATCGCTGGGTGTCCTGGGGCTTATTCCAATCACTTGTTTTATTTGTCCTTGTCATCTCGGTCCGCCATCTTCTAGGACATTCCAAGCCGTTCAATGCTCCTTGAAGGAGCTGGAGTGTGGAGACTGGTTTTGCTTGAGCTAGGAAACAGGACCGCATCCTTTGCGTAAGTGTCCCAGAACGTGTGATGTGATCGACCTCTCCCCATCTGCTCATCTGTAACAGCCATGGCTTCACTTGATAGAGCACCCTTGATAGGGGACGTTCCATTTGCCTGATGCACGTTTTCCTGATTCCTTCCGTCCTCGTGTCCTTTCTTAGCCTCCTTTTCTCGCATCCTCTGATACGTGGAGCTAGGGAGCTAGGGAAGGACGCAAGGAGCTAAAACATAAGCGATGGGAATGAGCCGCCCGGTCTGTGTCCAATAATGCAGAGAGGTGAGTCCTCAGCCAGCCAATCAGCTGTCACTTCAGGCCGGTCGATGATGAAGTAATAGTGAGGAGGAAGGGACCAGTTAAGGATGTGATCTGAGATGGGAAATCCAGGTTCTGAAAATAAAAGCTCTCCCCATTATTTGGTTTCCAACCGCCTGGATTTGCTAATTAGCACAATTCTTCAGCCAGGAGGTAGAGCTAATTAGTGAAATCAGCTGGCTGAGTTCATGGGTGGGAGAAACGCATGGCAGGACTTTTTCTTTCTGACCCCTGGACTCTCCACCTGTGAATATGTTCTTACTTTCAATCCAAACCACTGGAGCTTAATTAACTGTGCAATCACCTACTTTAATTGATTAATTAAGTAGAAAGTAACCGTGAAAACCAACCGACCCTGCTACTTCACTGCCGTAAACATTACTTGTTAATTATTTCAGTCTACACTGAAAGTTAGTTGTTGGTGTCCTAATTATGCTCAGTCAGCTTTGTGTTTGTGTTCATGAAAAATCCAGTCCAGTGTCACACATCCTGCTGCTCATGAAGTACAGTGAATGTGTTTCAAATGCTTGTGTACATAAAAGGGTCATTGGGTTCAAAAGGGTTATCGGGTCCTTTGATATTTTTTTTATGGATAAATTCTTGGGCTGTAATAAGATATACTTTATTGAACCCCGTGGGGTAATTTGTCCTCTGCATTTTGACCCATCCCAGTTACTTAGGAGCAGTGGGCAGCCACAGTGCAGCGGCCGGGGACCAACTCCAGTTCTGAGGCCAGTGCCTTGGTCAAGGGCAACAGCAGGAGTGCACCTAACATGCATGTCTTTGAGTGTGAGAGGAAACAGGAGTACCCGGAGTAAACCCATGCGAACATGGGGAGAGCATGCAAACTCCACATAGAAAGGCCCCAAGCCGAGATTCGAACCCACGACCTTCTTGCTGTGAGGCGACAGTGCTAACCGCTGTGCCACCGTGTCCCCCCACGTAAAGGAACCCAAATGACCGCTGGCTAATGTTTCTGCCCTGGTTTTTATTTTAATAGCGTAGTTGCGCTCAGTAATACTGTTCTTTTCTCTTAGAGAGCCAGTTTGGGCAAGGTTTTGTATGATATGCTCAGTATAAATGACATTATTCATATTACATGTATTTTATTATAAATTATATTCACTTGTTATTGCTATTGTAAAGTTGGTACTTAAAAACAACAGTAAGCTTTTCTCAGAACAACCAAATCCAGGATAAGATATTAGTTCCAAAGTACTAATCATTAGTACCAAAACGGATGTTAGTGTCTGTGTTAGCAGACTGTTGCTCAGTGATGTTGAGTGTGTGTGTGGATGAACCACACACAGCCTGTTGCTCAGTGATGTTGAGTGTGTGTGGATGAACCACACACAGCCTGTTGCTCAGTGATGTTGAGTGTGCGTGTTGATGAACCGCACACAGCAGACCTTTCACCTGCTCCAGTCAGCCCAGCCCCACCCAGCGAAGTTTGGCAGTTTGCAGCGAGTGGAAATTTACCTTATTTTAAAATCCTATTTTCTCATGGGCTTGAATAGTTTCTTGTTTCTGTCGAGAGGACGTTTCCACAGCCAGAGTTTGGCTTAACTAAAGGCACTTAGTTCAGGTAAATGGCTGTTTTTTCCCTGGAGACAAACAGGGACCATTACAGACAAATACAGCCTTTTAGGTAAAAATATACAAGATGTGATGTCGTATTTCAGTATGTGACTTCATATAAACTGTATGGTGGTGACCCCTTTAACCCTTTGAAGTGTAGGTTTTTCGGAATTAAAAAATGTTTGTCAGTGCTTTAGAACTCCATTACTTCCAGTAGTGATTGTTACATCAGCATTAGAATGTAGAGCTAAGAACATTCTGATCACATTTGTGATCTCACACCTTAAAGGGTTATACAAGTAAGAATCTGGAGATACCTGTTAAGAAATCTAATTCTTGTGACGCACATCGTTTTATGGGAAGGCAATGGTTGGAGTGGCTTGAGTTACATTAACTGAATGCCAACCATGACGCCGCCTGAATGTGATATGTTGTTTCAAGTGTGCTGGGCCTGTTTGGTGAAACTCAGCCATCTGGCACAAAATGGCTGCCACGTGTTACCCAGGTGAACGCTACCTGGACATGTAGTGAAGGCAGAAACACTGGGGGTATTCATGGCCTGCTTGATACAGTGTTAGATACTATCTAGCTTTTAGGTAAACTAAGCATTAAGTACAGTTTAGAGGTAGGAATAGACGAGCAGTGTTGGGCTGAATGGCCTGTTCTCATCTTACGTTATATTATGTTATGCTACACTTTGATGGTCAAGGCGAGTCCCCCTCCCCTTCATTCTAAAGATGCAAACATTTCTAATAATAATAATACGAACCAGAACAACAATAGCAACAAGTAGTATTAGTAAGAGCAGTAACATTAGTATGAAGGACACAAAGCGCCAACAAAATGAACTGCATGTAATTGCAGTCCTCCGACTGATGGGAGAATATGAGGCTGTGATGATGAATTGTATTAATACATGCTTTATGATCTCAGGATTACAGAGCATATATTAATGAAGGGAGACATCTTGTGAAACTACCAAAGCAGAGCGGCACCTAACTGTGTGGAACATGGCGGCCATTTTGCACCAGCACTTATCAGTTGAGGTTTGTCGTGAGGGATTGTGAAGGTGAGTAAGGTAAACAGGATTCTTAGGTGGTCAGAATGACAGAGCCAGGTTGAGAATTTGCGCCATGGGATCTTTAATGACTGTAATGGGTCAGGACCTCAGTTTATAATGTTTAATCCAAAAGATGGCTTCCTTTAGCACATTGTCCTCATAAGTGCTCTGGGTTGTGTGTGTGTGTGTGTGTGTATGTAAGAGAGACAAAGAATCTAATCCAGGAAACTCAAGAAGTGGTACAAGTGGAATCCCACATTAATAATTCAGGGGCTGCAGTGTTGATTTGTTGTGCAGATTGTGGATACAGATCTCTCTAGCTGCATTATTTATGAACTTTTGTATGTATGTGGTTGGCTAGATTGCTCATTTTTGCACGTGCGTTTGTAAATAAACTAACGCTGATGATTCTGCACGCTTCGCAGCAGTCACCCTCCATGGGGGTTTCAGTCTCTCTCTCTCTCTCTCTCTCTCTCTCTCTCCCTCTCTCTCTCTGTCTCTCTCTCTCTCTGTCTCTCCCTCTCCCTCTCTCTCTCTGTCTCTCTCTCTCTCTGTCTCTCCCTCTCCCTCTCTCTCTCCTGCAGTGGATTTCAGCTCATTGCTGGCTAAAAAAACTCCACCACACCTAACGTTTCTGACACACAATGGCCACCGTTCAGTACACAGGATGCTGTGTTTCCCACACGGCATTGGGATACACAGCAGTGAAACAGCGTTCTGTGTCGTCTGAATGGTGGCCATTGTGTGTCAGAGGCGGTAGGTGTGGCGCATTTTTCCCTCTGCTGTTACAGAATTTTGCACAGTAACCTCTTCCAGTACTTTAGCGCATAACTGCTGTTCTAATTCCCCTGCCCCCCCCCCCACCCCCCCAGTGTATTTCCACTGGCCACCAAACTGAGCTTTGAGCAGCTGAGCAGAACTGGCCAAACCAAAACAAAAGACTTGTATTCAGGAACTGGGTTTAACGAAGATGCCTTCAAGAAAACTATGTTTTGTACTGGCCACATTTTACTTTATTATGCTTTACCATGGTTTACCCTGCTTTACCATGCTTTACCCTGCTTTACCCTGCTTTACCATGGTTTACCATAATTTACCCTGCTTTACCATGGTTTACCCTGCTTTACCATGGTTTACCATAATGTACCCTGCTTTACCATGCTTTACCCTGCTTTACCATGGTTTACCATAATGTACCCTGCTTTACCATGCTTTACCCTGCTTTACCATAATTTACCCTGCTTTACCATGGTTTACCCTGCTTTACCATAATTTACCCTACTTTACCCTGCTTTACCATGGTTTACCCTGCTTTACCATAATTTACTCTGCTTTACCATGCTTTACCCTGCTTTACCATGGTTTACCATAATTTACCATGCTTTACCCTGCTTTACCATGGTTTACCATGCTTTACCATAATGTACCCTGCTTTACGGTGCTTTACCATGGGTTACCATAATTTACCATGGTTTACCATGCTTTACCATGCTTTACCATGGTTTACCATGCTTTACCATAAGTTACCATGCTTTACCATAATTTACCCTGCTTTAGCATACTTTACCTTAATTTACCCTGCTTTACCATAATTTACCATGCTTTACCATGGTTTACCCTGCTTTACCAGGCTTTACCCTGCTTTACCATGGTTTACCATAATTTACCATGCTTTACCATGGTTTCCCATGCTTTACCCTGCTTTACCATGGTTTACCATAATTTACCATGCTTTACCATGGTTTACCATGCTTTACCATAAATTACCATGCTTTACCATAATTTACCCTGCTTTACCATAATTTACCATGCTTTACTATGCTTTACCATAATTTACACTGCTTTACCCTGCTTTACCATAATTTACCATGGTTTACTATGTTTTACCATAATTTACACTGCTTTACCCTGCTTTACCATAATTTACCATGGTTTACCCTGCTTTACCCTGCTTTACCATAATTTACCATGGTTTACTATGCTTTACCATAATTTACACTGCTTTACCCTGCTTTACCATAATTTACCATGGTTTACTATGTTTTACCATAATTTACACTGCTTTACCCTGCTTTACCATGGTTTACCATAATTTACCCTGCTTTACCATAATTTACCATGCTTTACCATGGTTTACCCTGCTTTACCAAAATTTACCATGGTTTACTATGCTTTACCATAATTTACACTGCTTTACCCTGCTTTACCATAATTTACCATGGTTTACTATGTTTTACCATAATTTACACTGCTTTACCCTGCTTTACCATAATTTACCATGGTTTACCCTGCTTTACCATAATTTACCCTGCTTTACCATGGTTTACCATGCTTTACCATAATTTACCATGCTTTACCATAATTTACCCTGCTTTACCATGCTGTACCATGGTTTACCCTGCTTTACCATAATTTACCCTGCTTTACCATGCTGTACCATGGTTTACCCTGCTTTACCATAATTTACCCTGCTTTACCATGCTGTACCATAATTTACCCTGCTTTACCATGCTGTACCATGGTTTACCCTGCTTTACCATAATTTACCCTGCTTTACCATGGTTGATGCCAGTGGCTTTACTGTGGTTTACCGTGGCTGATGCCAGTTGACTTGAGCTTTATAACTGCAGTGTTTGAGCTGCACAGCCGCTGGGTTGTTTAACTGGTGAAAGTGTACAATCAGGTAAGCCTAAGTGAACCCGTGATGAGTGCGGAATGATGGCGTACCCCACCGGTGTGCGTAGGCTTGGCTGCGTGACTGATGCTGCATATGCGGCTGTACTTCACATCGGACTGCTCAGCCGCTGAAAGCGCGTATTTGCATAATTAGTGGCATCTCGTCTCAGCTGTCGGGCTAAATGGACTGACAGTAAGAGGTGGAGTACTGAGTGTGTCACCCCGCTGTGTGTAGGACGTTTGTGTGCGCTGTACACAAATATACACACCTTCCAGCCCGCAGAGTCCTGTAGGCATAACAGGAGGTTTCACACACAAAGGAAAGCTGAGCTGCTGTTGCGTTAGCAGTGGCTCGCCCACGCCTGGAACGCACCTGGGTTTCTCTGAGGCCAGTTTGCCCACGTTTACCCGGCTGTGCCAGACCTGCGTGACAAGAATCTAGAGTCCTCTAGAATTTCATACAAGCTGGCAGCAATGCAGATATTTCTCTTCATTTCGCTCCTACCAGATTGAAGATAACATGCCAGCTGCAACATGCCTGTACATTTTGGCGGGAGAGTGGGGTTCTAGGTCCAAAAAGAAATCTAGGAAGAGTTTTGACACTTTGGATGAGATGCATCGATGTCACCAACAGCTGCCGAGCTGTATGTCATTGAGACGCATGGAGAAAAATGAAGGGGAAATGGAATGAGACAAAACAACAAACCGATATCCAGAGCAAAAATAAGATTATAGTAAAATCGAAAAGGCAGAGAATAGATTTGTTTGCAGGACAGAGCATTTGTCATTTCTTTCACGGAGACTGGTGTTAAAACGATAAATAAATTAATACTGTAAGATAAGACTGATGGCCCTGCTGTGATGAGTTTCACAAAGAGCTTCAAATTTAAAGTGATTTAGATTCTGGGGTCTTAATGTTATTTCAGTTTTAGTATAGGCTTCTGATTGACTGTTTTATGTGCAATGAAGGGTCATTTAGATTCCATTAGTTTCTAATGGCTAGCTCTGTTTACAGTGGTTCCTACAGAAAATAAGATTAAACGTAAATTTCTGAGGAATAATCTGACACTATGTACCATCTAAACCTGCACGGGCCAATCAGAAACATACATTAACCTGATGTGATATTTTTTAAAACCTCAAAAGTGATCTCTAAACTGTCAGCACAGAATACCAGAGTAGCTTGCTGCTGAACACCAGAATACCTTGTTCATGTTACCAGATAACACCAGCATATGTTTACTTTAACAGAACATACCAGAATAGCATGTTTACATTAACTAAACATACCAGAATAGCATGTTCATATCAACAGTAAATACCAGAATAGCGTATTCATGTTACCACAAAACACCAGGATAACACGTTTCCGTTAACTGAACATACCAGAATAGCTTGTTCACGTTGACACACAACACCAGAATAGCATGTTTACAATAACATACTGTAACATACCAGAATAGCATGTTTACAATAACATACTGTAACATACCAGAATAGCATGTTTACGTTAACTGAACATACCAGAATAGCTTGTGCACATTAGCACTGAACAGCAGAGTAACATGTTCACATTAGGAGAACGCTAACGCAGAGCTGGGGAGATGTGGTGGTGTTGACTCCGTGTCCCCGCTGGTCCTTGGGTGCCGTCACACGGCGAGAAAACGGTGTCTCCACAGGAAAGGAGGGTCGTGCTGCTGTAAATAGCCCACACTGATGAGGGGGGGACTGATTACAAGTGCAATGGCACATTAACTATGGCGGTATCTGAAGGTGGGGCTGGTGACCAGCAGCACATTAACTATGGCAGCATCTGAAGGTGGGGCTGGTGACCAGCAACACATTAACTATGGTGGCATCTGAAGGTGGGGCTGGTGACTAGCAGCACATTAACTATGGCGGCATCTGAAGGTGGGGCTGGTGACCAGCAGCACATTAACTATGGCGGCATCTGAAGGTGGGGCTGGTGACCAGCAGCACATTAACTATGGCGGCATCTGAAGGTGGGGCTGGTGACCAGCAGGCAGGTAATGTCTGTATTGGAACACGCCTTCACCATTACACAGACTAGCAAAGAGCCACGGTTACAGACCCCAGCCTGACTATCAGAACCCTAAAACCCTAACCTAGAACCCTAACCCAGAACCCTAGAACCCTAACCCAGAACCCTAAAACCCTAACCCAGAACCCTAAACCCTTAACCCTAATTTTGAGGGTTTGAGAGGTGCCAGACTCTGCTCTCACCCCTCTCAGGCCTGAGTGTGTGTTTCTGCATCTCTGCTCTGTCCTTCATGCCTAAATTTAAAAGTAAGCCCTTCACATTTGGTGAGCTCAGTCACAGTCTCTGTTCTCCTGACAGGAATCGTACATCTAACTGCGATGTTGTGACTTCCTGTCAGCATTTTTATGTCCAGGATGTCATGAAACGGTGAAAATGAACCTTAAATCCTCTGAACAAGCAAATGTGGATTTAGTGTGGGCAGCAGAATGACATTCCTGACCTTCGCGTATGGAGATTGATGGCTCTGCACAGCCAGGGGAGCTGTGGGCTTTATTACTTTTTAAATAAATGGCACCTGCCGTGGACAGGCGGGAAAGCGCTTTAATCAGGCGCGCCAACGCCGCTGCTGTTAAACGCTGTGACTGAGTGGGGTGGACTACGAATGGGGTGGACTACGTTCCCCAGCGCGCCGGGCTGGAAGTCGCATGTCCGTATTTTGAAAACAACAGCTCCATTTCATTTGGGATTTATGTGCAGAGTAACATGTCATTGTTGATTTATGTGCACTGAGTAGTGAGTCAGTATTGGTTTATGAGTGGAGAGTAACAGGGACAGTATTGGTTTATGTGCAGAGATATAAAGTTTGAAATAAAGTAAGGAAAAGCACAATATTCACTTTTTTAATGTAAATATGGTGTAGATATACTGGTATATAAAAGGACATTTTAAAATTCCCTTTCTTCGAAAGGAAGACTGTAAGTGAGTTGAAAGATTGGCAGTATTTGGGCGTGTACAATTTTAAATAGAATTACTGACAACTGTTATTTTACGCTTTATTCTCGTGTTGGCCTGTTCTAGTTCGTTCCAGTGGTTTTACGTGTCAGAACTGTGAATTTTTACTTCTCACAATTACTCCAGAACTCTGACTCACCATTTCCTTGGAAATACTTCACTTCTTATTGCATTGTCAGATCAATGGCTCTGTCTGGGTTGTGTCTGTAATTAAACTTGAAAGACAGTGTTCTGTGTGGAGTCTCAGTTCACCCCCACCATAGAAGTAAGCTCATATTTTGGAAGCTAACGCAGTGAACTGTCTTTAGTATTAGAGGCTGACGCAGTGAACTGTCTTTAGTATTAGAGGCTGACGCAGTGAACTGTCTTTAGTATTAGAGGCTGACGCAGTGAACTGTCTTTAGTTTTAGAGGCTGACGCAGTGAACTGTCTTTAGTATTAGAGGCTGACGCAGTGAACTGTCTTTAGTTTTAGAGGCTGACGCAGTGAACTGTCTTTAGTATTAGAGGCTGACGCAGTGAACTGTCTTTAGTTTTAGAGGCTGACGCAGTGAGCTGTCTTTAGTATTGGAAGCTAACGCAGTGAGCTGTCTTTAGTATTGGAAGCTAACGCAGTGAGCGGTCTTTAGTATTAGAGGCTGACGCAGTGAACTGTCTTTAGTATTAGAGGCTGACACAGTGAACTGTCTTTAGTTTTAGAGGCTGACGCAGTGAGCTGTCTTTAGTATTGGAAGCTAACGCAGTGAGCTGTCTTTAGTATTGGAAGCTAACGCAGTGAGCGGTCTTTAGTATTAGAGGCTAATGCAGTGAGCTGTCTTAGTATTAGAGGCTAACGCAGTGAGCGGTCTTTAGTATTAGAGGCTAACGCAGTGAGCTGTCTTAGTATTGGAGGCTAACGCAATGAGCGGTCTTTAATATTAGAGGCTAACGCAGTGAGCTGTCTTAGTATTGGAGGCTAACACAGTGAGCGGTCTTTAGTATTAGAGGCTAATGCAGTGAGCTGTCTTAGTATTGGAGGCTAACACAGTGAGCGGTCTTTAATATTGGAAGCTAACGCAGTGAGCTGTCTTAGTATTGGAGGCTAACACAGTGAGCGGTCTTAGTATTAGAGGCTAACACAGTGAGCTGTCTTAGTATTAGAGGCTAACGCAGTGAATGGTCTTTAGTATTAGAGGCTAACACAGTGAGCTGTCTTTAGTTATTAGAGGCTAAAGCAGTGAAGGATCTTTAGTATTAGAGGCTAACGCACCAAAAATCCAAAAAGCGTCTTTAAAATGAGGTTTAATATGTTGCTCGATATTACCATGTCAGTTGCCATTTTTGGTCTGTTTGTGTGAAAATGAGGGGGTGAGAACCATCTCTGTCAGGTGGAGCGACTCACAGGGGGTGGTCAGGCTGTGGGGGTTCATTTTGTATCCATTTCCCCCCAGTGTGGACCGTCCAGCAGGCGGAGTCTCGTTGTGATGTTTCCTGTTTGCTCAGAATCTGCACACTTCCTGTGATGTATAGAATCTGCACACTTCCTGTGATGTATAGAATCTGCACACTTCCTGTGATGTATAGAATCTGCACACTTCCTGTGATGTATAGAATCTGCACACTTCCTGTGGTGTATAGAATCTGCACACTTCCTGTGATGTATAGAATCTGCACACTTCCTGTGATGTATCGAGCGCCTGGGGTGGTGATTTGGTGCCGTTATCCGGCATTTAGCATCCCGCTCCTTAGCGTAGCGTCTTTACTGAGAAGGATGTCTTCACCCCCATTACATTCAGCAGTGCCTTTCCAGCAGAGGCCTTTTACTCAGATAGTGTTTGAGAGGTCAAGCTGTTTTCTAACCGAGAGCTGGTTCTGCATGCAGGGCAGTGGGGGTTTCATTTCTGTGTTGTGGGACATCAATCTTCTGGCTGTTGTGTAGAAAGCTTGAGCAGTCTCTGCCAAACAAGCACACATGCACATGCTCATGCACACACACACACATGATACAAACACATGCGCACACACACACACGTGCGGAACACACATAGGACACTCACACACACACACACACACAGGACATACACATGCGCATGCGCACACACACACTCTCACACACACGCAGGCATGCATCTTGTCCATGTCATGGGGCACATCCCGATGTTCTGGTCTCGGGCATGCCATGGGCAGCAGAAGCCGGCAGCTCTGATTGCCTGATGTGTAACTGGCAGTAGAAACCGGCAGCTCTGATTGGCTGATGTGTAACTGGCAGCAGAAACCAGCAGCTCTGATTGGCTGATGCGTAACTGGCATCATCCAGAGCAGTTGGCGAGGTACGAGGCCTGAACAGAAATGACAGCAATAGCTGCTGCCGTTGGAACCCAAGCTTCACGTTACTTTATAGAGGGAGCACGTCTTTGACATCTATGACTCAGCCTAACGGAAACATTGCTGCTATATATTTGATTTTCACTTCATTTAAGACTTCCGAGGAGACACGGTACAATTTGTTTTTATTGCCAAATGTTATTCATAGTGTCTGTCTGCTAGTTTCATTTGGCACTTCTTGCAATGAATCTGCTTCTGCTCCTCTGTATGACACACACACACACAGACACATTCACATGCAGACATGAGCACGCACACACACGTAGTCAGTCAGCCAGGTCTATGTTGCTAAGAAACAAAATACAGCCCTCTTCTCTGTCAGGTATCCTGTTTGGTAGAGTGATTGAGTTCTCATCCCATTTGGCAGAATGATTGTGTTCTCATCCCATTTGGTAGAGTGATTGCATTCTCATCCCATTTGGCAGAGTGATTGTGTTCTCATCCCATTTGGCAGAGTGATTGCATTCTCATCCCATTTGGCAGAATGATTGCGTTCTCATCCCATTTGGCAGAGTGATTGTGTTCTCATCCCATTTGGCAGAGTGATTGTGTTCTCATCCCATTTGGCAGAATGATTGTGTTCTCATCCCATTTGGCAGAGTGATTGTGTTCTCATCCCATTTGGCAGAGTGATTGCGTTCTCATCCCATTTGGCAGAATGATTGCGTTCTCATCCCATTTGGCAGAGTGATTGTGTTCTCATCCCATTTGGCAGAGTGATTGCGTTCTCATCCCATTCTGCAGTTCATTTTATTTCCCTATTAACAGGGCCTTCATTTGTGTTTGACTGAGATTTTATTCACTTAAAACCCAGAATTTAAGTAGCTTCATATCTTCTGTATATTCTGTTGTACAATCATATAATGGTTTATTTGGTTTACTTTGTTTAAACAAGCTATTACAGATTTTTTTAAATGATAAAATTATTAGAAAAAGTCTTAGACCACTTGTATTCAGTTTTATTTATTGGGTTTTGTTGTATTAAGTCATAAATGCTGTGAAAGGATTGGCTGACAGTAGTGAGAACTTCATCCTTTTCCTGTTCCCCAGTGCTGCCCAATCCTGTGCCAAGGAGGGCCCAGAGCATTTCATTCCAACCAATCACGTCCTCTGCTGATTTCACTAATTCTGAAGGTGTGTTAGTTAGTGAAATCAGCAGGTGCAGTGATTGGTTGGAATGAAATACTCTCAGCCCTTCCTGGCACATGATTGCGCAGCACTTTGACTTCCCTTCTGTTGGCTTCCTCAAAACCATGGACTTCCTGTGGTACTGAATGAGTCTGATTCAAACTGTACTATTTATAAATATAAATCACAAGCTCTGCCCCATCTGTCTTGGAAAGAAAGCGTGCTCATAGTCTGCCTTGAATGTTGGCAGGGGCTTCTGGTATGAGTGTTGTAAGTCTGGACTAATTAATGCTCTTTTTGCGCTTTTAATCTGAAACAAAGTGTTTTGGAGCTCTGAACTCTCACAAATTTGGGGGATTTAAAAAATTGTCTAATATTGGTGTGATGAACCGTTTTGGCGGAACTGAGAGATTTTGAAAGGGTTATGAAAGAGCAGAGAAGCCTCTGTTAGGACAGTAGTGTGTAGTGACAGTAGTGTGTAGTGACCGTAGTGTGTAGTGACAGTAGTGTGTAGTGACCGTAGTGTGTAGTGACAGTAGTGTGTAGTGACCGTAGTGTGTAGTGACCGTAGTGTGTAGTGACAGTAGTGTGTAGTGACCGTAGTGTGTAGTGACAGTAGTGTGTAGTGACAGTAGTGTGTAGTGACAGTAGTAGTCGCGCTGCATCAGAATATTTTACATGTACTCCATGGGGGGTTTCATTTACGTGACCCCAGAATTGAGATTTGTGGGTGAAGCCAATTTGAGGTATACGGTTACTTGTGCTTTTATCGGTTTTTTATCAGATCCTTTTGGCCATCTTTGTGACCTTGTTTAAGCTCAACGGAGACGCTGCATCATTTTGAAAAGGTCAATGAGATGAAAAGAATGCTGATTCATATTCAAACAGGGGCACTGGAGAGTTATGCACACATGCTCACTTTCAACTCCAATATAAATGGAGTTGGGCTCTCATCCCATAGAATTGAAAAAACTAAATTTCATATTTACTGTATATATATATGTTTTTTTTCCCCCCCTGGAAAAGGAGGAATCATGTTAGTGCTGGGTAATGATTTCACTCATTTACAACTAGCATGCCTCTGCACTGCTTATGTAAATGGAGTGACATTACAGAAATATGAAATTGTGCCAATTTATTCTGCAATTTTCTTCTTTTGCATTTACATTATATTCCAAAGCTTTTCAGCTTTCCGCTGGTGTACAGCAAGGCCGGCGTTCACTTCGGCCTCAGTAAAGAAATGAAAGCCAGATGACATCATGCCTTCGCCGCATATTCTGTCCTATTCAGTGCATTGCAGTGAAAGAACTGCAGAAATCTGATTCATTCTCTCAGGCCTTGGGTTTGTACAGTAAGGTTATTTTTATACTGAGCCATTTTCTTATGGTTCAGTGTATGCCTTTCAGAGCAGTTACCTAACGGCAACTATGTGACTATTCAACTCTTTTTTTTTTTTTTCCTCTTCTCTTTTTTAACTTTAGAGCAGTGTGAAACCACTTCTTTTGCCTGGAGTGAATGTTCTCTGTCTTGCTTGGCTCAAGAACAGCAGGTGATCCTTGACAGAACTTCTGACAGAGTTAGTTCAATAAGCTGGTGGAACTAAAAAAATCTGTAAAATGCAGTTTTATTTGATTGGACAATTTATTTTTACATGGTTTCTTTTAATAACTGGGTCTTGAATAGTACGTTACAAGAACAGGATTACGTTTGCCTTTTTTGTAACAAAGAATAAACGTCACCTCTTGCGTAACTAGTTTTTGCATTTATTATCTTGGCGCATATATTATCTTGGTACATTTAAAAAACCTTTTCCTCCTCTTCCTCTTCTTTCTGCTTGTTCTCCATTCTTACACAACGTAAAGCTGGAAAACGCATCCTGACTGAAGTTTTACTCCAGTTGTGTTTTCTGTGCGAATCCTAGGAAAGGCCCGTTTGCCCTACCTGCCACATCGCACTGCTGAAACACGCAGTCCTATGAGAGAGGAGCAGGTATTCTTATTTTTAGAAATTTTGTAAATTCTGGAATAATACAGCTGCAGGTGGGGCATTGAGTTTATTGTGAAAGTCAGTGACCTCACCTTCTGCTCTAAAGATGCAACAATCTGTGAAAATTGGGTTTAATTTTTTTATTTTGAAAAAAAAAAAAAAAAGAATTACAGTTGGTGCTATCCCTTGTTTCATAATGTTTCCATGAGTCAAATGTGGACCAAAATGCAGCTTCTGCAGTCTCCTAAGTTACCATGGTACCTATTCAAGAGTTTCATGTAGGATGCAGGCTACGGCTGCATACTGTATGTGGGAGATTGAGCCGGATTTCTGTTTAGTTTGGTTGTACAGACATTCATGAAAACAAGAGAACAAGTGTGTGCTGTGGTGTGCCGTGTGTCTCTTCGTATAAATTGCATTGTTATGAAGCCGTTTAAAAATGTCCAACAGAGACGGGGAGTGCCGTGATCTCACTGCTTTCCTTCTGACTTGAATTCCATTTGCTTTTTAATTCTTTCTCTAGATTTCACGAAATGTAAAATGTGCATTTAGCATTTTGTGAAATCCCTGTTATTTTCAGGAAGGTTTTTGTTCCAAGCTTTAGGCAAACCGAGTAAGTAATTGGCTGTTTGTTCCTTCTTCTACTAAATTGAATTTTCACTCTGCGTAACCTTGTCCCTTCTGATTAGCTGCAAATACAGCCTGGTTCTTGAATAATTTCATTCTCAAGTGTGCAATGACCAGGATTAAACTATGACAGCTCAGAACTGGGGCAGAATTATAGCCAGTTATAAAAATAAAGCAAACATTCCGCCACGCTGGGCATTAATATCTCGTCATTTAGCATTTGCTACCTTGAACACTCTCCCGATTTTGGGGCTTCAGATCAGTTGTCCTGCAACGTTTGTTTACAGCGGTGTCGCTGTAATAAAAATGTAAAAAAAGAAAAAGAGATACTCGCTGAATTGAGCAGAAGTAGAATTTGACTGAATCAGAATCTCGCTCTTTCCTGTGTTACTGTGCACGCGCAGTTTTGTGAACAGGGAAGCCTGAAGGTAACTTTCACGAGTAAACTCGCTGGAGAACTTTCAGTTTAACGTCCTGTTATGGATTATGGGTTCGAAACGATGTACCTTAGATGATTTAAAAAAAAAAAAAAAAACTGCCGCTGTGTTGTGGTGTGTAATGTAATTTTGCGTGTAGCGCGTGCTTTTCGCAGAGCTAAGCGGAAGTATGTGGGGATAAAGGAACGCGCTCAGGATTTCTTTGCTGAGAAACAATCCCAGCCGCCAGAGAACGAGCGATAAAAGGCCAATTGAAAATGAAGTTGGGTGCGGTCAAACCTGCAGACGCTGCAGATGAAATAATCTGCGGGGGGAAATGCGAGTTGGCGAGCGCAGCGTCAGACGCCCGACTCATTAAATTTTCATCGAAACGGGCGATCAGGGCAGGTGCACGCTTCCCGCGAAATACTCATCCATCACGCCAGACCTGAGCGGAGATTTATGCCTCGCGAGTAACGGAGGAAGAGTGAGCGGCGCTCAGTCTCATTAGAAGGTCCGTCAGTCAGGTGCGTGCGCAGCGCGTGCGGTGCGACGGACGTCTGATTAAAGCGTGGTCATTTTTCTCTTAAGAGCACGGGCGCGTCTCGCGCTCGTCCATCATTACAAACTAACGTTTTCTCAGACGCGATGTGCGTCAGTGGCGAAATGGAACTGTCACTGTAGACCAATACTTGCCCCATGGGTAATCTTCTTTTTTAATACGTTTTTGAAAACAAAACATAAATGAAATGATTTTGCTCTTCTCCACTGGACGTGGCAGGCAGTTAATCATATTTTCTAGAGTCTCATAGTGCTGCGGGTGCCCTGGCCAGTCCAGATATTTAAATTCCCTGTACTTTAGACCAGATCAATCTGAGACATGTACCCATGACGGCCACCTCACTAAGCTTAAAACTAGATGAAATAACTGAAGTAAAGATGGTTTGAAGTTTAGATCAAAGTCAAATCCATTTATAAGCTGCCTCTGCCTATTAATTTTCATTTTTGTGAGTGTAATACAATCCTGCAATACCAGAATATAAATCAAGTATTTTTCACCCATTTGGTATTTTATGAATAAATATGAAGTACAAAAAAATCTGGCTTAAATTTCCCTTAATGAAAGTGTCTGCTAACTGACACCAAGATAATGACAGAAGCCATGGAGCCTGCCTCATGCACAGATCGTCTTTTACTCTGGTTATAAGGGGACCAGTCTGTTAATGCAGCTCATAAACGTGCAGGAGGCCTCACAGGAAGGGGCTAGTTAGACCTCTGACTGAAGCTTCCGTCTCAGGACCGTTTCTTCCTTTGATTAAGCGAAGCGGCCGTTAAACTGAGCCGCCATTTTGAAACTTTCCTGCTGACCCAAATGGGATGTGGTTCACATGACTCCCAGTCCCCTGCATTGCACACGCTTACTCTGCGCCACATTTGTGCATTTCTGCAGGTGCTGACGTACAGAGCTTTCTGCTTGTACGTGCAATTCATTTACTCAGTTGGATATTTACTGATAGCAGTTAAAGACGAGCAACTTCATCGACAATACAGTTGTGTCATCCGCCATGGGTAAGAGTTTAATGCCTGTAATGTGATGTGATGTAATACACCTGCAGTGCCCCACCTGGGATTCAAACCTGCAACCTCTGAGTTGTTTGCCCAGGTCCCTTACCGCTATATGACCCCTGCACCTCGCCCCATGCATTCGACTGCCAGCTTTCACCAGAGAATCCGGAATCCAGACCTGTGAATGTGGGGCCGCCGGCACTGCCGTGGGTGTGTGAGGAATTCTGCGGCGTTCCCGGTGTGTAGCGCAGCGCCTCTGCCCTGGGAATATGCAGGGAACTGCGGGTCTGCTGGGGAATTCCCTGCATCAGCAGGATGTAAAAAGGGAACCGCGCTGTATGAGAGCAGCCCAGGTGTGTGCCGGAAGCTTCCGTCCCTGTTGCCGTTTCCCCAGGCACAGAGGAACATGACTCAGCATTGCTTTAAGGCAGGGCTGCAGTACATGATTCCTTTCAGGAATTTTTGCCAACTTCTGCTCTTAATTGTGTAATTTACTAATATCACGAGCTGACATTTTTATAAGCACCAGCTACAGCTCTGGACTGCAAGTGTATCCTAAGAATTTTGCTGTGTTTAGGTACAGGAGTGAACCAGCATAGTTCATAGAGATGTCAGAAAACTGAAACTAAGGCAATTGATTGGAAGGAAAACAAGCAGGCAGACCAGCCCTCCAGGACCGGAGTTGTGCTCCTCTGCTTTAAGGCTTCATTCACCGTCTGATTCATGGTGTCTCCTGTGGAAGAGATGGGTAGGAGTCCACAATGCTTCCTGTGGGAGAGATGGTAGGATGCTTGCTGGTGAAGGGTAGATGTGTGGAAGAGGATACTGGGGAAGGAGACTTGCTGGTGAAGGGTGGGTGTGTGGAAGAGGATACTGGGGAAGGAGGCTTGCTGGTGAAGGGTGGGTGTGTGGAAGAGGATACTGGGGAAGGAGGCTTGCTGGTGAAGGGTGGGTGTGTGGAAGAGGATACTGGGGAAGGAGGCTTGCTGGTGAAGGGTGGGTGTGTGGAAGAGGATACTGGGGAAGGAGGCTTGCTGGTGAAGGGTGGGTGTGTGGAAGAGGATACTGGGGAAGGAGGCTTGCTGGTGAAGGGTGGGTGTGTGGAAGAGGATACTGGGGAAGGAGGCTTGCTGGTGAAGGGTGGGTGTGTGGAAGAGGATACTGGGGAAGGAGGCTTGCTGGTGAAGGGTGGGTGTGTGGGAGAGGATACTGGGGAAGGAGGCTTGCTGTGAAGGGTGGGTGTGTGGAAGAGGATACTGGGGAAGGAGGCTTGCTGTGAAGGGTGGGTGTGTGGAAGAGGATACTGGGGTATAACAGTGGTCCTCAACTGCGAGCACTATAGCTTATGGCTGGGTCCTCACTGTGGTCCTACTTTCACTTTTAAAAAAAGCAACCAATTCAGACCATGTCATCATCTGCTTTAACCCTTTAAGACCACCAAATATGTGATTAGAATTCTTATCTAAACATTCCTAATGCTGATGTAGAATTTTGAACAACCTTCTGGAAAACCTGCTCTTCAGATGGTTAACTGCTGAACACCTGGATGGCAGCGGAAACCAGCAGACCCTGCCGCTCTCTAGGAATAGAAAGAGGATCACTGATTCGCTGCTGCTGACCAGTGTGTGTTGGGGGTCTTGAAATAATTGTACCCTGCAGTACCCACACGTAAACTCAGGCTGTTTAGCTAATGAATGAATTGATGGTGGGCATTGAAATGTGCCATACTTAGCCACTTGTAATGTATTAGAGTCCTTTTGAATTTCAAATAAGTGCTTTTATAACATTAGGCTTTTTATGCTTGATTACATAGTGAAATCACCAAATAATTATTCTAGAAGTAAAAAATGCTAAATTGAGTTGGTTATATTATTAATGCATTTCATAAATGTACTTGTCTGTCAAACATCACATTAGGTATAATTTTGTTTGTTCTGCAGACTACACACACACACACACACACACACAGATACATAGATAATGGCATCAGTGGGTACGCCGGACATGACTTCAAATTGTTGTATTATTTTTGCTTTGAAGATCAATTTCAATCAAATTCAAATTTTGATTTATGGGGTCAATTTTCAAGAATTAATTGGACGAAGATGGCAGATATAGCTGCCAGCAATTTATCTTTGAACTGTGCCATTTAAAAAATTGATATGGAAAGGGTCTCGGACTACGTTCAGAGACGAGGTCATTAATCAATGACGCTTTGACTGCGGCAGGGAGCCAATTAAAGGCGTCCATCAACAGCCACATTCTGCCTCCGTGTCTCGTCCTGCGTCCGCCACTGTGGCTAGGCTATCTACTGCAGCCATTTCACAGCGTAGCTTAGCACTCTGTGCATTTCTGCTGCGAGTTTCTGGCTGTTTTTCCGTTGGTGTCAGTTAGTTTTCTGATATTGTTTTTCATGAGCACCAACAGGAGGCTTTGTGTTTTAGATCTTGATGACTGTGAGCGAACTGTCATGTGCAGGAATAAGAAGGACCCTCTATGACCTGTACACTAATGGTGCTGTTATTTTGGGAGCACCAACACAGTTTTGTGGGCTAATGCGATTGTGTACATTTGCTTAAAGGAACCCAGTCACAACCCCTGTCACTTAGAACAACCAGTGCTTTCATTTGTGTTGAATGATAACCAGTTCTGTTAGAAAGAGGTTATGTGTTGTCATTGATGGATTGTGATCACCGGCCATTTTAGAGTTTGCAAATCTTGTGGTTGAACTCTTTAACCAACCGGTGACTTATATTATGCCTTTAAGGGCTGAAACCCTCCAAACACCAGAAGACTTACCTGCTGCGCAGTCCTGGGGTTTGAGACCCATGTTGTCGATTTTAGGAATCCTTAAGCAGTCTCCTGCTCTCAGCTCAGTTACCTGTGCTTGTTCCAAATTGGATGGTAAGATAATTACAAATATTTCGCAAACTATATTAATTCTCAGCCAAACGGGAAAAACCTCCAGAACACTTGTTAGTTCCCTGGGGTTTGGTAAATTAGTTGCTAGTCCAGGGCTAAATAATGACAACTCCGGCTTCCAGTGTTTCCAAGCCTGCAGTTTTGAGGAGGTTAAGAATATGGTAAGCATACGCTTTTGAAGATTTAGATCTGATGGCAGTTTCCCTCTGAATGCATTAGTCCCCTCCAGCTGCGCAGGGAAAATCAAGCTACAAAGCACTGTCCTCCAGCGGGACTGCTGGTCATATGCGTACGACTGGCCTCATTTACATAGCCCATGGGAGGGGAATCAGACAGGTTCACGCGTGAGATTTCGGTGAGACTCGCCCCCATGTTTCTTAACGTGTTTGAGGTTGGGGGAAAGAAATGCAACGAACGCTGGGATGAGGTCACGATGGCTGTTTGTGGGGGCTGGGATGAGGTCACGATGGCTGTTTGTGGGGGCTGGGATGAGGTCACGATGGCTGTTTGTGGGGGTGCAAATGACTTTGTGATGATGAATTTTACCCCCCGTTAATGTGGTGTGCATTTCTGTCATGATTCTGGTATCTGACGGCTCTCAATCCTAGCGCTGCCCCCCCCCCCCCTCCCCCCAGTCATTCATCCAGATGAATTTGTGTGTGAGAGATCTTTGTCGGCACGGTTACGGGGAGGACAGTGGACCACTGGGGGTGCTTCACACCGTGAACCTGCGTTTAAATACACCCGACACGGAGAGCGATCGCAGGGTCTGAATATTTCTCTTCTTGGCCCTGAATCCCATCAGCCACTGCAGGGGGTTTGTGCCTCCTGCTCAGGAGCCTGAACGTGGACGATATCGACGCTATTGAGCCGGTGTTTCACGCACAGCTCTTCTCTGTGAGCAGCGTTTTCTCATATGTGCGTGGCTTGGTCATCCATCGGTCGGTTATTTTTTCAGACAGATGATGACCTCGGTATGTGGGGTGTCGCCAACGGAAGCGCAGACCTGCTGCACAGTGATGACTCGCGTTCTGAATCATACTGCAGGGCTTTATGCAGGCCCCAGTCTCACACCTAACTCATAGACACCTGTGGGCAATTTAACCTGCTGTCTAACCCTCATGTGGCATGTCTTCGCCAGTGCGGACACCGAGTGAACATTGCTAACTCCACACAGTCTGCCGTCTTCCTCCGTATCCTCGAGTCTGCTTCCTGTGGAGGCCTGGTCTGGGTGGCAGTGATGTACCCAGCATGCAGTGCTGCTATTGCCTGTGCCTAACCCTGTACCCAGCATGCAGTGCTGCTATTGCCTGTGCCTAACCCTGTACCCAGCTTGCAGTGCTGCTATTTCCTGTGCCTAACACTGTACCCAGCATGCAGTGCTGCTATTGCCTGTGCCTAACCCTGTACCCAGCATGCAGTGCTCTTATTGCCTGTGCCTAACACTGTACCCAGCATGCAGTGCTGCTATTGCCTGTGCCTAACCCTGTACCCAGCATGCAGTGCTGCTATTGCCTGTGCCTAACACTGTACCCAGCATGCAGTGCTCTTATTGCCTGTGCCTAACCCTGTACCCAGCATGCAGTGCTGCTATTGCCTGTGCCTAACACTGTACCCAGCATGCAGTGCTGCTATTGCCTGTGCCTAACACTGTACCCAGCATGCAGTGCTCTTATTGCCTGTGCCTAACCCTGCACCCAGCATGCAGTGCTGTTATTGCCCATGCCTAACCCTGTACCCAGCATGCAGTGCTGTTATTGCCCGTGCCTAACCCTCTGGCCACTGTTATTCCACAGGATGGGCTTTCATAAAGGAGTCCTCGTCAGGAAGCTTATTTTGTACCCTCCCATTCAGCCTATTACGTGTCATTTCTCTAAAAACCCACATAAGGAAAGCACCGAGCTGTGGGTTAGCGAGCCACCTCTTTGTAGCGCTAACAGTGCTGTGAGCACCGTGGTGTATATTTAGCGGAAACCACTGGGGCATAAAATGGGGTCTGAATGGCGGTATTGTGAATAAGATGCTTCGGCCAATGGCGGTACGCCCCGCTGTGACCTCGTACTGCGCTAACGCACATCACTCCTCTGGGAAGCCGTTTGTCTGAGCGGACATTTTGTTGATGTTTTAAAGGGTGTTCGGATGGTGTGGCAGTTGTCCTTTCATGTTCTCTGTCCCCGCCCTGGTGGACACACTGGGGATATTTTGTTTTGTGGGGGAAAACCGCTCAAGTGGGTCATCTAGCCAAAAATCATCATTTTATTTGTTGGACCTCACCTGGTCCTCACCTCACCATTTATCTGTCACCTTTGTAATGTGTTACAGTCCACAACAAACAGTATGTACACCACGTCCCACCCTAAGCAGTACCACCTGGGTGTGATGTCACCTGGACATGTGGTCACCTGCGTATGATGTCTCTCCTTTCCCCTGTTGGCATGGATTCAGAAAATTAAGTGGAGGCTACTGTTCAGTTTAAAATTAATCAGGACTCCAAACAATCTAGAATGTGGTGGTTATGACTACAGAAGTACAGACAAAATAAGATTTCCCTCAATGACACTGTTCTCCATTTTTTGCAGTTGATTACAGAACTTTGAATTTGAGCTTGAGTGCCTGCCCTGTGACGTTGGTGATGTCACCTATTCTGTTCCCGAGCACCTAATCCTCTTTAGACTAGCAGCACTTAAAATAGTCGCTTGCGCAAAGACGTGAGCGCTAATGTGATCTCGTAGATGGATAACCTTTCCTCGACATTGCTGGCCTTCCCTTCCCGAGTCCTTTTTCATGAAGGAGACGCGAGCAGAAGACCGCTTCAGTAGGTCAGGTGACGTCACCTCAGGGCCTGCGCTAACCGGAGTGTAAAAACCCTCTGTTGTTTTATTCTGCCTCTCTCTCGCTCTCTCTCTCTCTCTCTCTCTCTCTCTCTCTCTGTCTCTCTCAATGAGTCTTTCCTGTCAGTGGTGCAGAGGTCTGTCAGGCGTGGGGGTGTAGGTTTAGGTGAAGGTGTAGGTGTAGGTGGGTCTGACGCAGTTCTCTGTGGTGTAGGCCTGTCTGGTCTCAGCGTCACTGCTGACTGGCTTCTGGTTCGGAACCGTGGCTGGTTTCCGTGGCGCCGTAGTCAGGACTATGCAGGAACTCGCCGCTCAACAAACACTTTACGGAAGAGCGTAAGAGCTGACTGCCGTCACACTGGGCAAGCGGGAAGATCATCGAAACACACCGAGTTAACACCACCCCCCCCCCCCCCCCTTCACACTGCTCCTCCATCCTGGTTTAAATGCCCCCACCCAGCCTGACAGGTCACATGTCCCACTCATGAGTGCTTGTCTCTGTGTTTAGGAATGACATGCTTTGTTGACAGGTAACACATGCTAAAAACACAGAACTGCGAAACCCATCGCCCTCAATGTTTAAATAAAAAAATAAAAAAACTAACCATGCAGTTGAATTGTCCTCTTCTTGGCAGACTTCCTCTACCTTATTGTACATCGCTTTAGATAAAAGCGCCAAATAAATGTAATGTCTGCCTTGGATTTTTATTAAGCACTGAAGCCTTTAACTTATTTGTTTTATGACTCTTCAAGGACTATTGAAGATTGTGTTATTCCAAGCTTTTTTCCATGTCAAATTTAAACGGAATTAAAGACTTGACTCCTTTGCTTTCCATTTAAAAAGGAACTCAAAATGTACAGCACTGTTTTTACAGTCGGATTGGCTAATCCTATTAAAGTTTCAGTTAAGAGTTCCCCATAAACTCGCCCGTGCTTACAACTAACGTGTTCCGCTAAAACGTGTTGGGTTACACTTGCATAAATAGTGTGGCATTGCAGACGTGTGTGGGCAGTGTGCGAGTAGCTTAGCGCTTGACTGTTTTTAGAGTACGACTTAACAGCACAAATGGGAGGTAGGGTGTTCGTCACTGAAAATTTGACATTTCTGATTACCCTACTAAAGGCTGTGGTCCTGTGGTCTTCATTGTTGTTTTACTTTTAAAAATACTTGAAATATATTTCCATCTATTTAAACATACCTTTTGGGGGCCAGAGTTGACGTGAAAGCTAATGTTGATTAGCTCTGAGGCTCACAAGGAGTCATCAGCTACAATCTCAGATACTTTTGGAAATGTCGTGTATTTGGACGTCTGAACATCACACCCATGTGTACTTGTTGAACATCATTGTTGTCATGGTGATCTTAGGCTTGTGTACGGCTGCTCGATCTTAGAAACCCATTTCATGAAGCCCTTGATGAACAGTTCTTGTGCTGATGTCGTTTCCAGAGGTAGTTTGGAACTCTGTAGTGAGTGTTGCAACTGAGGACAGATTATTTTAAAGCAATACATGCTTCAACACTTGGCGGTCCCGTTCTGTGAGCTTGTGTGGCCTACCGCTTCTCGGCTGAGCTGTTGTTGCTCCTATACGTTTCCACTTCACAATAACAGCACTTACAGGTGACTGGGGCAGCTCTAGCAGGGCAGAAATGTGATGAACTGACTCGCTGGAAAGGTGGCCTCCCATGACTACATTGAAAGTCACTGAGCTCTTCTGTACGACCCATTCTACGGCCTGTCAATGGAGATTTCATGGCTGAATGCTTGATTTTATGCCCCTGTTAGCAATGGGTGTGGCTGAAATAGCCAAAACCACTAATTAGTAGGGGTGTCCACTGTCCACATACTTTTATAAATGTAATGTATGTTGGATATACTGATTTTTGGTTGGGACAGCAGTTGATGTTTGAAAATACTCAAGTCGAATTATTGGGTTAAGGTTAGCAGCAACTGTTTCTCAGCATTAAAAGAATCTCAGCTGCCACCACAAATCAAATTCTCATGTAATCGCTCGATGTGCAACAAGACTTTCCTGGAAAGATTCAGGCCTGTACTTGACTTTTCCCATCTCTATTGAACCTTGAAGACACACAGTACAGTGAAGTCAAAGATAACAAATAAAAATATATTTGCTGGGCTTGAGCCATGGAAACGCTGAATAGAATTCTCCAGTCTGTTTAATCATGATCAGGGCAATATTTACTTTTCTCTTTGGTAACAAAATGGGCACAGTGTGTGTAGGTATGTGTGTATGAGTCTCTCAGTCTATACACGCAAACAGTATGTACACGCAGACATACAGTACTGAAAAAGAAAAGACACACACACATGCGCACACATTTTTATCGGCACTATTATAATAATATTAATATTCCTTTTGTGTCAGCAGAAGTATTTGGGGTTCTTAGTCTTGTTTATAGTCACTGTACCCATTTTTTTGTTTTCTTAGCTTTTGTAGCATTATGGTTGTCTAAGTATGCTATCCACAGTAGCTGTTATTTATTTTTAATGTTGCATCCATGTACTTTTGATTTAGATGCAATACATTCCAATGCTTTAAGTGCAAACTGCACCCAGAAGTAATGTACAAAGCGAGCTCCAACTGTAAAACCAAGAAATAAACTGAACAATGGAGTTGGTAAGAAAAAATAAAAAGTTACACCCCTGGGATTAAGCATTTCTAACTGCAGAGTGAAAACGTCAGAAATACACTAAATCATGATCAGGAGCTCGCAATCAGTCTAAAAAAATAATAGGGGGAATGCGTCACATCAACCTGCTAGTCGAATCCAGAGAGGAACTCCACCAATCACAGAGGATGTTGGTAACAACCAGTTGAACAACACTGCTGGTAATTGGTGGATAGTTTCTGGCTGTACTTCCTGGATGCCAGTGGATATTATGAGGAAGTAATATCCGCCCATTTCCTTTATCCACCTGGCTGTTAGTGCAGTGCTCTCTGTTTTCTGTCAGTGAGGTAAAATAGTAAATGGATTACATTTATATAGCGCATTTTACAGCAACAACAGCGCAAAGCGCTTTACAAGGAATGCCTCTCATTCACCTATTCACACACACACACACACACACACACACACACACAGCCCAATGGCAATCAAGGCAGCCATGCAAGGCACAGACCAGCTCATTGGGGGCAATGGGGGGTTTAGGTATCTCGCTCAAGGACACTTTGACACACTCAGAGGACTGGGGATCAAACTAACAACCTTATAGTTGCCAGACTGCTCTACTCCCTGAGCCAGTGTTGCCCCCAAGGTGACGTCATACCCACCTTATCCCTTATCCCTGCCCATCAGGATGATCCAGCTCCTTATGTCTGACCAACAGGGCTCCAGCAGCTCCTGCCTTTGACTTGCCCCAGAGTCAGAGCTGAAACCTGAGGCCTGTGTGCTGGCATTGCTCTGCGGGCCGGTGGAAAGTAGCCCACACTGTCCCATTGACAGATTTCCTGTCCCCCTGGTTTGGGTTAAAAATAGGAGTCACCCTGGAATAGCATATCCCCCAGTGATGCAAGTGAAAGTTAGCGCTGAGAACAGCTGTGGTAAAGCCAGCAATAGCCCACCCCACCCCCCCACCCCCCAGCCCTCCCCCCGTCATTCAGCACAGTCTCACGTCCCACTGCCACTTCAGAATGGACACTCCCTCAAAAACAATCATTTTTTGGTAAAATACACATTGCAATATAATTGCACAATAAAGTGATTACTCAGTAGCACCACTCTTTTTTTTTGGTGAGATCCTGCCACAAGAGCCTGCTTCATTTCCTCTGCTTCAGTCTGAGGTGAATCATGGTTTCAGTTGCCATGGGGATGGAGGGAGGTGTTTTTTGGGGGGGGGGGGGGCCTTCAGATGCATCTGAAGGTCCTGTCCCTGCGACTAACTTACCACACAAAACTGTCTCCCAGACGAGCCGCGAAGCGCTGTGTTTTTCGCTGTGCGGTGAATGAAGCGTGTCGCTGACGTGCGTCTCTTCGCCGTCTCTGGGACGACAGACACGGAAGAAAAAGGCTGCTGCGTATCCCAGAAACACTTTCTTTCCCGAGTGGCTTTTCACCCCCACAAGATCCTTGACAGACCTATTAATCTATTTTCAAAGTGCCACTTCAATTAAAGTCACGTCTTCTGGAATGCTGTGAAAAGGAAATAAACTCTTAATTTTAGGGTTTGAAATCATTTCTAATTTACTTTCAACCTTAATTTTTATCAAGGAAGGTTATATGATTGATGAACAGAAAGTAAATGGAGATCCTGGTTGATGCAGTACAGTAACAGAAACATATAAAACCATATCCTGTGCTTTTAAAGAGCACCTAATGTGGTCCTGTTAGAAAATCCAAACTGATTGGATGTACCAAGCAAAAACAGACCAGGCCTGCCTGGGCTTTTTGTATTGGAATGTCTAAGTAAACGGCGCTTCATTCCCAGAAAATGAAGTTTCAGATAGATGTGTGTATAAAGGGTGTGTGTGGGGGGGTTACTAATTCCAGTGTTTCAGAGAGCGGTCCTGTTGAGTCCTGTGCCATTCCTTAAGTGTCTTGTGTAATTTTCTGCCGGTGATGACTTGCCTGGTTCGTCTTCCTGATTCTGGTTAATGTTCTGAGCTGTGAGGGCACTCTGACCCGTGAGTCCAGCTCTCCTTCAGATTTATTTTCCAGGCCAGGCACAGCACATACTCCATGGGTCGACGCCAGGAGTTCTTTGAAGTAGAACATCCAATCAGAACGAAACATAATCTGCCTCCTTGCACTGTGTGCTCAAGAGCTGGAGAGGGTACGCGTGTTAGGGTAAAGCCACACATCCTCTAACGAGAGGCATATTTTAATCACATCCATTAATTTTCAATGAGAGCCGATTCTGGTGTCAGCAAGGCATGCTGGGATAGCTGGCAACACAAGGCAAGCGGGTGAAGTGGCCAGAAGGACGAGGGATAACTTTTAATCAGATTAAAGATCCCACGTGTAAATTTATTTATTTATTTATTTATTTATTTATTTTTTTTAAATACTGTGCCCACAAGTGCCCTGTGAGAGGGGAGAGCGATGCCAGGTGATGTCATCGGAGGATGTGTGGCTCTACCCTTACCCAGGTGACGGGTCGAACCTGCACCCCGCCTGTAGCGGGACAGGGCTGGGCTGGTATGAAAATAACTCCATGAACACAACTGTATGCTCTGTGACAGAAAAAAAGTTGACTTTTAAAAAAAACTGAGTCCAGCCATGAAGGGTTGCAGGAGTGGCTCACTGGCACCGTTATTTTAATTATCAAAACACCAGCTGTTTCCACGTCTAACAATTACAGGCCGTAATCCAATTTGACCAGAAAATCCTCTCACCAGAGTGCTGGGCTTATTGTGGCCCTGTTTGGGATGGTCAGGCATGCTCATCTCACTGCTGCATGCTGGGAGTTTTCCAGATATTCGGGTTGCTCAGATTGGGGGTGGGGGGGGGGGTGGCTGTTGTGTCGGCAGTGATTGTGGCCCAGGGAACTGGGATAGATTTAAAATGCTTTTCACATCCTGTGAATACTGCGCAATTAAAATGTCTTTCAAAAAATAATAAAAAAACACCTCAGCACCTCAGTGGTTTGGCCCGGAGGTGGCTGTGGCCCTAAACAGCTGCTCAGAGCGTTTATGCCGACTGCCAGACGGCGAGTCGCTTCCCTGGCCAATCACAGCTGTGAAAGGAGACCAGGGAGAGAGCGAGAGGGCGTCCAGCGCGCTCTCAATAAGACATACAAATCATATGCATCCAGCAGATGGCTGCTTGCTATTCCATAAATATATTTGCATAGGGAAATGCATATCTTACCAGTGTTCCCCTCCTGTGGGTCAGCCGGTGCAAACCACCAGGAGGACATGTAAAAGTGCAGGGGCGGCTCGCTTGCCAGGTTTCCGATATTATTTTAGTTTTTGTGTACGTTTTGAATTGGCCGGGACAGTCTGTGTCATGTGGCCAAAGATTCCGATGTCCGGCTTTGTGATGGCCGGCATATGGGCTTTCAGGGGTTTGTGTCTAAAGCAAGAAAATTCACTGCAGGGGAAGCTGCTTGTGACGGTGATGTCATGTTTCCAGAGGTCTTTATGTGGGCTGGATTACTAAACTTACGGTTTGTACCTTGCAGACTTACAGCTGCATGGAGCAGTTCAGGGGAAGTGCACAGTAGTTCTGTCGCTCAGTTGGAAGAGCGAAACAGTGCAATCCCAGCAGGCCACACTGATAAATGTTTGCATTCACGTACGGTGCTTGGCTTTGGGTAAAAGCCTGTGCTGAGAGGCGTGTATACATGCTTACATACGAATGCCCCGATGAGGAGTCCCCACCCGCTCACTGAAGCTCCGCCCCTCACTGCCGCACAGATTACCCGGGAGGGCTTCGGTGGGGGACCGGCGTCCTGGAGCGAGCGCTGACAGCAGAGCTGGCCCGCTCTTAAAAATGCATTTCTCCCCGTGATGGCTCTGACAGCCCGGACAGCTGGGACGGTTCCCAAACGGGACGTCTGCCTGGCAAGGCTCGTTTCGGAGGGGTACAGGTGTCTGTCGCTCAGCCAGAGACGGGGTTTCAGAGGCGGCTCGCCTCTTTGTTTTTAACATGTTAATACCTCTGTTCCATCTGCAGACCAGACCTGCTCCTCCGGCACACACACAGCAGACCCCTCCACCATTCTGCCTTTCTTTTATAGATTTTTTTTTGTGAGTTATTTTCGGATTTGTAACCAAATACTTTTTTGCCCGTCCCTGTCTGAAGGACAGTGTGGTTCAGATGCGGCGGCTGGTGGGTTGGCGGTGGGGGGGATGGGGGGGGGGTGAAGAGGTTCAGATGGGACTGTGGCTTCTAAAGCAGCTGGACCTGCATACACCAGACGGGGCGGCACCTTTGGGTACAGCCAGTGACATCACCGTGCCCCCTAGAGTGGCCTACCAGGGTCAGCCACAATTAGGGATCCCTTCCCCGGTGACCTGCCCCCCCCACATACCCTGACAGCTGGTACCGTGTGTTTGAAGAGATCCCCCCCCCCCCAGTCTAAATCCATGTTCCTCGTGACCTCCCAGGCCAGACCGAGCAGCAGTGCCTTCCCTTGGAATTCTGGGACGGATGCAGGTGGAGAGGAGGTATAAAGAGGAGGTATAAAGCTAGGGACGACCCAGGAGGGAGGAACAGGGCAGGACAGGGTCTCATCTTTAAACCCATAGCTCTGCTCAGCCTCATTTTAAATATATAGGTTCAGTTATTAATAGTTTTGCCAATTTTAAGTAGGTCTGGCATCATCCATCCGCAGCTGATGTCTTTTGTGCCTGTTCGGTAAGGGAATCAGGTCACTGCGTTTAGTAGCTTTGATTGTAACAAAAGTTGAACGTTTAAAAAGTAAAATGTAAATCCTGTTGGTATTTAGTTACACATCAGCTGACCTACGGAGTTGCACTTCCTTAGGAATTCAGTCAAGTGGAGTAGAAAACGGCTAATTTTCATTTTTAAAAATCTGAATGAAGGACGCAGAGCAGGTTTGCAGCCAGCACAGCTGTGGATTTGGGTGAATACAGAGCTTGAGGAGTTTAGCTCCCGGGTTCACCTCCCTGGAGACACGGTGTTTCTGTAGTAACTCCACAGAGTGAGGTTACCTCAGGCCTCTTAAGAATGTGTTGGACTGCTTCCCAGTGGTGACATCACTGAACACCATTTTTTGAGGCTCAAAGTGTTCCTCCCCCACCTCAGGCCGTGGCTGTCGACGGATCAGTTCTGCACCCTTGGCTGGGTAATAATAGTTTGTTATGCAACAAAAACGGACCAATGTTGCTACAGTTCTGGTCCCGGACACCAAGGCTTGAGATCTGTTGAGATCTGACTGTTCACGGCTTGTGAGAATAGTCCCTTCAGTGTGATTGTGTCTAGCGAGATTTAGCCTGGGTTGCGTTATAGATAGCTTTCGAGTAACATTGTGCGAACGTTTTGTCTTAGCTGGGTCTGCATTGTAAGAGACAGCCAGTGTAAGATTTCCATAGTTCTTCGGAATCGTTCTTACATCTGTAAAATGAAAGCTCATATTCTTCTTGGGCTACTTTGGCTAGCTAGAAGGTTTCTGAAGTTAAGTTTAATTTGTATGGGTCATTTTTGCATCTGTGACTGTTTGTAGGAGCTTGGGCCAACTGTCTCAGACTGAATGTGATATGATGCACATCACACTTTGCACATGTTCTGTACCTCTTCAGACACAGTCTCCTGGGTGATGCGGTTTTATGGTCCTTATTATTGTGTATTGGCTCTTATGTAGAGTACAGTGACAGCAAGCCAATCCTCTAAGCTCTGGCAGGGTTTGGATTGGTTCTAATGAGATTCAGCTGGAGCTGAGTGCAGTCTGAGGTTCTGAGAATGGACCTCGATGGGGAAGATGTAAAGAATGCTCGTGCTGCCAGTGTGCGTGATCAGAAGTGCTCCTCTCCTCCCTTCTCCTCTCCTCCCTTCCTGAAGCTGAAGTATTTCTGTACCTGGGCAGGTGTAACCCTTCAAGCCCAACGCAGATTCCCCGTGTGCTGACTCAGATCCGCCCGGTGAGCTGCCCACGCAGAGTGCGCTTCCTCAGGGTGTCTGAGCGATCTGCTCTGGATGAAGGGTTTCAGCTCTGGCCTGTATTCAGTCACCAGTCATCCTTAAATCTGACTTTCCCTCTACTGGCTACTGAGACCAGCTCACATAAAAATCAAAACCTTTAGCACCGGGCATCTAAAGGTTTTTACGAAACATATATGCAGTTAAACCGTACTTTATACAGAAATCATGATGCCATTTGTGAAAAATGAAACATCCACAGCAGGTCTGTTCAGGCTGGTGAACCTCTTCTCCTTCTGTGGCATAAACAATGTTTACTAACCAATCGCATCAAATCAGAGAAGACAGCTGTGAAGTGGATGCAGTATTTTAAATGAAGAAACACTGCCTCTTACTGCCCCTCTGACCAACGTCTGACCTGGCAGTCTCCCTGGCATGCCTTGTGTTGCCACAGTACGTTCTGTTCCCTGATGGTAAGCCAAGAGTGCCTTGAGGTCTGTGGGCATGTGATCATCTGGGTTCTGGGCCTGGCCACCATAGGCTCTGTGATTGCTCCAGCTATTTCACGTCTGTCGGTCAGTGATGAGTGTAGATGGATTGAGTGGCCTGTGCTTGTCATTGTATATTCTTGTTTTCTTCTTCGCAATACCCAGGAGGTGATGGCTACAGGGTATTCCCCTTTCTGATTGGTCTGTCATGGAGGTAGCAAACCTAATCTGGCTGTTGATGTTGTCATCTGTCCCATGTGTTTCAGGAGGTGCAGAAGGTCAACAACCCGGCCAATAACCCGGCAGATGGGGCGTCCAAGGCCAATGGGGAGAAAGAAGAGGTGGCCCCCATCAGCGAGGTGGGCTGGATGACCTCCGTCAAAGACTGGGCCGGGGTCATGATCTCCGCACAGACCCTGACCGGCAGGGTGCTGGTGAGTACTTCCGGGTCGCCTTTAATGTCGAGCTGCACCTCATACGGTTCCCTGCTCTCATGCAAATAGGATCTGGCCCAGCGGCCTGAGAGGCAGCTGTCTGTAGGCCTTGATCAGTGGGGTTTGATGTCAGTCCCCACCCGTAGACTTCCTGCCACGCCCTCTCCCACTTCTTGCAGTCAGATGTGTTTGAATAGTTGGCTGTTTTGAAAACAGGCACACAAATGGCTGGTAAAAACTGCTTTTGGGTTTATTATCTTACTTGCGGTTTTCAGGCCTATTTCTGATGGCATTAGGCTCATGCGAGCATAATTTCAGTCTTGAAGGACAACCCCTTGGATGCGCGCGGGACACATGCGCCATGTCTGCAGAGGGCCAGAGGCGATCACCGTTACTTTATTTAGTGAATACGAGCGTGACACCCTCCCCTCTGTCTAGCGTCCCGCTGGGACCACCGCGATCGCTGCGGCAGTTTGGGGATTTCACCGCCAGACTCGCCGCTGTTGCCCGTGCTGCGAGTTTAAAATTTACAGAAATGGTCAAAACATACAGTATGTGTCAGTAAATTTAATTCACAAATGACGTTAAATCGTAAAGAATGCATAAAGGAAATTTAGAGATAAAAAATCAGATTTCAGACATTTGCGTCTGAGATATTACAGATATTACATGTGTTGGAGGCATGAGAGTTTCATGGAATGAACATTGATTAAACTGGCAGACCAGACAGTCTATCCACTTTATTGCACTTGCTTCAGATGCATGTAAAGGATACACTCGGTGTCCAGTGTAGCTGCGGTCAAAGTTGGCTCCTGTCTAAACAGAAAATGCATCTCTGTGATTTAATAACTTTGGTTGTGTGACATACGATGATCGCGATCATGTTCCTGCTAATGCTGTTACACAGCCTGATGGAGCACGTCTCCCTTGGGCTGGGGTGCTGTGGGCCATCGACTGAAGCCAAAACAAGTCAATGGCCGCGAAGTCGCTGGTGTATCAGGTGGCCGTCAGGGGAAGAGATGGTCTGACGGTGTGGGAGAGGGGCGGTGTGGGAGAGGGACGGTGTGGGAGAGGGACGGTGTGGGAGAAGGACGGTGTAGGAGAGGGACGGTGTGGGAGAGGGACGGTGTGGGAGAGGGGCGGAGAGGGACGGTGTCGGAGAGGGACGGTGTGGGAGAGGGACGGTGTGGGAGAGGGACGGTGTGGGAGAGGGACGGTGTCAGAGAGGGACGGTGTGGGAGAGGGACGGTGTGGGAGAGGGACGGTGTCGGAGAGGGACGGTGTGGGAGGGGGACGGTGTGGGAGAGGGATGGTGTGGGAGAGGGACGGTGTGGGAGAGGGACGGTGTCGGAGAGGGACGGTGTGGGAGAGGGATGGTGTGGGAGAGGGATGGTGTGGGAGAGGGACGGTGTCGGAGAGGGACGGTGTGGGAGAGGGGCGGTGTGGGAGAGGGGCGGTGTGGGAGAGGGACGGTGTGGGAGAGGGACGGTGTGGGAGAGGGACGGTGTGGGAGAGGGATGGTGTGGGAGAGGGATGGTGTGGGAGAGGGACGGTGTGGGAGAGGGATGGTGTGGGAGAGGGATGGTGTGGGAGAGGGACGGTGTGGGAGAGGGACGGTGTCGGAGAGGGGCGGTGTGGGAGAGGGACGGAGAGGGACGGTGTGGGAGAGGGACGGTGTCGGAGAGGTCCGCGGGGGCCGAATCTCCCCGGCGGGAACCAGCTCGCTGAATGTTGTCGGGGGCAACTGCGTTTGGCGGGAAAACGGCAAGGTCTCCATCGCTAGCTGCCTCTCAGAGAAACTCGTTCCAGTGCTTTCCCTCAGTGTCCTAATGCTGCAGGACTGGATTGGATTATTACATTATGGCAGTCATTAGCATTGCAGGCTGCCTGTATCAAGTGAACCCGTCTACAGCGGGGGGGCAGTTCCATTCCTGCAGGACCAGTGTGTATGCAGGTTTTCACTTTTTTTTATTTTAGTAAAACAGGTATCAGTTGTTATTCATGAACTTATTAAATTTAGTAAAAATGGCTGTTCATATAAATGATTGGGCAAATTAAACAGCCAAATCCATCCATCCTTCCATTTTCTACCCGCTTAGTCCAGGTCAGGGTTGCAGTCGTGGCGGTAATAGGGCAAGCAGAGCAGCCCAGACGTCCCTCTCCCCAGCGACTTCCACTAAGTCCTCCCGGTGGATCCCCAGGGGATCTCAGGCCAGCCCGTGGATATAACCCCTCCAGCGTGTCCTAGGTCTGGCCCTGGGCCTCCTCCCCGGTGGCCGAGCCCGGAACACCTCCAGAGGGAGGCTTATCAGTTGCCCGAACCACCTCAACTCCTTTCAGTGCAAAGGAGCAGCGGCTCTACCTTGAGGTCCTCCTGGCTGGCTGAGCTCCTCTCCCTATGAAGGAGAGTACGCCCCGCTACCCTGCGGGGAAACCCCATTTTGGCGGGCTTTCTAAAAAGCCTAAGCTTTCAGAAAACCCAGAAAGGGCACTCCAGAGTGCTGGATCTGCAGTGCGGATCTCACTGCTAAGTGGTTGCGTTGCACATTATGCTGGCTGACTAAAGCCATCTCCATCGAGTGCTTGGTGCCTTTTGATGTTTTATTCTCTTTTTGTTCTGGGCCTGAGTGGCAAAGCCATGAGTGCCTGCAGAGAGCATGCAGGTACAGTCTGCCTTCCTGAGACTCGTAAGCTGTCCAAGGAAACCTGCAGTCTTTCAGTCGGATGAGGAGACGAGGAACGCGGTGTTTTTGCGGTGATGGAAAACGCTGGCTCTAAGTGCAGAGAGTCACTGGCAGTGGGAGGGACTTATGAGGGCCCGGGCTGTGATGTCACAGTGTGGATTTTCAAACTCCGTATTGTGCTGCTTTTTGTCCACACAGTACCTGCTATTTGTAATCAGTGAGATCAAATAATGCTTTAATTTTAGAACAGAAACCAGCGGAGTCTGCACCCCTGACGCAGTTACAGGGCTCAGCACTGGGAGCGGAGTTCTCCTTTAAGAGGCTGTGGGGAGGTTTAGGGCCTGTGGCGTGACTCATGGTGGAGCGTGATGTAATAGCGTGAGTGGGAGTGCTGCGCTGGGCCATCGTGCGGCCTGGAGCGCCCCCCCCCCCCCCCGAATGCGCCTCCCTGCCCAGGCTGTGACTCCAGCTGGAGCGCTTTATCACGGTCATAAATCAGAGCTTTACAACCGACCCCGACCGCAGCCTCCACCTCCACCTCCACTTCCCCCCCGCCTCCACCTCCACCTGCCCCTCCACCTTCACCTCTACCTCCACTTCCCCCCCACCTCCACCTCCACCTCGACCTGCCCCTCTACCTTCACCTCTACCTCCACTTCCTCCTCACCTCCACCTGCCCCTCCACCTTCACCGCTACCTCCACCTCCACCTCCACCTGCCCCTCCACCTTCACCTCTACCTCCACTTCCACCTACACCTGCCCCTCCACCTTCACCTCTACCTCAACTTCCCCCTCCACCTTCACCTCCACCTCCACCTCTACCTCCACTTCCCCCCACCTCCACCTCCACCTCCACCTCCACCTGCCCCTCCACCTTCACCTCTACCTCCACTTCCCCCTCACCTCCACCTCCACCTGCCCCTCCACCTTCACCTCTACCTCCACTTCCACCTCCACCTGCCCCTCCACCTTCACCTCTACCTCAACTTCCCCCTCCACCTTCATCTCCACCTCCACCTGCCCCTCCACCTTCACCTCTACCTCCACTTCCCCCCCACCTCCACCTCCACCTGCCCCTCCACCTTCACCTCTACCTCCACTTCCACCTCCACCTGCCCCTCCACCTTCACCTATACCTCAACTTCCCCCTCCACCTCCACCTCCACCTGCCCCTCCACCTTCAGCTCTACCTCCACCTGCCCCTCCACCTTCACCTCTACCTCCACTTCCCCCACAGCTCCACCTTCACCTCCACCTGCCCCTCCACCTCCACCTCTGCCTCCACTTCCCCCTCCACCTCTACCTCCACTTCCCCCTCTACCTCCCCCTCCACCTCTACCTCCACTTCCCCCTCCACCTCCCCCTCCACCTCTGCAGGCCTCCCCTGCCCTCCCTCCCTCTGCGCAGGGCCTTTCTGAACATTAATAATCAGATTGCAGCGGCAGCTGAACATTAAAATGGCAGACAGGTAATGCAGCAGGTCTGCCTTTTTCTCTCAGTCCTGCCTGTGTGAGGAGTGTTTTCATATCATAAAAATCATATAACATTTAGATGATGTAAGATTTAGCCTCTATGATAAAAAGCGTTTAGTATTATCTTGTGTTTACTTTTCAACATTTACTAAATAATGAATAAGAAAGTGTTGAATAATGAATGAAGGGAAGCTCGTTTAGCTTGGTATCGTGCCTACCTGTGAACGGTGTGTGGCGAGGTGCACTGGAGTCCTGCGGTTGAGTTTTCTCTGCTGCTGGGCGTCTGTACATAGAGCTCAGTACAGACTCAGTATGGACTCGGTACAGACTCAGTACAGACTCGGTGCAGGCTCAGTACGGACTCGGTACAGACTCGGTACAGACTCAGTACGGACTCGGTACAGACTCGGTACAGACTCAGTACGGACTCAGTACGGACTCAGTACGGACTCAGTACAGACTCAGTGCAGGCTCGGTACAGACTCAGTGCAGGCTCAGTACGGACTCGGTACAGACTCAGTACGGACTCAGTACAGACTCAGTGCAGGCTCGGTACAGACTCAGTGCAGGCTCAGTACGGACTCGGTACAGACTCAGTACGGACTCAGTACAGACTCAGTGCAGGCTCGGTACAGACTCAGTGCAGGCTCAGTACAGACTCGGTACAGACTCGATGCAGGCTCAGTATGGACTCAGTACAGACTCGGTACAGACTCGGTGCAGGCTCAGTGCAGGCTCGGTGCAGGCTCAGTATGGACTCAGTACAGACTCGGTGCAGGCTCAGTACAGACTCGGTGCAGACTCAGTGCAGACTCGGTGCAGACTCAGTACAGACTCAGTACAGACTCGGTACAGACTCAGTATGGACTCGGTGCAGGCTCAGTATGGACTCGGTACAGACTCAGTACAGACTCAGTACAGGCTCAGTGCAGACTCGGTACAGACTCAGTACAGACTCAGTACAGGCTCAGTGCAGACTCGGTACAGACTCAGTACAGACTCAGTACAGGCTCAGTGCAGACTCGGTACAGACTCAGTACAGGCTCAGTACAGACTCGGTACAGACTCGGTGCAGGCTCAGTGCAGGCTCAGTACAGACTCGGTACAGACTCAGTACAGACTCAGTACAGGCTCAGTGCAGACTCGGTACAGACTCAGTACAGGCTCAGTACAGACTCGGTACAGACTCGGTGCAGGCTCAGTGCAGGCTCAGTGCAGACTCGGTGCAGACTCAGTGCAGACTCAGTGCAGACTCAGTGCAGACTCGGTGCAGGCTCGGTGTGATGGCTTCCTGAAAATATCTGCGCCATCATTAAGCGCAGAGCCTGTGGTTTGTTGCTGTCGCTGTTCAGAGGGAAACCTGGGAGGAGGCCCGTGGCGTTTTGCCATTCCTTTGGTGTCGCCTTCCTCTGCGCTGCAAATCTATTCTCTGGTTGTAACAGGTCTGCACACCTCAGTGTCTGAGTCTGTGCTGCTCCTGCAGTCTTACAGGCCGATTGTGAGCCTCAGTGTCTGAGTCTGTGCTGCTCCTGCAGTCATACAGGCTGATTGTGAGCCTCAGTGTCTGAGTCTGTGCTGCTCAGTCAGTCTTACAGGCCGATTGTGAGCCTCAGTGTCTGAGTCTGTGCTGCTCCTGCAGTCTTACAGGCTGATTGTGAGCCTCAGTGTCTGAGTCTGTGCTGCTCAGTCAGTCTTACAGGCTGATTGTGAGCCTCAGTGTCTGAGTCTGTGCTGCTCAGTCAGTCTTACAGGCTGATTGTGAGCGCAGTGTCTGAGTCTGTGCTGCTCAGTTAGTTTTGAGGACTGACTGAACCCAGATTCTCTAGGTGTGATCTGCACTACTGAAAAGGGTTCAGTTGTGTTTGTTTGTGCTTGGCCTGTGTGCTGATGTGTGTGTGTGTGTGTGTAATAATGTGTGTGTAGATGCGTGTGTGTGTGCAGGTGTGTGTGTGTGTAGGTGCATGTGTGCGTGCATGTGTGTGTGTGTGCGAGTGTGTAATAATGTGTGTGTAGGTGCGTGTGTGTGTGTGAGTGTGTGATAATGTGTGTGTAGGTGCGTGTGTGTGTGTGAGTGTGTAATAATGTGTGCGTAGGTGCGTATGTGTGCGCGAGTGTGTGTGTGTGCGTGCGTGCGTGTGTGTGTAGGTGCGCGTGCGTGCGTGTGTAGGTGCGTGTGTGTGTAGGTGCGTGTGTGTGTGTGCGTGCGTGCGTGCGTGTGTAGGTGCGCGTGCGTGCGTGTGTAGGTGCGTGTGTGTTGTGCATGTGTGTGTAGGTGTGTGTGAGTGTAGGTGCATGTGTGTGTTGTGCGTGCGTGTGTAGGTGCGTGTGTGTGCATGCGT
>CM077301.1:585000-692500 GCA_039654925.1 Anguilla pacifica | reverse complement strand
TGTAGGGCTTACAGGCTGAGTACTACAGTGTGGTGTAGACCTTACAGACTGAGTACTAGTGTGGTGTAGACCTTACAGACTGAGTACTAGTGTGGTGTAGGCCTTACAGACTGAGTACTAGTGTGGTGTAGGCCTTACAGTCTGAGTACTAGTGTGGTGTAGGCCTTACAGACTAAGTACTAGTGTGGTGTAGGCCTTACAGACTGAGTACTAGTGTGGTGTAGGCCTTACAGACTGAGTACTAGTGTGGTGTAGGCCTTACAGTCTGAGTACTAGTGTGGTGTAGGCCTTACAGACTGAGTACTAGTGTGGTGTAGGCCTTACAGTCTGAGTACTAGTGTGGTGTAGACCTTACAGACTGAGTACTAGTGTGGTGTAGGCCTTACAGACTGAGTACTAGTGTGGTGTAGGCCTTACAGTCTGAGTACTAGTGTGGTGTAGGCCTTACAGACTGAGTACTACAGTGTGGTGTAGGGCTTACAGGCTGAGTACTAGTGTGGTGTAGACCTTACAGACTGAGTACTAGTGTGGTGTAGGCCTTACAGACTGAGTACTAGTGTGGTGTAGGCCTTACAGTCTGAGTACTAGTGTGGTGTAGGCCTTACAGACTGAGTACTAGTGTGGTGTAGGCCTTACAGGCTGAGTACTAGTGTGGTGTAGGCCTTACAGACTGAGTACTAGTGTGGTGTAGGCCTTACAGACTAAGTACTAGTGTGGTGTTGGCCTTACAGACTGAGTACTAGTGTGGTGTAGGCCTTACAGTCTGAGTACTAGTGTGGTGTAGGCCTTACAGTCTGAGTACTAGTGTGGTGTAGGCCTTACAGATTGAATACTACAGTGTGGTGTAGGCCTTACAGATCGAGTACTAGTGTGGTGTAGGGCTTACAGGCTGAGTACTAGTGTGGTGTAGGCCTTACAGACTGAGTACTAGTGTGGTGTAGGCCTTACAGTCTGAGTACTAGTGTGGTGTAGACCTTACAGACTGAGTACTAGTGTGGTGTAGGCCTTACAGTCTGAGTACTAGTGTGGTGTAGACCTTACAGACTGAGTACTAGTGTGGTGTAGGGTTAGGGTATAAATTCTATACATAGATTTCAACAATAGATAAAAAGTAATTACGTACACAATAAGTACTCAATTAGTACCAAACTAAGTAAGACTTTTCAATACTATGGCACGTTATGGCTGGTGGTGCAAAAAAGTGGTAAAGTGACCAAGTGCAGTACAGTAATGATAGCAGCATAATAAATACAATAAGGTAATAACGGCTAAAAATGTGATATTGATGCGACAATAATAATTATGGTAATAGCAGTACTCCTGATGCAACATTCTGGCAGATGACGCAAGAATGTTATAAAGTGGCCAGTGCAGTGCAGTACAGTGAGAGTGCCTGCGTGCTGTATAGAGTGCCTAGTGCAATCATAAGTCCAGTAGCCTAATTGAGCGCTTAACAGTTCAGTAGGCACACTGCCTGTGGGTAGGAGCTGTTCTTGGACCTGCTTGTCCTGGTTCGGATGCTGCGGTACCAGCGACCGGACCGCAGGGGGAGAACAGTTGGTGCCCAGGGTGGTTGTGGTCCTGTATGATGGAGTTGGCCTTGTTCCGACGCCTGGTCCTAAAGTTGTTCAGTAACACAGCCTGTTAGAATCTGACAGCACAGCCTTTGTCTGGTCCTGCCTGACCCTCCTGCACGTTAGTCCCTCTTTAATTTTAATCAGCTTCTCGGTCCGCAGTCTGTGCGGAAGCCATTACCACTTTTATATCGCCTTTCGTTCGTGTTTGAAGTGCTCAGTTTTCAGAAAGGCTTGTTCCTGACTTCCTGTCTTCATATATGTCTCTAGATTGGCACGTCAGACAGGATCTGTTGCAGTAAACAATGACCAGGATTAGCCAGAGAGGCTAACTGCATTCAATCAGCAAGGTGATACTGGCCGTTTAGGACCGCTTCTGACCTAATTAGGAAGGTGAAGTCAAGAGCAGTTGAAGTATCATAAAACAAAAATAGTGAGTGTAAATATTTCTGTGAATGCCGCTATGTTGACGTGAAATTGAAGTTTGTGAGAACACTGTCTCTGTGTTCTGGCCACTATCGCTCACGTATGTCACCGATCCCTATTCTTTACCTGATGTAACCTCTGTCCTGATTGGTCGGCTAGCGTGGACTAGGTGCCTCATTGGTGAGCCAGTGCTCCTCCAGTGCTGTTGCCATGCGGGTTGCCGTGGCGAGGGGGGGTGGTTACCGTGGGCCGGACCGTGGGCTACCTGAGCACAGTGGGATTGTGACTCTCCCCTCTGTTGCCCCTCTGTGGCCAGGGGGAGGTATGGCACTTCTCTGTCTGGCTGTTTTTAGAGCAGGACTGATCAACTCTAGGAGCATAACCCCCCCCCCCCAGTCTGAGATCGCAATCTCCTGCAGCCTCCTCACAATGCCCCCCCCCCCCCCCCCCTTAGCATTTCTGTGAATTCTGATGGCCGAGATGCTGGGCACATCTCAGCTCAAGCACTCACCCTTGTGTGTGTGAGGAGCTCTCTCCCGTATGATCAGGAGTGTGTGTGTGAGGAGCTCTTTCCTGTATGATCAGGAGTGTGTGTGTGAGGAGCTCTCTCCCGTATGATCAGGAGTGTGTGTGTGAGGAGCTCTCTCCCGTATGATCAGGAGTGTGTGTGTGAGGAGCTCTCTCCTGTATGATCAGGAGTGTGTGTGTGTGCGTGTGTGAGGAGCTCTCTCCTGTATGATCAGGAGTGTGTGTGTGTGTGTGAGGAGCTCTCTCCCATATGATCAGGAGTGTGTGTGTGAGGAGCTCTCTCCCGTATGATCAGGAGTGTGTGTGTGAGGAGCTCTCTCCTGTATGATCAGGAGTGTGTGTGTGAGGAGCTCTTTCCTGTATGATCAGGAGTGTGTGTGAGGAGCTCTTTCCTGTATGGTCAGGAGTGTGTGTGTGAGGAGCTCTCTCCTGTATGATCAGGAGTGTGTGTGTGAGGAGCTCTCTCCTGTATGATCAGGAGTGTGTGTGTGAGGAGCTCTCTCCTGTATGGTCAGGAGTGTGTGTGTGAGGAGCTCTCTCCTGTATGATCAGGAGTTTGTGTGTGAGGAGCTCTCTCCTGTATGATCAGGAGTGTGTGTGTGAGGAGCCCCTTCCTGTATGATCAGGAGTGTGTGTGTGAGGAGCTCTCTCCTGTATGATCAGGAGTGTGTGTGTGAGGAGCTCTCTCCTGTATGATCAGGAGTGTGTGTGTGAGGAGCTCTCCTGTTTGAAGCTAATCTGCGGCTGTCAGTGAAGATATCAACACCAGCACTGCTGCCAGCGTGAGTCTGCAGGGGGAACAACAGGAGCGACTGAAATGACTTCCTAATGCGAGCCGAACAGCCAGCTCCCAGCGATGGATTTGAATCTGAACTGGCACGGCCGTGATGCCTGTTTACTCCTTGTTAAGCACTTTATTCTGCCGGTGAAGCTGCGTTGGTCATGAGAGCAAAGAACATTTTTCCCAGTTTCCCAGCGCCAAAAACGATTTTCCTATTATTTTGTGAAATTACAATGTGCCGGTGTCATGGGAGAAAATCTATTGTATGGCACTGCAAAAAAAAGTATGCTGTTCTTTATGTTGGAAAGTTGCTGTTTTTTTATTTTTTATATTTTTTTCAATTAAATCCAGTCCCCTGATCCCACCCTGGGTGCCTGCCACCGTGAGCCTGTGCTGAACTGAAGCTGCGGCTCCAGATTAAAATGTGGCTCTGGGCGGTGTGTGTGAAGGTAATTGAAGCCGCTGCCTCCTGGTTTTATGAGAGAGTGCCGGCTTTGTGAGGCCCGGGACTCTGAAAGCCTTGCCCTGCCAATCGTGGCTCGGCCGGGACGTGCGTAGTTTCTCCACGGGGATGGATTCTTTAAAACGTGCAGAAGTTTTCCCGGTTGTGCGGTTAAACTGTTTTTGTGCGAGAGAAGGTTCTGTGATACAGTGCTCTGCTCTTTATGGCCTTTTCACACCACTCTGAATTACTGTGGCTTAAATCAAACGAGTTGACACTTTCATCCATATCCATAAACTTTCAGCTTTTTAAATGAAACTAATGCAGCCGTTAAGGCTGAAGCCATGGTCTTTGGCGGCTGTAGTTCAGTCTAATCGAAAAGGGGCCATTTGACTGTGGATGTTTAATTCATTCGAAAAAGGGTTTAATGAGACTAGCACGAGTTGATAAATGGAAATTAGTGAGGTAAATTCCACACCAGTCTCAGGAAGTATTTTTCACTACCGAGTTGTAAATGCTTGGAACGGCTTTGCCAGGTCGTGTAGTGGAGGCAGAGAGCCTGGCGGTGTTGAAGGTCAGGCAGACGCAGTGCTGGATGCTCTCTGGTCTTTGGGCGCATGTTGATCCCAGATGGCCTGGATGGCCTGTTCTCATCATTATCCATTCTATTGTTCTTATTTGCATAATTTGTTTAGCCAATCACTTTTAATTCAGATCTGCGTTGGCTTCATCTGCATGATGAAGGTTTCAGTCACTTCTCAGAAATCCAGAATCTTTCCCCAAACTTCTTTGACACTATCTCCCCCTAATCATGCACTAAAACCCTAAACTCTACTCAAAGCACCCTACTACGGCCTGTCTTTGTGTAAGAGCTTAACACTCATAGTTTTATTTTGCATTGTTATTTTGGCCATTTTTATATGAACATTTATTGTCATAAATGTGAGATTCCTGCTGTGCACGAATCACTTTAAAAAATCCCTCAACATAGAAGCAGCAGAAATGTGCTTTTTCTTTCACGCATTATTTACCTGCTTCTTCTCAGAAGATGAGGAAACCTTGAAGAAATGTTGGGGAAATGTACTGGAGAGAGTATCAGGTACATTTCTCTCCTCTTTATTTTATTTAGGAAGGGACTATCTGACGGTACATTTTTTATTGGTGTCTGGTAGACTAGTAGTGAGTGTGAAACTGAGGTCTGAAAACAGCAGTTGAACTTGTGCGTGTGAATTGTATGTGGCCCCAGCGGGGGTGAGATGTTACACAGAAGTTTACCTTCTGTCTGTCACTCAAACGGGAAACAAACGGGAAAATGAATTGGTTTCAGGAGCTAAGGGAGTATGGACTTTACAGATGATTCAAACCCACTTAGTTAATTGCAGCCAAGTCTGCCGGCATCAAGCAGCAAGCCATACTACTTAAGTAATTAAAATATTTTCTTGAGTGCTTCTTATAGAAAAATGAAATGATTATTTTAGCGTCTAAATGTAATTTATGTACTATGTAAACAGAGACAGAAAAAATCCAAGGCTTTTCATAGATGAAATTGAATCTGATACATAAATATATGCACTCAATGGTCAGGCTTTGCGCTGTTTTTCCAGTCAGTTATTTAAATATTTGAGGCATACCTTACCACTAGATATTCTTTTACCTCAGGTGCAATGTGTACTGATGTTTATGACTTAGTGGATGGATGTATGTTTAGGTTTGGTTCTAGGATACCACTTTTGGAAAAGATTTCATAGGGTAGTTTATGTCTGTATTGTAAAATGGGTTGTTTCAATCCTGAATGCTGATTGGCTGAGACAGAGTTCAACAGTGATTGAAAATCCGATACAGTAACGGTTAATCAAATAGCCTGTTTGTAAACAGTTTCACTCCACGCACAGTCTGTTACTTACATACAATATTATTCATTTTGTAATATTATGTCATGTTTCTGTGTGTTGCAGCTGTTTTAAATAAGCAGCGTGCGTCATGGCTATCGGCTCCCCTGTAGCTGTAATGTATCAGGATACAGCACGGCCTCCCTGTAGCTGTAATGTATCAGGATACAGCACGGCCTCCCTGTAGCTGTAATGTATCAGGATACAGCACGGCCTCCCTGTAGCTGTAATGTATCAGGATACAGCACGGCTCCACTGTAGCTGTAATGTATCAGGATACAGCATGGCACGGATGCAGCACGGCCTCCCGTGCAGTGCTGTTGGGTGCAGGTACTCCATTCAGAGCACAGAGGCCCTGATGCACTCTGGGAAATTAAATGGCTGCATTGGTGGCAGTGACTCACACACCCCTGCGCTGAGGCACAGCCAAAGGCCCATTCTCGGGGCCAGTGAATCACAGCAATTGCAGGAAGTCTATTTTTTAAAAACCGGTAACAAAACACAGAAGGCCTTAAAATATACATTTTAAAATAAAATAATAAAACAATATAACAGACTTAAAAAGGCCTTTATGACCAGACAAATGCAACACATACAACATTACATAAGGAGTGCATAAAATATTGCTGGTATTAAAGGGAATTACAGGAACAAGGCTGACTATCTTATCTGTAAGCCAGGAAATGGCGGGAGAATGGTGTGTTATATGAGCGGTAATGCAGGTAATGGCTGGAAAAGGCCATTTTGATTCTAATGGATGTTGTTCTGCCTTCGCTCAGCTTTGCTAAAGGCTAATGCTCTCAGCCTCGACCAGTCGAACCCGTCGCCGTGGGGATGAGCGAAGCTGACAGTGGAATGGCATGCAGATGAGCCGGGAGAGATTTGGCCCGAGGCTGCAGAGATCCGGTTAGCCGGTGTGCGGTGGGAAACGGAGGAAACGCCGTCCGTCACGAGGGCCGGGAGCCTGTGTCAGGAAGCAGGAGTCCTGAGTCAGCTGGATACCTGCGCTGAGTAAAACCCGGAACAGCTCTTTTACTTCAGTCCATGCTCCAGATTTGGGAGGGCTCCAGGTTTTACTCGGTGCAGTTATCCAGCTATCTCCGTAATCCAGGCCCCAGATGCTGTGGTCGCTACACGCATTTTAGTGGTGTACAGATGTAGTCGTGAGCGAAGCAGTTTGCCATCACACAGTCTGATGTAGTTTGGACAGCTGCTCTTTTTTAATTATTTTTTTGTAAGGAAAATAAAAACAACCATAACAGTAAGAGAAACTGGCAGCTGCACTCTTCTCACAAACCGAGCGCTAATGGTGGGCTTCTGACTGCCTGTTTCAGCTCACCAACGAGTCCGTGGCGCCCTTGTAGCTCAAAATGAGCTTTCCTTCGCTGGATGGTTCAGCTGGTAGATGGTATGCCTTGTGGGCAAACACTCTGTGCATCATTACATGAAATGATATGTTGAAATGTTTTTCGGTCGTGTTCCTTCTCAGAAATGGCCATATTTCTGTTTCCTTGGCGATAAACTTTTTGTAAAAAAAAAGTTAGCTTTTTTTTTTTTTTCCTTTGTCCAAGCTGAATGCAGAGCTGTTATTGGCTCTGTGACTTTGCCCAAGCTGAATGCAGAGCTGTTATTGGCTCTGTGACTTTGTCCAAGCTGAATGCAGAGCTGTTATTGGTTCTGTGACTTTGTCCAAGCTGAATGCAGAGCTGTTATTGGCTCTGTGACTTTGCCCAAGCTGAATGCAGAGCTGTTATTGGCTCTGTGACTTTGTCCAAGCTGAATGCAGAGCTGTTATTGGCTCTGTGACTTTGCCCAAGCTGAATGCAGAGCTGTTATTGGTTCTGTGACTTTGTCCAAGCTGAATGCAGAGCTGTTATTGGTTCTGTGACTTTGCCCAAGCTGAATGCAGAGCTGTTATTGGTTCTGATGTTGTGGATTTGGCTGCATTACGGTGGCTTGAGCTTTTTATTTAGCAGCAGAATGTTCTCATTTCATTACAGCGTTCCTGCGAAACCAAAATGTGTTATTGTAGTTTTTGGAGTTTTTGTAGTTTTTGTTGTGTACATGTAGAACGCTGTAGGTTGTGCTAACTCGCTCATCTGCTAGTCGTGTGTTTCTTCTCAGCTTCATGCAAAGTGTGCACTTGTCCCCAGTGTCATATTTACAGGTTAATTGGTCATCGCTGCAGTAATGCTGGAGAAAATTAGCTAGCTTTGCTCCATGTCCGTTGGCCTTGGCATATATCCTGCTTTCCGTCCTAATGAGGCTACGTTGGCTGGCTCACTGCTATTGATTTAGTATAAGATCACTTGACCGAGACCCTCCTGAGTGTCACTGATGTTCTAAAGGCACCTGCTCATCAAAAAGAACTTCAGAACGGTTTTGAAGGCTTGATTAATGATTTCTGACATTTGTTTTTGCAATTAAACTGTGTGTGTTTGTGTGTGTGTGTGCATGTTCGCGTATGTGTGTGCCTATGTGCATGCGTGCATGTGTGTGTGCATGTTTGCGTATGTGTGTGCCTGTGTGCGTGTGCATTTGACCTCACATCAGCTACATTGATATTTGTTTTGGACTGAGCTTGTACCCAGAGTTTGCTGGTTCTGTTCTCAGGTGGGGCATTGTTGCCATACCCCCGAGTGAGTTATTTATTCAGTTTATCTCCAGCAGTATGAGTGGATGCTGTGTACAGAAGTGTGTACGTCTGTTAAATGCCTCAAACGTGCTGTTTGGGTTGGCCTCATATCCTTCACAGAGTCTGAAATTGAGTTACTACCGACCTGAAAGCATCAATGCTTCAGCAGCTACACACGGCTGGGCTGGGGAATACCCCTCCTCCACCATCTGCAGCCTGACTTTACCCAGACCCTCCTCCACCCTGACTTTACCCAGACCCTCCTCCACCCGGACCCTCCTCCACCCGGACCCTCTTCCACCCTGATTTTACCCAGACCCTCCTCCACCCTGACTTTACCCAGACCCTCCTCCACCCTGACTTTACCCAGACCCTCTTCCACCCTGACTTTACCCAGACCCTCCTCCACCCTGACTTTACCCAGACCCTCCTCCACCCGGACCCTCCTCCACCCTTACTTTACCCAGACCCTCCTCCACCCTGACTTTACCCAGACCCTCCTCCACCCAGACCCTCCTCCACCCTTACTTTACCCAGACCCTCCTCCACCCGGACCCTCCTCCACCCTGACTTTACCCAGACCCTCCTCCACCCGGACCCTCCTCCACCCTTACTTTACCCAGACCCTCCTCCACCCTGACTTTACCCAGACCCTCCTCCACCCTGACTTTGCCCAGACCCCCCTCCACCCTTACTTTACCCAGACCCTCCTCCACCCGGACCCTCCTCCACCCTGACTTTACCCAGGCCCTCCTGACTGCACTGCGGGCATGTTCATGGCTCCTCAGAGAGTCGCTGTTTAAGCCAATGCTCTTTTGCTCCTCTCCACGTGGTGGGGTTATGGAGGAATGAGTCCTGCTTCCAGACACGTTACGGGCTCTACGAGAGCAGCCTGGGGGCTCCGCACGGGCTTTCAGCGGTGGGTTCAGCTACGGACCGCCCGCGGTGTGGAAATGACCGAAGTGGTGAAAAACCTCGGTCTCCACGGAAACGACACTGACATCCTGTCTCGTGTGAGACGCCGTTCTGGGACTTTTCAAATAAACGTTTAGAAAACCGACCCTGCGCTCCTGCCATTCACACTTCACATGCAAGTGTCTGTGGTCACTCCCGTCCGTGCGCGGGGGGGGCGCGAGGGGGGCGCGAGGGGGGCATTAGTCAGCACACGTGGTGTAAAATGAGTCGTTCTGGTGAATCATCTGCAGTTTTAATCTGCGCTGTCCTCCCTCGTTAGGACCCGTGTGGCAGGACTGGGATGGGTCTCTGTGGACTCAACACACAAACATGACAGCGGTATAAAAGTGATATTGCTCGTAATATAAAAGTTTACTTGCCAACTCTGTCTCCCACGGCAAAGGAACGGTAAACCTAATGATGACTAAACATTCCGTGTGCATTTGACTTGTATACGTGTTTTATTTACAAGGTCAAAACCCATCCTAGTTTATCTATGTAGCTGTATTGCTTATGTTTATTGATTTCGTGTCTTCTTCGTCATAACACTCGTTCAGGCTCTCAGCGACCTGCGGTATTAATTTGTAATTTTGCAATGAATTATGGACAGGGCGGCCCTGGAGTCGGTTTCATATGGATTCATTCCCTTCAGGAGCCAATGAGGTTGCAGGAGCAGTGGAGCATGCTCAGACGGCTTGCTAATGGCGTGGACTTGCTGCTGAGGTGGTGACACGTGCATCTGAGATTCATATGAGATTCTGCCTGTTTGAGGGTGTCTGTATGGCCAGTGTGATGAAAGAATTCATTTGGCTGCTTTAATTTGCTAGTGTTTCGATCACCTGATGTTTTCTTTATGATCTGTGTTTCTTAATGGACATAACTGTTAAAGCAATGCTAACTGCTTTTGGTTGGAGTGTTGGAAATGCAGAACTTTTGCAAACAATTTAATCTGCATTTAATAGTTAATGTCCACTTGAAAGCACTCATTCATTCATTCATTCTGATGTTTTTATTGTCAGCATTTCCAGTTAACATACAAAATAAGCATGAGAAACGAAGGACCTCATTCAATCAGTGTTTTCATACTGCGTTGCTAATGAGTGCTAAATTATTTGTTTAGAATGCATTGTGAATGTTTGAGGGAAAACAACATTTTTTCCTGTAATTATAGCTGCTCGCTGTTGAAAACAAGAACATGCTACAAGACTTCTGAAAATTGGCACAAAATTTATTCCCAGTGAAGGTGACATTGAGCACCAGCACCGGTATCCGAGGGAAGGAGGTGACGCACCACACTATTTTACTAGATGAAAAATCTTTGAATCTCATGTTCATTTGCATGCCGATGTGATGTCATTGTGTTCATTTGCATGCCGATGTGATGTCATTGTGTTCATTTGCATATGAATCCACTCCTCAGTTTTCCCATTGCAAATGAAGTGGAACTTGAACATTTGGTCTGATTTAGACCAACTATTTATAGACAAATGCAGTTTAAGCAATGAAGCCATTCTGAAAGCATAGGAGGAGTTAGGGAGCGCTAGCAGCCGCAGATGCTCAGAGCATCCATGGCTAGATAGCCGCTCCTCCTACCACACTGTGTCCCTCTCATTCTCTCATGGGGAGGGCAGGGGCATTGGAGCAAGCACTGGCAACCTGGCTGAGGCTACTGTGTCAGACAACTGTCACTCTGTTCTGTGTGGCATCAGTAATCACTAAGCGTATTGAGAATCTCAGAGGTTACAGTGTCCCTGGCAGTCCGGGAGAGCAGCTGGATTTACCGCTGGTCAGTTTTCAGAAATAAAGCCATTATGGACGCCCACCCAAGGACTCGGACACAATGTCAGAGACGCCCGGGGCTACCCGCTGATCTGATTCTGCTGTACATGCTCACAGGGATTAGGGTTGTATGAGAACATGAATACCCCTGTATATGGTAAATACGTATCATTAGTGGCTTTATGTAATTAGGAAAGGGAAGCCAGCCATGCCGTGCTGAAGCCGCATTCTCAGCGCTCACAGCCACCTGCTGTTTGTGCCGAGCGTCTGCTTGCGTGTCCCTGGTGGGCCGCGTTTCTCTGAAATCTGCTCCTTCCACTTCCCACTTCCTGCGAGGCGCTACTCATTAAAGCGTAGCGGGGCACGACCCACCGCGTGAGTTTGGGTTCTGATGCATGCTGGGATATCTGCGCGCGCTCGCTGAGCGTCGCGGTGCAGCAGGGCCAGGGGAGGGCGCTGTTCCTAAAACTCTCCTTTGAAATGCATGTTTGCGTGTGTGCATTTCACATTTAATATGGGTTCTCACCTCGTTATCACATGGGTCATAAGATTGCCACCTCTCCCTGTTCCTCCAGCATTCTGATGGGTACTTTTACCGTACATGCATGTTTTATACATCGATTTATCTGGAATGTGATTTGTAAAAAGGATACACGCCATTGGAGGGCAATAAAAGTCCTACATTTGGGCTGAGATCACTTAGCATGCGCCAGGCGTTGTGTGTGTGTGTTTTGGACTAATTTGAAATGACCTCAGCACAGGGGCTTGCTGCTCGATTTTAGACCACTGAGCTGTATTGGTACCGAAACTGCTGTTCCTAATCTTGCAGATTAATTTGGGCGGGATTTGGGTTTCGGAGGAACTCATCGGTCGAGCTGTGGCTTTCACACAAGGTTCAAACTGCCTGGGCATTTGCAGTTGGCCCTATTTGTCAAACTGTAGAAATTAAAGACCATTTCTTCATTTTAGCACTGTTCAGCACTGACATGCTGGTCACCAGTCGGCACCCTGAGCCGACCAGAGGAGGATGGGTTTCCCCCTTGAGCCTGGTTCCTTCCAAGGTTTCTTCCATCTGCCACAGGGAGTTTTTCCTTGCCACTGTTACCTTAGGCTTGCTCCTGTGGGGGTTTAGGCCAGGGTTGTCTGTAAAGCGTATTGTGACAACTGCTGTAAAATACGCTATACAAATAAAATTTGATTTGCTGAATGTTATGTAATCCTTTCATCCCGCTTTTCAATCTCTTTTTGAAGAGAATTGCAATTTTAATATTCTTTTGCACTTCATTTTTGGCCTGGGTGTACCTCCAGTGGATCTGGTGTTTTCCCCAAATGTGTGACCTTGTAACCACAGGCCACATTTATATCTTTCCCTTACTGTGCATAACAGTGTGTTGTTCAGTACTGTACTGTATATAAGCAGATGAAACACTTACTGAGACATCGCTGAGGTTTCTGGGGAATTCTGAAGGATTATGCTTCATTGTTGCAGTTGAAATGCTGACTAATGCTAATAATTATGGGTGGCTGATAAGCGTGTCGAAAAACGGAGGATTATTGGGCTCTTTAATGTGCTGACGGATAGCGAGTAACAACTGAATTTAGTCCCAGCTGGTGTCTTCCTACATTTGTTGACACATTTATGAGCATATCACTGCAAGCAGGAGCGTGGTCGTAAGTAATATGATCTTGTTTTTGTTGTGGATAGCTATTGTATTGATTTATGTGATTCATTTTCCATAATTGTGGTTCCTGTGAATCAGCTTCAGCAGTGCAGCATCAGTGCTAATGTCAGAGTGTGATATTGTATGGCTGTGTAATATCAGGGTGTGATATTGTATGGCTGTAATATCAGGGTGTGATATTGTATGGCTGTAATATCAGGGTGTGATATTGTATGGCTGTAATATCAGGGTGTGATATGGTATGGCTGTAATATCAGGGTGTGATACTGTGGGTACTACAGATAGGAGAATTCTGGGTTTATATTGAAGTCTCTGATCAGGACGGGGAATAAGAACAGAACATAGGCTGTAAATTAAACGTCCTTATTGTGAGCTACTGGACTGAACGCTTTATTCAGGATGATGAATGCCCCATCTTATCGTTCTCGGTACTGCACTGGCGTAACTGTTAACTGGGTGAAACACTTTCTGTAGTCGTGCTTCTGATTTAATGTTCTCTGGGTGTTGCTACAGGGTAAAATGTTAATCTGTTTGGATCTGCATTAAAATTCAGAGTTCCGGCTCGTTTAAGTCATTGTGGGCAGGGCTTTGGGGAAGGGCCAATGGGAAAGCAGGGCTTTGGGGAAGGGCCAATGGGAAAGCAGGGCTTTGGGGAAGGGCCGGTGGGCAATGCTGCTGCTGTTTTGCCCAGTTCCCAGAATGCACAGGGACACCGCATGCAGGATGGGTAACAAACATCCGGCTGTTAGCATGGAGGTCCCATCCCTTCTGAAGCTCCTGGGTGACTGCTCAGCTGGGGCTGAAGCTCCTGGTGACTGCTCAGCTGGGGCTGAAGCTCCTGGTGACTGCTCAGCTGGGGCTGAAGCTCCTGGTGACTGCTCAGCTGGGGCTGAAGCTCCTGGTGACTGCTCAGCTGGGGCTGAAGCTCCTGGTGACTGCTCAGCTGGGGCTGAAGCTCCTGGTGACTGCTCGGCTGGGGCTGAAGCTCCTGGTGACTGCTCAGCTGGGGCTGAAGCTCCTGGTGACTGCTCAGCTGGGGCTGAAGCTCCTGGTGACTGCTCAGCTGGGGCTGAAGCTCCTGGTGACTGCTCAGCTGGGGCTGAAGCTCCTGGGTGACTGCTCAGCTGGGGCTGAAGCTCCTGGTGACTGCTCAGCTGGGGCTGAAGCTCCTGGTGACTGCTCAGCTGGGGCTGAAGCTCCTGGTGACTGCTCAGCTGGGGCTGAAGCTCCTGGTGACTGCTCAGCTGGGGCTGAAGCTCCTGGTGACTGCTCAGCTGGGGCTGAAGCTCCTGGTGACTGCTCAGCTGGGGCTGAAGCTCCTGGTGACTGCTCGGCTGGGGCTGAAGCTCCTGGTGACTGCTCAGCTGGGGCTGAAGCTCCTGGTGACTGCTCAGCTGGGGCTGAAGCTCCTGGTGACTGCTCAGCTGGGGCTGATTTGGACTCTGATATGAGTCTAGGTGTTACAGTGCAGAAGGGGAAAAATCTCAGCCACCATTGATAAATGGGATTTGAAAATGGCAGTACAGTACCAGGGCATTTGTCTGCATTAACTGTTCTATAATTTTTTGTCTTTTAGTTAAAACCCTTTTTAATCTCTGTGTGCAGTTGCTTAGCTTTGCAAATAAATGTAATGTAATGTAGCAAGCCTGCGGGCAAATGCATGTGTGATTGAGTTTTCATAACCAAATCATGAAAAAGATCGTTACAAAGGGAAGATCAATGCTGCTATAAATTACTTGAATTTTTGAGGTGTCAGCATAGGATTGCGCTGTGTGATTAGATGGCACAGACCACTGGAAGACTTCCACACACAGACTTAATTGCGGCCTGGCGATTTTTCCTTGGAGAAATATAAAAGAGCAGCATATAAGATTTATGATGGGCTGATCCTGAACATTTCATATCAGTCTGCGATGTGATGAAATAGCATATTAATGTTTTGGATGGGAACAATGGGCCAAGCCACATTTAGGCCTGTTTTATAATACCTTCTGGCATCATCCCGATTCTGCATCCCTGCAGTAGAGTTTAGTTCTTATTTTATTTACCCCAGCAGAATAATAAAGTGGCAGGTCTGTAGTATTTTATAGTCGTTAGTAATTGTTCTCCTCAGGGTAATTTATATTACCGCAAATAGATATTTTTTTTCAATAATATGTTTATGCCGTGTATTTCAAAAGAGCTCTCTCTTGTTCTTGGCTATTAAAGTAAATGAGGATGGGTTTCAGATATGGATGTGTGCTCTTTATCAAATATGGATGTCTGCTTTTTAAACAGTGCAGTGTGCCAGTGCATTCCAGTGAAGTTATCATTCAAGTGCTCTGTGTGAGCAGAATCCTTAGCTTCCAGGTGCTATCAGTGTTTGTGGGTGCTGTCAGGGTTTTGGGGGTTCTGTCAGTGTTTGGGGTGCTGTGAGAGTTTGGGGTTGCTGTGAGGATTTTTGGGTGCTGTCAGGGTTTTGGGGTGCTGTTAGTATTCGGGGGTGCTGTGAGGATTTGGGGGTTCTGTCAGTGTTCGAGGGTGCTGTTAGTATTTGGGCGTGCTGTGCTGGGACTGGGCCCATGGTGTGCAGGGAGCTGAGGGGAGGCGCTGGGCTGTGTCTTGCCCTTGCGGTTTTAAATACTAGCTGTTTCAGCGAATAGTTAAGAGATTAAGAGATGCGCTGGGCCAACAGGAAGACTTGATGAAACTTGTCCTCCCTTCTGACCCGTGTAGCGCTTCTCCAATGAGCAGTCATCCAGACTGCATGAAAGGTGTGCTGAAGTTTGACATGCGGCGCTTGATCAGATTAGGTTTTGCATGCATTTGGGTTTGCGGTCTGGCTTTGCATGATTGGCCCTGGCTTTGCTCTGTTGCCCTTGTGCCCTTGAACAAGGTGCTGAGCCCAAATGGCTCTGGGATGAGAGTGGACTGCACTGCAGAAAGAGTGCAGCTTGATCTCCAGCCATTTAGCAACACTTTTATTTATACTGGCATGTTCTGTCTCACCAACTTTAATCTACTGATACAATGTCTGGGAGTGAACCAGAGAGAATTAAAATAATTACCCAAACCAAACTAAAGAAAATCTGTGTTTATGGTCTGTAAGGTGGCATGTCTGGGAGGTGCCACACCCTGCCAGGTGGTGCTTGGTGTTTTGAGGAACCTGCTTCTGAAGCCTAAATCCGGTCTCAGAATACATCAGTCCTGTACTCCAACTCTGACCTCAAACCCGGCGCATCAGTTCCCCTTAAGATGAGAAACTGACCCGGCAAAAAATGAATTTGCCCAGCCAATCTTCCTGCTGCAGGGTCATGTCACCCTCCTCTCTGTGGCCTAATAGACAGGACCGCGGTGGGTGTCCAGCCTGCTGTGGCAGAGAGGATCCAGTGGGCCTGTTTGGCACAGTCAGTGATATCACAGGAACGCCTCGCTCTGTCTGTGGACGAGGCATCGCAGGGACAGAGCGTAAACTTGCTGCGATGAGCTCGCTGCTGCCGTATGCAGCCTGTCTGTCAGCGTCGTTGGAAGCCTCTGTCAGCGTCGTTGGAAGCCTCTGTCTGCGCCGTCCCGAGCGCGCAGTGCCGTTTTGGTGCTGGTTATTTCGGTGCGTTTCCTCGCCGTGTCCATGCATTATTAAACGCAGCTCCGGACCCTCCATCCCTCGACTAGCAGCTGGCTGCTGGAGCAGGTTTGTCCCCACAGGATGCTAGTCGAGAGAGAATAGGGAGACAAACACTCTTTTTGGCCTTGGTGGGTTTCTATTTATTATTCATCTTAGCTCAGAATCGGACAGATGTCTACCGCAGCAGTGTGGAAAAAATAAAGAACTGTAACCACAGAAAATTCAACAATGTGAAAAGTGAACAATGGTTTTGACTAAGGGCGTATTCGTTTCTGTAGTATGAGTTTTTGTTTTCAACCACCGTTCATCAGATCTAGAGTCAGAAAATGGAACATTTTCTATACACTGTCACCAAAAGTAGTGTGGAGATGTTACAGCTGGCAACAACGTTTTTCATCTAAACATGAACATCAAGTGCGGGCATGATCTGTGAGGTGCTATAACAGTAACTATTCATTTATTTTGCTCGACATAGTTATGTGTTGGATGAGGGAGCTCGCTTAAAGGCAAAACAGTTCTTTTCCGTGAAATCAACAAAATCATTTCAGAATACACCGAAAATCACTCTGCAGTCTGTATTTCTGTTTGTGCTGAGACTCAGCACACATGAACGCATCTCAGTGCTACATGCTGAGGAGGAAAGTGGGTCTTCATGAGCGAGGAGAGTGAACAGCACTCTGACAAACTCCTGTAAACATTGGCACATCAGCGATGGCAGGTGTGAGACAATCGGGAGGGGGGAGATTTCTCTCTACTGTTAGAGAAGAGAAAGAGTCCCCTCTGCTGCACTACCTCCACATGTGGCACGGACATTTCTCATCAGAAGTGCTTTTGATGAGGGGTGGTTCCCTTAAAAAAACTCAGCATTACACAGAATCTTTTACTGAATGTTGATTTCACAGCAGTCCATTTCCGCGGTGTAAAGAAGCGCTAACACGTTACCCCGATTCTCAGACAAATTGGGCTTTTTCCCCCGTCCCCCTGCCTAGCAGGTAATTGGCGGTGCGTGTGCAGTAGGTGACATTTCCTGTGGAGGAGGCTGTGAGCGATTCCACCGCTCTCTGGCGGGATTGTGTCGCGCGCGAGTCTCGGAGCAGGAGGCTTGCAGGCGCTGGACTTGCAGCACAAAGTAATACGCCTGGCAGAATAGTTGAGGTTTTTTTTTTTTTCTTTTTTCCCTGTATCAAAATTTGACACCAGGTAATGATACCAGGTAAAGTCCTACTAAATATTTAATGTGTGGGGAGTGCGCTGACGTGTTATTTTGATTGCAAACGGAATTTAATTAGCATGCAGTTGAAAGCTGGAAGGGTTGCTGAGCAACCAGCTGGTAGTGAGTGACGGTGCTCCCCTGCTGAGTTTGAGCAGTCATTCTTTAAGGCATCTTCTCGCATCGCCACGGCAATGAAATGGCAGGGATGGCGAAACTCCAGATCTTCTCCTGCTAATCGATGAGTCGTAAATGTCTTCCTTTTAATAAAGGGGTGAATGAATGAAGTCCGACAGAGAGAACTGGGAGTGGCTAGAGAGAGTGCACAGTGTCAGCCACACAATCCCAGCATACACCACTCCAGCCTTCTCACTGATGGCAATGCAGCTTTAGCAATATGATGCTGAGAACTCGTTCTGGATTGTGATTGGTCAAAGTGCATTGTGTGTGTTGTTGTACAAGCATGGTTGGAAAATTGATTCTGAAAACAGGGGTCAGTACGTTGAAAGTTCTAAGACTGAATTTTATTCTTAATGTTAGCATCCCTAATTTAACAGCTACTGTATAAACATATTTATGTCAATAGAAATATTGCAAATTGTATTTTTAAAAATGTATTCCTAACATGAACGTGATGTCCAAATGCACCAGTTTTTATGGATTTTCAACATTCATTGCTTTGAATCATGACTAACATTACTGCTGCTTAATTGTTAAATATACTACTGTCATAATGTTGCTATGCGGAAAAATGTCCAGTGTTAATTCAGCTCACAGAGTTTATACGAGTCCACTCTGGCCATCGTGAACTCATGTATAAACTCTGTAAGAGTTTGTTTGGTCACTGAGCATTTGAGTGCGTATTAAATGAAACGGGGTTATAAAGGAAAGGTCAGGTGTCACAGCGTGATGTCTGTGTCTGTGTGGACCGAGCGATGGCAGGGCCTTTCTGTGGCCTTTCTGTGTGGGTTGGGTGAGATGCGTCTCTGCAGTGCTGCGCTGTGCTGCAGGGTTAATCTCACTGAAGCAGCAGGCAGGCATGTGCAGCGAGCTGCTGCTATTGGCTGCGGAACAGGCTGCAGGCCAGACCCTCTTCACTGGGGCCTGTGTTGAGGCCTTGCAATGCAGTCTTCCCTGCGTGGATTGTGCACTCAACCAGAGACGGGACAAATGGTTAGAAACATGTTCTGCAGCGAAGCCCCGGGTCTGTCGTGTGACGCATTTGCTCCTGGAGTCAATGCATGCATTTGATTGGTTGCCAAGTAGCCTTGATAGCCAATGATGTCCTGATGTGCGGGAGAGGGGATTGCAGGTTTGAGTCCCAGCGTGAGATGAGTTTCTCTTGGGTCTCAGCATTCAGGTCAATAAAGCCCATAAGCCGCAGGGGTCCAAATACTCAATTTAAAGGGCGATCAGGAGTCCAATCAGGAGAGGGGAAATGAGATGGTGGACTCCAAACAGGAAGTTCCCTCCGGGGAGGCCAGCTTGCACTGTGGAGTAGCAACAATTCTTTAGCAGTTCCACTAGCTGTGCTGTCTTTAAATCAACACTTTTGAATCATTATTTCACTTCAGTATTCTGTTTCTATGTTATTTTTATATTAGCATATTTTCTGTCTCTCAGATATGCAGACAGGAGTATATAATATAGTAGTTTTTATCCTGTACTGAATGATAAATCAAGTAAAATAAGGAAAAATAAAAATCCAGACGTGGAACCTTGGCTGTTGGCATTAAACACAGAACTGACAGCTGTGGCAGTGTGATTTTGGCTGGGAGAGGAAACTCTTCCACACTGTTTTTGGGTAATTGGTTTTCATCTGATAACCGGTAAGGGATGAAATTAGTGCATGTGTCAAAACTGATGAAACGGAGAATGATTTATGATGTGGATAAGTAAACAAAAAGATTAAGACCTTTGTGTATTCCAACATTAATTTATTTAGTCGAACATTTGTGCTTTTCCTGCATGCTGTTACCCATCCATCATTTATTTACTAGTTTAGGGAAATGCACGTTCGCTTTTGGGCAGGTTTGGCCACATCTGTTACTAGATTTAGGATGTTTACAGATAATTCAGTACCGTAGGGATGAGGCATTGGGAATGGCAGCACTTATCTTCGGTGTCTAAGAGCCAGTTTCATCTCGTTAAAGGGCAACACTTAATGACTTAACATTAATCATTTATTACTTCAGAGGGAATGATAAATGTCAGCAATTTCATTTTTTAAACTATACGACTGGTCGGAGGACACAAAACATTTCACTAATAAACGAGAAGCTTGGGTGCAGAATATGCAGTATAAACATCAGGCCAAGCGAATACTGTTGTTGATATTGCATTAGTGGATGCATGGAGCACGTTAAATGTGAGTGAAACTGACTGTTATTTCTGAAAGTGTGGATATGAAGCTGCATTATCTGTGCCATGGCCCATATGTGGCTTTATTCAGGTAAAACTCTAAGACTCATGTTTTGGTTTCTCAGATAGATACTGTAAATTACACTTGGATGACGGTTTTGTGTGATAAAACCGTTATTAACTCAAGAATATCGAGTAGCGAAAGCTGCTTTGTAGAGATAAAAAAAAGCACCCAGGATGGTCCTATCATAAAATTAATCCCTTAGGAAAGTTTTTGGTTGGATTTGCAAAGAATTTACACATACACACACACACACTTACAGGCATTCACAAAAAATATATATTTGTGTGTGTGTGTGTGTGTGTGTGTGTAAATGCTTGTAGGTGCTGTAATATTAAACAAAATCTTTCAAACACATACCGACTCTTCGGGGAAAAAAAGCTGCAGGCTGTACTGTAAAATAAAGTTAAAAGTTATTTCTTTGAAAATAACTTTTTTATTGGAGTTACTGAAGTTATTTCAACCCTTGTTGAACTGTTGTTGAAGTTTTCTGGTTATGCTGAATTAAATATATAATAACATAAGCTATTATATGTGTTATATAATAATATAAGGTATTATGCTGAAATACTCTGCTCCTGTCTGTAGGATGTTGAGGCTCGTGTTGTTGATTTCTGAGGCTGTGATGCTGCTGATTCGCTCTTGTGTTTCCCCAGCTGTGATGTTGCTAAACAAATTATGCTGTCCAATAAAATATGTGAAGATAGGGCCGCCTGGGTAGTGTAGAGGTAAAAGCACTCGCCTACCACCGCAGAGACCCGGGTTCAATCCCCGGCAGCTGGCTGTCAGGTGAAACATGTATCCACATGAGACTGACGTGTGGTATTCTACACCCTCCCCAGACCAACAGAGTATAGCGCATCGACCAGGACTGTGATACACACAGGGAATTGGTATAACGATTGGTATAACGACTAAATTTGGGAGAAAACGGGAGAAAAATGGCAACAAAAAAAAAGTGAAGATTAAGAAAAAGACATAAAGCTCCTTAAGCAAACTTTGCTACTTACAAATTGCCCTGACCTAAAAACTGTGATTGGACTATACTGTTGACACAGGTTAATATGATGCAGTCTTTGAAATCAATATTCTCCGTAAGGGTATTTTCCTGGCACTGTGTTGTGGAATGCATTATAAATATTGCAGTATTAATACACGTGAACAGATATCAGAACTGTTATTGTACTGGGTATCATTGGGCTATCATTTCAGAGTCATTTTATCAGCTGTCTGGCTGTTATATTAATTCAGGCAGACAGTAGTAACGTGAAAGAGAAGAAAAATGCTTTTTTAATTACGGAATATGAACCTGGCCTCTGGTCCCTTACACACGTGTCTGGCGAATTATGCTGTTTAAACTTGTGCTGCTTGTGTGCAGCCTTATTTCCATTTCATTATGAAACTGTGTAACCTTTATAACGTTACAGAGCCATATAGAACAAATCCCCACATCGGGTTCACATAAACAAACAATCTCAATAAGCACAAATTTGGTAGCAATGTATTTTTTAAAAATTGCTTTTACTTGAACAGCTGATTTGACAGATTTCTCAGCAACCCTGGGTATATAGGAAATCGGTATTTGTGATTAATGCGAAGCGATTGCATGTCCTTTTGAATTTCCTGTTGGCTCAAAATTTGTGGCCTAGTTTCAGACTGCACTAACACTCACAGATTAAGAGGAAAAGCAGCCATGTTGTTTCAGACACGGGTGTGGATTCAGTGCACTGTAAACAGGAGGGTCAGTTTTCCCTCCCATTAACAGACTGGTGAGTGCAGCGGTCTCCTGCATGACCTCACTAAAGCCTGTTTGTGTGGGACTTTTTATCTGATCCCCAGTCCAAATTCCCACCCCATTCCCACTCCAATCCAAAGCCCAATTCCCTTTCCAATCAGTCGTTAATGGGGATGGTCATCACTGAACATGAAGCAGGCTTGCCGTTGCTAATGAGAAACAAATGTGAGGATTAATTCATTTGGGGCACCAGAGAGTTTTTCAGTCTTGGGCCTGGGGCCCAGCTAGGCTGACTTACTGTAACTTGCTCTTGATGAGCTGTAAATTGAATACTAATTTAGAATTCACATCTCTCAGTACTTTTCAGGCCGATGTCCCTATGAAATAAATATGTTTTTTTTGTTTGATGTACTCAGAAATATTAAAAAATAAATTCCATTCTAGCAAAGACTTTCATTACAATCTGTCCATGAAACAAATGTATAGGACAGCTGTCTCAGTTCATTGAGTGTGATTAGTCTGCTTTTTAGATGCTTTCACAATTATTCTTAATGATCTGGAATGCGTTGTTAGAGATTAATGTAAATTGCCATAGACAGACCTAACTAAGGCATTTCTCTTGTTCAGGGCTCATTCTGCATGCCTGCTCAGGTGTGAAATCTTTATTCTGCGATCGCTTTGTGGCTCCGGCCTGTTTGGAGTGTGAAACAGTGAATGCTCTGTTCCGAGGGCCAGGTTTGGGTGCCCGTGTTGTAGCTGATAAGAGCCTGTTAACTCCTCATTCACAGCTCAGCTGCGTGCATTAGCCTGGGTTAACTCACCTCAGGGGAAACTGATTGCTCAAGTTGGCACCTTTATTGTGAGATGCCTTGTTTGGCGCTGAGGAGAGAAACTCAGAGTGGTTGATGGGACACTGCTAATTTAGCCCCTAACTGAGGAATCAGGGTTCAATACTTACTCGGTGCAGTTATCTGAATGCTGGTTCTATGGTCATATTAAATACATATGAACTTATTCAAGATATTAATTTCAAACAGACTGGATTTGCACGTGAACTTAATTACATTGATTTTCGGAGACTAGATTTAGAAAAAATAATGTCCTAGTGGGTTGTGTATTATTGATTCAAACTACGGAATAGCTCATTTAGAAATATTTTGATTACATCGCAGCACAGGCATGAGTCAAAGGAAGATGCTTTACATGTGGCTTAAGAGGCTTGCAGGAGGCTATTGACCACCAGGGGGCACTGGTGAGCAATGAGAAACAGTCATCCTGGACGACTGGAATCCTACCCTCCCTGGGCAAGGCTTGGAACCAATACTGTCTTCCTGTGGGGATTACGCCTGCATGCACCGGCACGGTCTGGATTCGATACCTGACTGGGGCTCATCCGTGCACTGGAACAGTTACAGAAGTTCCATCACATTACATTACATTACAGGCATTTAGTAGACGCTCTTATCCAGAGCGACTTACACAACTTTTACATAGCATCCATTTATACAGCTAGATATATACTGAAGCAATTTCAGTTAAGTACCTTGCTCAAGGGTACAACGGCAGTGTCCTACCCGGGAATCGAACCTGCAACCTTTCGGTTACAAGCCCAGTTCCTTACCCACTGTGCTACACGTTCCACTGTCAAAACCAGCGTGATGATGGAGGCTTGAGCTGGGGCCAGACTTTCAGACAGGACAGCTGTACTGGCGTGGTTTTATGAAAACGCTCTTTTGATCGCTCTTAAAAGCCTCCTTCGTTCCTCTCGTTATTATCCACGGCGTTATGTGGAAATTCCCCTGAAGGGCCCCCCCGCATTAAAAATGCACAAAGGTGTTTTTCTCACCGAGGTGACAGTTATGCAGAGTAACAATCAAACGATGCATTGTGGGAAAATAATCGGGCTGCAGTGATGCATTATGTATGGCATTGCCTGCTTCTGTACGCCAGTCTATTGTGTAATAACTAAAGGGGGAAAGGCAGCGGGGTCAACTGGATCTTTTTAACACAGTGTCAGTCAGGGGTGTGATTGGTGGTGCTGGTGGATCTTAGGGCCGCGGTGTCTTGTGGGAGGGCTGCCAGTCTGGTGCCAGTGTTGTGTGGTGACACACACAGGGTAACGTGTGATGAGATAAATGTTCTCAAACACTAATAATGATACCAGTGTCTGTGTTTCCTGCCTGCGCTGGGTAGTCCCTGTATGATGTTTCTCTTGCAGTCAGTACTGTACCTGTGCAGTGGCTACTCTTTGATGTTTCTTGCAGTACTGTACCTGTGCAGTGGGTACTCTTTGATGTTTCTTGCAGTACTGTACCTGTGCAGTGGGTACTCTTTGATGTTTCTTGTGGTACAGTACCTGTGCTGTCTACGTTTACCTATTTGTGCTTTTGTCTCTTGACTTATTTCCCCTCCCCTGTCTTAACTGGGTCTGGCTTTTAACCTTAAGTGCAATTTACTTTTAAATTGAAGGTTGTGGTCATAAAGGTGTTAATATTTCATAGAAAATGGTTTAATTTGTGGAATTTTAATACAGAGCAGGGTAGAAAGCTTGAAGGCATTTAGGGAAACTGAGTGGGGAATGGGAGCTCGCTTGGAAACCGTCTCTTGCCAGAAACCTACTTAACTTACTTGTTTGAACATGGGAGTTAAAATGCTTGATTTTGCATGTTGTTCATGACTAATCGCTTAGGCAGTGGTTCCATTTTCCACTTTTTTAATTGCAGTTTCTCAGCGCCCAGACGATGTTGCATATTTCTTTGAAAGCTATTTTTGCCTCTGTCTCCAGCTGCGTTTTGGCATCTCCCAACATCTCTCCGGACACAGTATGCTTTGAAAACTTCTGTTTGCCTGTATTGCGATCTTGATTTGAGATCTGCTGTGTTGTGCCATTGTGCCCACCGTGTGCCCAGGCCGCTGTGTTGTGCCATCGTGCCCACCGTGTGCCCAGGCTGCTGTGTTGTGCCATCGTGCCCACCGTGTGCCCAGGCTGCTGTGTTGTGCCATTGTGCCCACCGTGTGTCCAGGCTGCTGTGTTGTGCCATCGTGCCCACCGTGTGTCCTGGCTGCTGTGTTGTGCCATCGTGCCCACCGTGTGCCCAGGCTGCTGTGTTGTGCCATCGTGCCCACCGCGTGCCCAGGCTGCTGTGTTGTGCCATCGTGCCCACCGTGTGCCCAGGCCGCAGTCCTGAGTGGTTCGCACTGAACAGTCTTCATTCGTCTGTACAGCCTCTGCTTCACACTTCCCCCAGACTGCCCCTGGCCTTTCTCCACTTCCTGTCATGGCTACGTTTGCCTTTGATCTCGTGGACAGTACATATTTGACTGTTGGATGTTGGAGGTCCGAGTCTTGGCAACAGTACATTGAATTGTACGGAGAGCTGAGGTCCTGCTTCTGCACTGAAAAGCTTGTGACCTTGGGTAGGAGCACCTGCTGACATCTGAAGCATAATTACAGCACCTGCTGGTTGTAGGAGGAGGCCTGAGATCCACTATTAAAAGTTCTGGTATATCACGCACTTGGCATTGATAGGCACACCAATCACATTTAGCACTCCACTTTTTACAGACATTTTTATGATGTTCATTAGTCGACGTGTGTGTTTCAACATTATGGGTATGATACCTTAATATCCATGACTAATGCAGTGCATACAACTGTAATGCCATATTGGTTTTGTCTTTATTGCGTAGCTCAGAAATTCAGGGACTTATTGGCCAGTTGGTATGTGTCTGTATGATTAGAGTGTTTCTATCGTCACAAAAGGCCTCTCTTGCCTCGGAGTGAAGTTAGTTAATAGTGTAGCCCACAGGTGGCAAACTCCAGCCCCACAGGTGGCAAACTCCGGTCCAGGAGGGCCAAATTGCCTGCTGGTTTCCGTGGAGTTCTCCACACCCGTGGTTCGTTCAAGTCATTGATTGGCTGAAGAATCCACACATCTTGCTCTCAAGGCCTTAATTGGCAGCTGATTGAGGGGAAACCACTAAATCTGCAGACACTGCGGGCCCCTGGGGATTTGGTTAGACGCCCCTGACGTAGGCTGTCCCAGCTTTGAGCCAGTCAATATGAACAGATAGTTGTGGAAACAGTTTTAACTAAGACTAAATCCTGGAACGATTTTTGAATAGCATGCTTACGTTTGACTATGCCACCTGTTACGTTTACAAAAACTTCTAGACAGTGACTCTTTCTGGAACTGACGGTGTTTTGAGGTTTGGAATGAAAATAACAGCAGCTTACAGGCTCACTTATTGAGGGTGTCCTAATTTTATATACTGCGTTCTGACATCGGAACCTCTCTTATAAACAGTGGCTCAGGTTGTACACCAGGCCTGTAAGGTAGCTGGCACTAAAGCTAGGCAGTGTCTACACACGTGCGATTTGAGGGGAAGCCATTAAAAGGGTTTATGGCTGGACTGCAAACACCTGCGATATTTCTCATTCTCGAGGCTAGCCTGGAAAAGCTGGACAAAGAGCAAATAATTCCATTCTAAATGAACAAGCTGGAACATGAACTGTGCTTTGTGCTCACAGTTGTGTTTTTGTATTGTTTGTTGATCTATGGATAGCGTCTGTATACTTGATGTTCTATTTAATGTTTGATAACTGCTGTGTACTCAATGTTGTGTTCATGTATTTTTCATTAGTCTATGGACATCTGCTTCATACTCAATTGTGCGTTAATGTATTGTTTAATCATGCATTATTGATTGATAATCTGTGTTTTCATATTTGTAACCAAGAGCTGAAGGAAAATTTCCATTTCATGTTTGATGGACATTAATAATTTCTGTAATATTCCATTCATAAGAAATGTCACACAGATGTCCACATCATGATCAAAACTATGCATTGTACCCCAAGATGCATAGTAGTGTCTCTAACCAGACTTTAGGCTTGGCTTGGATTTCGAGTGTGTTGTTGTTTTATACTCGTGCACTGTGCTCAGTGTAAATGTTTTATTTAGGGCCCAGAAAAATGTTTCTCTTGAAGTGTAATCATTCAGTAACTCCAATTTAATCACAGCTGACAACACCAGAACCTGTTGTCTTACATTAGTCACTGCAGCATGTGTACTGACTGTTGTTGTTTAGTTTTTTTTACACATGGGCTTAATACAGCTCAGCTCATCAGTCACCCAGGACAGTAGCCGTGGGGAAATTGACGGGCAGCTAATAGCCAATTAGCTGGGACAGATCGGTGTGCTTTGGCATGAGTGAGCGCCTGCCATTTTCTTAGACAAACAGTTCAACTGAAACCAGTTAAACTCAGCGCAGGCAGAACGAATAGCGCTTATAAAATATGAAGAAAGTGTCGGCGCCTGGGGGGGGGAGTATTTTACTTGGGATCGTTCATGAGGAACAACCTAGAATATTAATATTTAACAGGACAGTCATCATCTTCCCCAATGGCCGCCTCAGCTGCTCTCAGTATCCCCTGTTAGCCAGAAACTAGCTAGCTGTGTCGGCTGGGCGGAGAGACTAATAGCCCATTTAATGACAGTGATTATTTATTATTTATTATGCTGGATTTATAAACCATACTGGATTTATAAACCATACTGGATTTATAAACCACACTGGATTTATAAACTACACTGGATTTATAAACTATACTGGATGTATAAACTATACTGAATTGGGATGTGTTGGTGTCAAATTGGATTTATAGCATTGTAAATGATCAACTTTCTGAAAACTTTCAGTTGTTGTTATCTGAAATTACTGCCAGATGTATCATAAATGAATGCCGTGTGATTCCTTAAATATCTTCTAAAACAGCATGGACACCATGCTTGCAGTTATTTAACTTGTTGGTCAGAAGAGCATCCATTACCCACTAATTTCCTCTCTCTCTCCCCCCCCCCCCCGCAGGTTGTGCTGGTGTTTGCCCTCAGCATTGGAGCTCTTGGGATTTACTTCATAGACTCCTCAGAGTAAGTTAAGCTCTGTCTCATAAAAACAAATCCTGAACATTTCACTCACATTAAATTTGTCCACGAGGCCATGCACAGATACTCTGTTCATGTCGTTGTTCTCAATAACGTGGTGTGCAGTATTAGCTGTATTTACAAATCGCATCATTCCTAACGAATGGCTTTCGTTATGACATTTACTGTGTTTTTTTAAGGTGAGTGATTTATAAGTCTTGGATATGTTTGGTGTGTAAATTGCCCTTGAGTGGATAGATGGAAGACATTCTAGCTCTATAAATATCCTTTATATTACTGTAGCACTTTCAGGCTGTGTGTAATGAGAGATGGCTGCTTTATGCAGAATTCATAAGCCATAGACTCTAAAGTAATACACTGATTGTGTATCGCTCAAATGCATCTCCGTGAAAGAGGGGGTAAGGGTAAAGTAGAATTCTGTTCCCCCCCCCCCCCCCATGTTCTATTCCATCTCTTCCTCTCGTCTCCGCTGCATATATGCATTTTTCTTTTTACATCGCTGGGAAAAAGAACAACAGTTTCCGTGGCAACCTCCGGCAGCTCATCTTTGAACTTGCCCACCTGCCGTTGTGTAATTCTTGGAGAGAGGTGTTCGGTCTTCCCAGACGTACTTTGGCATTCCATCCACTGCAGTTTCACTTTGTGAGCGGATGTGAATAATACGAGCTCGGTATTCTTCTGCACCACTTGGCTCTCGCTGTTACCGCAGGTGATATAAACACCATATTTTAACACTGATAATGTCGCTGAAAACAAGCAACTGGAACAAACGCTGGAAAGAGGACATTGCGTAACACAGAACCTTTGGTTCGTTCTCTGGAGCGTGTTACAGCTGCAGTTCAGAAGCGGACTGTGTAATTTACGTTATAAGTGAGGATTCGCCTCACCTGCTGCTTCCTGCTGGGTCTGCCGTTACACATTTAGCAGATGCTCTTGTCCACACTGACTCACACAGCTTACATCCTTACTCTCAGTCCGTTTATAGAGGATGTTCACTGAAGCAGTTCAGGCCAGGCAGCTGTGTGCCGTACCTGTGAGTTACACCTGCAGCCACTGACTTCGCCCATTTCCCTAACCACTATACCACACTAATGCCCAGTCTGGTGCCTGCCCTTTCCTGGGTCTGAAAGTCAATACCTGTCATTTAACACCTGCTGTCTGACGGTCTGTCGGAAGAAGGATCAATTCCTGCTCCTGATTCTGAATACTGTGGAGAAAGAGAGGGTAATAACGCACACACACACACCGACCGAGTTTACTTGGATGGCGCTAACTGCAGCTGTGCAGGGGGTTCAAAGGCTTTACTCCACAGGGTCATGGGGGTTTTACCATTGAAATAAATCAGATTCTTTCCCTGATCGTCCATTTTATGGCCTACATCCAAAGAGCAGCAGGTTGAGGTTATGATAATGGTATACTGAGTGAGGTGTGGTAGACCCAATAATGTCCCTTTAACTGGCCAAAGTAAATATGGTGCATTAAAGCAGCTGGTGATTTATGAACTGACAGGTTGTTCTCTAAACCCAGTGCTTTCAATTATCTGGCATTCTTAACATACTGCTGTATTTAAAGACCAGGAAACCATTTCTAAAGCTTGTATTAGGATTTATTCATTTCTAGGGGCTCAAGTACATGAGCAGTTTCACCCCAGTATTCATAACATTCGGCTTAAGAGACCACAGGCTTTAAAAACTGTAAGGCTACTATTTTGACAGGCACTGTTTGTATATAGTACCTGAACTAAAAGCAGACAAACCCCAAAGCTATCACAATCCTCAGCACAATTCTGCTTTTCATTACTGCTTTATGTTACTGGACAACTGAAACAAATGGCTGACTGTAAAATAGTCTGTTTTGTTGCATTAGCTTAGCTTGACGCTAAAGGTGTGTTGCACGCTGGGCATTCTCTTGGTGAGGAGCGAAACAGGAAGTCGGACTCTGAGTTATATCCAAACCCCACCTGTTACCGCTGAGCCTGTTACGCAGACTTTCCACCCTGGCTTAGGAGTCCGATCCAGGGCCTCATGGAAACACACGGTGATGTGCCCGATGACAGGAACCATCCAGCTTGTAATGTGTGGAACAGCGTGAGGCTAGCTGCTCATTTAGACCAACTGTTTCCTAACCGCCGTGGGAAAAGTCCTACTAAAAAACTTTAGAAGTTCAAATGAAGTAATAAAACCTAAATAAAAAAATTTCACTCCGAGAAGCCAGAATAAATGTCATTAAATTGTACATTGCTTAATTAAATCCCCAAAATAAGCTTTTGGCCTACTGTTGAGGTGTCACATCAGTGTCAGTACTGTGCATCCTGGCCTTTGAGAGCGTGCTGCCATCAGGTTGTGTTCATTCTGAAAGTGCGTCGCAGAACAAGAAAAGGCTGAGAAACGCTGGTCCTGCCTGTGAGAAACGCTGGTCCTGCCTGTGAGAAACGCTGGTCCTGCCTGTGAGAAACGCTGGTCCTGCCTGTGAGGAACGCTGGTCCTTCCTGTGAGAAACGCTGGTCCTGCCTGTGAGAAACGCTGGTCCTTCCTGTGAGAAACGCTGGTCCTTCCTGTGAGAAACGCTGGTCCTTCCTGTGAGAAACGCTGGTCCTTCCTGTGAGAAACGCTGGTCCTGCCTGTGAGAAATGCTGGTCCTTCCTGTGAGAAACGCTGGTCCTTCCTGTGAGAAACGCTGGTCCTTCCTGTGAGAAACGCTGGTCCTGCCTGTGAGAAACGCTGGTCCTTCCTGTGAGAAACGCTGGTCCTGCCTGTGAGAAACGCTGGTCCTGCCTGTGAGAAACGCTGGTCCTGCCTGTGAGAAACGCTGGTCCTTCCTGTGAGAATCCTGAATCCGAGAGTACCGCTGATCGCTAACTTTGACTTCTGTTCACAGCGTGTCAGTGGCCAGGTTTACTGTTCACAGCGTGTCAGTGGCCAGGTTTACTGTTCACAGCGTGTCAGTGGCCAGGTTTACTGTTCACAGCGTGTCAGTGGCCAGGTTTACTGTTCACAGCGTGTCAGTGGCCAGGTTAGGGTATAATTTGTTAAGCGGAGTGTTGGAAAACCTCACTCGATAAATCTATTTGGCCACTCGGCAGGACGCAGTAAACAGCATTTCTGGGGGACGCTGAGAGAGTCAGTATCAGGGCCGTGTGCATTGATTTCCTTTCCTGCAGCTCCGACACCACACACAACTCTGCAGCCAGTGTCCCTCATGTGCATTAACTTTATCAGTGCAAACTGTGTTTTAGCTAGTCACTGAACTCCTGAGACTGTATTTGTGAATAAAGAAACATGTTCATGTGCTTCTCAGCAAGAGTTGGTCTAAAGTCAGGCCTCCTGTAGACACATGATCACTGCTGCCGAGAAACAGACGGGTACAACACCCCCCCCCCCCCCACCCCCCCTGCAAGGTAAAGAATACAAAGAGCCCTTCTGTCTAATACTAAACAGGAATTGTTTTGATCAGTAGCACAGCGGAAAAATCTGAGAATATTTTTTGAAATGAGAAACCTGTGTAGGTGTTTATTTATGTGGGGGTGAGTATTTCTTTGGTATCTCTTATTGCCCAAGAACTGTGAGAACAGGTTTCTACATCCATAGGCCTTCTGTCTTATGTTGTACTGTGGTTAATCAATAAATTATATTTCAATTCAGTTTTTATTTTTCTGCTTTATTTAAGGCCCTTCTACCAAGTATACAGTCTTCAAATATGAATCTATGATAAGACAAAACAGTAAATCAGTTTGCGTTACACGTGTAATGCTTCATAATGCATTATAGGCCTATAATAAAAATAACAAAAAGAACTAGAAATAGTGAAAATAGTCTGGGACCAGTGAGGGTTAAATGAGCACTTACGTGTGTTTCTGTTCACATGCTTTCCTTTTCCACTCCAGTTGTTTCTTCCTGTCCTGGCTCCTGCAGCTCAGTCTATATAAAGCCCTGGCTGGTGGCTCTCAGTAGTTGCAAAGATGATTATTCAGACATTGCTCAAGGCTTCTCCACACATTTATTTATATTCATATACTCAAGTTTTCTAGTATGTATACCGTTCATATATCATTTTCTCAGCTTGTACCGGCTTACTCTGTATTGATTCGAGGTGGTGAGGATTACATTAGTTTTCGGTAAACCTTTGTGTGTCCACTTTGGCTTTTTAAAATTAAATTACCTCAAACTTATTATTTGGCATTTGTATTATTGAATTAATGATCTTGACTTTGTTTTTCAACAATTTTAAATGAGTAATCAGATGTTTTCCAAAGTACTTATGGTTTCAATTAGGTTTTAGGGCTCAAATTAGGGTTAGGGTTATGAAAACGATAAGTCTGAGGGTTGAGGCAACTTTACGGCTGTGTTCAGCAGCTTAAAGAAAGGTTAGGACATTGGTTCGTTTTTGATTTTGGATGAGCCAAAAATTTTCTTTAGTAGCATGGGCATCTATGACCATAAAACGATATAGAATACATGCACATTTTTTTCAGGGAAAACATTATTTTTTTAAAACTTTTTTTTCATTAAATAACCTCAAATTTATTTTGCATTTGTATTATTGAATTCATTATCTTGACTTTCAATTTTAAATGAGTTATCTGATGTTTTCAAAAGTACCTATGGTTTGAATTAGGCTTTAGGGCTCAGTGACACACTGAGGCCATTTTGATGGTTTGCAACACTCTGGTTTGTGATGTGGCGCTGTACAGTTTTCGTGGATCTTTGAGTTTGGGGGGAATGGAGAACTGAGACCTGGAGAAGCAAGGCGAAGCTTGTGCTCGTGGAGTGTGTAGGTGTGGAAAACCTCGCTTTGCCAGGAGAGCATCGGGTGAAATAAGCGCATTACCTTCATTGCCTGTGGCCCGATTTGAGTTAATGCTGCCAGTTAACACGCAGGAAGCATTCTGGGGTTTATTTACTGGGTAAAGATGTGAAAATGGCTGAGCTGGAAGAAGCTCAGAGCCGGTGGAAGTGACAGTGAAGAAAAGATTTAGCTTGGCAGCGAAACCCAGCCCAGGAGCGGGAGACCTGGGGGAATTAGGCTTCCTGAGTGGGGATTATAGAAAGCCACTGCGCTCTGAAAGGGTTTCTGCACACTGCAATCTCCGGGCCTTCCTCAGGCTCTGGGTGAAGACCCCACGCCCGTGTGCTGCAGCGGCCTCGCGGCCTCCATTTTATCTGGCTCCTGGCCGCCCTGCATTTGGCCGCTGTCTGCTATTTGCTTCATTTTGCGACCAGACGGTGCTTTTAAGTGGCCGTACCTGATACCACCTGCTGCTTCATGGTTTTGTATTATTCTCTGGTTCTTGTGCTGTTCTCTGGTTCATATACAGGTGTCCCAGTGTGGGTGTGAAGCCCCCATTCTCAGTGCGTAGTGAGCGTAGCCCCTGGTCTCAGTGTGTAGCCCCCGTGCTCAGTGCGTAGCCCCCATGCTCAGTGCGTAGCCCCCGTGCTCAGTGCGTAGCCCCTGGTCTCAGTGCGTAGCCCCCATGCTCAGTGCGTAGCCCCCGTGCTCAGTGCGTAGCCCCCATGCTCAGTGTGTAGCCCCTGTTCTCAGTGCGTAGCCCCTGGTCTCAGTGCGTAGCCCCTGTTCTCAGTGCGTAGCCCCTGTTCTCAGTGTGTAGCCCCCGTGCTCAGTGTGTGGCCCCTGTTCTCAGTGTGTAGCCCCTGGTCTCAGTGCGTAGCCCCTGTTCTCAGTGTGTAGCCCCTGTTCTTAGTGCGTAGCCCCTGTTCTCAGTGTGTAGCCCCTGTGCTCAGTGCGTAGCCCCTGTTCTCAGTGTGTAGCCCCTGTGCTCAGTGTGTGGCCCCTGTTCTCAGTGCGTAGCCCCTGTTCTCAGTGCGTAGCCCCCGTGCTCAGTGCGTAGCCCCTGTTCTCAGTGTGTAGCCCCTGTTCTCAGTGTGTAGCCCCTGTGCTCAGTGCGTAGCCCCTGTTCTCAGTGTGTAGCCCCTGTGCTCAGTGTGTGGCCCCTGTTCTCAGTGCGTAGCCCCTGTTCTCAGTGTGTAGCCCCTGTGCTCAGTGTGTAGCCCCTGTTCTCAGTGCGTAGCCCCTGTTCTCAGTGCGTAGCCCCCATGCTCAGTGCGTAGCCCCCGTGCTCAGTGCGTAACCCCTGTGCTCAGTGCGTAACCCCCGTGCTCAGTGAGTAGCCCCTGTTCTCAGTGCGTAGCCCCCGTGCTCAGTGAGTAGCCCCTGTTCTCAGTGCGTAGCCCCCATGCTCAGTGAGTAGCCCCTGTTCTCAGTGCGTAGCCCCCGTGCTCAGTGCGTAGCCCCCGTGCTCAGTGCGTAACCCCTGTGCTCAGTGCGTAACCCCCGTGCTCAGTGAGTAGCCCCTGTTCTCAGTGCGTAGCCCCCGTGCTCAGTGCGTAGCCCCCGTGCTCAGTGCGTAGCCCCTGTGCTCAGTGCGTAACCCCTGTGCTCAGTGCGTAGCCCCTGTGCTCAGTGCGTAACCCCTGTGCTCAGTGCGTAGCCCCCATGCTCAGTGCGTAGCCCCTGTTCTCAGTGCGTAGCCCCCGTGCTCAGTGCGTAGCCCCCGTGCTCAGTGCGTAGCCCCCGTGCTCAGTGCGTAACCCCCGTGCTCAGTGAGTAGCCCCTGTTCTCAGTGCGTAGCCCCCGTGCTCAGTGCGTAGCCCCCGTGCTCAGTGCGTAGCCCCTGTGCTCAGTGCGTAACCCCTGTGCTCAGTGCGTAGCCCCTGTGCTCAGTGCGTAACCCCTGTGCTCAGTGCGTAGCCCCCATGCTCAGTGCGTAGCCCCCGTGCTCAGTGCGTAGCCCCCGTGCTCAGTGCGTAGCCCCTGTTCTCAGTGCGTTGCTGCTGTAGTCCGTGGTGATGAAACAGGAAACCGCCGGTGTATCCTTTTTCCCTTGGGGAGGCGCGGGCCACGCGGAGGAGAAATAAAAAAGCGGGGTTATTTTTAGCGTCCCCAGAATGCTTTTTATTTCTGCAGGCCCTGTGCAGGTGCTACGGTTCTTATTTTAGCCACAGCGCTTTGCCCTAAATCAGTCAGTGATGCATTAACTAGGCCGTGGTACACATCTCTGTCCCCAGGGGGGTTCCTGGGTCTCTGGGATGCAGGCTTTACCTCGCTGCTCCGCGCGGGTTAGCCGTACGCTCTGCTCTGTGCGGGTTAGCCGTACGCTCTGCTCTGTGCGGGTTAGCCGTACGCTCTGCTCTGCACGGGTTAGCCGTACGCTCTGCTCCGCGCGGGTTAGCCGTACGCTCTGCTCCGCGCGGGTTAGCCGTACGCTCTGCTCCGTGCGGGTTAGCCGTACGCTCTGCTCCGCGCGGGTTAGCCGTACGCTCTGCTCTGCGCGGTTTAGCCGTACGCTCTGCTCCGCGCGGGTTAGCCGTACGCTCTGCTCTGCGCGGTTTAGCCGTACGCTCTGCTCCGCGCGGGTTAGCCATACGCTCTGCTCTGCGCGGTTTAGCCGTAGCGCTCTACTCCCCTCACCCCTCACTGATCCATTAACAGCTCACAAACGCGATGCCTCCGTACAGCTGTAACCATCTGCCCACAGATGCAGTACTTCCATTAATGCACTCAGGATGGCAGCATTCTGACTGGTGTCAGTGCCAGGGACAGTGTCACGGCTCTGATGCTAAAAAGATACCGTGGCAGAAGGGAAACATGCTGTAACAGCGATAGCAATGTATGCAGGGATGGCACGTGGGGAATTCATTCATCAAAGCTGTGCAGTTCACCCTCAGGTTGAATTGGAATCATGCAATGGTCATGTGACCATGGCAAGACAAACTGACAAAGATGTGACGCGGATGACACTTTCGTTTCGCCTCACAGATGAGCTGACAGTGACTGCCATTTACCACTACACCACCTTAAGCCACTTCAGTCCCGTTCGCTAAACCATCTAGTGCCTGTCACTCACATGCTGGCTAAGTATATGCATTGCCTCCTGTCTGCAGTAATGCTTAGCAGAACATCTTTGCGTGGTGGTTTTGTGGAGCCTCACGGGTTTGCGTTTATTCACACTATAAGAAAAGCAGAGCAGCACATCTCACTTTTAGTCCACAAGCACCGGCCAGCCAGGGTTTATACACGAGCTGCTCTCATAAATCTTCCCCTCACACATCGTGCTTTCTTCAGTAGCTATGCATGTGCATATACACACACACACACACACACACACACACACACAAACACACGCAAACACCCACACACCCACTCACACACACACACACCCACACACCCACTCACACACACACCCACACGCACACACACACACACACCAGTACTGTACTAGTACTGTTTCATGTCCATGAGAAGTTGCAGACAAATGACACTTAAATTTTAATATTCCACTCAGCTCACAGAAAATGCAGTGTGAAACAGATTTGATAGAAGAACTGGCGCTAAAAATGTTATATTGAGGCATTTTTTGTATAAGGGTGTCGTGATGCTTTTGAAGAACCAGTTCACTGAGCAGCACTAACTGCCGTTCAAAAGTAATCATCTGCCTGCCATTGCTGGTCCTCGATGCAAATATGAGCACCTGCTCACAAATGCATGGGGTGGATTACCTGCCATCTCTGCATCACAAATGAGCAAATGATCACTCAGTGGTTACCAGCCATGTGGGATTTTAATATATTTTAAGAAATTTGTATGGTGTTTTGAAACTGTAACCAAATCAAGAGCCAGTAAAAAAAATGCACGTACATAAATTATGCATTCTGTAATTATTATTCGCTTCATTTATATTTATGTATAAATTTGTATTTATGTATTTTTTGTGTATAAATAGATGTTTTTTTCCACCTTTGCTCTACTGATAAAACAGATTTATTCATGCTGTGTGTCCTGTGGGGATTTTATTGGGACACTTTTTTATGATTTTTTTACTCATTGAAAGTATCGTTTAAAATACTGGGACAGCATATTGCGATTATCAACATGTTCATAGTGAATGTGTGTTTTTCCACATTCTTCGTATCAGGCTACAGTTGGGTGGTATCAGTGAAGGCTGTTTTCTGAAATAGGGCTCTGTAGTTTAGTCAAAAATTGAGTCCTAATACTAGAGTACACTGTTGTAAAATATGTGTCACAGTATTGCATTTGCCATTATTTAATTCCATGTGATCGCAATACCAAGATATTTCTCTTGATATTTGGTAAGCACTGCCACTGGGAATTTGATTCAATTCAGTATTTTCAGTATGATGCAGTCAGTATTGTTGGCTAGGTATCCATCCTTCACTGGCCATTTCTATTTTTTAAAAATGAACCTGTAAAACATCAGCAAAATGTGCAGGCATTGTGTCAGCTGTAGTGTTTAGGATTTCTCTTTTGAGAATGATATGAAGTCTGAGACTAATTTAGAAAGTTTTGTGAGATTTTCACGGTCAGTTGTAATATGTTAACACCCAGTCTGTCCCTGTCTACTTGGCCATTAAATGAGATTACGCTAAAATAATAACAGTTAATAATGATGATAATAACAGCTCATGAATACTTTCAGTGAATACTTTTGAGCTTTTGTGCAGCCGGTGGTTGTCGAGTGTGGATAGCTCTCCACTTAGCGAGTGATGAGAATCCAGGTTGACCCAGAAGGAAACATCTAGGAAATGTGACTGACCTGAAGGAAGCATTGCTCTATATTAGACCTCCTACGGTAAAGTGTCCCTGATGCCATTGGGAGTCTAAGCTGTTCGGCTGGACGCCACAGAGCTGGTGATAAAGGAGGTGTAAGAAGCTAGCCGAGGCGGTGAGGACTGGGTGGGGCTATGGAAGCTAGCCAAGGCGGTGAGGACTGGGTGGGGCTATGGAAGCTAGCCGAGGCGGTGAGGACTGGGTGGGGCTATGGAAGCTAGCCAAGGCGGTGAGGACTGGGTGGGGCTATGGAAGCTAGCCGAGGCAGTGAGGACTGGGTGGGGCTATGGAAGCTAGCCGAGGCGGTGAGGACTGGGTGGGGCTATGGAAGCTAGCCGAGGCGGTGAGGACTGGGTGGGGCTATGGAAGCTAGCCGAGGCGGTGAGGACTGGGTGGGGCTATGGAAGCTAGCCGAGGCGGTGAGGACTGGGTGGGGCTATGGAAGCTAGCCGAGGCGGTGAGGACTGGGTGGGGCTATGGAAGCTAGCCGAGGCTGGGAGGACTGGGTGGGGCTATGGAAGCTAGCCGAGGCGGTGAGGACTGGGTGGGGCTATGGAAGCTAGCCGAGGCGGTGAGGACTGGGTGGGGCTATGGAAGCTAGCCGAGGCTGGGAGGACTGGGTGGGGCTATGGAAGCTAGCCGAGGCGGTGAGGACTGGGTGGGGCTATGGAAGCTAGCCGAGGCTGGGAGGACTGGGTGGGGCTATGGAAGCTAGCCGAGGCGGTGAGGACTGAGTGTTAGGGTTCTGCCGTGCGGTGCGTGTCTCAAGCTCTCGTGTGATTGGAGGATGCAAAGTGACATTGAACCAAGTGTGAGGCAGTTCATTGTGTTTGTTTGGTACGCGTAAGACAGCCGGTCAATTTTCCATGGCATTCAAAGATTTTCCTTCAGTTGATGCAAATGTTGGCTGATTTGATATTCTTTATTTTCCTGTTACCCACACATTAACATATTACTCACTGTGCCAAATGCACCTTGTTGTAAACTGTTGTGAACTGTCAATGCCTAAATGGGTGAAACTTCCTCGAGTGTATGGGTCTAATGTAACTTCCTCGAGTGTATGGGTCTAATGTAACTTCCTCGAGTGTATGGGTCTAATGTAAGCGAGGGTGTGCCCCTCCTTTATGAATGTTTATTCATATAATTTATCATCATGCAAAAAATATTTTTCTGTTTTACCTGGCTCACCTGAAGTATTATAAAGGCATTTCTCACGAACAAGATTTCTCACAGTTTCATGGATTGGCTTTCATTCAGAAGTAAATTGAATTACACCACCACCCAACTCAAAAATGCTCAATCAAATAATTATGTTCAGTGAATGGAACCCATTTACCTGCTCCAGCCGCACTACTCCAGTCAGTTCCCCAAAGTGATCAGCAGATCTCCTTTATTGATGGATGCTTTGTGGTAATGATGACAGTCTAACAACTCACTGTGTCAGAATTAAAATATATTCAGCTAAATTGAATAAGCCCTCCTTTGGGGTGTAACATATTCACTGACTCTCCTGTAGTACTGCGTGTGGCCTGTAGTGTGTGGAAAAAGTTGCTGGCTCTCCTGTAGTACTGTGTGGCCTGTAGTGTGTAAAATAGTCGCTGGCTCTCCTGTAGTACTGTGTGGCCTGTAGTGTGCGAAATAGTCGCTGGCTCTCCTGTAGTACTGTGTGGCCTGTAGTGTGAGTTCATAAGACTGAATGTATGTGCTTTAGTTATTGATCCTGGTTCAGGTTTAATTCAATATTGGACATTCAAAAATGGGGCTATAAAGGACAAAGGAGGAATTGTCTTTAGGCTTAAAACAACAACACAGGACTTTACATAACTGCTGTTCAATCGCTCCGCCGCTCCACCGATGTACTGAGAATCTGTTACGAGAATTGAGAATACCCTTGTTCTCAGACCAAGGTTTATTTTAATTTTATTAGACAATTTTTTTTTAATGTTTCCCTCATTTTCTGCTGTGTGTGACCTGCATTATGACACACTGCCATGTTTGCTGACCTGATGGATGTGAGCATGCCCGGACTGTATACAAAGAGCATACAAGCCCGTCTGATATTAATCTGATAGGGCTTTGTTTCTTCTGAGCGATAGTCAAATTTAGGCGTGGATTCAGTCAACATTTGTCCTTAATTTTTGACTTAAACTTTATTTAAATAATTTCATTACGCAGCAGCTGCGTCATGCTAAGCTGTCTTAAAATGTCTTCAGGAGCCCTGTAGTGCGAGCTGAAGGTGAGGGCTGGCCTCAGCCGTCCCTGTAGAACAGAAAAGGCCAGATGGCTCATTAAAGAGCTGTCTCTGCCTGGCGGGGGTTTGATTACCTTTTATTTTTGTCTGGAACCTGAAACAAAAAAATAACGAGTTTAAGAGCCTGTGCGTTAACTTTTTAAGGTGTTCAATAAACCACAAGGTAAAGCTATATGGGCTTATTTTTTTCAAATTTTAAACTGGAATATAAAAAATTTAACAATTATGTTTTTGATTGCACAGTCTCTTGAATATTCAGTAATATGGCCCATTATTTTGTTATACATTTTTTGTGTGAAATCATTTGTTCAAAATGCTTTATTGTTTAAGTGAGACTAAACTAAAATGTAGAGTTCATGCGTTGTGACATCTTAAAATATGCATAGATTCACTTGATGCATAAAATAGCCGCATTTGAACTACTCCCGTCTATGGGGGAACGAAGCCGTCCATTTCTATTTGCACTCACGGTATATCACGAGCCATGTTGGTACTACTGTACAAGCTGTGCAGCTTAACATCACCCTTAAATAATGTGCTTAACATCTCATTTCTGAGCAGAAGCCAGCTTTGCATCACAAGTAGCTTTTACCTCCTTTAGAATTCAGTCCATAACATTTCAAGCAAAACTTTTTTCATATTGTGCAGAAAATTCTGTGTGTTTCTCTCATTGTTTTAAATTGATCAGTGTGATTAATCGGAGGTAGTATTTCTCAGGCATGAATTTAAAGGTTCTTTAGTTAATTTTCTACGCATTTTCTACATTTCAGTCCAGTATTTGTGTATGACCATGGCATGCCATAATGGTAGTATTAGTGCATATGGTGTGTTTTGTTAACAATGTCACATGACCCATTATGATGTCAATCATAGGTGGTCCAGCCTTTAAAAACTACTAAATGTAAAATGATGATGATAATGTAGCGCTATGAATGTGATATGCTGTGCTTGCAAACTAAATGAAGCTTTTCTCCCTCAGCCCCATAGAATCCTGTCAGAACTTCTACAAGGACTTCACGCTACAGATCGACATGGCTTTCAACGTCTTCTTCCTGCTTTACTTTGGCCTGCGCGTAAGTGATACTCAAATGCGTTGTGTTGTGTGTGTTGTCACCATCGCAAACACAGCAAATGGTATTTTTATTTATGTATTTGGCATTATATTAGTGCGCTGCAGGTTGAGTTTAAATGTGTTTACGCTCATTTATAGACTCCAGAATCCAGGGCTGTGACTCAGGCCTTAGTTACTAAATCAGACCAGAACCGTGGTGTTCTCTGGAGACCCAGGGCTGTGACTCAGGCCTTAGTTACTAAATCAGAGGCCCAGATTGCACCTCAAATTACGTGGCTGCTAAGTCTGAATCAGCATGAAGAACGTTTCCGAAGCCCTCAGATCAGTGGGTTCTCAGGGCCTTGAGTGGACACTCAGAGCGGTGGGTTTTCAGGTTAAGTGGACACTCAGAGTGGTGGGTTTTCAGGTTGAGTGGACACTCAGAGCGGTGGGTTTTCAGGTTAAGTGGACACTCAGAGTGGTGGGTTTTCAGGTTGAGTGGACACTCAGAGCGGTGGGTTTTCAGGTTGAGTGGACACTCAGAGCGGTGGGTTTTCAGGGCCCTTGAGTGGACACTCAGAGCGGTGGGTTTCAGGGCCTTGAGTGGACACTCAGAGCGGTGGGTTTTCAGGGCCTTGAGTGGACACTCAGAGCGGTGGGTTTTCAGGGCCTTGAGTGGACACTCAGAGCGGTGGGTTTTCAGGGCCTTGAGTGGACACTCAGAGCGGTGGGTTTTCCGGGCCTTGAGTGGACACTCAGAGTGGTGGGTTTTCAGGTTGAGTGGACACTCAGAGCAGTGGGTTTCAGGGCCTTGAGTGGACACTCAGAGCGGTGGGTTTCAGGGCCTTGAGTGGACACTCAGAGTGGTGGGTTTCAGGGCCTTGAGTGGACACTCAGAGCGGTGGGTTTCAGGGCCTTGAGTGGACACTCAGAGCGGTGGGTTTCAGGGCCTTGAGTGGACACTCAGGCATCATGTTTCCCAGCACTGTCATTGCTGTTATTTATTATCTGACAGAGCCCACCAGCTCACAAAAACAGAGGGAAATAAATTAAACCTTTATTTGAGTTCTTCCTGTTTCCTATACCCCTTAACTGTATTTTCCATTTTTCCATACCCCAAAATCAAATAACATTTACAAAGAGCAAAACTAATTATGGAAATAATTAGCATTTTATGATCCGTGATGCAATCCAGCTGGCCTGGAGTCAGTGTCTGTTTATCTGCTAAAGAGTGTGGTTGTACAGCAGAATTATTTAGTTTTAAATCATGCAATATGTGCACAATTCATGCAAAATATGCCATAAAATGTTTTTAAAAAATGAAACCGCACACAGTGTCTGCTCGGTGGTTCCTGCACTGTTGTCTGCAGCGGTGCACGCAGCAGCCATGTCTGATTTAACTGGGTAAACATGTCTGATTTAACTGGGTAAGCGTGTCTGATTTGACTGGGTAAACTTGTCTACTGTAACTGAGTTAAATATGTCTGTTGTTTTCCCCTGCAGTTCATCGCAGCCAATGATAAGCTGTGGTTCTGGCTGGAGGTGAACTCTGTGGTGGACTTCTTCACGGTACCGCCAGTGTTTGTGTCGGTGTATTTAAACAGGAGCTGGCTGGGTGAGTTCTGCTCCTCTTCCCATCGCTCCTGTGAGACACATCCTGTGTGAGACATCCTGTGTGAGAGATCTTGTGAGAGCTCCTATGAGAGAGCTCCTGTGAGGGAGAGATCCTGTGAGAGCTCCTGTGAGAGAAAGGGCTCCTGTGAGAGCTCCTGTGAGAGAGAGATCCTGTGAGAGCTCCTGTGAGAGAGATCCTGTGAGACCTCCTGTGTGAGAGATCCTGAATGAGAGAGATCCTGTGAGAGATCCTGTGAGAGCTCCTGTGAGAGCTCCTGTGAGAGAGAGATCCTGTGAGAGCTCCTGTGAGAGCTCCTGTGAGAGCTCCTGAATGAGAGAGATCCTGTGAGAGCTCCTGTGAGAGAGAGATCCTGTGAGAGCTCCTGAGTGAGAGAGAGATCCTGTGAGAGCTCCTGTGAGAGAGAGATCCTGTGAGAGCTCCTGAGTGAGAGAGAGATCCTGTGAGAGCTCCTGTGAGAGAGAGATCTTGTGAGAGCTCCTATGAGAGAGCTCCTGTGAGGGAGAGATCCTGTGAGAGATCCTGTGAGAGAGAGATCCTGTGAGAGCTCCTGTGAGAGATCCTGTGAGAGCTCCTGAGTGAGAGAGATCCTGTGAGAGAGAGATCCTGTGAGAGCTCCTGTGAGAGATCCTGTGAGAGCTCCTGAGTGAGAGAGATCCTGTGAGAGCTCCTGTGAGAGAGAGATCCTGTGAGAGCTCCTGTGAGAGATCCTGTGAGAGCTCCTGTGAGAGATCCTGTGAGAGAAAGGGCTCCTGTGAGTGCTCCTGTGAGAGAAAGGGCTCCTGTGAGAGTGCTCATATCAGAGGCCCCTGAGCCTAAGGAACCGTCATCCAGACACACCATCGCCCCAAAGTTGAAGAGCAGTGTAAAGGGTGTCTGCAGCCTGCAGTCAGATGGAAGACACGCAATGCTGATGTAACAGAAGCACCTCCTGTCCAGTGTTATGAGTTCCTGCAAGCTGTTCATGCCACTTGAAAAGCTCTATATTACCACCTAGTGGTCAATCTGAACACTGCCGAAAATAAATTGATATATTTTTATCTTTATCTTGTCTTGATTTAAGTGATATAATGTGATACGTAATAGTATATTTGCAACTTTTATATACTCAGTAATCTTTCATAGTTAATGGTATAACTGTCATGTTTTGGGAGTTAGCTAATCATACGATTTATTTAATAATTTTAAATTCATGTGGACCAATTATTTATTTTGGTCCTTGCACATAACTCGCCAGTACAGTGTAAATTCATATGTAAGGGTCAATAACTATACTCATATGAGTGGAGGATTCCAGGGAAATCAGATCTGTGCCAGTGTGCCAGTGTGTGCCAGTGTGTGGCAGTGCCAGAACATTCGTAGTGTTTTGCCGAGCAGACTCGCCTTATCCAGGTGCTACTCGGAGAGCGTGCAGGGAGTGTCCATGGCGATGCAGGGAGTGTCCATGGCGATGCAGGGCGTGTCCATGACGATGCAGGGCATGTCCATGGCTATGCAGGGTGTGTCCATGGCAACATGGGGCGTGTCCATGGCAGCACGGGGCGTGGCCTCGGGCGTGGCCTCGGGCTCGGTCGCGGGTGCTGGACTGCGGGAGGCGCAGCGGCGCTGGTTGTGCTGACAGGATTAGCGGATTTGCGCTGTGCTCCCCAGACCGTGTGAATCTCTCCACGCTTGCTGCAGCTCAGACAGTAATGATTTCCAGTCGCTCTGAATTCCTGTCAGACGGCCTGTCCTGCTAGCAAGGAGGGCGACCTGCACGCACGCAGCGCGGGGGGGGGGGGGGTGGGCAGGCGGGGGGCAGGACGTGTGTCATTATGCGCCGCGCGGCTTGCGTTGCATTGGCGCATTGCTCCCTGTCGCGCCTAGTGCTCCGGAACGTTCCACCGCAGGGCTTCCAGGAGCCCCTGCAGGCCCGCACAGGTCACAGCTCCTGGGCTCTGAACCTGTTAGGCACGGTTCCAGTGTGTTGGTCGTCTGGGCTGGCTGAGGCTGCCGCAGCCAGGAGGCTAATCAAGTGCTAGATTTGACAAAAACTCTAATGACTCCCTGGAAGTGCCAGAAAATTTATGAAGGTAGCTTTTGTGCTACATACTTAGCATAACCTAGCAACAATAGCTTGACACAGCTGTTTTGTATGCTTAACGTACCCCGCTATATTAATGTACATGTTTCATTGTCTGCTATGGTTGAATCACATTTGATCAGAACTACAAGTCCCAGACCTGAACGCTGTCCCTCTGCGTGCAGCATGGGAAGTGCTCTGGGCTGAAGCCCTTCGCAGCCTCTGATGGTATTCATTCCGCTTGAGGCTCATTCTGCAGCCAATGGCAGCGCTGTGCTGCAGAACCAAGAGTGAGTCATGACTCCTGATCTCAAATTGGTTTAACTCAGTGGGCCACCCTTGGCTGTATCTGTAATGGCTAAAAACAGCTTTTTACAGTAACACTGTTAAAAGCCCAGTTGCACAGTCACTGCACAAGGATTTTAAGTACAATACAAATTTCAGTTCTTCACGATTATTGACATGAAAACATTATAGGTCACACATACAGTGTAGTGGGTAAGAGAAACCATTTTATTTATGAAATATTCATTGTAATTTTAACTGCACATTTGTAAATGAGGACGTTTGCTGACAGGGATGTACTCTGCTGGATTATATGTGGAGGGAAGGAATGTGAATTTTTATACTAGCCTTTATACACTTTCTCTTGTGCCAAAAAGTCTCAATGTTATGCTGCCATCTGGTGGTTCATTTAGTGTAGCTCTTGATAAAATCAGTTAATTAAATAACCTTTGTAACTTTGGTGAGGAGCATGAAGCCATTACCATTCTCATTAACCATTCTCTTCCGTACATAAAAATGACATTTTGTTTTACAAATCAGCCATGTGCTCAGGAACAGGACCATTATTAAATTTTCATTAAATCCATTTATACTGCCAGATATTAATGAGTCGTTTGAGGTTGAGTACCACGCTGTAGGGACTAGCGGTAGTGACCTCGCTGTGACCCCTTTGAGCTGCAGGCCCCGTTCCCCGAGGAACCGCTCCATGCTCTCAGAAACACGGCCGTCATTAGCATGACCCCTCCCTGCTCCCTCCAGCAGGGCTACAGCATCAACATTAGCTCGATTAGCAGAGCGCTCTGGTGTCTTTCCCTCAGGAGTATAGCTGTATTCCAAAAATAGGCATGACCCAATACGCTATTAATAGATTTACGAATGAAAAATTATCTTCCATTTAGTAAAAATCTACTGCTAGACAAGCTTCCTAAGTTAAAACTTTTTTTTTGGTGTCACATTGTTACTTGACTTGATGTGATGGAAATTAGTCAGTTGTATTTTTGTATAACATGTCTGACAAGATTTTGTGTTTAATAAATTAAAGACCAAATCCCGTTTTTCTTTCTGCACTTGGAGATATCAATGACATCCAGATAATTTTAATAGAGATAGTGTTCAATACGTTACACTCCTTAAATAACCTCCTTAATAACCGATGGCTTCATTCCTGACGTTTCCACTAGAGGGCACTGTTATTTAAAATGACATAATGAAGGCTCTAATAAGTTCCACACACTGGTTGATCAAAAGCAACAACATTAAGGCCCTTCTGGTTTTCACTCTAAAGTAAAGTGAAAATCAGTTTAATGTAGTTTTCTCTTTTTAAAAATCCAGGTGTGTTCAAACCAACAATGCTGGATCTTAATTATATGCTACCTTGCCATTGTAATGTAATGGTATATCTAAATACATATATATTCTTATTGTACTAGTATCTGTTGTATGTGTTGGTATCTGTGCAGAACTTTTTAATAATTTTCATTTTCTCATTTTGACCTTTATCAACTACCCTGGCATTGCCTCCTGTAAATCACATACATTTGTGACAGTGTTCAGACTCCTGTAATCTGTCAGTCATGCCCTGTTCCCTCCACCCAGTGCACATGCTTAAAAAACAGGGGTGAAAACGCCGGCCTTTGTGCAAACGTCATTTCATGCCGCCTCTGAACAGAGCCCAGAGCAGAGAGAAATGTGTGTCATAAAGCCAGGGTTTGTTTAGCCGGTAAATGAAGCTCATAGATGAAGCCGTCGCTGTGTCCTCATCCCTGCAGATCTGATGGCTTTTAACCGCTGGAGTCTGTGCAGATTAACTCAGACTGCAGCCCCATTATCCCTCTTTAAAGAAAATCATGGGCTTGCTGATCGAGGAAAGAGGTCCAGTCAAAGGGACATGTGACCCCCTCACACATCCTGAACACAGTACTGGTGCTCAGTGAACTGGCTGTGTTAGACAGCTATGGGGCTGTGAGTCTCAGCAGAGTGAATTGATATGGTATGATAATGTACATACAGCTAGCTTTATCGATGATGATTGAAATACTTTTTGTAACCGTATTTAGGAACATATGCCCAGTTTTCCACATATTTTTATTCCATCTTAAGCCAGGCCCATCATAGTGCTTACCATGACTGTGACACTGAGGAGGCTCTTATGTACTTCAGTTTGGAGGTGGCACAGAGGTTTTACTATATCTCAGTAATTTTTACCATTGCAGTGGTAGTTATTGGAGTCTGCAATATATTTCCATGGATTTTAGCAGTAATTATTGTTGCCAGATATAATGCGTTTTGGAGCGAACAGGACTAGTGAGCTTCTTTATCCACAGAACAGGACTAGTGAGCTTCTTTATCCACAGGCAGAAATACTCGCACAGCACCTGTGATTAATTTGAGATTATTATTTTCCCCTCTTTTTTTCCCATCCCACCTCTTCTGAGTAAATCCCCGGGAGAGGTCTGTGATTACAAAAAGCATTCTGCCAATAAAACCTTAAACAGAGCATTACTGGTGCTTAAAATACCACATGAGCTGTTTTCTGGCAGCGGGACAAATTTGAGAAAGTAAAAGCAATGCGTTTGGATTTGTCTGGTCAGAAATAGTTCGGAAACAACAACGCATCCTGTGGTAGCAATTGAAATGCGACGCGTGGGATGTTCGGTCTTTTCCCGTTGGGCAATTCCCAAAGGAGCTTACGGTGTAATATTCTGATGGCCGAGCGATTTGGAGCCGCAGTACGTGCCCGATCGCCACCGGGAATGCACGAGATTCTGTGTTAAAGCCCGCCGCCAGGTTTGCTGTCTTCCGGTCGCCCTCTCTTGTGCCCGCTTGCGTATGAGGTAAACACACCTGCGCGTGCAATGTGCGCTTAGATTATTTTATTATCCTGATAAACCCATTGGGGCAGCAAGGAATTGCCGCAGTGAAAAGCATTTCAGACCGTTACGATCCCGTCTTCGATCCAGTCAAGCGCTTTCTCCCCGCTGGAAAGACCGATCCGAGAACTGAGCGTGCTCTTACCGCCAGTCATGATCCCGAGCAAGATCTTGGTGTCCCGAAGGCCTAACGGCAGCACGCGGACACAGGCCGTGCAGAGCACCAGGAGGCGCAAAAAATCCTGCGCAGAGTTGTTCCAGAACGGGTACCGGGTGAAGTTTGGCCACGGACTGGCTGCCGAGAAGGAAGACCGAGACAACCTGCGCGTTTCCATTGCATCCGGTCTCCAGTTCCTCGCTAACTGGGGTAAGGCTGGGGGCAGATTAGCAGCACAACGATGTACCCAAATGACAGGCTAGGAAATAACAAACAAACAAACAACAACATTCCAGGGTAAAGACCATATTTTATAGTAGCATTGGTGCTTGGGTTTGATTTTGGTTCCAGGATAGACCTTATTTAAGGTGTAATGGTTCTTCAATCGGGTATATCAATATGAGAATTTTTGAACTTTGCAGCCAGTTCTGTGTTTAAGTGAAGTGATGGTTTGGCGCTTAGATGATGTCACGACAGAATCTAATATGAAGAACATGTACCTAATTGCATTTGAGCACCGGAAAAAAAACGGCTAATCGTCAGTGTAAAACATTGGATACAGTCTGATGTGCTATGCCTTCTGTTTTAATGAAGATTAGTTATCCTAGCATGTTCTTTCAAATGGAAAAATAATAATAATAATAATAATAATAATATAGTAATCAAGGTGAAGCTGTTTGTGCTGCGCTGGGTAAGTGAGAGACAGGACTGTGTTATTTGAGCAGCTGTGCAGCTGGCTTTGTCCGTGCAGCAGATGTGGCAGGTGTGGCAGTGGCGGTAATCTCTTCCTGGAGAAAGTTTGCAACCAATCAGAGGCCTGACTGTCACACCTACTGCTGGGAGCAGTTTTGTGCTGAACATCAAAATGGATGCTCTGTCTCCTTGTCTGTGTTTAGCAATGAGATAACATTAGGTTTGTGTACTATACAACTTCCCGTAGAAAATTCCCTTAACAGCAAAAGCAGTGCAAGTGTTCACCTAGCCTGATTTCTTTTCAGTGTAATTGATTTCATTAGTTTTAAGAACTACTTTCCTTTTATTAATAGTTTGACCGCTCCGTCTTATCTTAAAATATATGTTTTATGTAACATTTTGGTTAACCACATAACCAGGTAGCAGATTCTAAACTTGTTCTGACAAGTTATGACTAAACTTATGCTCTCTGCATCACTCTAAGTTGTCCTACTCAAATAGTTCAAAGATCAGTTTCTTCATACAGCATCAGTTGTGTGCATATTCATCTGAAGGTTGGAATGCTGAAAGAGATTCAAATGTGGAATGGTGGTTGTTTATGTTTTTTATGTATGTATGTATGTTGTAATGTGAAGACAAAAAACTAATTTCCATCTAATGAGGACAATATAGTATAAAGTTTAAAGTCATTCATTTACATCATTTAAAAATAGCAAAAGGCTGCAGAATATTGGATACTTATTTGAATGCTTTCTGTACTGTATGTCCATGATAAGTTAAGAAGTAACTCATAATTTGAACTGTGAACAGAGGATGCATCCTCCCAGTCTGGGGCTGCAGCAGCTTGATTTCGCTCAGTTAAGGTGCTGAGAAAACTGAAGCCGTGTGCAGGAAGGCCTCCAGGCAGAGATGATCTTACTAGCATGTTCTCAAACACCATAAACACGCTAGAGGCATGTTCTCAAACACCATAAACACGCTAGAGGCGTGTTCTCAAACACCATAAACATGCTAGAGGCGTGTTCTCAAACACCATAAACACGCTAGAGGTATGTTCTCAGACACCATAAACACGCTAGAGGCGTGTTCTCAAACACCATAAACACGCTAGAGGCGTGTTCTCGGACACCGTAAACAGAGGCATGTTCTCAAACACCATAAACATGCTAGAGGCGTGTTCTCAAACACCATAAACACGCTAGAGGCGTGTTCTCGGACACTGTAAACACGCTAGAGGCATGTTCTCGGACACCATAAACACGGTAGAGGCGTGTTCTCGGACACTGTAAACACGCTAGAGGCATGTTCTCGGACACCATAAACACGGTAGAGGTGTGTTGGTCCTGGTGCTACACGCTGTAGGCCTGTGAATGAGCGCCTCGCACAGGCTCATCAAATTTTAACGATTGCAAGTGTTTACGTTCGCCTCACATTTCTCAGGGTGATTATAGTTGTAGTTTTGCAGCTGCAGAGTCTGCAGCTCTTCAGAAATCCTGGAGCCTCTCTAATCTTGGATTTAATCAGGCTCTGCCATTTCCAAATAGGCCGTTGCTCCATGTCTAGTATCTATTTGGAGATGGGATTTTACTCTAATCTTTATGGCTGTGATGTTGATTTGTTTTTGAGTGCTTTTTTTGGATAGAGATTTTGTTCCCCAGATTAAAAATGGAATTGAATGATATTTTGATTTTTCCTCTTGCAGGTCTGAGGTTCCTAAGAGCTTTAAGGTTGATACAATTCTCAGAAATTTTACAATTTTTGAATATCTTAAAAACAAGGTAAGTTCACAGTTGATACTGTGGCATATGCATGAAAATTTCCTTATGAAGATATGCTACATAGGGAAAACAAAATATGTTTTTTACTTTAGATTTAGTGATTCAAAATGATGAATTATGTATTTGTTTATTCTGTTCCTCAATTATTTGTGTTGTAAAAATTTGGTAAGAGTAAATCCTATGTACACAGGTATAGGTACAACTGAATTTGGACCAAATTAGCAAGCAGCTCATTGCTTGCTTTTTTCCCAGTACATGTCATCTTTATTAATTGTTTGGACATTTAAGACAAGTATCATCAATGGGTTTTTATTTTAAGAGTTAACTTTGCTTTGGAAGAATAGCATGCATGTGCATAAACATAAACTTTGCTTAGTTTAAATGGAAAAAGTTAAAAAGCATGGGATGAATTCTTTAGCTATGTTTCTGTTGGCAGGTACAGCTGTGGCTCTTTGTGCCAAAATGAGCTTTTCATATTCACTTTGGCATTAATGAAGCAACTTACTTGCGCATCCAAACTCCAAAGTGGGATTTTAAAATAAACACCCTTCTAACACCATTCACAAGTCTCCAAATACAGTGCATCAAAAAACATTATTGGCGTATTGAAGCATTTTAACAGGACACTAATAACGACATTGCTAATTATTAATACCTCTTCTCATAGTTTTGTTGTGCTGCGTTAAGTTTTTTTTCCCCCATTTGTAATGACTTGTTCATTGGGTCGTCATGAATTCACATGAAGGAATTTCTCAATAACTGGCCTGTTCATTCATTGATAACAGTTCATTTTTCTAAAATAAGTCACTGCAATACACATTCACACATCATTGGAGAGTTGGGCTCTGGATATACCAGTAATAAGCATGGAAGTGCAGTCTGTCATGTTGGTTATATTTTAGGCTCCTTCTGAAAATAAACAGTGAAGTGTGCTGAAACTCAAGCAGATGGAAAAACACTCCATATTTTTGCCAGGTCACGATAGTGTACCCTGTTGGATTTATTAGATTAAAAGTTGATGAATAAAACGTGTTGTATTTTGTTTCCAACAGCAACTCCATCAAGCTGGTGAACCTGTGTTCCATCTTTATTAGCACATGGCTAACGGCTGCAGGATTCATTCATCTGGTGAGCTATGTATCCATGCTAAAGGCTAACACTACAAATACACTCGAAATGTGTACAAATGCTAAAGGCTAACACTACAAATACACTCTAAATGTGTATCCAAGCTAAAGGCTAACACTACAAATATTATAAATACACTCCCGTGTGTACCGATGCTAAAGGCTAACACTACACATACACTCTAAATGTGTATCCAAGCTAAAGGCTAACACTACAAATACACTCCAAATGTGTACCAATGCTAAAGGCTAACACTACAAATGCACTCTAAATGTGTATCCAAGCTAAAGGCTAACACTACAAATACACTCCAAATGTGTATCCATGCTAAATGCTAATACTACAAATACACTCTAAATGTGTATCCATCCTAAAGGCTAATACTACAAGTACACTCTAAATGTGTATCCATGGTAAAGGCTAACACTATAAAAACACTCCAAATGTGTATCCATGCTAAAGGCTAACACTACAAAAACACTCCAAATGTGTATCCAAGCTAAAGGCTAACACTTCAAATACACTCCAAATGTGTACCAATGCTAAAGGCTAACACTACAAAAAAACTCCAGATATGTACATAAACACTCACAAAGACACACACAGTTTAACTTGTAGAATTAACTTCACTAGTTTACCACTAGATGGCAGCATAACCATTGCATCAGAAATAGAAAACATTTCTCTCTGGTCTTCTGTGCAGTTTAGACTGCCACTGACAAACCAGGAGTTATATTTGCATTGCCTGTTAATCATTATTATTTCTATTTCTAGTACAGTTGTGCATGCCCTGGCTTCAGGAAACTGCAGCTGTGCATTTTGGTTTATAGTCTTAAAGACAGATTGATAACGTGTTCTAGACCGTTTGGATTCCATGTGGCATTATGCCCGTTACATGTACTCCCTCGGTCTGCGTTTCAGGTGGAAAACTCAGGGGACCCTTGGGAAAACTTCCAGAATTCCCAATCACTTTCCTACTGGGAGTGTGTGTACTTACTAATGGTCACTATGTCCACTGTGGGATACGGAGATGTCTATGCAAGAACCACCCTGGGGCGCCTGTTCATGGTGTTCTTCATCCTCGGTGGTTTGGTAAAAATCCATTTTCTGTCCATTACCCCCCCCCACCCTACCTGCTAGTGCTCACCTGTATTTTCATTCTACCCTCACACCCCAAGTCCCACTCACTGCAGTAAGTGCTGCCAATGATACTCTTTCGATATGACTCCTCTCACCTCACTATCTATGTCTAGCAGTAGCATACTTGTGTTGTTTCTTCATGTCTTTTTACCATCATGGACGATATTTAACTGTCCTGTTATTTCTGATGTAGGTGTATTATTTATTGATGTTTCTAGTGGAATATTTTCAAACTTGACTGTAGATCACATAAGACATAAAGTACAGTATGTCGTGATTCATGAAATATCAGATATTAATGTGAGACTGACTACTTGTTGTACAGTTTAATAATACAGTTTCTTTTTTTAAGCAGTGCGCGGTTTCAGGAGCACCCCCCCCCCCCCCAAAAAACCTTTCCCGAATTACAACAAACACAGCGGCAGGCCGACAGGCCATAGGGCTGCCTGAGGGTCACCATAGCAACCAGCAGCCATGCCACACCCAATGAATTCAATATCAGAAAAATGAAAAAATTTGAACAGTTTAAAATTTGAAACAGCTATGGTTTGATGGATAGATTCCATTGAAACTTCTCTCAAATGTTCCAGAACTTGGTCTGGCTTTTTGGTATGCATTTCTTTTTGTCTGCCACTTAATTATTAATTTTAGGGTTAATGTGAACTGTCAACAGAAATCAACCTTTCCTTTTTATAGAATAAAGTACCATGTACACCGATAGCAATAGCTGTCCTTTCTGCTTAGGATTCTGTGGTGAGTGAGAAGGTTTTGAGTTTTACCATGCGGTCACTCCGGAGGTCACACGTAGCTTTTTGGAAAGCGGGGCTGTGAAGTTTGCAGAATGCACGCAGCTCGTTGCATGGCGGTCCTGACGAGTCTGAACGCGTTTCACAGCTGTGTCATCAGGCAGCTCTATGTACCTCAGCCCGCCACATCATCAGTGTTTGTTGGACGAAACATGGCACAAAGGTTTTGTTTATTTTTTTGATCCTTTCATGGTCGTGGAACGACGAACCTGCAACCTTAAAAACTGGGGCATTTTTCTGGACCGAATATTTTTTGCTTTGGCTTATTTTTTCAAAATAGTGCTCCGATAACATTATTGGCTGCATTTTTAATTGAGATTCTGGCGTTGGACAATCTGAACAAACTGCTCTATGACTCCCCTTATCGCCCCAGTTTTTTTTTTGCATTTCAAGACGCATGAAGACTTTTTTTTTTTTCCCTCCTCCGCACAGATCTAACGGATTTGCTTCCTCAGATCGGGATGTGCGCCCTGCCTCCAGGTGTCCGGGCTCGTGTTCAGTCTTCTCTCTGTCTCCATCTCCTTAGGCCATGTTTGCCAGCTACGTCCCTGAAATCATAGAGTTAATAGGAAACCGCAAGAAATATGGCGGGTCCTATAGCGCGGTAAACGGACGAAAGTAAGTACCCCCGGCCGGCCCCGCCCCCCGGCTGGCCCCGCCCCCCGCGCCGCACGCCGCCCTCTGCATGCCCTCTCTCTCTCTCTCTCTCTCTCTTCTTCACGCATGTAGGCCATGTTCGCTCGCTACGTCCCAGAAATCGCCGCTCTCATCCTTAATCGGAGGAAGTATGGCGGGGGTTATAACTCCACCCGAGGCAGGAAGTAAGTCAGAAACGGACGAGGTGTGGTTGTGTCACTCCGCCCTTTTAAGCGGGGGTGGGGGGTGGGGTTGGTGCCGTAGTGACCGGAGGCCTCGGGCCTGTGAGACATGTATGGCGTGCTGTTGCTGCTTGTGTGTCTCAGTGGATTGTGCTGTCTGTACCGTCCCCATCGCCCTAGTTTGTACTGTCCCCACCCCCTGGTCTGTACCACACCACCCCTCAGTCTGTACCCCTGCCCCCCCTGTACCACACCCCCCCCCAGTCTGTACCTCTGCCCCCCCTGTACCACACCACCCCCCAGTCTGTACCCCTGCCCCCCCTGTACCCCTGCCCCCCCGTACCAAACGCCCCCCCAGTCTGTACCCCTGCCCCCCCTGTACCACACCACCCCTCAGTCTGTACCCCTGCCCCCCCTGTACCACACCCCCCCCCAGTCTGTACCTCTGCCCCCCCTGTACCACACCACCCCCCAGTCTGTACCCCTGCCCCCCCTGTACCCCTGCCCCCCCGTACCACACGCCCCCCCAGTCTGTACCCCTGCCCCCCCTGTACCACACCACCCCCCAGTCTGTACCCCTGCCCCCCCTGTACCACACCACCCCTCAGTCTGTACCCCTGCCCCCCCCTGTACCACACCCCCCCCAGTCTGTACCCCTGCCCCCCCTGTACCACACCCCCCCCCAGTCTGTACCCCTGCCCCCCCTGTACCACCCCCCCCCCCCCCCCCGCGTCCCGGCTTCCCGTCCCCCGCTGAAGCTCTCATGGCTGCCCTCCTCTCTATGCAGTCTCAGATGTGTTTATTTATGTTCACATTGACTCCTGAAGGCCCATCATAATGTCTGCCCTTCTCTGTAGAGCATGTCATTACTGTGTATATCTGTCACTCACAGGTAGCCATGAAAACTGTTCTAAATGCCCACACAGAGCAGGTTTATATTTTACAGCCCAAAAAAAGCAAAAAGACATTCCAAAAATTCCATAATTGCCTGCTAAGTGTACGCTGGTCTTCTAAGTGTATGCTGGTCTGCTAAGTGTACGCTGGTCTGTTAAGTGTACGCTGGTCTGCTAAGTGTACGCTGGTCTGCTAAGTGTACACTGGTCTGCTAAGTGTACGCTGGTCTGCTAAGTGTATGCTGGTCTGACTGATTCTGTCAGGCTTCTTTTCTCTCTTGCATGGTCATTGTGGCCTTTGCAGTCAGCTGGACCAGTGTGTGCTTTTTCTGTCTGTGTAATCTCTTGCCTGTTCTCTCTCTCTGTGTTGATGTCTGGTGGCTTTTTCATGGTCATGTATTTGCCCTGAGAAAAGCCACTGTGTTGTCCACCGCTGCTTGTCCGTGTCCCAGTCACGGAGCTGGCCTTCAGTCCGTGTCCCAGTCACGGAGCTGGTCTTCAGTCCGTGTCCCAGTCACGGAGCTGGTCTTCAGTCCGTGTCCCAGTCACGGAGCTGGTCTTCAGTCCGTGTCCCAGTCACGGAGCTGGTCTGCAGTCCGTGTCCCAGTCACGGAGCTGGCCTTCAGTCCGTGTCCCAGTCACGGAGCTGGTCTTCAGTCAGTGTCCCAGTCACGGAGCTGGCCTTCAGTCAGTGTCCCAGTCACGGAGCTGGCCTTCAGTCAGTGTCCCAGTCACGGAGCTGGTCTTCAGTCAGTGTCCCAGTCACGGAGCTGGCCTTCAGTCCGTGTCCCAGTCACGGAGCTGGCCTTCAGTCCGTGTCCCAGTCACGGAGCTGGTCCACAGTCCGTGTCCCAGTCACAGAGCTGGTCCGCAGTCCGTGTCCCAGTCACGGAGCTGGTCTGCAGTCTGTGTCCCAGTCACAGAGCTGGTCTGCAGTCTGTGTCCCAGCCACGGAGCTGGTCTTCAGTCTGTGTCCCAGTCACGGAGCTGGTCTTCAGTCCGCCCTACAGCCAAAACACCTCAATGCCTCCGCTCTCTTATTTTAGGCTCTTGACAGCAGTTGGCTTGCTCTTCCCCCCGGCCTGTGCCTTATTTGTCCTCTTTGTGTTACCGTAGTTGGCTTTGCTGGCTTTGCTTTCCCTGTAGCGTTTATGAGGCTGTTGCGGACTCAGCCCGTGACCTGGCTGTACCTCGGCTTCTCGTCAGAGCAGAGATTTCCCTGAGATTTCCCTGAGATTTCCCCGCTCACACGCGCCTCGTTTGGTTTTAATTTAAAAAGGCAGTCTCTCTCCCAGACAGCTTGGGAGGAGGCGTTTGATCACGTAGAGTTTTCAGCAGGGCATGAAAATTGCACAACTCCCACCCCCCCAGTCCCCCCTCCCCCCAAATAAAAAGCCATTAGTGCCCTTTCGTTTGATGCTGTTTTCCCTGTCAGTGAAACAAGATTGATGAAATGTTATGCTTGGCATTGATTCTGAGTGTGGATTTACTGCGCGGTGTTGAGAGAATGGCCTGTCAGAACCACTGAGTCTCTCTCTCTCTCTGCTCAGGCGTGCATATGGTTATAATTAGCGGTGAACAGCCCTACATTCACCAGTCAAGCTTAAATACCAGCAGCAAGCTTTGTATTAATATGTAAACATATACACAAGTGTGTGTGTGTGTGTGTGTCTGTGTGGATGCATATCATGTATATATACACAGACACACATGCACAGAGAGAGAGAGACAAACTATTTTTCTCCATCAAGGTGGTCAAACCCGCAGAATGTCCCAGAATATTCCCTGGTTAAATAATTTTATTAAATTTTAAAAGTGGAGAGTTTTAATGCTATTCCTGCTATCATTTTTGACAGAGATCTATCCTGTTTTCTGGTCAAAAATAGAAGCCCTGCATTCTATTTTTCTTGAAAAGCCTTGCGTTATTAGAATCTGCAAATTATGTGCTCAAAAGATCAGCAAATTATGGGCTAGCATAGTGAGGTCCTTCCAATATGAAGGTAAAGGGAGTAGACTGGTGATACGGTTGTGGTGTTGTAGCCGTTGCTGATGCTGGACTGCAGTGTTTTAGCTGCTTTTTTAGACTGTAGCGCATACATGCTTCCGAACGCTTGCTCGCAGCTTCCCTGCTCTGCAGTCTTGTGTTGTGTGTAGTGTTGCTCGATACTGTGATTGCTCATGTCGTTTAAGCATACTGTATTCTTCACAGTATGCTTTCTTTAGCGTGCAGAATGGGGTGTGGGCGCTACTTTCTCTGATGGCACTGAAGGGGGAATCACACCACACACCGTCAGCTTTTGGCAGGGTTTGCATGTTGACAGAATTTGGCGAATTTCATATGATTTGGAAAGGAAGCCAAATATAACTTCACAACCGAGAAGTGATGCAATTTTTTTTTTTAAACCTGCGCATAAGATAAATGCAATCAGGCTAATGTGTGTCATTAAAGTTCTATGTGATTTTTGTTTTGAGGATGTGAGAAGACCTGTGTCTGTTTGCTTGGGGTGAGCCGACTTCAAAGCGCTACTGTTGCTAATATTTCTTCTTTTTTTGGCGAAGACTGGAATCTGTCCCGGTGCTTAAGGAAATCTCTGAGACGGGCCTGGATAGAGCACTTTGTTCTTGTTTCAGTCTGAAACTGTTGATATAATCGTAGGATATATGCCACTTTTCAAGGTTATAACCCCCATCGTGTCAGTTTATACTTTTATGAAAGAAAAATTAACGGTTTGGATAGTCTGATATTTCCAAATTAAAACATTGGATCCTTCCAGGGGGAGGGAGAAAAACAAATAAGAAAAGATGTACTGGACATTTGTGCCCAGCCAGAGACCAATAAGAGAGCACATTTATTTAAGCATTTATCTTAAATCAGAGCATGTTCTCAAATCAGATTATGGGTATATACTGTATGTACACATTTGTTTGGAGATGGTTTCTCTTGAAATTGTACAAAAAGTACACACAAACGGGGATAATTTCCATTGGTCTATCTTTTGCTCACATCTTTCAGAACAGATCAAAGCTGTGCTTGCTGTATGTTTGATTTACATGTCACTCAGTACTTCGATCATGTTAATAATCACTGGTTTGAGAATGGGCAGGGGAACATTACACAGGCAGGGTTTGAGAATGGGCAGGGGAACATTACACAGGCAGGGTTTGAGAATGGGCAGTGGAACATTACACAGGCAGGGTTTGAGAATGGACAGTGGAACATTACACAGGCAGGGTTTGAGAATGGGCAGGGGAACATTACACAGGCAGGGTTTGAGAATGGACAGTGGAACATTACACAGGCAGGGTTTGAGAATGGACAGTGGAACATTACACAGGCAGGGTTTGAGAATGGGCAGTGGAACATTACATAGGCAGGGTTTGAGAATGGGCAGTGGAACATTACACAGGCAGGGTTTGAGAATGGGCAGTGGATCATTACACAGGCAGGGTTTGAGAATGGGCAGTGGAACATTACATAGGCAGGGTTTGAGAATGGGCAGTGGAACATTACATAGGCAGGGTTTGAGAATGGGCAGTGGAACATTACATAGGCAGGGTTTGAGAATGGGCAGTGGAACATTACATAGGCAGGGTTTGAGAATGGGCAGTGGAACATTACACAGGCAGGGTTTGAGAATGGGCAGTGGAACATTACATAGGCAGGGTTTGAGAATGGGCAGTGGAACATTACATAGGCAGGGTTTGAGAATGAGCAGTGGAACATTACACAGGCAGGGTTTGAGAATGGGCAGTGGAACATTACACAGGCAGGGTTTGAGAATGGGCAGTGGAACATTACACAGGCAGGGTTTGAGAATGGGCAGTGGAACATTACACAGGCATGGAAGTGGAATGACTAGGCAGCTGCTGACCCAAGCACTTTTCGCGGATGAGCAGTGTGATGCTGTTCTGTCGTGACTTGTACTTTCTTTAAGGGTAAGCATATTTTTATTGTCTTCTTATGTTACTCTCTTAAGAATAGGCTTCTCTTTTTCCAGGCATATTGTGGTCTGTGGTCATATAACGCTCGAAAGTGTATCCAACTTCCTGAAAGACTTCCTCCACAAGGACAGGGATGATGTCAATGTAGAAATTGTTTTTCTCCATAAGTAAGTAACACACATATTCACTGTGCACAAGTTCAAATGTTGGAAACAAAGTGGATTCCTTTTTTTAAGTAATAATAAAAAGAGGTGAACTGATTGTCTACATTACATAACGTATTAGTAGGCTAAGCCCCATTAATAAAGGCTTATGCCAACTGGTATCTCACCATCCATATCCTAAGTCATTTTTTTAGATGCATGATGACATGGCATACACTACATGATCAAAAGTATCTGGACACCCTATTGTCTGGGGCTGTTTTTCATGGTTTTGGCTACGCCCCTTCGTTTCTTAGACGATTCTGTGCTTCCCAAACAGTTTGGGGAAGGCCTTTTTCTGTTTCAGCATGACAATCCTCCCAGGCACATGGCGAGGTCCATATAGAAATGGTTTTGTGGATAACCGTGTGGAAGAATTTGACAGACCTGCACAAATGCTCCTGATAACTAATATAAAGCCTTCCCTGAAGAGTGGAGATTGTTACAGCAGCAAAGGGTGGACAAACTACATATTAATTCCCAATATTTTGGATGAGATGTTGAGTGTCAGGTGTCCACATACTTTTGGCCATGTAGTGTACCTTATGATAGTCAATGGTGGTTGGCATACTTGTTTATTAATGATTATGAAATTCTTATGAATGTCTCATGTAGTTAATGTCGATTTTATAGTTATTGTAAAGCAGTATTCACTGAATTTAAGACTCTTTAATGTCCTCTGTTCTTATTAGCAATAGTTTTTATATCAGAGATCTAGAGTCCAAATCAGAAGCAGCCTGAAAGTATAGTCTGTCTGAACTAATGTGCTTATAAGACCTGTAATAACTCCCCGTTTTTTCTGCTGCAGTATCTGTAGTAACTCTGTTCTTTCTGCTGCAGTATCTGTAGTAACTCTGTTCTTTCTGCTGCAGTATCTGTAGTAACTCTGTTCTTTCTGCTGCAGTATTTCCCCTAATCTTGAGCTGGAAGCCTTATTTAAGCGCCACTTCACTCAGGTGGAATTTTACCAGGGATCTGTTCTCAATCCGCACGATCTGGCCAGAGTGAAGGTAACCAGCTTTATGTCCTCTTCATGCACCACATTAAACATTACACAGCTATTAAAGATAAAGTTAAAGCTGTTTATGAAGAGTCTCACAAATTAGCCTCATAAGGCCTCATAAGGACATCTTAATAACCGCAACATAAATATTCAGATGTTTTATAACTGACAGTTCCATGATATGCTGGATCAAAATGTCACAATCATTTCACTCATGATATACGTGATGCATATGACACATATGCCAGCATCTGCTTCTGTGTGAACTAGAGGTATGTTCCCACTGGTGCAACTCATTGTCAAATTATGTATTTTTTTGAAATCAACAATAATATTTTACCAAATCAATATCAATATTCCACTATTATGTCTGTTCCTGACCCAGCTGACCATTCATATGCTACAAATATTATTCCAAACAGTAACAGCATTTATATCTGAGTCAGTTTTGTGTGTGTGGTGCTTGTTGTGCAGATACACAGTAATGCTGACTTTCTGTTGGATCCTCTGTGTAGATTGAATCTGCTGATGCCTGTCTGATCCTGGCTAATAAATACTGTCCAGATCCTGATGCTGAAGATGCCTCCAATATCATGAGGTGAGAAGACGGCACTGCACCTATTTAAAATGGCACTGAGCTTATGAGGCATTTATAGACACACTGGGCTTATGAAGTCAGAAAACAAACAAAAAAACTACACTGCTGTTATGAAGCATGTATAACTACACTGAGCTTATGAAGCATTTATAACTACACTGAGCTTATGAAGCATGTATAACTACACTGAGCTTATGAAGCATTTATAACTACACTGAGCTTACGAGGCATTTAAAATGGCAGTGCTCTTATGAAGCATTTATAACTACACTGATTATGTAAGTGAGTGAGAACAAAAGTACAGTGTTTGTGGGGTGTTTTAACTACAGTGGTCTTAAGCTGGTCTATTGAAGCTACAGGGGATTTTTCTCTGTGAAGCAGACTTACTCTGAAGACCATCTCTTGAGTAAAACCCACTGATGCCTGTCTCTGATTTCATAGGGTCATCTCCATCAAGAATTATCATCCAAAGATACGAATTATCACTCAGATGTTACAGTACCACAATAAGGTAGGAGGGGAAATCCCGCTTCTTAATACTTCACTCTAGTGTAGTTATTAAAGGCAATGAGTGATTTATTCTTTGAATTGTAGTTTGAATGTAATGTTTAAGATTATTGGTACTGTTACGTCATCTCAGAAGTAATTTCAGAGTAATCAAGTTTGTTTATTTGACATCCTCTAGTATCACACAGGTAAATGCTTGTGACGTGCTTACAGTAAGTGTTAGCTGAGTCGGAAGCCTTATATAAAAACATTTCAAATGTTTTTTCCCCTCTGTGTTATTCATGTTAGTTGTACTACCAATAATGGTTATTCTCCAGACTTGAGACGCTGCAGTTTATGGACTTGTTTGAAATCTTTTTGGAAGTTGGGATAGGAAGTTAGCATGTCTTTCCCTCCCCCCCACCCCCCCACTACCCAAAGAGCTTGGAATGGGGGTTGTTGACAGTAGGCTTAGGGAACGCTGTTCCATTAGAGACAGGTGTAACCTGCTCTGCGCTGTGACGCTAGGCCCATCTGCTGAACATTCCGAGCTGGAACTGGAAGGAGGGGGACGATGCCATCTGCCTGGCCGAGCTGAAGGCTGGGTTCATCGCACAGAGCTGCCTGGCCCAGGGCCTCTCCACCATGCTGGCCAACCTCTTCTCCATGAGGTCCTACATCAAGGTGAGCTCATCCTCAGTGCACAACCTCTTCTCCATGAGGTCCTACATCAAGGCGAGGTCATCCTCAGTGCACAACCTCTTCTCTATGAGGTCCTACATCAAGGCGAGGTCATCCTCAGCGCACAACCTCTTCTCTATGAGGTCCTACATCAAGGCGAGGTCATCCTCAGTGCACAACCTCTTCTCTATGAGGTCCTACATCAAGGCGAGGTCATCCTCAGTGCACACTGGGCCCTGGGGCCCACCGAGCCGTGGGGTCTGCCCAACTCTGGTTCCTCACTTGGACGATTCCATCACTCATTAATCACCTGCCTTAACCTGTCAATGTTCAATCAAGAGCCTGTTCGGCGTGCTGTTCCTCAGTAAATCATCCTCCGGGCTCACAGTCCTGTTTTGGCCACATCCCTCGTTGCATGGCAATGGCTCTGTCATTGTTAAAAAGTCATTTATATGCTCTATATTGGGTTTGCTTTTGTCTTTCATTGCTCTGATACAGCAGGTTGAACCATGTGTCCGAATATAAATCAGACCCCATCTGTAATGAAGATTATTTTGGTGTTGTAGTCATCTGAAGTAAAGTTGCCTGTGGAAATGCTTTTTCTTATCAGTATGAATGATGGTTCTGGAGAATTGTGTGCTTAATTGGTGCCAAAGTAAATGAATGTCCACACTGTAGTATACACACCAGGGGAGGCTTCTGAATTACAGAAGTTTGCAGTGTTATCATCTTTTCACCACATTATTGCTTTCACAGCAAAATGCAACCAAGTAGGAACACAGCAGCTAGACAATAACACGCATGATTAGACAATGACATGAAACTTAATGCACCATTGTGGTTGTATGCCTTGGTTATATATCTTGGTTATGATATTTGGTTATTTTTCTTGGTTATTTCTCCTGCTTACATCTTTGTTATAGTACTTTGCTGAAGCTGCTGTTTATAAAGAAAAGGCTTGTGCTTTTCAACCCTGGAATTGAGGGCAACCAAAATATAATAATAAAGATGATAAAAGCAGTAGCCCTGAATGCTTTGGTTTTAAATGCACTATTTATGAAGAGTTCAGATAAAGACTCCACCGTAAGGAAGTGGAGGATTTCAGCATTTTCTTAATCATTGATGGGCTTTGCCGTTAGTCTGAAAACTTCAGATTATACAAACTGTGGTGGTTATTTTATTTGAGTTCAGTATTATTATGCTGTAAATTCAGGAGTCAGCACAGTGGGTTGTGCTGGGAAGCTGAAAGGTTTATTTGGGCCCTATTACATTTCCAAGCTAATGGTCAAAGGCAGCAGTGCAAACTGTGCTACAAGTGTGAATATTTTTAACACCATATAAAATGACCTTTCTTTGTATGTAGCACCATGATGACTGAATCAAAATGCAGGCCCCATATATTGATGTATAATTACAGTCCAGTGAATGTCTGTGTTGGTCTTGTGAAGTGCCAAGGTCAAAAACTCAAGGAAAAAAAACAAAGAAAGAAAAAATGAAAGCCAGATAAATCCAAAAGGACATAAACCCGTCAGCATTTACTGTAAACTGCTGTTTGAAAATATTTCAGAAAGGTTTAGGCCCTGGTCAGCTTAACCCTCCTGGTCAGCTTAACCCTCCTGGTCAATTAACCCTCCTGGTCAGCTTAACCCTCCTGGTCAGCTTAACCCAATTTAAAGTCTTCGGCTCATTACACACGAGTTTGCAGTGCTGTGAATTGTGCAGACTGAAAGCTCAATCTGTAATTTAAGACAAACACAGAAAACCAACATGTTTTATTTGACGTGTACCATTTTCGGTTTTTACGAGATAATGGGCACGTATGGAATCTTTTATTTAACTTTTGGCCACTAATAAGGCAGATTGACTCGAGCCAAGATGAATTATAACATGCGATTAATATAGGGAAAATTTTGACCATGGGACAGGTTAAAGGGCACCCCTACATGCATTGATGATGATTAAATATATCCTATAATTATGACTTCTCTTCCCAAAGTCTTGGCACTTCCTCGAATATGGAGATGGACAGACACCCGCAGTAGATGTTCTTACTTTTCAGGACTTTCATAATTGAGATACTATTTTGGATCCAGTAAAATGCAGTCTGTCATCGCAAGGCTCAATTTAGATGCGGCTATGATACTGCACTGTCAAAACTGTGACCAATGTGTCCTTCCATAGTGGGGTGATTAAAAATAATGGCCAGGTCAAATACGCAGAAGTAGTACTTTTATTTTTAAATCGACCTAAAAACAGGATCATACACTTACGAAATATCAGAAGGAAGGATTAAACTCAAAGCTCTTGGAGTGAAGTTCTGGTAGTCGTCGTAACATGTTTGATTTCTTCCGACACACATCCTTATATACCTGGGCTGTCTAATAACAAACATATGCAGCAACATGTATCAGTCCTAAAAAATTATTATCTTAACACATACTGTATAATTTAATATATTCAAGAAACTATTTCCATACCATGGGTTTTATGTCATTTTGGAATGCAATAATTGAATGTGATGTATTTGGCCATTTTTAGACTGTCTGTGCCCTAATTTACATAACGTGAAGCATTTACAGGTTTTACCAGCTGAAAGTGTGACCTGTTTCAGTTTGCATTTTTGCCTGAGTGATAATGAAGATCTTGCAATTGAAGGTGTAGCTGTGTGAGCTACTTCTGGCTTCCTGTCCTGAGTCTGTTTTTAGTAGGTAGTTTAAAGTTTGTTATCTGAGGTTTGACTGTATTAACTGTATCATCTAATGTAATATCAACTAAATGTTTAAGGCCATTATGCACTAGTAATATGTAGTGAAGTACTACACCATTTTGAGCGATAGTACTGCCATTTTACAGAATCGATCATGATATCTGCAGATCATTGGTGCTGTGTGTATTTCACAGTGCATGTTGATGCATCTATGTGTCTCCTGTGACTTATGAACTTGTTGGGAAGTATTGAGTTTTAAACCTTCTCTTTTCTAGATCGAAGAGGACACATGGCAGAAATATTATCTGGAAGGAGTAGCCAATGAAATGTACACAGAGTACCTGTCTAGTGCCTTCGTAGGCCTGTCGTTTCCTATGGTTTGTGAGTAAGTGCGCTGCCTTTATTCTCCATTTCATCCATGAGAATGACTGTGCTACAGTAGATCAGACTGTGTTTAGTAGAGTTACTATGTTTGAAGTTGCCCCTCATTTCTAATACTATCACTATGATTACACTTACGATTAATATACCCAGTGAAGTTTTTTGAGGTCAGAAGCTGGTGAAACTCGTTCAGGTTAGGACCCGGCTGCATTAGGTGAAAAGTGAAAGCTTTCCTGGCAGCTGGGATGCAGCCTGGCTATAAAATGAGAGCTCCGGGTGTGAACTGGGATAAAATGGGGTTAACCTAGCCTGTCTATGTCAGAACGTCTCCCAGCCTGTATTCCCACCCCTCTAGACGTCTACATTGCGGCTTTTTCTCACTGTATCTCTACCATTTCAGTGACTGTTTCTGTTCTCCTAGTACTGCAGCTGCTGGTTATGGTACTAGTACATTAGTTAATATGTTAATGGCAGTCAAATAGACTGTCTGTCAAATTTGACATTTTAAAGAGAAGTCAGGGTTCATTGGGCATTACAGAGCAATAATTAGCTCAGTGTTTGGTCTGACAACTGAACATAGTAAATTCAGCCTGTATTGTTTTATATTCATTCCAGTCCTATTTGCATTATTACAACAATGATTCAAATGTAATATTTATTTCAGTGGTGAATTACGTGGTCTTAATAATGATAAAGTGCACGTTCTGAGTGTTGTTTTAATGTGAATTACAGTTTTTAACCATGTTTGTGCCTCAGATTGTGCTATGTGAAGCTGAAGCTTTTGTTGATAGCCATTGAGTACAAGTCAGAACAAAGAGAAAGCAGGTGAGAACTGCCCTGGTCTTCCTTCTTAAAACTGTTCTTAAATTTCTCTCACTACGGAAAAATATTGATGGTAAAACTGTTCAGCAATCAAATCATTTGAATTTTGTGATTTTTTTCGTATTTCACATTTCTCAAGAATTATATTGTCTACATCATTCTCTAATTCTATTTTCTGTTTTTAAATAATATGATATGAATGATGCATATATTTTTTATTTTACCATTTTAGGAAATTTCTAAACTGTTTTCTTCTGTCATAAATTTAATCTTGAATGAATTACAGTAAGTTGAAAGATTAGCTTAAATTCAAGACAACCGTTAAGGAACTGTTATCAGACTTAATGTGATTCCTTTCTAAAAACAATCCCAGTAAAAGACCTCCTGTGATCTGAATTTTAAAGTGTACGGCAGAGCTTGTTTTAACATGCAGTCCACCTTAAAGCAGACGATAACGACCAGCCTATAATCGCACGGAAACCCTGAGCGGCCGCCAGCTAACGACTGGCTAGCGGTATTTCCCAAAGTTCACTGCAACCCTATTTGTGGGCAGTCTGCTCCCTGGGCTCTATTTAACACAGTCAGCGAAGACAGATCATACAAATACACGTCCAATTTTCTGTAATTTATCAGCACAAACTTACACGGTGCTGTGGGTAGCATTTATCTCTGGGCTGAAGATGTGGCAAAGAGAAAGGTTCCACAGTCTCTTTAAAGGGATATTACACTTTGGTATAACACAATGTTGTGGAGCTAAAGCCCATTGTGCAATGCATTGCATTTGCATTGCGTGAATACAGGTGACATCAGCTGTGCCTGTCGACCGTTCCTCCCGGTTTTCAGGTTCCCAATTCACTCCCGTTCCTTTTCATGTCCTCGCCAAGGTTAATCGTTCAGGACGGGCACAGCTGAAGTCACCAGTATTCACGCGATGCAAATACAATGGGGTAAGCTCCACCAAATTAATTGCGTTATACCAAAGTGAAATATCCCTTTAACAAGACTGTGGAACCTTTCTCTTTTATAACCCTTAGGAAAGTCGATTTGTTTCAACGCGCCCGTTTCAGGAGTTCTGGCCTCTCCTCACCCCAGTGATTTTGACCTGCTCTGCGTCGTCTTAGAAACAGAGTCCCAGGAGTTACGCTGTCCTCAGTAATAGTGTTCCTGTGGCATTTTGTTGACTACATATTGAACCATGATAACTATTAACATGAAGTACTGTGTCTCAGCAACCTCCAGCTGCTACACCCCCTCTCATCGCGCGTGTGCGGTCTCTGTGTAGAGCTCCTGTCGGAATGCAGCTGTTCTGTTGCCATGGTATCTGCGGAGGGTTCTGAGTGTGTGTCGCACAGATTGGGAATGTCAGTCTCTGCCTGTATTCCTCCTGTGGTGTCGTCCCTGATTGGCTGATGTTGTGAGAGGACCTGGGTCCCGCTCATCATTCAGAGCTCCATTCTGTCACTGTGCTGTGGGATGTGTGTCAAGCACACTGACACCTCGTAGGGCTAATGCCGCTGTTTTGGGTTTTATTTATTTATTCATTTATTTACAGTTTATCATAAAGAATAACATTCTTTTTGCAATTCAGGCATTTTTCAATTCAGAATTTACAAACACTGTGCATGCTAAAATCATCCCATTTTCCATTTTATTAAATATATCTTGCATATGCATGATCTTTTAATAGTCATTAACAGACACATGCATATGTACAGTATATCCATGACCCAAACACCACCTTTTATTTTCACTATTTATTTCACTATCTCTACAACCTTTTTTCTCTAGCTTTTTCCATTTTAACTCCTTCACTGCCAATTTACTTCTGGAAATTATTTACTGACATTTTTTGTAGGGGAGGGTGGGGACTGCATATTTAAACATTTCATAATGTGTCACAAACTGAAGTGCCTTTTCCACTCCCTTAAATTAAATGGAGCAAAACTGAGCTGTAATTGTTGGGCGCAACTATTATACATTTTCTTCTGTTTTACATTTTTCTTAAGTAAGAATGGACACCATTACACCATACTGAAAAGGTTTAAATGGTTGTGATTGGTGGGAGTAGTAATTTCCTTTTCTTCCTTGGTTTCCTGTAAAATGGCTGTTATTTTAATGATGTAATTTCCTGCTAGCTGCCTTATTGTCTTATTTGGGAGGGACAGTGGCCCCCTTATTCTGCTTCAGTGGGACAGGGTGTATTCCTGCCTCTTGCCCAATGCATGCTGGGATAGACCTTTGCAACCCTGCCCAGGAATAAGTGGCTTAGATAATGGATGGATGCAGGGATATTATTTTTGTGGTTTTGTCAGTTAGTGCCTTTGCACGGCGAGGGTGCACAAAGTTGGCGGATCACTTCAATCAATCAATCAATCAATCAATCAATTTTTATTTGAATAGCGCTTTGTCACAAAGGAGCTTTACAGAGAACCGGCCCCCAAAGAGTAAGCCACTTCAGGTCTGTTTATATCACATCACACAGCTTATCAGAGCAGAGACTACCCCCCTTTGAGCCATTATTTAGCTTGCTGATGTCCCTGATGGTCACAAATGTACTGCCTTGTGTGGCTTCTAAATTACAAATGTAACAGCAAAGTTACAGGACAAACGAGAGTGAAAATCCTGACCTCACTTCACGGGCCTGGCCTGAAACAAAGAACACTGGAGCACACTTTGCCCAGGACAAGAACACTGGAGCACACTTTGCCCAGGGCAAGAACACTGGAGCACACTTTGCCCAGGGCGAAAGGCACTGTTTAATCAACAGGGTTGGACAACTTCAGTGGGGAAATTATTATTATAATTTTTTTAAATTAATGCCATTGTTTGGTCAAAACTACCATAGGCACTTCTCTGACACTTATAAAATGTCTCCTCTTACTTTATGTTCATAATCTCATGCAAGTGTTTGATTTTGGATTTTTTTGTTTCTTGTTGTTCACAGAAGCCGAAAGCGGTATGCCTTCTTCATTGTCTTACCTACAGAGCTCAGATCCATCCTCACTGCTTTAGATCCTCCGGGCCTAAATGACAGGATAATCACCCCTGACTACTCACCCCTGACCCCTCACCCCTGATCCCTCTCTCATTTATCTTTACAAATAGGCCTAATGCACTAACTTCTTTGCAGGCAGAGAGAGTAGTATATTTTTACTCTTGTCTTTGGTGCTTGCCGTTGGTACACCCAGGCTGATAGGCCTCTCCATGTTGACTTCCTGTTTGGTTTGTCACCCTCTGTCTGCCTTATTTACTTATTTATTTCTCTCTTGGTTTTTCTCCAGTGTCCGTCAGCTGTTAATGTGTGCATTTCTTTGTCCAGACTAATTTTTTTGTTTCCTTCCTGGTGTTGCTGTTTGTCTTCTTTTCGCAATCAAAAAAAGTACTTCATGTTCTTATAGTTTCATTTCACATATCGAAGCCAAGAAAATTAAATAATCTTTACTATTTGTTTCTTTCTTTTGTTTTCTTGTAAACATGGACTCAGCAAGGATTGCTTATAATGGCAATTTTAATACATGTTCAGTGCCTCTGTTTTACTAATCCAGTACTCAAAATACAGAACTTCATCATCACTAAAATGGCAAACCTTTGTTCGCATATTTCCTTTCAGTATTTCATGCTTTTTACGTTACCTTCTCATGCTTCTCATGTTAAACATTTCTGCACTAAATGATGTTAAGAATGTGAACAACACATTTTTGGATACTTTTATATTATCCAAATTTGCTAAATAGTTAAATTTAACACAATACAATTTGTAAAAGTTTCATTCCTGCTCTCCATAACTTATTTTCATACCACGTGCGTGTGTGTTCACAACACACTCTCTCACTCTGTACCCTTAGTGCTTGTGTGTCTTTGAGTAGATGTTTCTTAAAGTGAGGTCACTTCCTGTCAGTTTGGTGTTTAATGATCCAACTGCAGAGAAGTTACTGCAACAGTTAGCATCTACGTAATCTGCTGTGGTTTCCACTCGTTTATTTATTGTTTTCTCACTTGGTAACAGCATGTTTGAATGTACAGTCGTTTGAAATGTGTGAAGTGTGTCTTGTTTCCCACAATTTGAGGTTCTGATAATGACTGGCTTTGCAACTAGTGTAAATTAGAATCCGTTTTCTGTTGTTGAAATTAGTAACACGATCAAGCAACACGTGTACATGCTGACTGTGTCTGGTCTGGTAATCTGTAAAGCGGTGGATATCTCAGATGTGGGGAGCAAGCGTTTGTCTCTGGTGTTTGTAGTGTTTTTGGGGATTTTCTCTCTTATTTTATGGCATGCCTGTTGTGTGACTCCCTTGGTGCTCGCAGGGCCATTCGCACTACTCCAAAGCTTTAAACTCTTAATGATAACCAAATGAAATCAGTAAGGGATTTAAGACACAGGCTTCTTTTAATATTTACATCACCAAAATATATTTTAAATTGATCATTGATTTCTTTAGTTCTTCTGTTTGGCTATCTTTTGCGGCTGAAATCTTTGCGGTGGATTGAATTGCCCTAGGGTCGTAGTTTGGTGGCGATGTTTGTGGATCTGTGTAGAGCCCAGCGGAAAGGCCCAGGAAGTGATCAGATAGTGGGAATGTCAGCCAGTTTATTTTGGCTATCGAGGTGTTTGCACAAGCCAATATGCAGTACAGTATTAGAAATGATTGTTGAGATGCTCACTAATGTAGTCATCTTGGCTGATGAGTTATTTTATTTTTTTACATGAGCCTGTATAGGGATGCAAGCAGGGATTTCGGGCTCCATTAAAAGATCTCACATTGGCCCCTACCACCCCAGGAAAGCCCCAGTCAGGGCTCTTGGTGTGACCCCCCTCCCCACGTGTGTGCTTCAGCTCATGCCGCAGTACCAGGCCTCCTCCTCTGGGCTCTCTCAGTACAGACACAGACGTGGAAGATTGTCTGCTCAGTGTCTCAGTCTCTGTCGTTTACGATCATTGATGATTCCTATTAACAGGCAACCATTAATGAGAATGTGTGTGTTGTCCCGTCTCAGTCTAATTAATGGGGAATGATACAGTTTCTCAGTATGCGCTCTTATTCCTTTTCGCAGGTAATGAATAATCTAATGATTTGGCTTGCAGAGGCTCCCTTTCGGGTTCCTTTGTGCCATAATGGGAGTTTCTTATAAGGATTCAGAGGACTAGTAATATAACGGTGATATTTTCTGCGATAGCTAACCACTGTTTCTAATGAAGGGAATGCTATAACTGTACCTTAACTCAAAATTGTGGTAAGCGTCCACATACAAATAAACAAATCACCTTATTTGTCTTAAGATGAACCCTTGTTCCTACATCTAAAGGTACTTTGTGTAGTCTAGCATTCCTCATCTGGCTTTTCAAAGGCTTTTTGACCGTTCTCAAATTTCACTAGTCATTATAAAATAGTCATTAGATGTCTGTTCATTCCTTGGCATTTTCATACTTAAAGTGTAAGTAGAGTATCAGCATTCTATAACTGTCTGATCCAATTGTGTATTCAAGAGCAGTGACTGAAAGTACTTTGTCACAGCAATTTTAATTCTCTTTTCAGATAATTAAAATTTCCAGTCCTGCACCTGTGTATTTTGTTTGTATGTGTCTAGCCTGCATACCAGTTTACACGTAACGGTTTTGTGGTGGTACTAACAGTTTCATACCAATAACACCTCACAGCCTTAATGTGCTACAGTATCTTAGTCATCAGTCTCCTTACAGCAAACAAAAGGACAAGAAATCTTTCACTAAATTTTTTATCTCCGGATAAAGGTTTTATATATTTGTTTGTACCATTCCTCTTGATTAGCGTGTTTGGATGTTAGTGATTAATTGCCAAAGCTAATGACTAATTTCTGTGTGTTACATCAGTATTCTTATCAACCCTGGGAACCACGTAAAGATGCAGGAAGGGACCTTAGGATTCTTCATCGCCAGCGATGCCAAAGAAGTAAAGAGGTAAATCTGCCTCCATCTAACATTTTATATCAAATAACCAACCACTGACATATTAATTTTTCTTTTTATTTGCCATATGGAACTTCTGAATATTGAGTATAAGAACTATCAGTACATTTTAGGTAATAACAGTACACTAATGCTGGCCATAATGTAGTGCATATATTCTCTGTTTGTAGAGAATCCAGTAAAGATGATTAAGGTGTTGCAGATGAATCCAGGAGGGTTGTTTATTCTGCTCCACACACAGTATACCTGGGAGAAATCACAAATGTGCCACATAACTAATGAATACCTTATCAGCCTAACACCACAGTGGCTAAACGTTTGTGTCTCATTACGTTTGTGGGAAGTCTGGACATTGTTGTTTTTTCCTGTCATGATTCTCCTTAGGGCATTTTTCTACTGCAAAGCGTGTCATGATGACATCACAGACCCCAAAAGGATCAAAAAGTGTGGCTGCAAGCGGCGTAAGTGTGTCTCCGTTCCTGTGCTGGCGGTCGTCATGGCCGCCCTGTTTGTGATCGCTTCATTTCAGCAGCAGCCTGTGTGGAATATTTCAGCAGTTACAGAACATGTGAAACTTGCATTTAAACGTACATGAATAATTTGTCTAAAAAAAAAAATGTGAATGTTTATTTCTGGGGAATGTGTTTTATTTTGCCTTTTTCGAGTTTTAAATCTTCACAGATGTTAGTTGGAAGTGTTTGGTTCAGTTGATCTGTAATATGCTTGACTGTGTGAGAGCATGCTAGGACATGTATGTCACCTAGCAGAGGATGTCATGCACATTTTTTATTTTATTTTTTCTTGTGGTTTCCCTTACAGGAATGCAATGGCTAAATTTTGTAAATACACAGACTTTTGTAAAAATCAAAGGATACAGATTGAGCAGGAGTAAAAATATATATTTTTTCATAAGGATTGTAGTGAAGGGTTTGGAAATGGCCAGAATACTGATAAGGAATGACTTTAAAGGGATAGTTTACTTTTGTGTGCACTTTCTTGGTGCATGTTTTTTTTTTATTGTTCTGACAGTTTGTCTGTGTGATGAAGGTTGTTTTAGGTATTTACAGAAGTTTCTAGCATCCTGCTGGCTTTGCAGTGGCTTGTATTGGGCATTTGGGGGTTTGCGGTTCAAAGCCAGAAAATACACAGCAGACTCCGGTGCAGCTTGTACTGCAGCATTATGGCTCCAGAGATTGTTTGTGTGAATATTACCCGATTATTCTTCAGAAATTATGTTCAATCTTATTTTCAGCTGGAACTGCTTCCTGTGGTACATGCAACCTGAGACCACTGCCCTCAAGGAAAGAAGTACCGACACAATATAAAAACTGATATTTATGATTATAATTGTGAACAAATTGTTATAAAATTGATCTGTTCCTATGTAGGGCGTCTGGAAACATAACGTCCCTGTACAAGCTGCTTTCAAAACCCCAAATGCCCCTGTACCCACCACTGTAAATCATCAGAAACTTCTGGGAATTTCTAAAATGTCCTTCCTTGCACATCCCAACTGTACAGAGCAATCGAAAACATGCCAACAAAACTGAAATAATGTTGTTTTTTTTTTAAAAAAAGCCAGAAAGTGAGCTGTCCCTTTAAGAGGCAGCCGCTCGCTAACGATGCAGTGTCACATGATATAGAGCCGGACTGACGTGATTGGCAGCTCTTCAGGACAGCACTGTCAGTTTGTGTGAATATGGCGGGAATGGGCGAAGCTCCGCCTCTCGGAGTAATTGGGTCACAGGTCAAGCACCCCGCTGGCCTGTGCCCTCTGCACTGCCACCCACATCACCACCAGGCCCACTAGAGTTGGATTTGCTGGTTCAGTGCTAAAGTCGTTGCAGTGCATTTAGACACATTCCAGGCAGTGCAGATGCATTAATTACTTATTGAGCCAGTTTCACAGACACAGATTGAGCCCAGTCTTGGACTAAATTCAGTTCTGAGTGGAGATTCACCATACAGAACTGAATTTAGTCCAGGACTAAGCTTAACCAGTGTCTGTGAGACCAGCCCACAGTATAGTCATTTTGATCATTTTTTGATGGGAGAAAGAGCTGCTGATGGAGGTGCTCTGGTTTTAACTGGATCATAATTACTCCTAAATAACAGCTAGAGGTAGAGTACAGGCTTAATAGTTCTGACCTGGAGTTCAGATGTGGAACTGGTAAAATGGGGTGAGATTAGTAATCAGCAGTTGATGAAACAAAGCTGAAAATTAGCATGTGAGATCAGTTTTTCAGCGTTTATGAAAAGACAGACATGTTTTCTTTTCTATAAGAGGTAGTAACACCAGAACTCCAGTGTGACATTGTGGTTACCTGACCTAAACAAACACTTGTCCAAACCAGTTAACCACGAAATGAATGATTTAAAAAAAAATGTATCAGTAAAGTTCAAGGACAATTACTTTAAGAGCTTTATGCAGACAATTTGCAGAACTACAGAATTTCAAGCATTGCTCATAAGAAACCTCTGGCATGTGAATTTTTTGTGAAATATAAAATTCATATGCCGGAGGTTTCTTAATGCCACGTTATATTGGTTTTATTTATTTATTTTTTTTTTTTTACTGTGATCTGTTTCTTAACCCCAAATTTATGCTTTGATTTTAAGTAATGTTAATGTCATTGGTGATGTCTGCAAAGATGTGGATGGTCTTGCAAAGAGATGTCAGTTCCATTACTGCTCTGGAAAATCTGTTTCCTCCTTTTCTTGTGACCGTTGACGTACTTTTGATGTTTTGATTTGTTTTGTTTTTGTCCTCGCTGCCTTGGAATTCTCCACTATGTTTTAACTTCTGACTGGTAGTGATATATTGTGAGTAAAAGCAGGTTCCCCTTTGACCAGAGTACAGTGCTCCACTGTCTTTCCTCCACAGATAGCTTCTGTAAATGTTGCATGTACCAGTGTACTGTAGCCTCTGCATCCTCACCCCTCATCTCTACCCTGTCTTCAGATCAGAAAGATTCAGGCTTAATTATGAGAACAGATTAAGTAACATTGTGTATATTAGAAGGAACATTAGTCACATATAAGTCAGTTTTATTTTTAATTAGATTGCAGACACGCCCCCCAGCTGTGCTTCTTTCAAAGGGAAGCCTGAAAGTGATTATAGAAGCCCCCATTATACCCGCTGCCCCAGAGCACCATGGGAAGGATATCAGAACAGAACGTGGCGACAGTGTTGAGATGTGCAGCTCAGCTTCGGGAGCGTTCGTGTCGGGTTCGACTGAACAGAGGAGAAGAGAAAACGCGACTCCAGCCCCTTAAATCCACCGGCCTGTCGTCTGAGCTCATTTCACCAGCTGCTGTCCTTTCGCAACGGAGAAAAAAAAACGTTCTGTGGGAAGTTCATCAGATTTTCAGCCGTTAATGCGCGATGCCGTCGCCACACAATCAGCCAGTCTTGTGTTCCCTTCCGCCTCGCGCCTCTCCCCGCCCGGGTCACCGCGCCGAGCTTCTCCTCTGTACGCGCGTGTCTCCCGCACTCCGCAAATTTAAATGACCCCGTCTCCGTTTCAGTTCCCGATCGTACCCGAGCCCTTTTTACTCGCTGCCTGTAAGTTTATTCCTGTGAAGCTCACCGTGTCACGGCTGAACGCACACAGCTGTGCGGTGACGTGCCACTAGATGTCCTCATAGCTCTGTTGCTGTTGTGTGAAATCCGAAATGCGCACTGATCTCCTCAGATACCTCCACGCAGTAATGCCACCAGCAGAACGTTATTTAATGTGTTAATGTAGCTACTCAGAGTGCGTCAACTTTAGAAATATTCTTAACTACAGAAGGACTTTTACGTTTATTTGGGTCCGTTTTCGTTTTTATGTGGGTGATTTTGATTTGTAGACTTTTTTCTGGTTATTATGCAAGACTACATGGCATTTACATTAAGCGTTAACGTTAAGTCTGAAAACATGTAATTTATATGTCAGCTAGACCGGGTCCAAGCTGGTCCAAAGATGTGTGTGTTGGGTGTTTGCGTAAGTGTAACTAAGTGTAAAACTATCACGAAATACGCAATCTGGATTTATCTAATTTTAAAAAGCATAGCTTTATTTAATATAATGTTTATTTGTGGTGCCATTAATGACCTTTTGTACTGTAATTACAAATGGGGAAGAGTGATACAGTACAGTGTATTTAAATTATTTTGTGAAAGTGAAAGCAGATCATTCAGTATACAGTAGTATGGGCCTACTTTGTTATTTGCTCTTTGTTATGTGGGACATCTGGATTTACAAAAGCATAACTCTGTCAGGATCAACTGTCCTTAAGTATTTTACAATAGTCAAGGTCCAAGTTTTCTTTCTGTTTGAAACACGTCAGAATATTTCCCATTACTTTATTAGTACATTATGTGAATTGTGGCCTTGTTGAGGAAACGGAACGTCAGTTTGATTGCGTTTGATCCTGGTTTCCCTACTTTGTACTTCTTTTGGGGGATCATTTTTGACAGGTTGATTAGTTGTACTTTGCCGAAGTGGCGTGGTCTCATGTTTGGTCAGTCGATGTTTCTGCTGATGGCATTCCTGCTGGATAAGCTTACGCTTTGCCCCGAGGGCTCAGTGCAGTGGTATGACATCATTTAAATCACGTCCAATCACTCGGTCTCGTGCTTCATTTCCCTTTGTGTTTTTCGGACTAACACTGCGAACATGCTGCACTCCTAACCAATGCAGATTAGTTACTGCAGTAGTCAGTGCAGCATGATCTCTTGCCGTTCATGTCTGATTGCTTACGCTGTCTGATCCCCAGAACAGTTTGATTTGTTTCTTTTGTCATTAAGAATCGATCTGCCTTTCTGCATGCCGATAGCCGCCAGTCCCAGCTATTATGCATGGTTTTCTATAAACAACAGTCCCAGAGGTCTTTGTTTTGGAGCCATTTTTCTCGAAGCCCTTTCTCTCCAGAGCGGGGCACTTAAATTGTCCACTTAATTTGGGTTCATTTTTACAAATAGCATTTAGAAAAGCCCGCGGTCTCCCCAGATTGCATTTCTTAAACGTGCCAGACTCCATTACAGCTGGCTTGCAAAGTGCCACTGGGCCTGGGACTGTTACCCCCCACCGCCCCCACCACCCCCCCCACTGCCCCCACCCCCCACCGCCCCCACCAGCATGGCGGAAATCGGCGGCTGTGCTGTTTCACTGCAAGCCCCCCCCCCCCCCCCCCCCGGCTCTGAGAAGCGCACTGACACCTGCTCGTCTACACCAGTAAACCCTCTACACCTGAGACTATACCAGTACACCCCCTACACACCTGAGACTATACCAGTACACCCCCTACACACCTGAGACTATACCAATACACCATCTACACCTGAGACTATACCAGTACACCCCCTCTACACCTGAGACTGCACACCTGAGACTATACCAGTACACCCCCTACACACCTGAGACTACACCAGTACACCCCCTACACACCTGATACTACACCAGTACACCCCTACACACCTGAGACTACAGCAGTACACCGTCTACACCTGAGACTACACCAGTACACTGTCTACACCTGAGACTATACCAGTACACCCCCTACACACCTGGTACCACACCAGTACACCCCTACACACCTGAGACTACACCAGTACACCGTCTACACCTGAGACTATACCAGTACACCCCCTACACACCTGAGACTGCACACCTGAGACTATACCAGCACACCCCCTACACACCTGATACTATACCAGTACACCCCCTACACACCTGAGACTACACCAGTACACCCCCTACACACCTGATACTACACCAGTACACCCCTACACACCTGAGACTACACCAGTACACCGTCTACAGCTGAGACTATACCAGTACACAGTCTACACACCTGAGACTACACCAGTTAAGTGACTTATCTGGGACTTATTTATGAAAAACTAAGATTATAAATCATATTTGCTTTAATGTTGAAGTAATAGTCTATATTTTGACGTGAAAGGTCGTCAAGTCCACCTTGGTGGAAGTATTCGGTGAACAGCAGAAAAAGTACTGCCCTGTATGTCCAACTAAATATGTTCACAGGGTTTTTAAAATCACAGGACTTTTAATTTATTGGTTTAAATGAGAACATTGTAAAAGACTTTGAGTAGTACAGTATGATGTTTAAAAGACGCATGCTTCACACAATCACACACACACACACACAGTTTTATCTACAGTCACTAGTCACACACACAAAGGCTTTCCTGCTTCTTCTCTTTGTCCTCAAGAGCTTTTAGGTTCTGAGATGCAGAGGTACATCAGCAGTATATACAGTACATCATATACACAAGAGCTTGCATGGGAGCATCATGTACAGTATGTCAGTTAGGTGAGGCTTTGAAATGAGGGTAAAGCCGCTCTGGACTGTGAACCGCAGTACCGGAGCTTTGAAAGGTCTGTAGGGGGCTGCTCTGAAACAGCTGAGGGGTAGAGTAGGGTGGAAAGCACCATGTGCCACAGCCGCTGCATGACGGACACAGGTACGTGATCCAGGATGTCCTGGAATGTTCCGGAAAGAGGAATGGAATAAAACAGGGTTTGCTGCTGAAGACATCACTCATCCATCCCAGAATTCCCTCCCCGCCCACCCCAGCCATGTTTGACCGAGAATAACACGAGCGGCTTTGGAACACAGAGCTTGACCTTGGAGATCTCCTGCCGGCCCAAACCAAGTAATTGGCAGATGTGGTAAAATTGGAAACCTTTTTTGATTGGGGGGGAAAGAAAAAGTAACAACAGTGTTATTGTTTTCTCAACAGTCTTGAGAATTTGGTGACCCACAGTGAAGTTCCAGAGAAAAGCTAATTCCGATCGGAAGGTTGTGTGCACAGTAAACTCCTGATAAATGCAGCATGACTGCCATATAAGTCAAATAGTCCCTGTGTTGCACACACAACATTCATAAGGTGCCAGCTGTCCACTGCGCAGTAAAATTGAGTATGCAGCTGTATCAGGTTTGTGGTTACAGGCAGTGGACAGCTGTCAGGTTGTGATTGACTTCATTAAGTCGATCACTTCAGTCACAATCTCTCTCTGTGCAAAATGTGTTGCAGAGGCGTGACTGAGGCTGAGAGTCTCCAGCCCGGGGCAGCAGCGGGTATCTACCCTGCTGTGCTCTCCCACGGGCCTGTATCTCCCCCAGGGTGCGGTCTGTAAGCTCTCTGTGCCTAAAGCTCGGTCTCCGTCCTGTGAAGTAGCACTCCGACCTCCCTGGTTTGGATATTGCCTTGTCATTAACCTGCTTTTCCTCTCCTCTCACCCAAAACACGACTGTAGCCAAGATGTCCATCTCCAAAAGAATGAGGCTGGCATGTTGTTTTGATTGCGGCCGTTGCGATCGAGACTGCGCGTGCATGTCAGGCAGTGTACATAGTAACGTGGACACCCCCCCGAGAGCCTACCCGCTTTCCTCTGTCTCTGTAAATGAAACCAGTTTACGTGCCTGTAAGTTTGACCACCAACACATGTCGTTCCATGTCTGTGGCGTGTGTGTGTGTGTGCGTGTCTGTGTACATACGTGTGCGTGACGTCCTCCATGTGCTCCGTGTCGTGTTGTCGTGAATCCATGATTTGTGTTCCTCTGGCTGTTTTAAATGGCTCTGTCTTTGCTGTCTGTCTTCCCCACTCCCTCCTTTTCCGTCTTCCTGTCGTAATTATTATTATTATTACCGTGGTTGTTGTGGGATATGGTTTCTTGGTAATGGTGCTGTGGCTTCCTATAGGTGGTAGGTCTGTGCTGAGCATGCTGTATGATAATAGAACACGTGTCGTGCCCGTGGTTTTTCAAGTTGGTGTTCGATGTGAATACTGTTCAAATCAAGTGTATGATGAAAGTCAATGAATATTTTGGTGAAGGTAATTACTGTGTTGGGTATTGTATCACTAAATGGTTTTTCAAGTCTTTTCAGGTCTGGGAAACTAACTGTTTTTCTGTTCTGTTTTTTATTTTGTTTTGCTTTCCTCTAAAAAACCACTTCAAGCTCACTGGATTTACTGCCAAGGGTTTATGGCTACATGGGTTGCATGGTGATAGATTTTAAAGTCTATTTAAGATCATTTGCCATGTTGTGTGGAGAAAAAAAAGTTTGCATCTTTACATAGACCTCCTGGCAAAACCAGGCAGCCTGTGGAAGTGGTGTTGGTAGGCCAGTAGGGGGCAGTCTTTCGGACTAAGCAGAAAACCAATGCTCCATTGCTGTGACAGGGACACAGGGCTGTGGGGGATGCTGTCTTTCAGAAGAGATGGTAAACCTCCTTAAAAACTGTAAGGAAGAGAAAGGGATCTCCTGGTGCTCTTGCCAAATTTCCGATCTGGCCCTCTCGATTGATCAGACTCACACCCAGAGTGTTCTGCTGTAAAATGATGGCCTTGTTTCCAGCACGTGGGTAGTGCACGTTGGTAGTGCATGTGGGTAGTGGATCGTTCCCCTGGACACATGTGCTGTTCGGGGTCTGTGGAAAGGGGTTGCATAAATGCAGTTTGGTTTGTAAGTGTTCCTGTTTTTACTTCTGCATTTAGTGAGAGTTTGTCACACATGGGCGAAATCGCTGAGGGGTAACATACTGCACATTAATATATGGTTTTTTTTGTCGTTTTCACTGTAGTGTGTGTTACATTTACACTACACTATACTTGCTCAATTCTCTCTGAACTATACACTGCAAAAATAGGTTTCTGATTTATTTTTGCTAAATTATTTTCATGAGACAGGTTTCTTTGAGTGTAGTCTTATGAGTACTATCAAAGCAAGGTCAATCCTATTTCCTCTTGAGCAATCTACGGCCATTTTTAAAGATCAGCCCACATTAGCGTCAAATGCGGGATCGTAAGTTTGGCACTGGGGTTTATGTTCCCTGGACGCCCGCTGCAGGTCATTACAGGTCATTACAGCGTTACTGAGCTTGCTTTTCTTATCATGGCTTGTTACAGACAATCCGGATGACCGATGTCCATTCTGCCCTTGTTTTTTCACACTATATATTGGGCCTGTCTTATTTTCAGTCAGGTTTGCATGCACCACTGTGTGCGTCTCAGATGTTTTACAGTAGTGGTATAATTATTCAAAATGCCCTCTCATGAATACCTTACTTTGTTTCCTTCCCTGGTTATTTCATAACTGCACTAATTTTTTTCTTTGAAATCTGATTAGTCAGACTCGTTGAGAACATTCTGCTGTGCTGTGGATGGTTAAATAGCACTTACATGTTGGGATCTTATTTGCTTCTTGAGTTTGTTTTTATCATTTCTTAAATCTCTACATCTGCCATTTTGCCCCTGGTATTTCAGACTTAAAAAGGTGCAGAAACAAAGGCAGCGTATTTGTTTAGTCTTTGAAGTGAGATTTGTGAAAACTAAACGCCTCTTATTCCAGCATACCAAACGTGCCGTGTCATTATGGGAGGGCAGAGGTTTTCTGGAAAGCTGAGATGTAGAATGAGATGGAAGGTTTTTAGAAGCAGAAGGAGTCCACTGTTCAGACAGCACTTGTCATCCTGTGGAATCATTTGTGTTGAAAAGAAAGCGTTATTCTGCTGTGCAGTATGACAGAAGGACAGATTTAGCTGTAGCTAATGCCATTCCTTTGTGTACAGTAATGCTTTGGTATTTGAGCTATTCTTAACCAATATGCTGATGCTGGATGATGAAACTGTTGAGTTCACTCCTTCATGCCACGAAAGGCCAAGCAGAGTTGTTATGAAACTCAGATTCGCTGAAAGCAGACACTGATGTCTTCTGACAGGATGCGTTTCTGAAAATACTGTTTGACAGGAGTCAGGAAAGAGCAAGGTGGCTGATTCTTTTTTGTTTTGTTTTGTTTTGTCGGTGTTTGATTGCATGGACTGTTTAATCTTCTGAGCAATCTGAAGAATGCTGTGGCATTGTTCCTGCATATTCTAACTTACAGTAACCGCTATTAGACACAGCTCTGCACAGCCTACTATGGTCTAAGTTTGCCTTTCCCTCAGAATCTTACGCACAGTCTGATCTCTCTGGGCCATTGTGAAAGCTTATTTCCACTTTCCTAATCGCACGTTGTCCCTGGCCCTTACTGAACACTGAGCATGCTCTATGAGGGGAAAAGTCTCTTTTTAAATTTTGTAGCCCCTGTCCATTAAAGCATTACTTAATCAATTAATTGTTTCTTCATCCTCCATTCCTTTACATTTTCTTCATCCTTCAGGAACTTTTCAAAAGCTCCCTTCTAGCTCTTCCTCCTGACCTTCTTCCTCCATTTTTTTATTTTCTGTCCTAAACATTAGAAGTCTCCCCTTTCATAACTTGTCATTTGTCTTTCCATTTTTCTCAGCTAAAAATATCTTTAATGGATTTATCCGATCAAGTAAGTTTGTTTCGTTGTTCTCCACCCTTATTGCACTTCCTGCTTCTGCCCTCAGCAGCACCTCATTGGTCAAGTTGCCCTATCATGTGACCCTTTGGCTTTTTTTAAGCTATGCAGTGATAAGCTTTCACCCTAAATCATTGCTGGCTGATGTGCATTAATAGTTGTCTCGAATGACAGATTGTGTAATGAATGAGTAATTTTGGCTAATGTCTGTCAATTTCTCCACTAACCATGAAAATGTATATATGCTGTACATGGATGTATGCTGGCATGAGTATGTAAGCGAGGCTAAATCAGAAGCAGATGTAATTCTAAGTGCATAATGTCACTCCTTAGCGTTGGTCTATGAGAAAATTAGAAAAGAGTTTGTAGTATATGTTTTCAGTTTTCTACAGAAATATGTGTTGTAGTGTCGCTCCCAGTAGATGGTGCTACAGCTCTAGGTAAGCAAGAAGCCAAAGGAGATACGTACTGTACGTACAGTCTGAAGTGGATTTACACTTGGGTAAACCCTTTACTGTTCCTCCATTTTGTAACGGGTATTCTACATGGAGACAGAACATATGCCATCAGTTTGACATTACTGTAAATATATAAATCCATGAACAAAAATGTATTTTGTTCATGGATTTATAACAAAATACAATGGCATTGAGGTAGTTTATAGATGGATGTCACATTAAAATGATTCATTTCCTTGCTTAAGTCATTCTTTTTACGGTTCTTTGGCGTCACCTATCATGTGATTTTCTTGAGAAATGTAACAAAACAATTCCAAAAAGGAATGCAAAAACAAGTCAGACCACCAAATGTTGATATTTGAAAACATTCGTAAGAGTAAAGAGTCATTATTAGCTTGTGAAGCATACTCTTTCATACGCCTTTGTTTTCTTATTCTTGTAAAAATGATTTAATAGAGAAATGCTTTTAAAGGAATCCTGTAGCGATGAAGTCCTTTTGGGTGAAGGGAATGAAAGGGTCTCGCTGTGGTTTTAACAGGAAGGGAACGCTGGGCTTGTCAGGTTGCTGGCGCTTGATAAGAAATGGATTACAGACTTGTCATTCCGTTTGTGCTCTCGGAAGAGACAGTTGGCGTCTGGATTATTCTGGATCCACGGTGGACCTGCCACGCTGCGTGTTCTCAAAATAATACTGCACGTGTTTGACAAGGGCCGGATGAATCCAGGAGCTATGAGTGCGGAGGTCTGAGCCTATCCAGTATCTGCCGGTGGAAATAATCATCTCTGTATCGCTCAGAGCCCATGTTAGAGCTGGAGCCGCAGTTAAGTCCACTTAGCTGTTTAACCTCATATTTTATGTAGAGTTCTGTTCAGGTTTGAGTGACAGAACTGGCACAGCACAGCATGTGAATCAGCTTATACAGTTACAATGATGGAATAAAGTACCTGGGTGTACATTAGGCCTGAAGAGTTGTAACTACTCACAATGCAATGTTCCCAGGGACTTATTTCCCTCTGAACTGATTTCCTCATTGTCCTTCTGATTCTCGTTTCCCTCTAAACTGTGACTTTGTTGTCGTTGGGGGAAGCCGAGGTGAATATTTCGGTGCATCCTCTGTCTGTGATTACCCAGTGTCTGAGATTACCCAGTGTCTGAGATTACCCAGTGTCTGTGATTACCCACTGTCTGTGATTACCCAGTGTCTGAGATTACCCAGTGTCTGTGATTACCCACTGTCTGTGATTAGCAGCTGATTAATGCAGTCGTCTGTGTGAACACTTCTAAATGCAGATCACAGATTCTCAGCGTGGAGAAAAGCAGAGGGGGTCTGCTCTTGCTTACGTTCTCAGGGTGTCCTCCATCTTAAACTCTTTCTGTGCGACGGCTCATTTCTTTCATCGCTGCTCTGCAAACCGCAGTGCTGGTTTATTTATATATGTTTCTAGTTCTCACTCTGATGTATTCTGTGTTGTCATGACTTTGCTCTCAGTAGAAGCTGAGTGGGGAAAAGAAAAAGAGTGAGGCTTTAATTAATTCATGTTTATTATGAATAGCAATGCATATGTCATATTGAACATTTCATTTTATGCCGAGTGGTTAAGTGGTGTTTAATAACACTAGGGTGTCATCTTTGATTATCAAAAGTGACAGCTGCTTTTATGGCACAAATGATTGGCTCATTTTCTTTAAATGGTAATTAAATGGAACGGAATTAAATGCATGAAATGGCAAAGATTTATTTTCATTAATATAAATCTGAAGATCTGTTGTGCTCAGTGTTTAACTGACAATGTTTACTTACTTTTGTTTTTTTGTTTAGCTTGATTTCAGAATGTTCATATTTACATATTTGGCGGTGGATATACAGTACTGTGCAAAAGTCTTAGGCACCTGTGAAAAAAATGCTGTACAGCTAAAATGCTTTCAAAAATAATGAAATGAAAGGTTATAAATATTGAAAAAATAATATAAAGAGCAGTAAATAGTTAAAAACTAAATAAAATCAATGTTTGGTGTGACCACCCTTTGCCTTTAAAACTACATCAATTCTCTTAGGTACACTGTCCTGTAGTTTTATAAGAAAATCGGCTGGTAGGTTGTTCCAAGCATTTTGGAGAACTTGCCACAGTTCTTCTGCAGATGTTGGCTGTTTTGCTTGCTTCTGGCTCTCCAGGTAATCCCAGAGACCCTTGATCAAGTTTTTATCTGAAAAGTAGTCTATTACTTAAAATATTACTTAATTTAACAAAATATAAAAACGTATCTGTAAAATTTCATTTTTTGGAAAATTCAAGATTGGAAATCGCAGATTTGCTCTTTTCTACTGACACACTAATGCAGAAAACAAAAAATAAACATCTAAGACCAAATATATGCTATATATTACATTAAAAAATCTGGTGCCTAAGAATTTTGTCCAGTACTGTACATTGGCAGCCAGGTTTGTCTGTTTGCTGTGCTGTAGTTGCTTTTTTTGCCCTTTCCGTTGTCAGCTCTGCATTGTTTGGCAGTAAAGGACGATGTTACACCTGCTCATCCGAGTCGCTCTGATGACGTTAGACTCGTTAGTTTCAAATTTCTATTTTTATTTATTTTTTTAAATAAACAGAGCTGTCAGATCTCCAGTATATATTTTACAGTATCTGCGGTATATATTTTACAGTATCTGCAGCTCTCTTTAAAAGATCTGAAGTGGAATGTCTAGCATTCAGTTTCATTGCCGGTTATAGAATGGCTGAGCATGTGAAGTTGGCATATGAATGATATTCAGATTCCTCATATACTGGGCTGGGCTGGGCTGGGCTGGGCTGGGCTGGGCTGGGCTGGGCTGGGCTGGGCTGGGCTGGGCTGGGCTGGGCTGGGCTGGGCTGGGCTGGGCTGGGCTGGGCTGGGCTGGGCTGGGCTGGGCTGGGCTGGGCTGGGCTGGGCTGGGCTGGGCTGGGCTGGGCTGGGCTGGGCTGGGCTGGGCTGGGCTGGGCTGGGCTGGGCTGGGCTGGGCTGGGCTGGGCTGGGCCCGTTCCATCGCTCACTTTGCACATTGGCTTGAGCTAACAGGCGCTGTGATGTGGAATTCTCACTGAACTAATACCGGTTTGAATTACAGCCCGTTTGGCGGTTCCCAGCCCTGAAATGCACACAGCGTTTGCGTGGATGTTTTTTTTAAAGGTCTGTGACATACACGGCTCCTCAGATGTGATCAGACTGTTGTAACTGAGTCTGAGATCTTCCATATAGGCTTATTTCAGACACTGCTTTCTTCGGGGTTCAAAGTCTGCGTTTATTCTATTCTGTGTGTGGCTTTGTAGCTGCTGTTTAATGGCGGAGAATCAAACTGAGGGATTGGATGGTGCCGGTAACATGAAAGTGTGCGTTCCTGTCAGCATGCAGGGAGCAGTCTCTTGCCATGGCACGGTAACGAATACGTAATGAGGCAGAAAGTGCTATCAGATCAAAAAAACGCTCTGCGGAGGATCACACCAGGTGGGGGGAAAGAGAACGGCACGGAAAGTTGTGCAATTACACGGTTCCTGAAAACCCCTGCAATTGAACAGGTCGGGTTTTTGGCGTAAAGTTATTTTTTGGTTTTGTTTTTTCTTTCCCCTCTGTGTTTTTGAAAAAGCCAGTCATTTTGGGGCTGGTTTGCTTTGTTGGGAGCTTGTTACTGGTTTGTATGCACAGCTATCATGGAGCCGACCTTGACTTTTAATGTTTGGTGCAATCGCTACTTAAGCGGCTCTAACAGTTTTGTGGTCAGAGTGGCTGTTTCCCTTTGGAGTGCAGTTTCAGCTGAAATTGGGCGTCTGGAGACGGCTGTTGGGGAAGTGAAGTGTGCTTGTGGCCTGAGGAGCCGCTGTGGTGGAGAAGCTCAAGCACGCTCTTCCAAACGGGATGAGGAGGGTTTCTAGTGATGAGGTTTTTTGCAAAAATAGAATAGTTTTCCTTCCACGGACACAAACTGCTAATTCTGTTCTGTCGTTGGGTCAGCTTAGGTCCTGCCAGCAGCGACGGCCCAGTGCGCTTAAGGCTGCTGGCGTTGGCGTGCGTGGCGGTACTGAGGCAGACTGCTATGGGTCCAACCGCTCACAGGCATATTTATATAGCATTACCATATCAATACCAGAACACTCAATCTGATGCAACAGCACCCAGGCCTTTGAGATAGTCATTGGTTAAATGTGCGAGGGCTAAATGGTTTTCTGTGTGCCCCTCTTGCCTTCCACAAATTGACCTTTCTCCCGACTAACATATTATTTATGTTTTATTTATTTCTTTTATTTCATTGTTGGGTGGTGGAGGGGGGTCTTTAAACTTTACGATGATTGATTGAGTGTTGGCTTTTTGGTGTTCTCTTTAGTATGTCACACCCAGCACACATTTACAGTCTCCCCCCCCCCCCGCCCGTTATCTGACACTTTTGCATATGTTTGCAGTGGAAGATGAGCACCCGTCAACACTGTCGCCAAAAAAAAAGCAGAGAAACGGCGGCATGCGAAATTCGCCCAACTGCTCGCCCAAAATGACGAGGTAAGACGACAGCTCGGAGAAAAACCTCTCCTGGTCTTCAAAAGGAGAAAGAGAGGGCGGGGGGGGTTGGGAGTGTGGGGGGGCGGTGGGGGGTAGTGGTTGGGTGGGGGTGGTGGGGGTTTTGAGTTGGGGTGGTGGTGGGGGTTGGGTGGGGGGTGGTGGGGGTTTTGAGTTGGGGTGGTGGTGGGGGTTGGGTGGGGGTGGTGGGGGTTTTGAGTTGGGGGGGTGGTGGGGGTTGGGTGGGGGGTGGTTGGTGAGAAAGTGTATCCTCAGGACGGCTGAAGCGTTTATTCTGTCAGCCTGTCAGCGGTTAATGACAGAGCTGAATATTTCTGTCAGGGAAGCGTGCGTGAAAAAGCTGTTTGAGAAAAAGGCTCTTGCTTTAAAGCCTCAGCCGTCGCCCCGGTCCTGTCCGCATGTATTCCTTAAACAACACTGGCACTAATGGCAGTGCCAGCCAATCAGAGGCCCCGCTGTGTTTTCAGTGCCCTAAGCCATTGCTCTTCTGTTGGAGCCCCTCGGAGCACTGTTTCTCGTGCTTAAGGCCACATGCGAGACGTATCATAGCAATCAAAAGTGAATTCAGGTTTTACCTTCCTTTTATCTTGTCCTGCAGAATTAAATTGCTGCTAATTGATTTTGACTGATGAAAGGGTCGTCATTCTGCGCGTGAAGCCCCGGGCTGCAGGACCCTGCCCGTCCTTTAAAAACGCAGAGGAGCCGGGATCCATTGGAAACTGGGGAGCGACGCGGATGCAGGAATTTCACACGTCTGCAGTCGGTCGTCTCCCATTTAAAGCCGTTGATTGTTGTTTTCAGATTGTTTTTTTTTTTTTCAATTATTCACCATATCTTTTAAAAAATGTATTGCGCAATGACGGTTTAGTGACATTCTGTTTAATAAAAAGATGAGCCTTAAATATGAGATGAGCCATTGGGATGACAAAAGAAAACCAGTTTCCTGGGAATGGGAATGAGTGGCTCACGATGTGCGTGACCAAAAGCCCAGGTGCTGGTTCTCAGAAGAGCACTCTCTCAGTGGTACAGGGCAGTGAGGCAGCGCTCCTCACTCACTGATTGGCACACAAACGAGAGGCTTTCTTCACATGGCTGATTAAGAATCTGACTCTCAGCCAGGGCTGCGGGGCACTCAGAAACACAGACAGCCAACCCGGGAGGAAAGGTATTCATCACGTGAATCACCTGCATTCCTGTTTATCTTGCTGGACCTTGGATGTGGATTAATCTTTTGTCAGAACCACAGTTTACGTATAGGTAGTTAATTAATGTTTTAACGCTTTTATGAGTAGGATTTTTTTTTTGGAATCTTTTAATCAAAATTCAATATAAAAAAAGTCAGTGTTCTAGAACTCCACTGCTTTCAGTTACCAGCAGTGATTGTGACATCAGCATTGGAATGTTCAGTTCAGAACATTCTATTCACATAGTTCTGACCTCACACCTGAAAGGGTTACTGAGGGTGCTCTCCTGGGGTAGTCTCCTGTTCATGGAGCCCTAAGCCTAGCCCTCGGGGTCAACGCTCAAACTTGATGTCTCCCTTTTTTTTCCACTTCCTCCGCTGAAGACCACAGGCCACTCTGTCACAGGGCCCTGAAAAAAAACAGAAAAACCCAAGGACTCAGTTTGCTGTCTTCTGAACATTTCAAATCCTCAAAAATACATCAGAGGCATTAAATATTCCCCCGTGTGGTATAACTTTATAACACTGATGATTTAACTCGGACATGCAGGTGTTTTCTGTTAGGATTTTCTAAGAAAATGGTTTATTAAACCATTACTTAAACTTACATGATTTTATGGTTGCATTTTATGTATGTTTTGGGAATAACAACCTGGTTAGCACCACATGAGTGAAGTCATAAATATTATTCAATGCTCTGGGGAGCTCATGAAGGACTTTTCTAAGAAATGAATCTCTTTTCTAAGAAATGTTATTTGGTTGACCCTCACAGATACTAAACATATTTTTTCTGGGAAAACTTTTTTTTGTTTTTATGGCCTCAAATATATTATTTAGCATTTGTGCTATTGAACTAATGATCTTGAATTAGTTTTTCATCAATTTTAAATGAGTAATCAGATGTTTTCAAAGGTTGCTATGGTTTCAGTTAGGTTTTAGGGCTCAAATTAGGGTTTAACTAGGGTTAGGGTTATGAAAACGATAAGTCTGAGGGTTGAGGCAAGTTTACGGCTGTGTTCAGCAGCTTAAAGAAAGGTTAAGACATTGGTTCTTTTTGGATTTTGGCTGAGCCAAAAATTTTCTATAGTAGCATGTGTTCCTATGACCATAAAAAGATACAGAATGTATGCATATTTTTCATGTAAAACATTGTTTTTATGGCCTCAAACATATTATTTAATATTTGTACTATTTAATTCATGAAATTGACTTAGTTTTTCATCGATTTTAAATGAGTAATCAGATGTTTTCAAAGGTTCCTATGGCTTCAATTAGGTTTTAGGGCTCATATTAGGGTTTAACTAGGGTTAGGGTTATGAAAACGATAAGTCTGAGGGTTGAGGCAAGTTTATGGCTGTGTTCAGCAGCTTAAAGAAAGGTTAGGACATGGGTTATTTTTTCATTTTGGATGAGCCAAAATTTTTCTATAGGAGTATGGTTACCTATGACCATAAAACAATAGAGAATTTACCCATATTTTTTTCAGGGAAGACATTTTTTTTTATGGCCTCAAACATATTATTTACCATTTGTACTATTGAATTCATGATCTTGAATTAGTTTTTCATCAATTTTAAATGAGTTATCAGATGTTTTCAAAGGTTCCTATGGCTTCAATTAGGTTTTAGGGCTCATATTAGGGTTTAACTAGGGTTAGGGTTATGAAAACGATAAGTCTGAGGGTTGAGGAAAGTTTACGGCTGTGTTCAGCAGCTTAAAGAAAGGTTAGGACATTGTTTCTTTTTTGATTTGGGAGGAGCCAAAATTTTTCTATAGTAGCATGGGTACCTATGACTGTAAAACGATATTGAATGTATTTGGCCGTGAAGAGGTTTGCAGCCTATTGAATTTTGTGGCAAGGGGCAATGTTTGAAATGCCCGTGGTATGTCTTTGGAGTAAACTGTAGATTTTTTTTCCTTCTGAAAGAAAAAAAATTCCAAACTGGCCAATTTCCAACTGACTGGTTGTTTACAAAGCTGTTAGTTTTATTCTTTAACTTTAAGGATAAAAACCTTTTTGTGTGTGTGCAGTTGGAGGTCCCCTTGTACCATGTAATATATGCAACTTTGCTTTGATCTTGGAATGATAATAATTCTGGGGAGTTACTTACACTGTTCTGATATGCTTCAAAGCGATGTCAGAGTTTTTGTGCTTTAGGGTACTTCTGCATTCTGCAAACTCTGGGGTACTGGAGTGACAGGTCCTCAGTCATAGGTGCAGTCATAGCCCTCAGCAAAACATCAAATGACCAAAAACACACCACCCCCTTCTCCTCAAATGCCTTTCCTCTCAATATATTATACCATATATATTAAATGCTTTTGTGTTACAAGGAGCATTTTATGCACGATAGAAAGTGATTGTTTGAGGTAGCCTAAGGGATGCTTTATTCTACGAGCTGAAAAAAGCTTTCCTGTACTGTATCAAGCGTAGTTTCACAGGCCTCTCTGCCTCAAGGCCTTTGTAAATAAATAATGATCAACAGATTGGCTGTGGGTTTTTGAAAAGCATGCCTTTGTCAGTTTGCATGATGGGAAAGGTTTTCAAAGCGAAGCCTGCTTTCCTTGCCGGCTGCAGAGGGTTTGTGGGAGTGTGCTCGTCCCAGTCTAGTGACTGCTGAGTGATGTGCTGGAATATAATGGCTGAAACTGTTTGAAAAATAAACCAGGAAACCTGGCCTTGCTGCTGGGGCTTCTCCTCCTCCGATTCGAGCAGCCTGCAGGAAGCTCAGCTCCGAGTTTGAACTCGCACGCAAGCTCGTCAATGTCATTTTTTAACCTCAAGATGTATCTTTCAGCAAGTGTACTTTAGTTATAATTAATGTGAAAGAAAGCTTAGTGAGGGAAGTTGACACGTATGTGGGGCTAGCAGTAAAATGACGGGAAATCAAGGTGAGAGTTGATTAAAAGTACTGCTTTGTTAAAAAAAAAAAACATTTGTTGTGTCGCCACAGCAACGTGGTAAGGTTGGGTTCCACGGGAGAAATTCCCGGTAAAATTAACACCGTTCCCACGGATTATTTGATGGGCCACGAGACGCGTCTAATTGCGGAAAGTCAGGCTGCGTTTGCGGAGATCTCTCTGCACCGTGGAGCGAGTGTCACGCCTGCTTCCTGTCAGTTGTGCGACTGGCGTGATGGGCCCGTGACAGGCCGTCGCCGCTGACGATCTGTGAGAGACAGCTATCTTGGCGGGGCTCGGCGTGCCAGTCATCTTGGCGGGTGAAGATGGGAGTGACAGGGGTCCGTGGAGCGAGCGAAGCGACACGCCGCTCGCAGTGAAACATGCAGCCGGGGTGTAAAAGCACTAAATGTTTTCACTGCTATTAACACCTGGCTCTGCCTGATTCCCCTTCCGAACCGCAAACGTTAATTGACGCGATGCTTCTGTTATCAGGAGGAGGGGGAACACGTGTGTGTGGTGGGGGGGGGGGGGGGGGCGTTGGAGTATAGCCACTGGTTTTGAAAGTAAAGAGATGTGTTTTATGGTACCTTCTATTAGGATTATACACTATATGAATACTGCACATTATAGAAGGATTATTCATAATTATAAATGTTAAGTTAAACATACGCATATACACAAATATGCAGCGTACATACAGTGTAAATTATTCGCCCTCTGTCAGAACAAACACTCATTATTTTTCACATCGCTCAATATGATGCCATGTAAACTGCCAGTACATACTTGTATATACTGTCGTAAAGCAGTGTATGGAAAGCGCTTAATTATGCCCTCAGTATTTTACGGTGACTGTTCCACAGTGAAATGAAACAAACTTGTGATCATTTCCACACTGAATAATGTGCTGAAAAAGCAGCCGTTCTGGAGTGAATTCCTCGACTTTATTTATCGGGCTGGTAATTTGATGACGTGTCAGGTCTTTGCGTTATCTGTCTGCTCTGAAGGTTCGTGCTTGGTCCAGGGGAACGGTGCATTTGGTCTGCAGAGAACACACAGAGTATTACAGCTGTTTATTAATCAGCGTGTTGAGTGCGTAAGAGGAGGCTCTCCTCACATGAGGTTCAGTGACAGACTGAAGGGATAAATTGGGTGGAGATGCACAATATTCAGTGGCTGATAGGATAAATGTAAGAGCAATAAATGCAGTTGTCCCCTAAATTAATTTTTTTCTTATTCATAGAAATTCCTTGAGCCGCTAAGGCTCAGTAAATCAGTGTACATTACACTAGCTGCGGGAATAATCCTTTAATAGCGCTTATGGTAAGGATTAATCCTATTATAATAAGAATCCTATTCTGTTAGGAATGGGTGGCACAATGAGAGCTATCACTCAGTAAGACGGTACTAATCCAGAACAGACATAGTTAACCAGCAGTGGTAATAACCAGTGCAGATGTGCAATGTGAGCATGTACTCCTCACTGCCACCTACCTGTAATCCACTGAAGTACAGCAGGAGAAATTTATCGTCCACTATAGCTGTCCCAAACAATTTAAATCAGGGTTGTCAGACTCCAGTCCTGTGTTCGGTAGTTTTAGTGTGTTTCAGCGCTGAATTGTTTAATTTAGGTCATCGATTGGCTAAAGAGTTCACAAACCTTGTTCCCGAGGTCTAAATTGGCTGTTGATTGGAACAAACTGCAGAAATTGGGGAACCCTCCAGGGCTTGAGTTTGGCAGCCCTAGTTTGCATCTTAACCTAACCTGCATTCAGTCATGTGTCCTGTCCCGTCAGTGTCTGTTTTGAGCGTTCTTATAGACGTGTGATTGAGACTGAGATGCATCATAAAGCCAGCTCAGTCTCTGCAGGTAAAGACAGGAGAACAGGGCAGGTTGACTTACAGCCCTCATCATGTGGTTAAAATCGCAGCTAGGCTCCAAGACACGCAATTAAGAGCAGTGAGTTTCTGGCTTCAAATGTATATTGGCCACCTAACAAAACAAACCCGTGGGCTTTTCATTTAAGCCGTGATGAAGAAAAGAGATTTTCCTCTAGCAAGGAAGACTTAGTCTAGCCTTCAGATATTACCTTTAGACACACGTTTAGATCATGAGGGTGCCGTTTTTTCCCTTGACTCTGTCATGCAAACTTAAATGTCTACAAAAGTTCAAGTGAATGAAACTTATACATTTTTGATAAGCAAGATAAGACGCTGCAATAACAGTGAAGACTATGGTACATACAAATAAATGCGTGCATAAAGCATGAAGACAAAATTCTCTATTAATAATTTTTTAAATTTTGGTACATTTTGAGTTAATATTATCTACTCATAAAGTTGTTGTGAGTTAAACACCTTGAGTTTGCAAATTGAGAAAAAAAATTATTTTTAAGATAAATTAATGTAAATGTCGATTTTCTGTGGTTCTTGTTTTTTCACTTTAAACGTCTCTGAGTCTCTCAGCATGAATAAAGACGCAGCCCAGCCACCGCTACCCTGTTTGCGGGACCCCGGATTACAGCCAGTGCTCAACACAGTCAGAGTCGGCTGCTCGTGCCTCTGACACACTGCTGAAACTTTAATGGCCCCTTCGTTTGGCGAAGCAAAATACGGCTGGGCCGGTCTGAAATATTTAGACAGCGAGCCGCGGAGCCGTAGAGCTCTTACCCGGAGAGGACTGCGTCAGGAGCTCTGCTCGGCAATAGCATGTCCGCAGAATGTGATGTAAAAAAAAAAAAAAAAGTCACAATAAAGCAGATCAAAATCATTTTAAAAACTTGCAGTTTTTTAAAACTTTCAGTATGAAGTTATTCTCGTTCAAAAATATTAATTTTTTAAAAAATGAACCCGAATCACTGTGTTGACAGGTGGAGTTAATCTCATTTATTAGGCTGAGCTGATCCACTGCATTGACCTTTAATTTAGCTTTGCTAATAAAAGCCAAGTGTTTCTATTTTTTCCACAAATGTAGCTTGCACTAAGCTTGAGTTAAATACCTTTCAAAGCAAAGGAATAGTTTTGTTTAAAATCTAAAATCAGTTCTATCCAAGCTAGTCAAGGGTATTGGTAATATATACCTTCTTTGGTCTCAATGTTCTACCCCTTTGATTTTGTTTTTTTCTGTACAGACATGACCCCTTACTGATTCCGGGAAGTGAGCAGATTGAGAACATGGACGTTAACGTGAAGAAGTACGACTCCACGGGCATGTTCCACTGGTGTCCCTCTAAGGAGATTGAGAAGGTCATTCTGGTGAGTGCTGGGCAGCCAGCTCGGGATGCTCAGGTCACATACAAGTCCCTGGGGTCAGATACATGTCACTGGGGTCACATACAGGTCCCTGGGGTCACATACAGGCCAGATACAGGTCACTGGTGTCACGTACAGGTCCCTGGGGTCAGATACATGTCACTGGGGTCACATACAGGTCCCTGGGGTCACATACAGGCCAGATACAGGTCACTGGTGTCACGTACAGGTCCCTGGGGTCAGATACAGGTCACTGGGGTCACATACAGGTCAGATACAGGTCCCTGGGGTCAGATACAGGTCACATACAGGTTAGATACAGGTCACTGGTGTCACATACAGGTCACTGGGGTCAGATACGAGTCACTGGGGTCACATACAGGTTCCTGGGGTCACATACAGGTCCTTGGGGTCAGATAGAGGTCACTGGGGTCACATACAGGTCACTGGGGTCAGATACAGATCCCTGGGGTCAGATACAGGTTCCTGGGGTCACGTACAGGTCACTGGGGTCACATACAGGTCACTGGGGTCACATACAGGTCTCTGGGGTCACATACAGGTTCCTGGGGTCAGATACAGGTCACTGGGGTCAGATGCAGGTCACTGGGGTCAGATGCAGGTCCTTGGGGTCAGATGCAGGTCACTGGGGTCACGTACAGGTCACTGGGGTCAGATACAGGTTCCTGGGGTCACATACAGGTCACTGGTGTACGCTTGTATTTGTAGGGACAGACTGACAGTTACACACTTACATAACATTACAAACTTACTAATCCGTTTTTTAAATGATTTTTAGGGGATTTTCAAATTCCTTATTGCTTTTTTTAATGCAGTACATTTATATACTTTTTTATGGTTTCTGTTCCTAATGCAAAAAACAAAAAAAAACTTGTTGCTGGATCAAGTCAAAGGGTGTCCTGTATTTTGTTTATGAGGTATTTCAGTTACTATCCCAGGTAATGGGTGAGTTTTAATAGTCACATATATTGTCCTTTGTGCTGCCAGAAAATATACGTACATGTCGATAAAATCACTTTAATGGCCAAGGAAAAAGATAATGAAGAAAAGGTGTCTTCCCTGCTCAGGATATCCAGCTCTAATGATATATTTAATCTTTCTTACTGCTTCTCTGTTGTTCTAAGGTGAGTGTGCTGTTTCTTAATGAATGATAAAGCTTAACAGCCTCATTTGCTGCAGCGTGGCAGAACAGTAAAATATCCTGGGCTTGGCTGAGCTCCTCCGTGTGTCGGCTTTCCGAGGGTCCAGGAGAACTGCCCGCAGATGAGCTCCATCCGTCAGTGCTTCCCTGCCCTCTGGAGAGCTTTATCGTGTCTTTTTCCCCAACTCCACCCTTCCTCCAGACACGGAGCGAGGCCTCCATGACGGTTCTGAGTGGCCACGTGGTGGTCTGCATATTTGGGGACGTCACGTCAGCGCTGGTGGGCCTGCGGAACCTGGTGATGCCTTTGAGGGCGAGCAACTTCCACTACCACGAGCTGAAGCCCATCGTGTTCGTGGGCTCCCTGGAGTACCTGAAGAGGGAGTGGGAAACGCTCCACAACTTCCCCAAGGTGTCCATCTTACCTGTGAGTGCACTCTTGCGCTTCCACACCACCTTACGCCACTCCAGTAGGTATTAAAACCACTTAGTTACTGGAGAGAGGAAGGCTTATAGTGCTTTCTAAATTAGAGTACATAGGAGGTAATCATTCCTGGTGGAATCCCACGTGTTGTGTGATCAGCTGAAATCCTCTGGGACATTGAGACACACGCATGCTGAATGTTGTGGTTTGTTATTGCAATGCAGGTCTGGCCATAGCTGCAGCACACCCTATGGCTTCCCTTGGGTGTTGTGGTTTTTGTTGCTCTGGTAGACTGTGGCTTTTGCCATGTTGTTCACACTTGCTCTTAAATTTGTATTCCTTTTAATTTTTTTCCTGAAATTTTCTGAAATTATGACAGTTCTATGTTTTTAGGAAATAAAAAATTATGTGGTACCAAAAAGAAATTAAACTAGATCATCAAGAACTCTGTATCATGGTGTTCACATGGTGGTTCTCCTGTAGTACTGTGTGGCCTGTAGGATTTGAAATAGTCACTGGCTCTCCTGTAGTGCTGTGTGGCCTGTAGGGTGTGAAATTGTCACTGGCTCTCCTGTAGTACTGTGTGACCTGTAGGGTGTAAAATAGTCACTGGCTCTCCTGTAGATCAGCTGATTCTCCGTGCGTAGTTAGATCAGCTGAATGTCACTGGGAAAACGGGTGCTTGTTAGCTGATTTCCCAGAGCTCCTCTCTCCATCTTTAATTTGTTTTTCTGCTCTCTCCCCTGCCCAAGGGTACGCCATTAAGCCGGGCTGATTTAAGGGCTGTCAACATCAACCTCTGCGACATGTGCGTTATCCTGTCAGCCAATCAGAACAATATCGACGATGCCTCACTGCAGGACAAGGAATGCATCTTGGCTTCGCTCAACATAAAGTCTATGCAGTTTGATGACAGCATCGGGGTCTTGCAGGCTAACTCCCAAGGTAAGGGCTGCCCTATAAGATGTGATGCTTAGCCCACGGCGGACTGGCCCTGGCAGAAGTGATGTTCTAAAGTGTGTGATTGGATAACCCTGGTGAGAGGAATGTCCTAAAGTGTGTGATTGGATAGCCCTGGTGAGAGGAATGTCCTAAAGTGTGTGATTGGACAGCCCTGGTAAGAGGAATATCCTAAAGTGTGTGATTGGATGGCCCTGCCGTCAGTCTGCTGGTGGTAAAGGCAGCCAATGGCGCTCACGCGCACGCACGCACACACACACACACACACACACACAAACACACACACATAGTATGTTCCTTGTGTGTACTCTGTACATGTCCTATAAGTTTTTCACTGTGTAGGTAGAAATGTATCAGTCATACCTGGCAGTACTAGTGTAGTGCTTGTCTCAGTGCAAATAACTTTGCTTGAAGGACCTGCTTCTTGGCCAGCCATTAACAGCTGCTTGACCAGGCCCACTGGCTAACAGCTGCATGACCAGGCCCTCTGGCTAACAGCTGCATGACTAGGCCCACTGGCTAACAGCTGCATGACCAGGCCCACTGGCTAACAGCTGCATGACCAGGTCCACTGGCTAACAGCTGCATGACCGGGCCCACTGGCTAACAGCTGCATGACCATGCCCACTGGCTAAAAGCTGCATGACTGGGCCCACTGGCTGAGTTTGGCAGATAGTATGTGCAGATTTATTCGTCCATATTGACGTGTAAGCTGGTGCTGTCTGCTTCTCATCAGGATCTGTCTCCATTATGGCCATGCAGATTCTCATTGCTCACCCTTCATTAAGCCCGTTAGCCATCCCACTGGGTCTCTCCTCCATGATGAAGACTTCAGTAATTATGGAGGCTTTTACAGAGAAGCTCGTATTCTGTGCAGCGTTTCGGCTACGATGTGACAGTTCCAGACAGCCATGTCCCATGTTTGTGTTCTTTTACATGCAGGCCCATATATATGGTGCATTTAGACATATTTTACGCAGCATTTGGTAACATTCTGTGTCACTTTCTGACACACTTTACTGAGCCCCTCTTCAGAATGCTGAATGGATCTCTTGATTTCACTGCTATGTTTAATTTAAATGGGGAAAACAAACAAATGACAGTTTAAAAGAATAAAATATAGTTTAAGAACATTTTCCCCTTGGTTTAGCCTTCCATGCGTGCACAGCAGTGTGACAGTGACCCTAACGGGGTCTAGATAACACTGCAGAGCCGTTATCAGCCGCACTGCTGATGGGCCGTTTGTGTGGGTTGAGGGAGGGCCACGCCCGTTCAGACAGTGTGGGTCTGCTGTCCTGTTCCTGCTGTGTCTCTGTGCCGTCCGTCCACACTGTGAGCGTGTGCGTGTTCCAGCGCGCGATCGTACCGTACGAGAGGCTCAGCTCCAGTGCCCTCCTCTGTCGCCGCTGGTTACAGAATTTCAACGAGAAGGTGCATATGAATAAATAAATAAGCACCGTTGCCAGGGGAACTTTCACACAGCCAGGCTACAGCTGAGCAGGTGACTGGCCTGGGGGCTGTGCTGGGGGGGCGGGGTGGGGGGGTGGGGGGGGGGAAGGGGAACTTTCACACAGCCAGGCTACAGCTGAGCGCGGACTGGCCTGGGGGCCGTGCTGGGGGGGCGGGGTGGGGGCGTGGGGGGGAAGGGGAACTTTCACACAGCCAGGCTACAGCTGAGCGCGGACTGGCCTGGGGGCCGTGCTGGGGGGGCGGGGTGGGGGCGTGGGGGGGGGAAGGGGAACTTTCACACAGCCAGGCTACAGCTGAGCGCGGACTGGCCTGGGGGCCGTGCTGGGGGGGCGGGGTGGGGGCGTGGGGGGGGGGAGGGGAACTTTCACACAGCCAGGCTACAGCTGAGCGGGGACTGGCCTGGGGGCTGTGCTGGGGGGGTGGGGTGGGGGCGTGGGGGGGGAAGGGGAACTTTCACACAGCCAGGCTACAGCTGAGCGGGGACTGGCCTGGGGGCTGTGCTGGGGGGGCGGGGTGGGGGGGGAAGGGGGTTAGAGGCTCGGTTTTATCTTGTCAGATACGGTAAAGAGGGGGGTGATGGAGCCGGGGCGTAGTCTAGCAACAAGGCCGTATGGGTGTGAACCAAACATCTAATGAACGCTGTGGTTTGTCGTTAGATCTCTGAGAATTTGGCGGTTTTCAGGGTGTGAAGGCTTTGGGCGGGTAGCAGGTAGCGGGTAGCCATAGCCAGTTTGAGCGAACGTGACTCTGCACCAGGACTGTTAGTGAGTTCCTGCTGTTCTCTGCCTGTTTGTTCCTGTCCTGCCCCTGCAGCTGTCTGCTGAGTTTTTATTCTTGTGTTTTATTTGAAAATTTTTTGAAGTGCCAAAAACAAATTGTGATTTTCAAAGAGCTTTTTCCCCCTCCCACTCAGTGAACGCTCAGGTGTTCTCATCGGGTAGTTTGGGGAGTGGGCTAGATGTTCTCATTAGGCAGTTTGGGGAGTGGGCTAGGTGTTCTCATTGGGCAGTTTGGGGAGTGGGCTAGGTGTTCTCATTGGGCAGTTTGGGGAGCGGGCTAGGTGTTCTCATTGGGCAGTTTGGGGAGTGGGCTAGGTGTTCTCATCGGGCAGTTTGGGGAGCAGGCTAGGTGTTCTCATTGGGCAGTTTGGGGAGTGGGCTTGGTGTTCTCATTGGGCAGTTTGGGGAACGGGCTAGGTGTTCTCATTGGGCAGTTTGGGGAGCAGGCTAGGTGTTCTCATTGGGCAGTTTGGGGAGCAGGCTAGGTGTTCTCATTGGGCAGTTTGGGGAGCGGGCTAGGTGTTCTCATTGGGCAGTTTGGGGAACCGGCTAGGTGTTCTCACCGGGCAGTTTGGGGAGCAGGCTAGGTGTTCTCATTGGGCAGTTTGGGGAGCAGGCTAGGTGTTCTCATTGGGCAGTTTGGGGAGCGGGCTAGGTGTTCTCATTGGGCAGTTTGGGGAGCGGGCTAGGTGTTCTCATTGGGCAGTTTGGGGAGCGGGCTAGGTGTTCTCATCGGGCAGTTTGGGGAGCGGGCTGTTCTCCCATCAGCCCAGGACAGCGCAGACGAGCTTGTGCGGTGCTTCCAAACACAAACTAAACTTACAAAACTTCATTACACACCGTTTAAAAGGGTTTGGCCATGTAACACATTTATTCTTGGGTATCTGAAAACACATTTTATCATGAAAGCATACGCTGTTATATTTATGTATTTTGTAAATAGATCTCTCTGTTCTCACAAGTTATTTGAAATACAAAATCCTCAAGGGTCTGAAATATATGGACAACTTGTCTTTTCTGTTGTCCCTTTAGATAATAGTCTGGCAAAAGTGTAATGTCTTGTGTACTGTATTGTTGGAAAATAAAACGAAGGGCTCGGTCACCCTTTTCTATTCTGCTGTTTATATATCATCATGCCGTTGTCATGCGTCAGCAGTGAGAGGCCAGGCACAGTTCTGCTGAAACATTTACTTGCGTGTTCTCTTTCGACACCCCGAGCTCACGCCTGCTGTAACGAGTGGAGTCTGCACTCAATCAGTGTTTGTCCTTAACTCTGGGTCACAGTCAAACAGCGGAGCAGGTTCTCTCTGCACACGCAGTTCAGCGAGTTCACTGATCACCACAATTAATTTGTCAAGCTGTGTGTGTGGAAAAAACATTCATCCTCCCATTAGTTTGTTTGACAAATGCTGATTGACTCCAGGTGTTGGTCTCGGGCGAGGAAGGGGAATTATGTGTTCTGTAGGCTTGGGCTGCTGCTGCACCACAGTCAACCCTGCCCCCCACCCCACCTTTAATTCTCCATAATAAACTAAAGAAAGCCCGTTAAAAACCATGCACACTAAAAGCTGCTTTAAAATGTAATGAGAAGCTTACATGTGCCTGAAATGGTTCGGTTGTATAATGTCAGTGGTGCATTAAAAAGGAGGTGTACTGTGTCAGTTATTGCTATTAGTGGGTATATTTTGATTCATTACATTTACATTATATTAATATGGCATATTAAATTTGCATTACACTGCATTACACAACATTACACTTTGCAGTTACTGAGATATGTAGAAAAGCAATGTCAGACCTGTTTGCATTGAGCTTGTGTTCTCAAGTGCAATATCCCTTATGTGGCTTTTGTAAGGGGATGCTTACTATTTGGAGTGTCAAAAGTTACAAAACATTATTCTGGACTGATTGGACTTCCAGAATAAATCAGTGACCTTATCAGTCTTCTTTGTCTATTCAAACACTCAGTGGGGCCACGTTAGAAAAAGGAGTACCACACACATTGAATTTGCTCTTTCTGTAAAATTGTGTGGCCTGAATGTATTAGCCTCATGCTACATTTATCACTGAAAACTATAAGCAGCCGTGTTCTTAAGCCAGCTCTGAAGGATGGATGGCAGACCGCAGGCTATGTATTATGCATGTAGCATTACTGATTTAAGCTGTTTGCTCGTCAGCCTGAAAGACTGCAGAAACGTCAATCCGTGGGAATTGATAGTCATGTCACTTCTGGAATATTCCACAGTTTCTGATGAAAGTCTCCCGTGTTTCTCTTCTCTTTTATGGGAACAAAATGAATAACATATAAAATGTATGTCTGGGAGCTGGATGGAAGGCTGCAAGAGCGTAATCTGTCTCGGGTGACCCCTAAAAGCCACGGTGCAGTATCTAGGCAGGCATATGAAAATAGCCCTCAATCCTTTTTTTGCAGTATTTGGTAAGAAGTACAAATCACCAGGTAAAGTATTATTTTTGCCCTCAACCCAGTCAGAAACTCTTTGCTTGACACCTTTGAGCAGTTCGACCCGTAGTGACCCAAAGGCTAATGGTGTTCAAAGGAAAATTTTTGCTGCTCTTGGCTCAGTCTGCATGTTGGAACCTGCGTTTATTGTGGTAGTAATCTGTATGAAGTACTGTGTACCTTGTTTCATTTTCATAGGTTATATTATGAAATATGGCCGTCATCTCATTAAGCACTAGTCACAGCACTACAGTTCCCATCAAGCATTTCTGCAGTTTCTCATTGGCATCACGGTGCAATGAACTGTGGGAACCTGAGGCGAGAGACGTGGAGACGGCTGTGTGCATTCTCTTTGAAGAGAAAGGATAAAAGATGGGAACATGGCGCTGACATGCTAAATCTCTCAGCTGACGAGGGACAGAGACCTGCACACGTGCAGAAGAGTCATGAGGTCGTGCGGATAGTGACACAGCTGGGAGAATGAACACAGTGTGTGTGTGTCATCTAGTCATCCTGTGTGATTGCTGTAATGACGGTAGCAGCTGCCATGTCACACCCAAAGTTTCATTTAAATTGTCTGCAGGTAGGAAATGCTGTGTGATCGTATACTAATAGTATACAGTTACTATAGCAGTACTGCTGTAAATTCTGTGTGTAATTATGAGTGAATTTTGTCTTTGTTCCCTGAAGGTTTCACGCCTCCCGGGATGGACCGGTCCTCTCCAGACAACAGCCCGGTCCACGGCCTCGTGCGACAAGCTTCCGTCACCACCGGCTCGAACATCCCCATCATTACTGAACTGGGTAAGGGACTGGCCCAGGAACAGGACTGAGGCATCCGAGACCCATGACTGCATTCCCCATAATGTTTGTTTATTTTCCCCAGATGTAGCTAAATGAAGTACAGTTTTTATCAGAATTAACTGAAGTGTGAGGTAAAAAAAGGAGGTGTAAATGTGTTTATTGGAAAGGAGGCGACTGTAACTCACCTCCCTGTGAGCGGTGTGCTCATGCTCAGCAGGAGAACCGGCTCCTCGTCCAAAACACAGAAAGACGGAGGGGTTGCTTTTATTAAAAGCCCCAGCGCTCCCCCGGGGCGGAGCTACTGAGAGCTTCATGTCCCGGGGGGCATTAAAGCGTCGGGCACGGGCCCCTCCAACCCCCCCCTCACCCAATTAGGGGCCTCTCTGGCACTGGGGTTCGAGAAACAGGGACACAAATTTGGATTTCATTGCCTGGTTTGCTCTCAAACAAGGACACCCACAGCTAATATTATGATACGGCTCTATTCAGAAAAACTTCACTGTGTCCTTAACTTCAAGCAAAACATTTTGTTTCTCTTTTTTTTAAAGAAACGCACAAAATATTTAAAAAAATGAAAAATAGATTAAGAGAAAGGAAAATCACTTCAGTTCTTTAGTTTTTTCCGTTTTTTCACTCACAGAAATTTCAGCACTGTGGTTAGCCTGAATGTGGTCACTGTACATCCTGCTGAAAGATTTCGCAGTGTCCTGTATTTGCTGAATATTATCAAATATTCTCAAAAATGAAATTCTTGCTTTGGTTTGAAAGCAAATCCAATCCTGGACTGTGACCGAAGAGTGAGAGTTGTACTGTATTACTAGACCTAACTTATTTTAGATTGTAAGAATTACAATCCATTGTCCTATCCTAACATGTACCTGTTTCTAACATTCTTACATGTGTAGAAGTGTCAGCTATTAGGTCCATACTCATGCAGGTGTAGAGAACTGCTTATGGCTCTGCTGCTGGGTGTGCTGTAGTTCTTACCCTTTTTCTTGCTCACTAGTCTCTTGCCTGCTCTTCTCTTCGTCCCTCATCAAATATGCTTCAATAACTGTCTCCCCAATGCTGTTTTGCATCATTAGCCAAACCGGGCAAACTACTGCCTTTGGTTTCACTGAATCAGGAAAAAAACAGTGGAACCAACATTCAAATGATAACTGAACTGGGTAAGCTCCGCCTCCATCCTCCGCCTCAGCTCCGCCTCTCCATCAGCTTCTCTCCAGCAAGGGGCGCTGCCATGACATCGCTGCCAACGCATTGTTTTATTCTCGGTTTTCTGGCTGAAGTGGATTGTCTTGGTTTGGCCTCTTGTTTTGGGTAATGCCCCCGCCCCCCCCAGAGCGCTGCTCGGCCTTTGATTGTACCAAGCCTGTCATCGTGGCTGTTTCCATGGCGCCTGCTTGCTGTTCGTTTCTTTGGCCTCAGCACCGTTCATCGTCCGCATGTCAACATGGCCGCCGTCTTTCCCCCACAGCTCACAGGAAGTCTTGGGAAATTTGAATTTTCAAAAGCTAAACTTAAGATCAAATCTTCCTTTAAGCTGTTTATTTTACCTCTGCGTATATAACTATGAAGCAAAGTATTGGTCTTGAAGGTTGTACATAAAACTGCATTTCAGCTCCTTTGAAAATTTTATAGTCCTGTTAAAACGAAACTAGTCAAATAGCAGATTTTGTGTTTTTGTTGTTTAAGGATAAAATCAGTAAACAATATGAAATTATTTGTCCTTGATGTATATAATGTGGATATAACCATAAGTCTGGTGTACAGTGCGAAAGTTAAATTTTAGAACAAATAAATTTTAAAAACTGAAAAACTAACAGCTATTGTAGCCCCACAGTGTGGCTAAATCAATACCATACTGGACAGTTCTTCAGATGTTTTGTGAATTTTCAGTTGTTTCTGTGGATTTCATTTTCTTTTTTCCCCCATATTTTCAGAAAGAGAAAAAAGCTTACAGGGCACCAACACGCCTCTGGAGTTGGACCTCCGAAACCTTACAATAATTACACAATCAGCTTTATGTCTAACTGTACACATCTGCTGCACACTGAATTGAACATAATTGCAGAAATAACCTGCAATTTTTTTTTTGGCTTTGAAATTTAAGCTTCCATCTTGCCATGACTTTGATATAAAACACACACACACACACACACACACACACACACACACATATATATATACATACAAATGGATTTTAAGACACAATTTAAAATTTTCTCAGTTTCACCATACAGCGCACTCAGCATGACACCTCATTGGCTGGTGTATCTGGTTGCCACTGGAGTAGCAGGTCACATGACCACCATAGTTGCATCCACTGCGTGATCCTTACTAATCACATTTTTACATGTTCAGTGAACGACTCCAACGTTCAGTTCCTGGACCAAGATGACGACGACGATCCGGACACGGAGCTGTACCTCACTCAGCCCTTCGCCTGCGGGACGGCGTTCGCCATCAGCGTGCTGGACTCCTTAATGAGCGCGGTAAGTCCCAGCTTAACGAGAGCGGTGAGTCCCAGCTTAACGAGAGCGGTGAGTCCCAGCTTAACGAGCGTGGTGAGTTTCAGCTTAACGAGCGTGGTGAGTTTCAGCTTAACGAGCGTGGTAGGTCCACGCTTTTTAGTGTCAGAACTCTTAAATAGCATTTTTAGATTCATTCAGTATTTTCACACATAGCAGTATATGATTTGCAGGGATAAGACATATGGTGAGCATACAGAAACAGCCACACTTGACTGTTTTATTTTAAAGGAAGAGGAATGCATTTCAGTATGCCTTCATTTTGCTGATGTGCAGCATGGTAACCATTTTCACAGTCAGACCAGATGTGAGCCGACGCTGTTCCGATATGTTTTTCTAATCTCTCTCATAATTTAGTTTGCATCAGAGGGGGTGAGCTTTGACAAAAGATTGATATTTAGCCATTAGCGAAGCAAACACAGATCCAATGTTTTTTAAAAAAAATCTAATTTGTCCTCAAAAAAGTACCACGTTGAAAATCAAGTGCCACTCATCGTCAGTTAAGACCCCTGGATTTGTGCTTTCTGCAGTCAGACTAAGAGCATGTTCATGACTTGACAGGTGCTGTACACTTGTTTTAATCCTGGACTGTAAACAGAACTGATGTGAATGGAATTGGGATTTGGCTGAAGTGTGGTGTGTGAAATCCAGAGCACTCCTCCATTCGTTTAGGAAAGAGCCTTTTGGGTGCCACCCTTATAGATGCAGAATGTAATTTCACTAGTTGGCACAAGTTAGTAAATGAAATGCCACATTGATCAGACAGTACTGTAAGCTGTTTCCCTCTGAAGGGACGTTGCAGTCTTTTCAAATAATGTCTCACAGATTGGATTTTTGGTGTGCATGGCAGGACTTCTAGAGAGGGTAGTGTTGATTCTACGTTTACCGACGCACTTGAAATACGGGACAGGTCTGACACAAGATCCCAGCCTGAATGTTCCTCTCATGCTCTTCTGATACGAGATCCTGGCCTGAATGTTCCTCTCATGCTCTTCTGATACAGAAGAGACGACTTCTTTCTTCTGCCGTTGAATCCCCTGCCCAAAATGACGGCTTAATTTGGCCGCCCTTCAGTTTGAGCAGGTGTAGAACAAAGCCTGAGCTGATGCAGCCTATCAGACAGCTCCCTTCCTTGAGCGCGCTCAGTGGCGCTGTCACTCCCCTCTAAGGGGTGTCACTGCAGCACCAGCAAGGAGAGACACCAGGTCCTACACCACCGCACACAGTATACCACCACACACAGAGCAGCCAGGCCCTACACCACCACACACAGAGCAGCCAGGCCCTACACCACCGCACACAGTATACCACCACACACAGAGCAGCCAGGCCCTACACCACCGCACACAGTATACCACCACACACAGAGCAGCCAGGCCCTACACCACCGCACACAGTATACCACCACACACAGAGCAGCCAGGCCCTACACCACCGCACACAGTATACCACCACACACAGAGCAGCCAGGCCCTACACCACCACACACAGTATACCACCACACACAGAGCAGCCAGGCCCTACACCACCACACACAGTATACCACCACACACAGAGCAGCCAGGCCCTACACCACCGCACACAGTATACCACCACACACAGAGCAGCCAGGCCCTACACCACCGCACACAGTATACCACCACACACAGAGCAGCCAGGCCCTACACCACCACACACAGTATACCACCACACACAGAGCAGCCAGGCCCTACACCACCACACACAGTATACCACCACACACAGAGCAGCCAGGCCCTACACCACCGCACACAGTATACCACCACACACAGAGCAGCCAGGCCCTACACCACCGCACACAGTATACCACCACACACAGAGCAGCCAGGCCCTACACCACCGCACACAGTATACCACCACACACAGAGCAGCCAGGCCCTACACCACCGCACACAGTATACCACCACACACAGAGCAGCCAGGCCCTACACCACCGCACACAGTATACCACCACCACACAGATCAGCCAGGTCCTACACCACCACACACACAGCAGCCAGGTCTACACCACCATACACAGATCAGCCAGGTCCTACACCACCACACACAGTATACCACCATACACAGAGCAGCCAGGTCTACACCACCGTACACAGATCAGCAGAGAGCTGGATTCAGCCTGTTCCACACGGTCTGGCACTCACACACACTGAGATCTGCCTCTGTAAAGAGTGGGATTATACCCTGTGAGAAATAAGTCTACAGGGACTGAATTATGGGTGTCTGAGCCCTGCCGCTAACCTAGCGTCCACCGCATAAGCACTGGAGTTTTGGGCCCAGAGATGAGCCTGGATATGTCTTATTGTTGGGTTAGGGAATTTCATAATTACCTTCGCCAGCAGAATGAAATTGCATTATCAGTTTAATGTTATAACAAACCGCAGAATGGATATACCATTGATTATTCATAAAAATACAGTAATTTAATTGTAACAGAGGAGGTCATATTGACATTTCTAGCTCTTGCAGAGGTATATTTTCATGTTACTGATGTTCTGTTGTCATTGTAAACAACATTGTGTGAGCTGAGTATGTAAGCAGCAGAGCTCAGCAGAGCCTGAAGTGCGGCCATCTTGGGCTGTGAGTGTAATGGCGGTTTCCCGTCTGTCTCCGCAGACGTACTTCAACGACAACATCCTGACTCTGATCCGGACGCTGGTGACGGGGGGGGCGACGCCGGAGCTGG